>CM051466.1:4662500-5862500 GCA_028015225.1 Carex myosuroides
GTGAGTCATCCGCCTGAAAGATGGTTAGGGCTCCATAAGGTGACAGTATAAGATACTGAAGATCCTTTGACCTATGCGGAAGCGATGGCGAGTCCCGACTCTACAGAATGGCTAGGAGCCATGGAATCCGAAATACAGTCTGTGTACGACAATTAAGTATGGAACTTGGTTGATCCTCCGGTAGGGATTAAGCCTATTGAGAACAAGTGGGTTTTCAAAAGGAAATCAGACATGGATGGCAACTTGACTACATACAAAGCACGGCCGGTTGCGAAAGGTTTTAAGAAAATTCAAGGAGTTGATTATGATGAAACCTTCTCGCCCGTGGCTATGTTTAAGTCAATTCGGATTATCTTAGCAATTGCCGCATTTCATGATTATGAGATATGACAAATGGATGTCAAAACTATATTTCTAAATGGGGATTTAGAAGAGGATGTCTACATGACACAACCTCATGGTTTTGTGGATCCTAATAATGCTAAGAAAGTTTGCAAGCTTCAGAGGTCCATTTATGGACTGAAGCAAGCATCGCGGAGTTGGAACAAACGCTTTGACAAAGAGATCAAAATGTTTGATTTTGTCAAGAGCGAAGAAGAACCTTGTGTATATAAGAAGGTAAGTGGGAGTGCAGTCATTTTTCTGGTGTTGTATGTGGATGACATACTTCTGATTGGAAATGACATTCCTTCTCTGAATTCTGTGAAAACTTCATTGATGAAAGTGTTCTCAATGAAGGATCTGGGTGAAGCTGCCTATATTATAGGCATCAAGATCTATAGAGATAGATCTAGGAGACTCATAGGATTGAGTCAAAGTGTATACATTGACAAAGTGCTAAAAGGTTTAGCATGCAAGATTCCAAGAAAGGTTTCTTACCAATGTCATCAGGCATCTCTTTGAGCAAGAAACAGTGTCCTATGACGACTGTTGATCTTGATTGCATGAAGAGAGTACCATATGCTTCGGAAATTGGTTCTATCATGTATGCCATGATATGCACCCGCCCAGACGTGTCATACGCGTTAAGTGTGACTAGCAGATATCAGGCTAATCCAGGATTGGCACATTTGACCAATGTCAAGAATATCCTAAAGTACCTCAAAAGGTCTAAGGATATGTTCCTTGTCTATGGTGGGGAATCTGAGCTCGTTGTAAGGGGTTACACCGATGCTAGTTTTCAGACCGACCATAATGACATGAGATCGCAATTGAGATATGTGTTCATTCTCCATGGTGGTGTTGTGAGCTGGAAGAGTTCCAAGCAGGAGAACACAGCTGATTCAACCACCGAGGCTGAATACATAGCGGCCTCGAAAGCTGCGAAGGAAGGATTTTGGATTAAGAAGTTCCTGGCTGAACTTGAAGTGGTTTATAGTTATTTGGATCATGTAGAGCTCTATTGTGATAGAGCTATTGCACATGCCAAAGAACTAAGATCACACCAGAAATCCAAACATGTTTTACAAAGGTATCACATGATTCGAGAGATTATCAATCGAGGTGATGTAAAGGTTTGCAGAGTTGATACGGACGGCAACACAGCTGACCTGCTAACAAAGTTGCTTTCTCAAACAAAGCATACGATGCACACTGCCTCTATGGGTATGAGATACATTAGAGAGTGGATTTGAGATTGTGTAAGGCTACACTTGTTTAGAGCTTTTATGCATGGAGATGTATATGGGATTGGCTCTAGCTCAAGTGGGAGATTGTTAGTGTTGTGATCTAGAAGCCAATCATAGGATGATTGTTTTCTAAGTTTCGTTCATGTAATTGGATGATATGTTTATCATCTTGTTCCTTGAGTATTTTATTACTTATAGATCATTCGGGTTGAGGACCTGGAATTGTGGAACTCTATACAGGAGTTAATAAATACTCTAAAGTGTCCTTAGTCTTGGTAATTAACAAGGGACATTAATTACCAGCATAAGATTAGCATTTGGATTAGATGATGATCATGTTCTGCAGATCATGTGACAAGGGGTTGTCAATCTAATCAAATGGATACCTGATGGAGATCAGGAGATTGGACGTGACCAAAATAAAACATTTAATATGGATTGTGTTTGTGTCATTAATGTTTTATTTGTCTTGAATTCTAAGGTATGAGATGATTGTTTCTCTCACATGAGAATACATATTCGTGGGTATTATCCAACGCTATCAGTAACTGGCAGTTATACAGATTCTATCTCAGTATGTATCTCTCATGTGGAGGGATAGTAATTATCAAGAATACCAATGTCCCTCATGTAAATGAGTGATGATATCACTGGGCCCCTTGATGAAATAATACAAGTATGTGCACATATGATTAAGGAGTTAATCATAATTACTTAATTATTTCGGAATCAAGAAACGAGTAGATTTGCAAGGATGACACATTCCTACCTTGGATCTATTAATGATATCATGAGACATGGAATTGACACGAGGCAATTGTTGCTTAGGGATCGTGATACAGTATAGTACTTATCATCTGTGTTATTTGGGTAACTACAATGCATATTGCTAGGTGCCGCTTGTAGTTTATGGAATCGAAAGGAGTTTCAGATTCCATTGCCATTTGACATAGATCCCACAGGGTCACATCAATAAGAAGTTAATTAGAAATGCTCCTTAATTTATTTGACATGTATGACATGATAAATAAATTGGTTTCTCGACCAGAACATGAGAAATATAATTATTTGGAATAATTTGATACTACAATTAATTAGATTAATTGTATTAATTCAAATAAGGAAAAATAGAACTTGGCCCAATAAACAAAGTCCAATGACTGTTGTTAATTGTGGCCCATGTTTGTGAATTGTTTTCTTAATAACTACCACGTTTTCTGAAAACTGCTGCGCAGTGTTTCTTATTTTGACCATATCTCTCCCATACAAAGTCAGTTTTGAGTGTTCTATATCTTTCTGAAAAGGTAAGAGAAAGATCTAGAACTTTGTCTCTCAGGAGGAAAGCCAAAATCGAATTAAATCGTGGTAAAAAACGTGGTAGAACGTGGCGGTTATTCTGGACCGCCATGTTCTGAAAACTGCCGTACACGTTTTTTATTTTGATCATATCTCCCTCATCTGAAGTCGGTTTTGGGAGTTCTATATCTTTCTGGAAAGGTAAGAGAAAGATCTAGAACTTTGTCTTCTGGAGAGAAGCCAAATTCGAATTAGATCATGATAAAAAAAATATGGGAGAACGTGGGGTTAGTTTTGGAAACTGAATTCACATTTGCTATATATACTTTCCCTCTCATTCCTTTTGAGTGTGATTTCGTTTTTAGAGAAAATGTTCTGCCAAGAACTCTCTCTTTCTCTCTTGTTTCATATCTCATGTGTTGAGAAACCATAAACCCTAAAAGATCAAGATCTAGTTCTCTTGAAGGATAGTGATTAAGGAGCAACCAAGTTAGTACTCGCTAGCAAGAGGAATATTTGGTTTCTGATTAATTTCTTGGTGGATACCGTGGAGGACTTCTACTTTGGAGTCTCATCTTGGTGCAAGGCATTCTAGGTCACGCACACATCAACCACCAAGGCGCTGCAAGGCATCAACCACCATTAGCATCAACAAGAAGGTGGAGGCTACAACCCTACATCTCAAGGACCTTCCTTTCTTGTTTGAAAACAAGAACTAAAGGTATGATGTTTAATGATTTGGAAACTGATTTTGGTTTGATTTCAATCACACATGATGATCTCTTTTGGTACTTTTCTTGTCAAAATTTTTGAAATTCCGCTGCCTTAAGTACCATAAAACCCAACACTAAGCGGCATATTCCTATATCCTGTTCGAATGTGCACTTGAGCTGTTTTAACTGGACCATCTTCACCACAACCCTCCAGGTGATCAGAGTCCCAGTTTTCTCCATCAAATTCATCCCCACTTTGCAGATCTTTCTCCGGGATTTTATTAATATTTTCAAAATTCGACCCAATTTCATCGTCTACTGGTGCCGGTCTGGGGTGAGGTTCTGGTGGCGGTAATGGTAATGGTAAAGGCGCCACATGCACGGGTCTAGGTGGGGATGAAACTTGGAGTCTTGGTTGGAGTCGTGATTGGGGTGCTGGTGGAGTGAAGGGACTATATGTTTTTGGGTCAGGTTCGAATAAAGGAACGGTGAGAGTGTATGGTTCTAGTTGTGTTGTATAGGTTAGCGCAACTGAATTTTCGTCAGAACTTCCAACCCCTAGCTCTATTGGAACTCTTTTGGCATAGATTTCTATTATAAAATTCCAGTGGCCTTTAAATGGCCGCACATGCCTCTTCAAGTACTTTCATCTAATAGTTTCCTAATGGTATATTTCTTGGGGTTTCCATAGCAAACTCGGGTTGCCAATTCTAAGTTCTATTTTTCTGGGTTACAACCAGTGCATGCGTAAATCATGGATTTCAAGTCACAAAGTGAGATATCATCGGGAATCATAAATGAATTAATTACCTCTTTGGAGTAATAAGCCCCGTATAAATTAGTAAGAAACTTTCCACTACATTGTAATGAAATCATGACCATGGCAAACAAACTACATTTTAGAAAATGATAAACAATTGTCAGGTTACTAATTTACATGTATAGGTTACTGAAAAATAATTAAAAAATATATTAAAATATTAAAAAATTAAATTTAAATTAAATAAAAAAAATAACTTGAAATATGGGTTGAAAGTGACGGAGTTGAGTGAGCTGTAATGGGGAGAGAGAAATATGGATATTTATAGGGTCTAAAATAGCAAAAAAAAAAATTAAGGGTGCCGGCCATTAAATGACCGATAATGGAATGCGGAGCTGATATATTAATTAATTTCTAATTAACTTCGGATATTAATAAAAATGTCGGCAGCTAAAATAGGGCATCTCGATTCTTCTACCTAGGGCTGCACAAAAAATTCGTAGTTCGTAATTTGATTCGAGTTTGATTCGAAAAAGTTTGTAAAAAATTCGATTTGAAATTGAGTTCGTTCGAAATTAATTCAAACCAAACTCAAACTGGATCTAGTTCGTTCGAAATAGGTTCGCAAACCAAACTTAGTTCGAAATTAACTCAAACGTGAACCATTGATTTCCGCTGATAATGAACTTTAATGTTTTATTTAGGATAATATTTGGATTTGTAATAATTCTAAGACTTTGGTGATTCTTCTGTACTTCTATTGATATTTAAATTGTACTTTGAATACTTTGGATATTTGAAAACTTTGGTGATGTTGCTCCTGTTGACTATTTGGAAAACTTTGGATACTTTGATTGTACTGAACTGATTGATTGTACTAAACTTTGGTGTTTGATATAAATTTTGGTATTTGTAATGAACTATGATATAAAATCTGGTGTACTGTGTAATTAGAATTCAGAATGCTTGATTTTTTATTGAAGTGCTGTAATTTCGAACTATGGCTCAGCCATAAGTCATAACTCGTAAGTCGTAACAAAGTTCGTAAAAGTTCGAAATTGAGTTCGTAAAAAGTTCGATTCGAAATGGAGTTCGTTCGAAATTAATTCAAACCAAACTTAGTTCGAAATAAATTCAAACCAAACTCAAACTGAGAGTAAGTTCGATTCGGTTCAGTTCGGTTCGTTTGCAGCCCTACTTCTACCCAATTGCCCCAAAGAAACGGCAACATGACAACATCTAGTAGAAATGGAATCCTCCAGTATTTTTCCCGGAGATGATCAACCATGCCCAACGGCTGAAACGAACTACCCAATCACATGGTTCCACATGGCAATACAAAAAATACCAATATACCCCTGTAGTGCACACAAACCAACAATTTTGTTCTCCATATTAGACCAAAAATCGAGGGGCAATAATGTAAAAACCCACGACAGTATCCGATCCTCCCATAGTCGCACTGCACCACGAATGGAATAAACTCTCGACCGAGGAAAGCATCGCCTCATCATTCCGAATTTGCACAACCAAACCCTACATTGAAATAAATTATTAATCAAAACCCAAAGTAGAGAAGAAAGAGATGGCATCTCAGCTTATTAGGTCTGGCTCGAAGGCGGCTCGTGCCTTGCTCTCAGCCTCTCGCAACTCTCCTCTGTTATCTGGTGGGAATATGAAACAATAGGTTCTTTTTGTTATTGATGGATCTAAACCCCTGATTTTGATCAATTTGATGCTATTTGTGGGTTTTTATTCATCCTTATAAGAAAAGGGTAGCTTGTGTCAGGTCTGTTTTTGAGATGAGACATACTTTTTCTAATAATTGGTTTTAAATCAACGATTTGATTCTAATTAGATTTCACATCTTGTGCCGTTTTTATGGAGAAAATTAAGATTTCTTCTAATATTTGATTTTATACTTTTGATAAATAAGTTTGTTTCGTGGCACATTGTCAACCTATCATTTAATGGTTATTGGTATTTTTCTTAATTAGGTCCCAATTGTTTTGAATATTCGTAAAAGAGTTATTTCATTAATTTCTGATAATACCACAATTTCACAAATTAATTTATTGAAAAATTTATGATGACTATAGAGAAAGAACAGATCCATGCTGGCCTCATCTTATATAAAGAGTTTAAAATTAAATCTGGAAAAACCCTTATTGCGAAAGTCAAAATTTCTGATATTAATATATAATTTTCTGGATCTGTTTTTTGGTCTAACATGCAATTAATTACGTGATCAGTGTAAGTGTACAGTTTTTTATTTGTTTATATTAAAAAATTACTTATCTTCTCATTGAATTCTGTTGCTTAATAAAAAAAATATAAGAATTAGATTACTTGAGATACTTTGACATTTAATAAAAAAATTAAGGTCATGTTCTTGCACATTTTGATTTGTTTAAATAAAACAACTGGTCAACTATTGGGTATCAATGCATTAGTAAAGGTAGATATGATTTGTGCTCATTTAATTAGATCGGCACTCAATACTTTTCCTTTACAAGATGAGTGAGGCTATGGTGCTATGCATAGCACGGATGGGGTCCGTGCTACGGCTCAAAATTTGACTTTTCAAAATCGTAACGGTCGATCCGAACCGTTCAACATGATTATAAAATGAATATGTATTTGCAAACCAAATTTTACTATTTTTTCGAAAATCACTTGATTTGAATATTCTGGACCATCCAAAAACAGCATATCTAAAAAAATAGTAAAAACATTCAGAAAAATGTAAAATTTGGTTTGCAAGTACATATTCATTTTATAATCATGTTGAACGGTTCGGATCGACTGTTACGATTTTGAAAAGTCAAATTTTGAGCCGTAGCACGGACCCCATCCGTGCTGTGCATAGCACCATAGCTAGCCTCACTCTTACAAGATTACTGATTTTATGTTGTTATTGTGATTTCTGAAGTTTTGAACAATAGGTGTTCACAATTTAGTTTCATAAGCAAAATACAAACCAGAGAAAGAAAGTGTGAAAGATGAGGCTATGAAAGATTTAACAAGAGCCCATCACAAATAGCCCAAAACAGAGCCCAACCAGATAAGGTTTCAACTAAACCCAATCCAGTTAAAGTGCCAACCAGGTTCAGTTATGTTAAACCTACCAGGGAAATGATGCAATTCATATGCAAACCTATTAAAGTGTCAACATGTGTATAGTTCTGTCAGCTATTAGTAAATATGTTCTAAGGGATTTTTACTGGTTGATACAAAACATTTTGTCTGTTCAAGTAAAGGAAATGCCTCTCTTCCGTATGATAGCTTCTTTCTGATGGGTGGACCATTGTGTATTTGTGTGGTTTAGGAACAATAAATAGGCAACTAATTTACTGGAAATTTTCTTTTCTTTTTTCTTATTTACTATGTAGAAGGCAAGGGTGTTGCAGTAGCAGCATTAGCTAATGCAGGAAGAAAGCTAAGCACAGCTGCTTCCTTCTACGAAAAAGCCGGTGGCAATAACGCCTCACAGAGCAAATGGTTCTCGGCTGCTCTTGCCATCCCGGCAGCTGGTACATGCTCAGAACTTGCTATCCTTAGTCTTATATAAGGGTTTTGGTACCAGATACTAGCAATTTTACTCCTAACTTGTAAAACCGACCCAACAGATGGTTCACCAAAATACATTACTAGTCTTGTTCAAGGATTTTATTATAAAATACTTGTACCATGAGTGAGGCTATGGTAATATGCATATTACGGGTCGACCCGTGCTATGGATCCATATCTCTATTTTTAAAGTTCAAAATCCGAACCGTTAAACATGATCTCCATATGAAAATGTACTTGCAGACCAAATTTTACATTTTTTTAGAAATTTTTTTTACTATTTTTTTAGATAGGTAAAAAACCATTGCTTTTGAATGGTCCAGAATTTTCAAATTATGTGATTTTCTACCTATCTAAAAAAATAGCAAAAAGAATCTAAAAAATGTAAAATTTGGTTTCCAAGTACATTTTCATACGAAGATCATGTTGAACAGTTGAACGGTTCAGATCGGATGTAATATTCATATTACCATATACTCACTCCTTGTACCACTTCTTCTTTTGTTGTTACATGCTCAATTGTACCTTTTTTCCATTCTGTCTTTTGTCAGCTTTGTGTTAAATTCATGTTGCCAAACTTGAAAGTGTTTTTATTCTCCTCTCTGGAAAAATTTATTGAATTAAAACTAAAATGTTAAGGTACTTTTATAAGTGTCTTTAGCTTTCTCTTATTATAATTTACTTTGGTAATCAGGATACATGCTTATGGACAAGGAGGCTCATGCTGCAGAGGTACTATTCTTTTGTTTATATCTTGCATAGTTCACAGTAGATCACTCATTTGTTTTTTTACTATGCATATATGAATCTAATAGTTACTAACTGATTATTACTTAATCAGATGGAACGAACCTTTATTGCGATTAAGCCTGATGGAGTGCAGAGGGGACTGGTACGATATTTGCAGTTATTGGATCAGACTTCCCTGTTAGAAGTGCAAATTTCATAAGAATAAAAGTCATACATATTCGATATATATATATATATATATATATATATATATATATATTTTTTGTCACAGATTGCAGAGATAGTGTCCCGTTTCGAGAGGAAGGGATACAAACTGGTAGCAATAAAACTGGTGGTACCATCAAAAGAGTTTGCTCAGAAGCACTACCACGACCTTAAAGAGAGACCTTTCTTTAGCGGTCTATGTGACTTCCTCAGCTCTGGGCCTGTTCTCGCCATGGTAACTTAAGTTCCATCCTCACATAAATTTCCGTACCACCCAATATTGGTACGGTTTAGTTACAAAACCAATAATCCAACATAATTGTTTCTGATATTACAATTTTGCCCCTTATTAATACTTAAGCCTTGATTAAGCTTACTATTGCCTTTGTGTTCGTACCATCTGGCCTATACTCTACCGTACCAACAGCTTATTGTTACCTTTTTATTTTTTTTCATAGGTATGGGAAGGAGAGGGGGTAATAAAGTATGGTAGAAAGCTAATTGGAGCTACCAATCCACAAGCATCCGAGCCTGGCACCATCAGAGGTGATCTTGCTGTTGTCGTCGGAAGGTAACTAAGTCGAATTTTAACTAGCTAATTCGAATCTCAGTTTTCTTTTTATGTTTGAGTGATTGCCTTACCCTGATTTTCCCAATTGACCTGCAAAGTATACTCAATTTAACCCAGTGATACTTATGTTAAATATTTCTCCATATTTTTTCATATTTGACAGTAAAAGCCAACATTTTGGGAAATTCAATTTAATTTGATTGTTGTTATAGTTCTTAAATATTGACAATTTTGCCCCTGGTTCTAGGAACGTCCAAAGAAATAACTATGATTTTGCAAAACTTAAATATTTAGTTTGATATTGCATTATTATCAGTGGAATTGATTTAGTTAATGTAAAAAAAAAAATGGTCTGATTTTGTTTGCTAACACAAGCCCAAAATCTGCTTTATTATTGAATATCGGTGGTCACTTATAAATAAGATAAAATACTGGGAAAATTTGCAAAGAACTCTTCAAAAATTCAAATTCTTGGTGCTAACTGTTAAATCCATGTTTACTACATTTAATAAGTTTGTTAAATTATTTTCATATATTTTTTTCTGTTTAGAAATATAATCCATGGAAGTGATGGACCTGAGACAGCTAAAGATGAGATAGCACTTTGGTTCAAGCCGGATGAACTGGTTTCTTACACCAGCAATGCCGAGAAATGGATTTATGGAGTCAACTAACCGACAACCCGTCAAGCTCTACTATCCATTTAATTTTATTCATTTTCTTTATATCAGGTCTTAATCTTCATTACTGCTATAATATAGCATAAAGAAAAAAAGCGTGAAGGCGCCGGATACTATTAAATAAGTACGCCGATTGAGGTGGTTTTCGAGCTTTTAGTTGAGTTGCTTTATTGTAATAAAAGTTTTTGAGAAGATGATCAAACTATATTTATATTTGGTATACTTATCCTCAAAAATAAAACAAAAGGATTTAAAATGTCTGCTAGACCAAAAATTTATAAATATTTCATTAGCTATGGAGGTTATAATTTTCCAATTTGAGATATTTATTTGTAGTTCCAATTCATATTTCAAGCATGTTTTCAGTATCTTTGTTACCAGTTGTTTTTTAAGTAATCCAATTGATTTGTATTACATGTAAACTGATCCGATGCACTTATAGTGATTTTCAAAGGGTGTTTTGAAGCGTGCATTTAAGATTTCAAAGGGTAAAAAAAATCATTTCTGACATTATATCAATTTAAGTAGTTTTTTTACATGAAAATATTTTTTCACACTTGATAATTTGTACTATTTTGATCTCTCGGTTTTCTCTACATTAAATTTAAATTATCTGTTTCAATATTAAACGAAGTGCCGACCTTTTTCTCCAACGTTAACATAGTCATGCCTTTTAATTTTCAAATTTGAATGTTAAAAATTAGTCTAGTCTAGGACTTATATATTCCTTCTACTTCTTTTGGTTAATGGTTATTCCATTGAAAAATTTCTGGGAAGAAAAGGAGGTAGTTTTGAAGCTGTGTATGCTAAATTTTAATAAACACTACCAGAGAGAAATAAAGTTTAAAATATCAATATATGCTCTATAGTTGAAGCCGAATAATTATTCCTCAAATTCATATTCGCACTTCCTTCGAGACTAATAAAGGAACATTAAAAGACAATGTTAGTCGTGTGTAAGGTTATATATTTGAAATTCGAACGGAAGACATTTGTGAATATTAAAAGATAGTTGGATGGTCTGAACTTCAATTTTTATTCAAAAGAATAAAAAATAATTTTGCAAGTTTTGTGATGTTAGGATGTTCTTTTCAAGTGTTGCATAATTTTTATTCGTTAAGAAAATCATTTGGTGTCGTTTATTCATTTATATTAAATTTGAGGCAAATAATGCGAGGAGCTTAACCCCGACATTTTTATTAATATCCAAAGTTTAATAGAAATTAATTAATATACCCAGATCACTGGGAAGTTATAAAAATATCCGTATTGGCCATTTTCTGGTTCGGTACCTAATTTAATTCATTACCGGCCGGAAAATGGCCGGTACCCAATTTTTTTTTTAATACAGTATCGGTCATTTTCTGGCTGGTATTTATTTATTTTTATTTTTTTAGGATGGGCATAACATAGTTGGCTAGAAGAAAAAGTCGTATTAAACTTGGATTGAAGTTTGCACTCGGTTTGGCTAAGATCAAACAAATGCATTTGGTTGGATGCGTGTGTTACATCGGTTGCATGTATCGGTGCATCATCGATGTTTTTGCAATGAAACATCGATGTTTTATTAGTCGGTTAGTGCTAAAAAAACATCGGTGCGTCGCTGATATTTTTGTAATGAAACATCGATGTTTTATTAGGATGCTGGTATTGTCAAATTAAATTCACTAGCCGCATGCAAACACTAAACTATGTTTTTTTTACAGTGTCGTATGACACTAAAGTTTAGTGTTTGCATGCAGCTAGTGAATTTAATTGACAATAACCAGCATCCTAAAATTGAGTACCGATTCTTTATGCACGGCCTAACGACAGCAGAAGTGCATCGATGTTTCCTTACAAAAACATCAGCGACACACGGATGATTTTTTTAGCACTACCATGCTTAATTGCCAATGCTAAGTCTAATAAAACATCGATGTTTCATTACAAAAACATCAGCGACGCACCGATATTTTTTTAGCACTACGTACCCGGTTAATAAAACATCGATGTTTCATTGCAAAAACATCGATGATGCACTGATACATGCAACTGATGTAACACACACATCCAACTAAATGAATTTGTTTGATCTTAGCCAAACCGAGTGCAAACTTCATGAGTTTCCTACGACTTTTTCTTCTAGCTAACTATGCTATGCCCATCTTAAAAAAAAAAAATTAAGTACCAGCCAAAAAATGGCCGGTACTGTATTAAAAAAAAAATTGGGTACCGGCCAGAAAATAGCCGGTACGGGTATTTTTATAACTTCCCAGCGGATCTGATATATTAATTAATTTCTATTAAACTTTGGATATTAATAAAAATGTCCGAGCTTAACTTTTTTTTTTTGTAATTTGCTATTAATTTGTGAAGTCTGGATTGGTGTACCTTTTTTTTAGTTGGCAAGCATAAACTTAAAAAAATCAAATCCAAAAATATTACAACATTGGATTTTCATTAGCGATTAATGCCAATTGACAAGCAATATCAAAGTGCCCTAATTCCTTTAGTTGTACATAAAAGAATGACATATCACATCTAGTAGTTTTTATTTCCACATCTATGTTTCAAATTTTAAATTATTTAATTTAAAATATACAAAACACAGTAGAAGCATAAAAGTACATCAGTTTGAACAGTTTGAATTTGTCGTTTGAAGTCTATTTAATAAGTTTTAGAGTTGATGTTATATGACACCAATTTTATACTAGCCGGACTCACTATATTGATATTGTTATATCCTGTCTTTTGAACAGATTATAATTAACTATAAATCAAAATTTTCGATAAATTAAGAACATTATTTAATAAATAATTCAAGATGAAAATTTGAACCTAAGAAAATTACCCCTAGATTAAAGAAACAAAAGTTCAAAAGACCAGAAACTTTGAGTTCAAATGGAATTTGAACTTTGGATTTATAAAGAAAAATGAGATACCCGGCCCTACGAACGACCACACGAATCCCACCTCACCTCTCTCTCTCTCTCTCTCTCTCTCTCTCTCTCTTACCAACGGACCCCACTCTTTATTAATTTCTTTTCCTTTATTCACTGCCAATCGGACCACACATCGGTCCGGATCCCCTAAAGTAACTCAATTTTTGGGTTTTGGATTAAGACCGTCCGATTCGAATCTGTCGCTCAGGATAGTCTCGAGATTCGAATCTATCGTCGGAATGTGTGCGTTCCACTTCGGAATGGATGATCTCGGATTTGAATTGGACGGCCCCAATCTAAAACCCAAACATTGGGTTACTTCACTGGATCTCGATTCCACCCTCACAGGCTCAGACTGTCTCTGCGCAAATCCTCTTAACACGCTAACGATCGCGCCGCACGTCCTTTGAGATTCGTGCCAGGTGAAATTGGAGGGCTGGAATTCCTCGTTGACTGTATCTGAGCTCTATTTAATATTCCTCTCAGGTCCTCGAACATATTCAATGCCACACTATTATATAAATGAACTTGTGATTCATCATTTCGTCGACCAACCCCGCTCCTCTTTTCAAAATATATTTCAAATCGCTCTCCTCTCTTTCCCCATTCATAGAACCATTCTCGACCGATTTAATACTGAGGCAAACAAGCGTAGCTTTTGGGTCAGGTAGGTGTTCATTTTGATGGATATATTGTAACAATATGGTAAGACTATGAATAGAGAAAATGATCAGGTAGGTGTTCTATGTAAGAATGTAGTAAAATGAACACCTATCGATTCCGAAAACTATGTTTCTTTTCTCTTCAGTTTGGAGGACCCTTTCTCCTTCAACTACAGGAAGCACAAGAAGAATCCTCAATCTCCCAAACAAGGACCCCTCTCTCCTTTTCCTTCTTTCTTTTTAATACATTTTATTTCTACTCTGTTCAAATATGAAATTAACAATTTGTGCTTGGAAATTGGTTAAATCACTAGCAGGTCTACAGAGGAAGCAACAAAGCTGAAGTGACTTGCATGTGGATGAAAGGAGACGAGATTTATAACTGGTTGTTTGATACTTGATTTGAACAGTCATTGATTGACTTCTGAGTTAGTTCTATATTTAGTCTAGTTTTCTTGTATCTATGTATTTAGTTAAGTGTTCTTTTAACTTGTGTTAAATTCTTTTAAAATTATTTTTGGTTTAGTTCATGTAACTCGTTATTTTAATATAATAGAGCTGGGACCGTCGTTCATTATATGATGGTTCATTGCCATTGGTCAGATTATAGAGAAAAATTCAGAAACTTGACAATTAATGAAAAATAATATGTTGGAAACGTAACTAGCATAAAAAATAGTAAGATCAGAAAGAATCCACTTACCTCATATTTTGGTAACACATCTTGACACTATCTAGATCACACATCTAAATTTATGCAACGGTTTAGATCAAAGGTGGTCCTTTGTGCAGGCCCTAATGGTCTGGAAAAGGTTGTTCTCACAAATGCTGAGGGATGCATAGTTGAGGTGTGTTTTTGTCAATATTTAGTTTTCTGATGCATAATTGTAGTTGCATTTTTAATATTCTAGTTCATTTAGTCTGACTTGTTTCACCTCTTTCAGTTAGGCTAACCATCGCATATCCTTCAATTTGCATCAATTTTTTTGGAAGTAGTGTCAATGCTACACTCGTCTTGGTTATTAAATGTGATGCAATTGGTTACATTCTGTTGATTTGGGCGATCAATGGTTGCATTTAATTGTTGTATTCCTTGTTCAAATGCTGATATTGCAGTGGTTTAATCTTGCATACGCGTTAGAAAGTAGTAGTTTGCTCATTTTTTTCTTCTGATAATTATATATCACAATGAAAGGCAACATCATCCTTTGCTAAATTCTTGGTAAATGAATGATGAAACTTCCGATTAAATCATTTTCTTATGTTTGTAATTAGAGGAAGGTCGGCTTCCAAGTGCCATTTTATAGGAAGGCGAGTTTGGAGGTGATGAAAGATCATGCTAAAGAAAAGGAAAAATGAGATGAAGATGATGGCATGAGTAATGAGTAGTCCAATTTGTCCAAATAAATCATATTGCTCAGCTTTTGTACTTTATTTTGATTTCTGTTGGTGCAATTCACACTTGAGATGGTTGTAACAGCATGTCGAGATTGAAGGCAAGCTTTGCTAATTTGTAGAACCTTATTTTGATGTTTGTATTAATCTGAAATGGATGGTAGTAGCTTGAATGTATTTTTATTTTTTATTTTGATTTTATTGAGATGGATGTAACACTGTGCTTGAATGATTTTGTTACTTAGTTGTAGCACTATTATTTTTATTTTTATTTTAATTTTGCTACAGTACTATGCATAGTGCATATTGGTCCATACTATGGATTAATATCTCTTTTTCAAAGTCCAAACAATATATCCGAACAGTTCAATGTGATCTCCATATAAAAAAGTGATTGTAGTTCCAAGTATTACATTTTGAGTGAGTCTATGGTACTATGCATAGCATTGGATTGGTCCGTACTACGGATTAATATTTTCTTTTTCAAAATTCTAACGGTCGATCCGAACCGTTTAACATGATTTTCATATCAAGTGATTTTCTACCTATCTTAAAATATAGTAAAAAAATTCGAAAAAATATAAAATTTAGTCTGCAAGTATATATTCATGTGGAGATCACGTTGAACGGTTCGGATCGACCATTAGAATTTTCAAAATGAAAATATTGCTCTGTAGTACGGACTAATCCTTGCTATGCATAGTACCATAGACTCACTCTTACATTTTTTAGAAATTCTTTGCTATTTTTTTAGATATGTAGACAATCACTTGGCCATTTTTTTTGGATCAACCTTAACATGTGGTATATTCTTTTGTTAAAGAAAATAAGATAACTGCATATTTATATCGGCAGTACTGCTTTATATCTTTTGAAAATATTTGTACCGGACAACAAAAATGTTTATATCTTCTGAATTGTAAGTATATATATGCATTTTTTTTTTGTAACAGCTTGGATGCCATAAACTTCAATATAATATGAACTGTATAAAAGATGAACATAAAAGATTGCAGAAATAATCTGAAACTTTTAATCAAACAGAACATGAACCAGATTGTACTGTTGGATTTATTGCCAACTTAGTTGAATTTAATGTCAACATTGAGCATATATGTAATCTAATTATGGATTGTTTACTGTCATATATGGTTGTCAATTAAAGTGATCAAATAAGGTAACAGACAATCAATATATTCATTAGGATGTGGTCCATAAATGTGTAGAACAATTTATGCAAATATCAAATCATTGATGGACTGATTCTGAGATTTGCAATTCAGAAAACTGTCATTTAAGAGGATTGTATGGGCCACACGGATATCAATGCGGCCGCACGGATTTTGATGCAGTAGCACAAAATACCCTTTTCAAGTTGGCAGATAACCAGATATGTTACTATATATAAGGATTGGTCCCCAAGGCACAAAAGAACACAGAAAAGCACAGAAACTGAAAATACGTTTTCTCTATAGAAAAACACAACTCTGTGTGCCTTCTCTTCTTCTTCCACCATCAAAGAATAGAGAAGAGAAATCTATTAGGAAATTTGGAGAGGATTTCTCAAGGGACATATCTTGCTGTCTTGGAAGACTTATTCCTACGATCATACGACAAAACAACAAGAAGGGCTTCTTGCCATTAGAGTCTAGTCTCGCGCTCACGGAGACGGTTGGTGATCTCTCAAAGGATCGAGTTATTACATGGAAACATCCATGGAATCAGGTATTATGTTCCGCACTTAAGATTTATGTTTTATGAGTCGGCTTTGGCATAGGACGGTCCTTAGGTTAAGGTGGGAAACTGTTTCTCATTCCCCGGGGTGTAAGTGTTTGACCCATAGATGAGATGTAATTGTTTGATCTCTAGACAAGGCGTAATTGTTTGGCCTTTATGATTCCCCAACAAGTGGTATCAGAGCCTTCCTATGCCGAAGGATTAAGTCTTTTAGGATCTAGAGAGAATTAGGAATTATTGATGATTTTTTCGTTGATTTTTGTTGAATTTTTCTAGATTGTTTTAGATCTGAAAATTTTGGTTTGGAGAGCACAAAAATTGTAAAAGTTTACAGCCATAATTGTCTATTTTTCAGTTATTAAGTTGGTTATAATTTGCTAGAAGATTTCCAATTGAAATCACAAAATTCTAATCAAAATTCGATCCTGGCAGAGTTTGTGCGACCCTCTTTGTGGACGCATAGAGGCCACACAAAATTCCATACAAATTTTAATAGGCAGTTATGGAATTTTGGGTTTTGGTGAAATTTATTTATTTTTTGATAAATTTCCTAAAACAAAATATATAAATTTGGAATTAAATTTCTAAATTTCAAAGGTGCTTCCAAAATTAAGAAATCTCTCTAGATCATGGATCAATTTCAGCATAATAAATGCAATTTTACAGTTACTCAGACAAAGATACGGCCGCACGGATTTTGATGCAATCGCACGGTTTTGATACAGATGCAAAAATACCTTTTTTAATTTGGCAGACCGCATAAAAATTCGTGGGGGCTGCACAACTCTCTGAAAAGTTAGAGAATAGTTTCTGAGATTAAAAATACAGTTATTATGATGCAATTATATATATATATATTTATTTAATTGTACTTTTGTTTTATGGCTAAGGTATAAATTATAATTCTTATAAAGGCATTAAAGTTATATGTATCTTGAATTAAATTAATTGAGTCCTAATTGTACCCAAAGGTATCTCTTTTGACAAAATTGATTTAAATTCATTTTACAAAAGGATATTAGGTGTGCATTTAATGGATGCAATCATTTATCGGCACAAAGGAAGATAATGGTTGTTGAAATTATTTGTACAAGTGAGTAATAATAAAGTATAGTGATGACCAAAAAATTTTACACATATGTCAACATTGTCGGCCCAAAGGAAGGCATGTTGTTCGGTATGTTCTAGGTTATCAGTACCTTATTATTGCGCCAAAGTATCATAAGAAATTGACCCGTTACCCAAAGGTAGCCGCTTAATGGAAATCGATACTTTGGTTTTAAGATGGTTTTAAGGCTCATAGAATATGATGATTTATTAAGATAAGTTGCGATACTATGAATGTAACAATGTCTAGGAAAGTTCTGTCTAGGCAAGTCGGAATTCAAAGTGAATCCTTAGAGATCCCTGACTTACCTGGGAACTTACCTGGTTGTGAAATTCGTGTGTATAGTAACAAAAGGAAAATTCATCTCATATATTTTGAGCAAGTTGGGTCTTTATTTGAATGTAATTTATAAATTCAGAATTTTTTATTCATGTTGTTCTTTGTGATTTTTTGTTCGTAATTTTTCAGTTAGCATTGTTAAAGGCCTAAACAACATTTTTTATATTGAATGGAACCAACTTCAAATTTTGACATGAGAATATAGTAATAGTTCTCGGTGTCAAGGATCTAGACCTTGCATTAAGGAGGTATGTCCCACACTTACGGATAAGAGTACTTCTGATGATCAGAAGGAAAATGAAAAGTGGGACAAATCAAATTGCATGTGTCTTATGATGATGAAGAGGTCCATTAAGAGGCATTAAGGGGCGCGATTTCATATTTGATTGTTATCATTAAGGAATTTTATAATCCCACAGAACATTCAGTATTTGAGACAGAAAATGCAAATTTTTTTAGGATGTTGAGTTTGCGGGGGGGATACAATAATGGATTTTGAATTCGAATAGGACTATGCAAATATTCTCACAGGTGTTGAGAGTTTTATGGACATAGATCTCATTTAACTCAAAATACAAGTATCTTTAACGGAACCATTATTGAAGACCAAACTCAACATAATCAAACAACACAAAGTCAGATTCTAGAATCTCTGAAAGATGTTGTTGTAGGCCAGATTGTTTCAGACAATGCTGGATTTCTCGAGAAAATTCAGAAGTGCCAATAAGAAAATCTAGTTAATGGCTGACAATGACATTGGGAAAGTTACCCCATTACCTAAAAAAACGAGGTCCATTTGTTTCAAATGAATATTTAAAACTAAAAGGGATTCGAAAAGTAATGAGGAGTAATATAAAACTCGTCTTGTCACTTAAGATTTTAGAGATTTTATCTATGGTTTCATTTAATGAATGCAAGCATTAACCGGCCCAAAGGAATGTTGATGATTGTTAAATTATGTGTACATAGAGTATAGTGATGATTATTATGTTTTACATATAATCAATATTGTCGGTCCAAAGGAAGGCATATTGATTGATATGTTATTTGAATCATCAATACTTTATTTTTTGAAAGACTCTTTAAAGATTATATTGGCATTAATTACGTACTTTAATTTGGAGCTTTAGTTGATGGATATTAAGATAGCGTTTCTAAATTGTGACATTATTGAAACAATCTATATGGTGCAACTAGAAAACTATTTGTCGGGAGACACAAAGTCTATGGTGTGCAAACTTAAGAAGTTCATTTATGAACTAAAGAAAATGTCTCAACAATGGTATTGCAAAATTCATAGTGAGATTATCTCGTTTGGTTTTGAGATAAATTTATTGAATGAATTTATATACCTTAAGTTATGTGGGAGTAATTTGTATTTCTATGTGGATATCATATTGCTTGCCAATATCGATATAAATATGTTGTAAGAAACTAAGAACTCTCTGATAAAGAATTTAGAGATGGAAGTTCTTAGTGTTGCATCATTTAGAATATGAAACAATGCTAAACTAAAGTAAAGTAAAGTAAATGAAAGAGTACAGAATTGTGAATTGAAAATAGAACATGTAAGAACAGACTCTATGTTAGCAGATTCTCTTACTAAGGGATTGACACCGGCTAAGTTTGAAGAGCATGTTGCTCATATGGCTGTAATCTCTATTGAGGATATTCAGTTTTAGTGGGAGTCTATTATTTATAACTTAATGTTCTATTTTTCATTGTAATTTTGGATATGTAACTTGTGACATGTAACAAGTGTTATATATATTATGAAGTTTTGACATTCTGTTTCTCGTTTATGTTTGACCTCTAATTCAGTTTCAAGATTTAAGTAGGAGACCAAGTTAGAAATAGGCATGTGAGATCACAATTGCATGTAATTTCTATGCTACACATCCACATCATGATTCATGTCATTCAGCTGTATTAGTGATGTGATTATTGAGGGTATAGTTGCGAATAAATGCGACGAATGCCGCTTTAGTCCTTTGCTGATATAGTTGATGGACCGAATTGGTTTGGGAATATATAAGGAAGACAGTAAAGAAATGTGCGCACATAACGAACACAATTCATAATTAAAAAGTCATAACATATTGCTCAAGTGGGAGATTGTTGGATTTATTGCCAACCTCGTTGGATTTAATGCCAACATTGAGCATATATGTAATCTAATTATGGATTGTTTACTGTCATATATGGTTGTCAATTAAAGTGATCAAATAAGGTAACAGACAATCAATATATTCATTAGGATGTGGTCCATAAATGTGCAGAACAATTTAGGCAAATATCAAATCATTGATGGACTGATTCTGAGATTTACAATTCAGAAAACTGCCATTTAAGAGGATTGTGTGGGCCACACGGATATCAATGCGGCCGCACGGATTTTGATGCAGTCGCACGGTTTTTGATGTAGTCACACAAATACTTTTTTCAAGTTGGCAGATAACCAGATATGTTACTATATATAATGATTGGTCCCCAAGACACAAGAGAACACAGAAAAGCACAGAAACTGAAAATATGTTTTTCTCTATGGAAAAACACAGCTCTGTGTGCCTTCTCTTCTTCTTCTACCATCAAAGAATAGAGAAGAGAAATCCATTAGAAAATTTGAAGATGATTTCTCAAGGGCCATATCTTGCTGTTTTGGAAGTCTTATTCCTACGACCATACAACAAACAACAAGAAAAGCTTCTTGCCATTAGAGTCTAGTCTCGCGCTCACGAAGACGGTTGGCAATCTCTCAAAGGATCGAGTTATTCCATCAAAACATCCATGGAATCAGATATTATGTCCCGCACTTAAGATTTATGTTTTATGAATCGGCTTTGGCATAAGACAGTCCTTAGGTTAAGGTGAAAAACTGTTTCTCCTTCCCCGGAATATAAGTGTTTGACCCATAGATAAAATGTAATTGTTTGATCTCTAGACAAGACATAATTGTTTGGCTTTTATGATTCCCCAACATGTACCTCTTACGATGGTCATTTGCTTAATTCACAAGCTACAATTTCTCAATGGAAAGGCGTACCACAAAGAAACAAATTATTTCGTTTTATAAAACTCAGTAATTTGTTTAGTAACTAGATAATGCATTCGTGTTAAAGATTACATTATATTAGAAACTCTTGGAGATCCAATATTTTATATTAGAAACGATGACGTCCATCTTTTATCTAAACAAAATAGCAAAAGGATACTCTCTCTACTCCGAATCTTAAGAATTAGCAGTTTGGCCAGACCAGATGCTGCGCGTGTCTATTTATAAGTTATGTAAAGATTCAAATCAACTTCTAATTCTCTAAAAGAAGATCAAAGATGGAACTAATCTAGAATCTAATACAAGAAGGTTTAAAGATAATAAACACTAATAGAGGTTATCGATATTAAGGTTAAGAGCCTGCTGAGAGTGCACCGGCCGCAAACAAAAGATTTCTTCTGGAGAACTGAAATTGTCATTGTTGAGGACATCACATTAAAGTTAATATAAGCAAATAGTTGAAATCTGAAAACGTAAATATATTCAAATTTGAATTACTTACTCGCAGATTATAAACAGGAGTTGATTTGGTAGGGAGAGCCTTTAGCAGCCTTAGTCTGCTTGTAGGCCCAGATTTGCTGCATTATAAATGGTTGACAATTTAGTTCCTCACTGGGTTAGTGATATATTTCTTTATTGAAAAATTTCATTCCTAACTTCCATTACAAAAATGATTTACAAGTGACTTGAATACATAAATTGAAACAGATCGCAGCTTAGCCTTAAAGAAGTACCAAACCAAGTGAAAGATATACCTCTCGTCTGTTTTAAGGGCTTTCATACTGGAAGTGACATCCCATAATTTTACCATACAATCAGCTGATCCCGAAGCAAGCAATGTCCCTTCACAACTGAGACCACAAAAAAGAATATCATAACTTAAGTCGCTTTCGACATTATATACCAATTGAGAAACCCTACCAGCATAATAGTCTGATTGGTACAGGTACTCTCCATTCCCTTTAATACCAGTTCATTTTCTTTTATTGTTTAGTAAGTTATTGAGGCTATTGAGAGCAAACAGATGCAACAACATCAAGACAAAACAATGTAATTAGCTGTTAATATGCTATAGTGGTATCCACAATTTAGGCACTATTTTTCATACCCCTTCAAAACAAACAATATTTTAGCCATTTAAGACATTTAAAGCACTATTATTCATTAGCTGTTAATTTAATCATTTCCCATAAAATAAATAAGTCTTCGTGTATATATAAACGTCTTCATAAAAACAAATAGTACTTTTTTTTGGTGCCTAAGAGGAGTCATAATTAATGTATGTGTTTGTCAAAAAAGAAAATTCAGGGGTATATGGTGGGACTACAAAAAGAAATATCATGCATACCTCCACAAGAGAGGTATCATAGCCTTCCAAAAATACACAGTACATATCTAACCTACCATATGAACCCCCTCACCTCCTCATTTCCAAAAAAGAATCTGGGAAGGTTAGAGATGATATGTTTTTCCAGGAACAAAGAGTATACCTGAAAGCTAGTGTCCAGACACAGGAATTATGGCCCATGATGGGCGATACAGATCGACCAGTGGAGAGGTCCCACATAATGATTGTACCATCCTCATCCCCAGAAGCCATGAAACGGCCATCAGGTGAAATAGCCAATGAGAGCACCATGCTCCTATGGCCTATGAAGAGTCGTGCGCATTCCCCTGACTGCACGTCCCATAACCGGACTGTTTTGTCGCTTGAACCAGTCACGATGTAGTTACAGTTTGGATGCCATTGCACACACTGAAAAGATTTAAAAAAAATGAACCATTCCCCTAACTGCACGTCCCCTAGATAAGAGGAAAAGACACTTGATGGTTTATTGTGAAGGAAAGTGAGGTGCAATCTTTGACCACAACTTTATAAAGGATAATACTCTGGTCCTTAGCATAGGTCAGCACAAGGAAAGGGATCTATATAAGGACCAGAGAATAAAAGGACTCCAATGGTCTGAACTCTGAACTTATGCAAAGTACAGTATTGGAGAGATTTACTGAAAATATGAATATTCTTTCTTACATCTACATCAGAAAGATGGCCAGCCATGACACGAAGAGGCTGTATTCTCTCCATTGACCAAACTCTGGCTGTTCTGTCATGAGATGCAGTTGCAAAATAGTGGCCCACTGGGCTGAACTGAAAAAGATAGAAATATGCATTAGAGCGATGGATAAATTAAAAGGTGTATACCGGACCAATGAGTAACCTTTTATGCCAATAAAAAGGTACTCTGACAGTTTCGGCATACATTGGTAGCTTAAAAAAAATTCCAAAAGGTGAAAAATTTAACGACAAAAGGATGAAGCGGTTACAAGGTGAACTTTAAACAACCATGATTGGTCAGCATCATGCTTCATGGCTACCCAAGCTAATGCAAGTCAAATTAGCAACTAAGAATAACTACATAATTATGCAAGATATGAGAGATATGAGGGATTAATGGATTACTTGAGCATCCCACACAGGAAAGTTGTGACCCTTGTAACAAACTAAATTTGCATTCAACCTTGTGCTCCATAATCTAACTGTATCGTATAAATAAAAAAAAATAATATGCAACGGATTGACCCCTATTAAAAATAAGACAACAAATGATAGATGTTCGTGAAAACTTGGACCCAACAATAAGTTTGCTTTGTTTTGTTTTGATTCAATTTCAGCTAAAAGTATGCTTGTAACATTACAATAACTAAAGGAGAGATTTAAGTTAAAAATATATGGTTTTATCTCTTCTTATATTAAGCACGTAGATGCCCTGATACGCCAACTGCTGTGATTAAAAGATAAAATTTAAGATTGAATATCAGCCCTCCAATCAAATAGTTTTCCTTCTTTTGGTTTTATGCATCTTTTTTATGTTTGTTTGCGTGTAGAAGTTTAAATTTATTTAGATATGTACTCGCCACATGTACTCAGCACAAGATTTTTTAGTCTGCCTTCTCTTGGTCTTGATTCATTTCCATTTTTAAAATGTCATTTAAGGAATTTTCGGATTGATTAATATGATAATTGATTGGCATGTCCTCATTTTTTTCCGATTTTTTTATATTATCTCATTTAAGTAAACATAATTCTATTCTCTATTTTATATACACAAACGCATATAAATCCTAGGGAGAGGAGGATAGCCCTCATAACCAATGTTATCATAATCGGACTAGTCATCAACCCGGTCGAGACTCAAGTCACTGGTCGGACCGATGGATCAACCGGTTGGACCATTATTTTTCAAATAACAAAGAATATATTTTTTATACTAAATTTTATAATTCAAATATTTATACATACGTTTAGCATACTTTAAGACGAGAATCACTTATCATATAATCACTAAAAATTTTAAAAGAGGAGGGTTCAAATGCACCATGATTTTGTGCTCCAATATGCTCCACATCCGTTATCTCCGTTTTCAAAGTCCGAACAGTCGATCCGAATCACTCAACATGATCTTCATAATAAAATATTTTTGGAGACCAAATTTTATATTTTTTAGAATTTTTTTATTATTTTTTTACATAGGTACAATATCACTTTTTCGGATGATCCAGAATCTCCTTAAAACAGTGATTTTATACCTATCTAAAAAAATAGTAAAAAAATTCTAAAAAATATAAAATTTGGTCTCCAAGCATATTTTATTATGAAGATCATGTTGAGCGGTTCGGATCTACTATTCGGACTTTAAAACGGAGATAAAGGATGTGGAGCATATTGGAGCACAAAATCATGGTGCATTTGAACCCTCCTCTTTTAAAAAATAAAATAAGAAAATATATTCTATGTTTCTTCTTTGAAAGAAATACTCATATTTCAAAACTTAATAGTATACATTTATTAAATATTTCAATATACATGTGTGTGTTATGTGTAGTATACTAAAATATACTAAAATGAATTAACTTTCATCTAAAAGGAATAAATTTTTTTAATGTATGATTGATATCTGTATGGGATCAAAACCAATGACTTCCCTATTGAAAAAATAATGTTCATAACTTTTAACTACAGATTCTACACATGCAAGAAATAAAATATAAATTAGATCTTGATTGGTGGATTACTTTTTTGGAATTTATGTACAAACCAAAACGGTCTAAATTAGATCATATTAGCATATTTTGTGCCCTCCCTTATTTGTTTCTTTTAATTTGGTTGTTTTTTTGTAATCTATGTACAAACGAAAATGGAATCCATATCCTCTCATTAACGCACCATTTGAGTTAATTTATTCGGCCGTGTGATCAGAAATCGGACCAATTCAATCCACGCCTATAACGGACCTTTAACATCAGTGCGGATTTTAATCGGACAGTCCAGATCTTAACTCAAAATTTGAGTTAACTTAGTGGATACAAATTCAATGAATTGTGGGTTTATGGTCCACCAGATCCTTATTTTTTTCTTAAACCGGCAGGGTTAATTATTATATTTTTCCGGTTGATTTACATATCTGGTCTTAATAATGAACCATACCGGAAGCAAATCCGGTTCGGTTATTCTGGCCGGACTGGCCGGTCCATTCCGAGTTTAATAACACCGCTTATAACAATAACAAGAGCCATAATATGACAACATAAGACGTCATAATATGATAACATCATAGATTACAACTTATTTTGATGATTTTTTTTTTCCTCTAGTTTCTCCGTTAAGCAACATAACAAAAAAAAAACTGTTATGTACCAGTAAAAAAAAACGTTCATATGTATGTCATCAAAGATGTATGTCATCAAAGAATGAGTTTTGCATTTGTATGAGAATATATTGGTCTATTTTTTTATTTTGGAATAATTATTCTTTTCATTAGTCTATTTTTTTTAATGAAAATATGTCATTTTGTATGAGATTTTTTTTTCTTATAATATGTCCCCGTTGCAACGCACGGACACGATACTAGTATACTGTTATGATTGATATTAGCTACTATGTAAGAAAAAGCCCCTCAAAGCATATATGCGACTAAAATTAACTGAATTACTTGTATTGTCCGAAGATGATGATAAAAGAAAATCTGCAAATGGGCTGAAAGAGACGGAGTAAACAGGCCCAGAATGCCCCTGTAAAAGGGAATACGGTCTCTTAGCCTCATCAGAAGCCAGTGAATGCATCCCTTGCATTGACCCGTTTTCTCCTTGCGAATTAGCTGGAAATAATTAGGTGTAAAAGCAATATAAAATCCTTCACCCTTAATTACCAGAGATAAAAGAAAATATACTAAGTTCATTAATTTGGTTTTTACATATCAATTCAAGCTCTAGTACCATTGACAAGGCTTAAATGAGAGGTAACATTTATTTCCAACCAAAACCGGTTAATACTACAAGCATGATAATGCTAGTAAAAACATGTGCAATAATAAAATTATCATCATAGTGTGCTTTTAACTTTGCTGCATTGCTATTAGTGTCTACAGGCCTTTTTTCCGACTTGAAATGATATTATATATATTCATATAAGCTGTTATTCAAAAGAATAATATATTTTAACAAGCCAAAGTTAGCAGAAACTAACATGCTCTGCCAGGTTGACCGATCTTTGCCATGTCCCAGACCTGAAAAATAACAAAAGACTTCAAAAAGAAGTGCAAAATAATTAAAAAAAAATGTGTGCGGGCCTCACAAAAACCTTGACAGAAGAGTCAGAGAATCCACCAGCAACCAATGATCCATCATGTGATATGGCAGAACAGTTTAATCTAAAAAAATGTTATCATACTAATTAGTTATTTGTCACAAAGATTACAACATAGAAAGCACCAAAACTTCTAAAATTATATAATTTCTCAGTACCCATTATGTGTATGAAGAAAAGTGTAGAAGCTGACAGATGGCAGTGCTAGGCTATTCAACTGTGCTCTATTTCTTAGATCCTCAAAAATAGACAGCTCCACTTCAGGAGGCCTGAAATTAATCCAAAGAAAAAAATCACATCATATCATTTATTTACTGAAGTAAATGAGAATAAGAGTGGTTGAATTGATCTCATTTAGTAGAAGGTTCTGGATATTAGTACCCTGGACAGAAGATAAGGGACTCTTCACATCTCTTCTTTAAGAGAATAAGGCGGTTTCATGTATACACATTTAAGTGATCAAAGCAGCATGTCACATGGCCATTTAAAACTTGAAAGGTTATGGATATATCCCCACTAGACATGCACTATATATATAGGCAAAAAGATTACAATGTTCTCAGACTATTTTAGGCTACTTTACCCTCACAAAACCCTTCACTGTTTAGAGCCTTATTTCTAACATAACATTTTTAGGTTTCAAATTTTCTATGCAAAGTTAAGCTGATTGTTAAGGAGCAGCAACTAGAGCACTGAACATACAGCTGAAGTAGGGTAAGCTCAGATTTGACACGTGGCGCCACAGATACCATGCTAGTCTCTGATCGTGTTGTCTTTCCTGTCGCACCAACCGTCTTATCTTTCTTCTTTTTATTGCTGACAGATGTTCCTTGCTTATTTCCATCTGTCTTTTTCTGATAGCCAAATAATCAACATAAATCAAGATGTTAGAAAGAAAATAAAAACAGAAGGGCGCATTTGCTACACTCTTAACACTTTTATTTTTTGATAAACTGACAGAAGCTGTCAGGGTGAGTATATTAAATAGTGCAAAATTACAATCAGGGTAGCGAGCTTCTTATCTCTGTCCCTCTTAATTGACAGAGAGCTACACATTTTGTACAATCCCAGAATAAACACAAAATTAACAACAGTCTAACAAAATTTTAACCACAAACTCATCTCCTGCACCGTTGCGTTTGCTACGATTCGACCCGGCTTCCTTTCATTTCTGAAAATGATTGCTTTCCTTAACTTCCAAATATGCCAAGCCACACAGAGAAACTTCACAGACCATTCTTCTTTTGTCATCCTTCGCTGGCCTTTTACCTTTGCCCAGGATCCGCTCCACACCTCTTGCACATTCACTCCTATTTGTAAAATGGAATGACCCAGGATCTGCTGGATATGAAACCAAATGGCTATTGCCGATGGACACAGGAACATGAGGTGCACCAGTGACTCAGAGGGGCAATTCTCACAGAGAGGGCATTGAGAACCAAAATTCATTCCTCTTCTAGCTAGGACCTGTCTTGTCAGGAGTTTGTCTACAAATGCAGTGTTTTCTATTCCTAGGTGGCTCCCACCAGTGGTTCACAAACTCAGCATCCAACAGTAAATTTTTCCAATGAACAAAAATCAGCCTGATTTAGATTCAACATGATCAAACATAGCCCAGCATGAGGTATGGACATATTGGTCAATAATAACACAGTATGCCTTATATCCATAACACTGATCTTACTATTAGGAGTTGTTAAAATATATTTCAAGAAATGGTTGGTAAAAGTTTAAAAATGAAAAATCACAGTTGCTATTTGCAAAAACAAAAAATTCTGCACCATTTTGCAAAATGATAAGCACACCAATCATGCTATGAGAGGTTTCAACAGAAAATATATTCTTAAAACTGAACAATTACAACTACCTTATTATTCTCTTCAGGATCGCCCTCCTTGTTACCTTCAACTTCAGTTTTATCCGAGTCAGATAGAGCCTTCTCCATCCTTTCTTCAACTGAATCTTCAAGCAACTGGTATGAAAATAAATAGATGAATAGCTAATAATCGTCAAAGATAATAGACATCAGGAACTAGCATTTAAGGTCAAACCTACCCCCCAGTGTAACTCTTTCTGATTTATCTCTCTTGCTAGGTCTTGACTTGCTCCAACTAGTGATACTGCCTCTGAATCATCAGAGATTGAAGTGGGCTGACCTGGGGTAACTGTCAAGTTTACAAGATCAGAGTCATAAAAAGTAAACAAAACCAATTTGACAACAAAAAGTACAGTACACACCTTCAAAATTGATGTGCTGATTAATTACCCCAAGCATGTCAAGAGATTTTTTGTGAATAAATTGTAGAAGGAGTCCATATGAATACTACAAAACAACAACAGAACTGTATAAACAAACAGAAGACTAATTAATTCTATCTATATATTGTTCAATCGTCAAAATTAAAGGCATCTGATATTGTACCTGACACAATCTGATTTTGACTTTGTTTTGCCTAAAAAAACGTGCCAACTCCATCTCCTGTACATATTCAAAAGGTCAATCAGGATGTTTAATGCAACAAGGACAAAACAAACAACACAAAAGGAACAGATAAGGACAAGAAATTTTCGTATAACCTCCAAATGCGATGGAGAAAGAATGCCTTCTAATTTTTGCAGGTCTCTCAAATGCATCATCTCATGATCTTCACAAAATGTGTGAAAAAATGTTCTAGCTGAATCATTTAGATATTGAGCATTATTAGTTTATTGAAGTGAATTTCAGAAACATGTTTCTATTTGTACTTGTGACATGACAATTGAAACCAAGTACAGTACAATACAAAACATGAAAATTATTTAATTTGAATGGAAAAAGATTTTGACAAGAATATCCTTGCCTTGTAGATATCTGGAAAACAAGTACTAAGTGCTAACTTGGAGAATAATATACCTTCTTGCATATAGCCTTGCTCAACTAAATCCATGAAGCAGTGAATAAAAACAGGATAAAGCACACAAAGTAGTTCATGCTGCACAGTAATTAATGAAGAATTAAAAAAAAAAACTCGCAACAGTATTTGTAACAAGTTCGATAAGAAAAAAAAGTGAACATTATATGACATGAAAAAATACAACTAATATATATATCCTTTACCTTATAAGAATCAAGCGAATTATATGCCCAAGATCTAAGTCGACTATAACCATCAAAATATCTATCAGCAACATTCTGAGATCTGCCGAAACAAACAAAAAAGAAAAAGATAATACCATATGAAATGCACATATCATTTTCTTCTTACATTATCTATCTGCAATCGAAAAACAAATCTTTATGAAAACTGGTCCACTTCCCCGAAAGCCATAGAGAAGCATTTGGCAACAATTAGTCTCAAACTGACTCAATAACAGGCTATTCAGGTCCAATACCGGTATATGCTGAATTTGAACTCAGTTACTTTACCATGAGAATTTGATCCATATTTTACTTTTAGTAGTTGTACATAGTTGCAGTTGCATGGGCAAACATTACAATCAACCACTCTAGGAAACAAAAACGAATAAAAGTAGATCCATCAGTAACTATGCACCTATTATCTTTTTCTCCTTAATTTAAAATCACGCTCAATTTTACTCACCAGGCCGTATAGGTCAAAAAAGTGCATTTTATTCAAGCAAATGTTATATACTTTAAATATCAGAGCATGCCAGCTACAGAAGAAGTACAAAAAAGAAGGTGATTTAACTAAAATTCCAGAAGATTAAGGGGCCAGAGACCTATTTTTTCTCCATCCTAAAATTCGAACGGGGTCCTCAAAAAATTACCTAGAGTGCGATGCGTCGGAGGAGAGACGACTCTGCTCCTCTTGAAGCGCTAGTTCAGTGAGGTTGAGCCCTTTCTTTCTCAGGTAAGCTAACACAGCCTTCTCGATATCTTCGTCCTCCATTAGAAATTGACAAGATCAAATCCTCGTCCCTTTCTTCATCTTCATCTCGTGGTGGAAGGATAATGGTTGAGGCGATCGAGGGCATAACCCTGAGGGGGAGAAGAAGAAGAGCGGCGCATCGCTGGAGCAGCTCAAAGCATCGGACGGGGCGAAATGAAGAGAGAAACAGGGTCCGATTCTAACGGATCCGCATCCATAACCCGCTCAGAAATTCAACATATTCTTTCTTCACTTAGCGGGCTTTTAAATTGGGCTTCAGAGCCCAACTCAGGTTTATCTTAAAAATAAAAATTTAATTAAAGCAAATTGTATCATCTATTTGATTAATTGGTTATGTCTTTATTTCTTTATATTTTTCATATCATTCGAAGAATATTATTTGTTTATAATATGTCATTTTGTTTGAGATTTTTTTTTGAAAATATATTAAAAAAATAAAAAAGAATATTTCATGTATGAACTCAAACTCTAAAACCTATAGAATTAACTTCAAATGACGAATCCGAACTGCTGAAACCCATCTACCTTACGAGTGATACATCTATATGCGAACATTTTAAACTTTCGAATTAATTAGTATAAATTCAAGCGGTCAAAATTAGAATTATAAATTAATTTTAATGCATTCATTATTTCAACTTTTTTTTACCACTTGACTCTATACAAAATTAATTCTAAAATTTAAAATTTCACATGTAGACCCATCACTTGTAAGGTAGATGGGTTTCAACGGTTTGAATTCGTCGTTTGAAGCCAATCTGATAGGTTTTAGAGTTGAGATCACATAGAGGTTTGGTGAACTTAAGAACACTCTAGTTCTACTCGTCATTTAATATGTTATTTGTCATTTAGTCTAATTTTTTTATAAAAATATGTCATTTTGTATGAGATTTATTTTTGTTCTCTTATAATATATTCTCATTACAAGACACGGGCACAATACTAGTTTTTTTATTAATTTATTTGGGTGGTTTTATATACCTCCATTATATATCAATTTAGAAATTAGTATATATAAGTTTTAAAAAAATTCAAAGAAAGAATAACTTCTATTAATTTTATCGTTTTATTAAGTATGTAATCGAACAAGAATAATTATGTGATTTCTTTTGCTCCGCTTTTTTTTTTTTAATCTTTTTATCACTACTACCAAATATCAATATTTAATAGGATTAAGTATTTACTTTGCTTTAATTGTACTTTTCATAATAGGTAAGTTTCATTTCATTTCTTTAATTTACAATTCTCGATACTACTTTATCTATTAAATATTTATAGTTACATTTTCTTTATCGATCATGACTCTTTAGCTCCCCCCAACCATCCAAAAAAAAAAAACCCCAAATCCCCCCTCCAACATGTTCTCCATTAAGAGATGAAACGATAGCACAATTGACTAAGAAAAAAATTCTAAGACTATGGCTACTAAAAAATAGAGAACTCGAGCCTCGCTCATGACTTCACAGCTTCTGCGAAGATTTCAAAAAAAAAAAAAAAAGAACATGAGAATGTACTCCATTAGATTTGAAATGGATCTGACATCGTATAACTATTCACAAATCAAACTTCAATAATTGTATCATCTTTATATGTTCTCCTTTATTATTCTTCCAACTAGTAAATGAAGTCATGCTTCATTGTTACTTTTAATTAAAGAGGATTAAATTTCTTACTTCAAGTTAAGTTAACTTAATTTAACCTAGGTTAGGTTTGATTATGCAGTAAAATTAATGAGGATTAAATTGCTTACTCCATGTTACTTCTCATATTTTACACTTTGTTTGATAGTTGAAGTTATAGTTTAAAGAGTGAGTCTATGGTACTATGCATATCATGAGTTGGTCCGTAATACAGATTAATATTTTTAATTTCAAAATTCTAACGGTCGATTCGAACCGTTCAATATAATTCCCATGTGAATATGTACTTGCAGACCAAATTTTATATTTTTTAGAATTTGTTACTATTTTTTAAGATAGGTAGAAAATCACTTGATCTGAAAATTCGGGACCATTCAAAAACAGTCATTTTCTACCCATATTAAAAATAGTAAAAAGATTTTAAAAAATATAAAATTCGATATGCAAGTGTACATATTCATATGAAAACCATGTTGTTCGGATCGACCTATAGGATTTTGAAAATGAAAATATTGATATGTATTACGGACCAAATCGTGATATGCATAGTACCATAGACTCACTCTAGTTTAACTTAATCCACTTGAAAGAGTAAGATGTTGGAAAATATATCTTTACTTATGACAATAGGCCATACAAGTGGAGTAAGTTATTCCGTATTAACTCCCTTCTTACTCCATCTTATTTCTTTTATTTTACTCTTTATTTGACTACTTAAGTATAGAGTAAGAGATTTACTCCACCTCTTACTCCATAACCAAACATAACCTAGGTTATGATTTAAATTTTCGACTAGTGAGGAAAGAAATAAAAAATAAATATCTATCAAAGACAATGAGTCCTACAGGTGGAATAAATATCGACTAAGTGATCCATCTTAACTTACTTCCTTCCAGTGTATTAAAATTCGGTCTATTCGGCCGTATATTCGTATTTGGTTGTAATCCGAATAGAAAACTAATATTCGGTTTTAATATTCGGTTCTGAATATTCGGTCTAAAATTTGTATTCGATCCTGAATATTCGGTCTAAAATTTGTATTCGGTCATGAATATTCGGTCTAAAATTTGTATTCGGTCATGAATATTCGGTCTAAAATTTGTATTCGGTCTAATATTCGGTTCCGAATATATACGGTTCCGAATTTATGTGGCTATGCTGCTTGTTTTCTACTATGCTGCTGTTTATTAATATGAATTTTTATTTTAAAATCCGCATATATACATCCGAATAAATATCCGTATATTCGACCGCATACCGTATATTCGGTATTCGGTGGCCTTCCGAATACCGAATACAAACCGAATTTTAAAACACTGCTTCCTTCACATCTTACTCCGCGACTAAGCATGACCTAGAGAAAATCTGATGCTAGTGAGACCAATGGGCCTCATGGTCCATTTAAATTTTGAATATTTGATTGATGAGTCCGCCTACGACTAATGGGCCCATCATACCTCAAGAGGCAAATCTAAGAGGTCAAAAGTGAAATTAATTTACCTCGTCAATTTCCAAAATTATTTTACTATATTAAAAGATTTAATTCAAATTTTTACTATATTATTTCCGGTCTTGTTTTTTTTCATTATAACCATTTGAAATTTTATGACAGATAAATTTATAAAATTGTTTAGAAGGGTTTCCAAAAAATAGTTAATGCATGAATGTCTCATGTAAAACTAAGTTTTGTTCATAACAATTGTATTCTCGATACACACAATAGGACAAAAAAATTCCAACATGTATAGTGAAATATTATATTCATATATTATAATTCACAATTGATTGATCATAACGAAAATAGTTTATAAGCTAGTCTGATTCGGATTTAACGCATGTATAATTATTCTTTGGATTTTGCCTCGAAGGAAAAACGTAGCAAATTTTTTTTATCTTTAAATTGCGATAAATGTTATTAAATGAAATGTAAGAAATAACAAATATATAAAAAAATTAAATAGATAATGACATAATAAAATAATTAATTTTGTAAATTAAATTAGGAATATCAATATCAAATCATTAGTATCAATTACATATGAGGAGGGTTCAAATGCCTCCATTTTTTGTGTCTCTACCATGCTTTCATTTTTAGAAACTTTAATAACTCAAAATTTAAATTATAAACGTCAAGATAAAACCGCTAGATATGATTTATGTTATTTTCTCTATGTGCTCATAAAAAATTATCACATTTCAATTTTGTTTTTATGTGAATCAATAAGTTGAAAAAATAACGTTTAGAAATTATTCACATTAGTACATTTTTTGAAAGCTCTTGATGACAACCAAAACAAAGTTGAAATGTCATAATTTTTTACATGTGCATAGATAAAATGATAAAAATCATATCCAACGGTTTTATTTTGACTTTTAAATTTTAAATTTTGAATTATTAAAGTTTTTAAAAATAGAGACATAACATAGACACAAAAAATAAAGATATTTGAACCCTACTCATTACATATAATGATATTTAAAAAGTGATAGAACGTTTTACAACATTCTATCACTTGAAACGTTTACAAAGGTCAATCTTTTTGTCCCAACTAAATGCATTGAAATTTCCTGCATGTAACCGGTTGAAAAATACTTGTCATAGAACGTTTACAAAATTTATATAAAATGCACATGTCATTCATTTGGTTGACAATATTTAATGATTAACCGAAAACTTACTGAAACGACCTTTTTGAGTTGTCTGCGAAGATGTTCGCCTTTCATTTCTTCTTTGATTTATCCTCTTTGACCCGCTACATAATTTAGTGAATACAAACCCATCAAATCTTGTAAATCTAACGCTGACGTCTCGGGTCGCTTCCTTAATTTTACCTGATTTTTTTTGGCTGAAAGTTGCGTAGGTAATTGCAATAATTGAAGAGAGTTACAAATTAGTTATTACAATAATATTAGATAATGTGTGTTTTTGAAAGTATTTCGGTGAAGATAAACTAAAAATGTACAGAGATATGTGCATCATGTGGATACAAAGTTCAACATGTTCTTCATATGAAAATGTACTACAAAACCAAATTTTATATAATTTTACTATTTTTTAGATAAGTAGAATATCAATACTTTCGAATGATCCGAAATCTTTAAATCAAGTGATTTTCTACCTATCTAACAAAATAGAATTTTTTTTAAAAATATATAATTTGATCTCTACATACATGAGGTTATGTTGAACAGTCCGTATTGATTTTTTAAACTTTAGAAACAAAAATATAAATCCACAACATAGTCCGACCTGTGCTTTACAAAATATATCTTTTTGTTTGTTCCTTACGCGCCCTAGGTAAAATATCGTAGAATTTGAGCGTGCAAGTGGCACGCTAGTTTGGCTCCATAATCCATATCCACAGGAACTTTTTTTTTAGTGAGTCTATGGTACTATGCATAGCACGGATTGGTCCGTACTACGGATCAATATTTTCGTTTTCAAAATTCTAACAGTTGATCCTTACCGTTCAACATGATTTCCATATGAGAATATACTTGTGGGCTAAATTTTCTATTTTTTACTATTTTTTTACTATTTTTTTAGATAGGTAGAAAATCACTGTTTTTGGATGGTCCAGAATTTTCAGATCAAGTGATTTTCTACCTATCTTAAAATATAGTAAAAAAATTCAAAAAAATATAAAATTTAGTTTGCAAGTACATATTCATGCGGGGATCACGTTGAACGGTTCGGATCGACCATTAGAATTTTTAAAATGAAAATATAGTTCCATAGTACGGACTAATCCGTGCTATGCATACTAGCATAGACTCACTCTTTTTTTTTTTCCTTAAAACAAGCCCATAGGCAGAATTACATACTACTCAGAAAACTAGTTTGCAGAATTAAAGGAAAAATGAAACCCGAGTATTCCCACCCGTGCTCTTTCTAGTTTTGCTAAACTATCAGCTATTACATTCCTTTCTCTATTAAGAGCAACTAAAATCTTTATATATCTTCAGCAATTCCCAAGACTTTTATAGAACTCGCTAAAAGCCCTCCAGTCAGCCTAGCTCTCCATGGGCGGTTTAAGCTGCGTACAGGTGAAGCTAGCCCCTGACAGTCCGTGAAGAAAGTTCTTTATATATCAACAGGGACTGAAATCAGCGGTTATAAGTGTGCCCAAAATCAACTAATTTTTTTTTTAAACTTTCGTAGAGAATGCGAAGTCGTGAGGGAGAATCAAACTCTCGATCGTTAGGTAACCAATAATTCTAGGACTTTCTTCTAGACAATAAAGGAGCTTGATTTTTTTGTTTTCAAAGTTTTAATGATGTATTATGCGTTAGAACGAGTTAATTTTTTTTTTTAATAAGTACATGTTAAAATATATTGAATCAGCCTCCCTCACTTTTTTTGGAAAGATCTCTAGATTGATTTGCATTCAATAGGGACTAAATTGATCATTGATAAATTTAATCAATAATTAATCAAGATCCTCTACTGTAGGGGTGCAAACGGATCGGATATTATCCGACCGTATCCGGATCCGTATCCGAAAATTAGATACGGATATCCGATATCCGAATATCCGTACGGATACGGATACGGATACGGATATGGTTTTGAATTTTAATTATCCGTATCCGAATAGTAACAATATATCATATAGTTTGATATATATTATGAACAAATTTATATAATTCACTATTATAAAAAGCGGATATCCGTATCCGTATCCGTTTAATATCCGATCCGTATCTGTATCCGTCTAATATCCGATCCGTATCCGTATCCGAAAAATAAAAGCGGATACGGATATGGTTTTACCACTATCCGATCCGTATCCGATCCGTTTGCACCCCTACTCTACTGTCTGGAAAACTTTAATAGTCTATATGCTAGAACCCAATTTGCCGAAATTTTTATTAATAACATTTTCCAAAAAATAATAAACCAAATAATCATCGTTTCTGGTCAATTCCAAATCTAACACGGCCGCAGAACACCGGAGCGAACCCATTTGGGTGCCGCCGCAGAATGCCGGAGCGGACCCCCATATGGGGCCGCACTATGCCGGAGCGGACCCGGGTCCGCACTATGCCGGAGCGGCCTCTGTTCTTTATATCCCGAAAATGACAGCGAAATTTCATTCCACACTCTCACACCTTCTCTTTCCTGAGTTAGCTCTCTGATCTGTAAGTTTTCTCTCTCTTCTTTTAAATTTTTTATTTTTATTTCAGTAGATTAATAATTTAATAAGAATAATTTAATTAGAATAATTTAATTAGAATAATTTAATTAGAATAATTTAATTAGAATAATTAATTTAGAATAATTAATTTAGTTAATTTTTAATTGTAGGTTTCTTCTATATTGGATTGAAAAAATGGCTCTTATGGTATCCATCTACACTGGTGGGGATGTTTTAACAGATCCTAATGGAGTTTACTATAGTATTGGACCTGTTACTGTGATCCCGGTATTGCCGGGTACTGATTATTTGGGACTTAAATCAAGTATATGTCAGAATTTGGGGTTGGATCAAGGTCAGTATGACCTTAAAATTGATGCCAAAATTAGCATGCCGACTAGTTCGGCACAAACTTGGTTCCAACTATTTCCAATTCAAAATGAGGGAGTCTGGCAGGTATTGTACAACCAAACCATGAGTTTTTCTGGGGGTGCATACAAGATAATTGACCTATATGTGGAGGTTATCAGAGCCCGGCGTTCCAACCCAGTAATGAGGTTAATCCAGGGTCGTAGTCGGGGTAACTCATCCAGCTCTAGTCCGTCCCCTGTCCAAATTGACCAACCGTCTAGTAGTCGGGCCCCAGTTCAGAGGGACCGATCCTCCCGTCAGGCCCCATCCCAGACTGACCAGCATTCATCTAGTCGGACCGCTCATTGGGGTCAAACTTGTGATCCGGAAGAAACCGATGAAGAAGTGGATCCGGAAATACTGGAGGCAGAGGAAAATTAGGTTGATAGTGATCCGGAGGGTATGAGCGATCAGTCTGACCAGGAAGATACCGGGCCTGTGCTTGGACTACTAAGGACTTTCAAGATGGATCGCGAATTTCGGATAATGGATCGCGGGTTTCAACACCCGATTCATGCTTTCAACGTCACATCAGGGTTTATGGAAGCAAATTTGGGTTTGCTTGGAAGGAGGGCAGAGTATGAGAATGAATTGTCTGAGGGACAAACATATGACTCAAAAGAGGCAATGAAGAGCGCAATTGTCAGGTTTCACATCCTTTGCAACAAAGAGGTAAAACCTACGCACAGTGACCGCACAAGAATTAGGTTCAAGTGCAAGGACAGTTACTGTGGGTGGTACATACTCGCAAAGGCCACCGGTTATGGAACACAATGGCGTGTCTCCAAGTGCCCAACACAACATTCATGCCACGCGGATGCGACAAGAACAGATCACGCCCAGTTGTCAGCTACTATGGTTGCCGAGTGTATATCCGCTCACATGAGGAACGATGTCGACTTGAGTATTCAGGCTGTCCGAATTACTGTTGCTGAAAGGTACAACGGTCAGATACCGGCGTACAACAAACTATGGCGTGGCCGTGAGTTGGCAATAGCCCGTCAATTTGGCAGTTATGAGGGGTTATACTCTCTTGTAGTTCCATTGTTGGAGGCAATTAAAAGAAGCAACCCAGGTACTACATTGTTCCTTCATTTTTTACGTCATTTCATTATCAATCAAAAATTAAACTTATTTTTTCAAATTTATTGACAGAAACATTGTTTGAGGTGACCTCATATCCCACTGGACGACCTGGACCATGGAAGTATTTTCATAGGGCGGCTTGGGCATTTGGACCGTGCATAGCTGCTTTTCAACATATCAGACCGGTCATCACCGTTGATGCACGTTTCCTGTCAGGCCGGTATAAAGGTAACTAATTTGATTGTTTTCACTTTATTTATTTTAGTTGATTTCGGCTCTTACGAAATTAATCTGATTGTTTTACCACAGGCAAGCTGTTGATTGCAACTGGGTACGATGCTGAAAACCAGCTCCTCCCATTGGCTTTTTCACTGGTAGAATCAGAGAGTTATGACGATTGTGCGTGGTTCATGAAATGATTGCGACGTAATGTAATCCGCTCCAGATTCATGTGTGTCATCACTGATAGGGGAAAGGGTATCAAGAATGTGTTCAGACAAGATGATATGGGGTGGAATGAGGAGGATGAGGATCAATGTGTTCACCGTCTTTGTGCTACTCACATAGCCAAGAACATGAAGAAGAACGGTTGCAGTGATAAGGCAATCTATTTTTTTAGAATATGTGTGGCTAAGAGGAAGATGAGGAGATACGAGCAAGGAATGCAAGCAATAGGGCAGACATGTGACATTGCCCTCAATTGGCTGGACGGTGTGGGTAAATATTTGGATCAAGATGAGGACGAGTGCCCCAAACCATGGAAGATATTCCAAGCACTGGACGGTGGTTACCGTTGGAGCATCATGACTACAAACGGGTCCGAGTCGCTTAATAATGTCTTTAGGTCCTCTCGTAAGTTACCGGTTGCAGCAATAATTGAAGACACATTTTATAAATGCATGACATGGTTTGCGCAAAGGAGGGCCAAAGCGGAATGGGAAGCTAGTCAAGGTCAGCAATTCTCGTGTCGTGTGCATCAGGTACTTTTATTTGTAGTTCTTTCTTCATAATTTTTAATGAACTTTGTTAAAAAAATCTGGCTTCTTCATTATTTTTAAATTTTTCGTAGCTAATCAATAAACGGTTTGAGAGGTCTGATAAAATGAAGACGCTGGGGGGCTTTGGAAACAGCAACGAGTTCGAGGTAACCTCCACACAGGAGAGAGTTCACGCTTTCATACCTGACGATTCTGGCCGGTTTACCAAGGCCAATTACAAATACACGGTGATAATCGGGGATGATCACACGGTAACTTGCATGTGCCAAAAGTCTCAATTGGAGAGAATACCGTGCTCTCATGTTCTGTCCGTGTGTCGTCTCCGAGGCATCGACCCTGGCGTCTTTGTAAGTCACTACTATCACATCCATACACTTATCAACACATGGAGCGCTCAATGGCATGTGTATGGAAATCAGTCGGAATGGCCTCAACACGATGGCCCGGTCCTTGTTCCAGAGGATAAAAATATTTCTGTGGGCAGAAGACAGCACAACCGTATTCCGATGTGGATGGACGTTCTAAATAATAGGAGAAGAGGACACCAAGCCGGCCGAGATACACAAGAAAGACAAAACAGAGCTGCTCGAGCTGCATGAGATTGAGAGTTAATGTTGCTTTTTTAATTGTATTCGTAAAAATGTTATTTATTTTCGGTTAATTAGACGTATTTGTAATTTCCGATAACATTAGCATTGTTCTATTGTATGCTTCTTTATATGGCTCCTTGTTCTATTGTAATGTTACTTTTGATCAAACAAACGACGAACAACAATTTCAGATTAAACGACATTTCAAACAGAAGTAATTACACACAACTTTCAGTACAAACTTTACATATTTGATAAAAATTTCTAAAACAAAATCATAATAAAAAACACATTCAGATTAAAAAAAATAAAAATAGGGGCCGCTCCGGCATAGTGCGGATCCGGGTCCGCTCCGGCATTCTGCGGCGGCCCCCAAATGGGTCCGCTCCGGTGTTCTGCGGCCGTGTTAGATTTGGAATTGACCAGAAACGATGGTTATTTGGTTTATTATTTTTTAGAAAATGTTATTAATAAAAATTTCGGCCCAATTTGATCCCTTTTAGAGAGATTTCTTTCTTTACACATTAAAATTGTTAGAACAATATGATTTCAATTGGGCCTAGTTAGAGTAAACTGGTTTTTCATTTTTGGGTAATATATTGCACAATATATTATTTTTTTTTTCGAACTTTTTAATTGTGACAATAGCTTTTAAATTTTTAATTTTGACAATCCAAAGTTTAATTGTTTTGTGGGATGTGCTAACTAGCCGTATTTTTTGTTTGTTTGTTTGTGCTTTTAACATACATCAGAATAAATTTAGTCATAACTCATGTAATTGCTATAAAAATAATTTTTAGAAAATTCCAACTAAAAGTACATGTAACATATATATGCAGAAAATGATCAATTATTTTCTCTCCACACTTTATAAAAGCATAAAGATAATAAAAGTTGGGTCATTGAAATTGAAGAAAAAGATGTGGATAAAGTTTGCTTCCCAACTTCCAAAAGTCTTATACCGTGATCACACTACACATACCGGTTTCCATCTGGGCTTTATTGGAAAAGAAAAAAAGTAAAAAGAAAAGTTGTACCGGTTTCATACGTCCATGCTCTAAAGTTAGGTATTGCACCACCACCCAACTCCCCCTTTTATAAATTAAGCATCCAACCAACCATATATATAGAGTGAGGCTATGGTGCTATGCATAGCACAGATAGCTAGTGTACTACAGTTTAATATGGTACTTTTTAAAATTCTAACGGTCGATCCGAACTGTTCAATGTGATAATCATATGAATATGTACTTGCAAACTAAATTTTATATTTTTTCGAATTTTTTTACTATTTTTTTAGATAGGTAGAATTTTGATGGTCTAGAATTTTCAGAAAACACTGATTTTTCTACCTATCTAAAAAAATAGTAAAAAAATTCAAAAAAAATATAAAATTTAGTTTGCAAGTACATATTCATATGGATATCACATTGAACGGTTCGGATCGACCGTTAGAATTTTAAAAAGTATCATATTGAGCCGTAGTACACTAGCCATCCGTGCTATATGCATAGCACCATAGCCTCACTCATATATATATATATATATATATATATATATATTCAATTCCTCATGAGATATATTATCACCACAACAAATTAATTAAGTACACATACCTTACCAAATAAATTTATATATATATATGCATGGCAGCAATTTCTTTAATTATTTTGCTTCTAATCCATGCATTTATATGCATGTCTACTACTACTAGTACTGCTCATGCAAGGGACGTATTCTTTGTCAAAGAAAAAAGTCAAATAAACTTAACCAAGTCAACATCAGTTCAACCGAGTGTGTTGGTGGGCACAAGTGGAAACCCTAACGGGCCGGATCTTACAATAGGCATAGGGGGGTGTTGGAGGTGGAGCGGGCACTTCACGCGGTGGTGGGGTCAATGCCGGAGGTGGAGTTGGGGTAGGTGTTGGCATCGACGTAGGAAGACACGGTGTCAGTGTAGGAGTCGGTGTAGGTGGTGGAGGAGGCATAAGTGCTAAAAATGGATCAATAAATGTCGGAGGTGGTGGGGGCCGGGGAGTCGGTGTCCACATAGGACAGAGAGGCATAAGTGTAACTACCAGAGGTGGTGACGGTGGCGGAGGTGAAGTTAGTGGAAGTGGTGGCGGTGACTTGGGATGTGGAAGCGCAGTTGGTCGTGCTGGAAACACAGTAGGTAGTGGTCAGGGTTGTGGTGGAGCTAGTGGTAGTAACGGTGGAGGTGAAGGTGCCAGCCAAGGCTTGGCTAGAGGTTCAAGCGGTAATAGTGAAGGGGGTAACAGTGGCAATGGCGAGTTCGGTAGAGGTGCCGGTGATGGTGTTGGGGTCGGGGTCGGTGTCGGGCACTGAAAATATATAACACTACAACTTGATCATCATGCATGCCACCATGCCAATATATATCCACGCGATGAATCGCATTGTCTCATCAATAATTAAGCACCCCTTTACAAAATTGTATATGGCTCATCAATAAACTATTTGTGATGTCTCCCAAATTTGTTCGTATAGACAAAGTAATATTATGAATCGCATTGTCTCATCAATAATTAAGCACCCCTGTACAAAATTGTATATGGCTCATCAATAAACTATTTGTGATGTCTCCTTGTTTGACCCTAAAAAGTTACTACTCGAGATTCAATGCAGTGGATAACTATCTTTAGGATGATTAAGCATACTTGTGAAGTATTAAAAATCACACAATAGCATAGTAAAATCCTTGGTGGAAATCTACATGTAAAACTTTGAGTTTTGGTGTGCATAATGGTCAAAATGATGAAACAATTAATTCTTTAAGAATTAAACAATGCATAGATAACATTCTGGGTGCAACATAGGATGACATTTGACCAAATCAAGTCTCAAGACTGCTCTGGGTACGATTTTTGGGATACCAAACAGATCTGACAGTGTGGGACCCGATCACTAGTGACTCAGGGCCGTTTTACGCTGAGCTAGAATGGGAAATGAACACGGCACACCATGGTAGTGCGGGATATACCGAGCTGCCAGTGTCTCGGCCCATGGTACACCGTGACCAAACAAAGGGGAGCGCTAGGCGCTGGGGTATGATTCAAATATCATTTGACCCCTTCGTTTGGCATGCACTTGGTGCTTCATGCACCACGCCACATCCCTGTTACACGGCTCACGAACACCGAGTCCGGCCCAGAGAAACAAAAGAATTAAAGAGAGGAATACTGTAGCAGACGAGAGGGTGACAAGTGGGCCCCACCAGTAGTTTCTTCTCCTTCTTCCTCTTCAAACCCGAGCCTAGGTGAGCTTTAAGCTCCAAATTCGGGGAAATTGCTAAACTCCAATTCCAAAGCTCACCTTAAATCAAGGATAGTTCCTTTCGTTGCTCTCTCTGTTTAAATCTCTCTAAATAATCGGGCTTCATGAAACCCGTTTAGAACCGAGAGTGAAAATGGAATGAAAATTGGAGACTCGGGCTAGAGGACAAATTGAGCTATGAGATTTGAAAGGGATAACAAATGAACCCCGGCGATACTATTAAAAGCTTCAATTTAATCTGAAATGCATTAAATCGGGTTGGTGCATGAAGGTGATATGGTGCAATTCGGGTACAACCCGAAAATGACAAATTAGCTCAGTAATGGATATGATACGCACTGGAACACTTTAAATGCTATATTGCGACGCTATCTGGCCTGTATTTGGTATCCAATGCATTAATGCCGAGAATGAGGCATGATATGCCCGGTATACCGCCGGTATAGCACACCACATGCCCTATAGCTGTTAAAATGCTCCCTGGTCCCCAGGACACGTGTTAATTAGTCTCTGGACGAAGACAAAAATGGAAGGATCTCTTCCAGAGGCGCAGGGGCACATAAATCAAATGTTGCCATATATGGCCGGTTAATCAAGGGCTGAGATGCTATGTATAATGATGAAGATCTGAAGGCTCATAATCGCCCAACCAGAGATTAATGACATGTAAAGGAGTAATTGGATGGCTTTTTCCATGTATGCACCTAAATGTGAAGCAAACAACAAAGACCCTTGATCGAGCAGCTGATGTGCATGATGAAAGCCACATCAGCTGAACCCTAAACCCTAGACCCTTGGTGCCTTATATAAGGCACCCCAAATGCATACTCCAGATATACTTCTTCTTCTCCAGAAACTCCTGTGCAAAGAGCAAATTAGAGAGTTCCAATTTCAAGAGAGTTTAAATTAGAGATTTCAAGTTTTCAAGTTTTTAGCAAAATTAGAAAGGTAATTCATACCTGAATGATGTAAGCTCAAGAGGAGCAATGATCTGTACATATTCTACTTTGATCGAAATAAAGAAGCTTTTGATGATTTTCTTGTTTGTTCTTTACTATCTTGAGTATTGACCTTCTTTCTATATTTTTCCTTTCATTTTAAAATCTCAAAATGATAAATGTGAGAGTTATACAATTTCTAGCTCATCATGGGATGAATAAAATGAAGTATGTAGCTTGATGATCAAACAAAAAAAAATGTTTTATTTCTTCTTCTTGCATTTTCTTTCCTTTTAAAGTATGAAAAACATATATATAGTAAAAATGCGTTTATTTGCATCTTCTTTGCCTCCTTGATGACTTTTATAGGAATAATAACAAAAATATCAAAATTTGCCTTTTTCTTCTTTTTCTTCTCTGCCTCCTCTTCCCTTTTCTTCTTTTCTTTTCCTTTTCCTTTCTTTATTTTATGTTGCAAGGAAAAAGGACAAAAACACACACTTACACAAATACATAAAATGATATATATACTAAAAGTGACATTTTATATTATAAGAAATATAAAAGAAGAAGATATTAAAAGTTGATGTTTAACTACATCCTTTTAAATATCCAATTCTTGCATAGTTCTTTTAATATAAAATCAAACTAAAAGTGTAAAACAAATAAAAAGGAATTTAAATTAGTGATTGATGTTTAACTACATCTCCCTATTTATGCTATTTTGGACTTTTTGAAGGACTTCCATGCATAAAAGAGAAATAAAATGAGTGATATATGGAGGATTGATGTTTCACTACATCTCTTTCTATATTATGAATTTTATCAATCTTTAAGGGACCTAGATGCATAATTAATAGAAGAGAGAGCAAATGAGAAGAGGAAATCATCAATCCCCATGAAATGATGCTCAAGGACCTTCACATAATTATGCAAATGACCAAGGACCTATGTGCATATTTGAAATGGCATTGGTAAGTGACATATTGTGATATCAATGCCCTCTTTGAATCTTTTAACCAAACTTTGATGTCATGACTTATGCATAGTCTAATTATATTAAAATCACATGGTACCAGTCAAAGAAAAGGGCCAAAACCAAATTAAACCAATACTGGTACAGTACCAGATCTGAAAATGCCCCAAGTGACCTGCTAGTACAAATCAGCCAGTGCAGGCTGATCTGAAAACCAAATTTAAATTATGTTTGCACAGTTAGATAGAGGATGAAAGGACAATCAATTTAGACTCAAACTTTGCATCTTTCTGATTTTTCTACTATTTTCTAGCCATTTTCAAAGTTGGATTTCAGAAAATAAGAAAACAGCAACATGAATATTTGCATTTACACCCCTCTGTCTATTTCTTCTCTTAAAAATAGAAATAAAAAGCATAAAATTCCCAAACTTCATGCATCCATTCTTGATATATCATACTACAAGAATGACATGAAAATCATATATGTCATTTGATGAAATTCATGAGAAATAGAAATAAAGAAATATGAATTTCACCTTCTTCCCAAACCCGAAACCCAATAGCATGGTTCATGCCCAGATACTCTTCGATGTGCCCCTAACACCTTTCAAACATACTCAAAGCATAAATTTTCATCCCCAAATGCACCCCAAGTCACAATACCGTGTACCTATGTCAAACTGATATCAATCCGAGAAGTGCCGAAATATGGAAAGTCACCCAAGCGTTGATGAAACTCAAAATTGAATGCACCTGAAGCTTCCTTGGGTTCAAATAATGTTAAATGAGCAAACAATCAGCGAAAGAAGCAAAGACATTGATATAATCGAGTTTGAGTTTCAATCGGTACCAAAATACCAAGACCTACCCCGTTCTGGCATCTCCGGTGGTCGATGGCCGCCGACAACACATCCAATAGACTCGTGAGTGCAAGGCGATCCCAAAGGTACTTCTCCTCAAAGTCGCCGTGACCGGAAGCCCCGTCGGAGCAACCACCGGTTTAAAACCTAAACCGGGTTCCAAACCCGATCAGTGCTTAGCTCGCACGACTCTTGAAGCAGTCATAGCCATCAAATCAAGGCGCCAAAATAAAGATTTAAAAAGAAACCCCGAATCTTGAAGCAAGGAAAGCAACTAATCCGGCGAACCATCCTCTACTAGAAGGACCCACCTGTCGGGTTTGAATGAAAATCTCCTGAAACGGATCTCAAAGCTTTAACACATATCTCAAAAGCATTGCGCGAATCTCAAAGCCCAAATAGCCGAGACTTAAAGCCTATTGCCCGAATCCTAAGGCCCATAATTCAATTTCAGTGGCCTGCATGGATATTGAAGCACAACACATATCTTAAAGTCCTAGAACACATCTTAAAGGCCCAAACTAAAATCTCAAAGCCCATAAAATAATAAAAGAAGACCTTTTTACAAAGGGGCCCCTCCGACAAAACTTCTTCATAGCGCAGTCCCTGACTATTTGCAAATAAGCCCCTGACTGCCTAAAATCTCTTCAAATGAGCCCCTGGAAGCCCAATTTTCACTTCAGACCTTGCTAAAAGCCCAAACCACAAACCTCAGTCTTTCCAGCTTTACAAATAGGTCCCTGGAAAACTTTAAACCTCACAAATAAGTCCTTTTCAGCCCTTATCGGCCATAACTTCTTCATTTCAAACCCAAATCAACTCAAACCAATTCCAAATGAACCCAAATCAAACCCTTCATGTTTCTAAATTAAAATCAAGCATAATTAGACATCACACAACATGTTGAATGACCAAAATGCCCCCTTTTCTCCACTTTTCTCATATTTAGACCAGTTCTCCTTAAATAAAAATATAAATAAAACACAAACATACTTCCTTAAGTATAAACATGCTTCCAAGAGTAAATATAGTAAATATATTTTAATTCATTGCATCTCATACGCATATATTAATTAAATACACAAAACAAAGAAAGTCAAATGAAGGTAGAAGCACTAAATACATGAGTCCTCCCCTTTTAGCCCCTTTATTCAATTCACAACAAATAGGCATAAATCCCGGAATGAACGAGGTATTCAGTATGGCTTGGAAGGGTCATCTGATGTAATTAACAGCGGGGGCTTGCGCCCGCTGGGAGTTAAACGTCCCCACAATCAATAAACTCTCTCGATAGGCTGATTATGAACAATAGGTCTGTCGAGGGTGAACCAGAAGGAACTGCAGAAAGAAAAATAAATGTTTCAAGTTTGATATTCTCTCCATGTCTTGAAAACTGAGAGCATTGAATCCAGAAACATTTCACACATGCACACACCTTCCACCGCTGTGCAACTTTCTGCGCCCTACACTCCTAAATTTGAGATATCTAAAATAGTTTTTAGGAATAAAGGTAGCTTTTTCAAAAAAAAAAATAGCTATTTATTTCACAAAGAAAATACACACTTGACCTCTTAAAAGAAACTGGTAAATTATGATGCAAACCGGCCTCTACTCCAATTGACAACAAGCGTAAATTAAATAGTGAAGATGGTGAACCTTTAGAAGACATAAACCAATTCCAAAGACTTGTAGGAAAATTAATTTATCTCACAGTAACCCGTCTGGATATTTCATTTTTCGTAAGCCAAATTAATAAATTTATGCATTCACCAAGAACACCACATTTGGTAAATAGAATTTTGAGACATTTAAAAAGAAGTCTCCAAAAAGGCATAAAAATGAAGAATAATAATTCTAATGCAATGTGTGGCTATTCCGATGCAGTTTGCGTTGGTAGCTTTGATAGAAAATCCACCACCGGTTTTTGCACATTTGTAGACGAAAATCTAGTCACATGGAAAAGCAAGAAGCGAAATGTCATGGCACGATCAAGTACGGAAGCGGAGTATCGAGCCATGGCATCAACCGCAAGCTCATTGATATGGCTCAAGCAATTGCTCAAAGACATGGGAATCAATTTTGATCAACCCATGAAAATGTATTGTGACAACAATTTGGCACTTTACATTGCACCCAATCCCGTATTTCATGAACGGACCAAACACATAGAAGTCGATTGCCATTTTATTAGAGAGAAAGTCCAAGCCAAGAAAATAAAAACACCGTTTGTTCGAAGTGAGGATCAACTTGCTGATGTTTTCACTAAAGGGTTGGATCCAAAACCATTTGAAGAAATGACGAGCAAGCTAGGATTACTCGACATTTATAATCCTAGCTTGAGGGGGAGTGTTGAAGAATGATCTTAGAATAAGATTTCATCATAAATGGGTATATATGCAAATAGACATAGGAACTTAGGAAATAATCCAAACGGTACACTTACTGTACCAATAGTAGATACGCTGTACCAAAAGTATAAATAATCTCCAATGGCTATATTAAGCCTTGTAATATAAATAGCAATTTGTAATTGAAAAAAGACACAACATATCAATATACAATATTTTCTCCTCAGCTGTGCATCTATCTACAAATTCAACAATATGCAATTTTGAGAAATATAGTTAGTAACTTTTATAAATGATCTTAAGCTTCATATTTTGAGAAATATAGATGCCCACGTGGGACATGGCTAGATAAGTTCCACATCAGCAGAAATGACCTTTGATCTAAAACTTATCATGCATCTCCTGACCTTTATTACCTATCACTAGCATAGTAACATGGTTCACAATTTATTCATGAAGTATTCACGTTTAATTTGAATTTTTGGTGTTTTTGAACCGAACACCGAATAAAATGCAAAAACGCGTATCATAAGTTTTATTCGTGAATAAAACACGAATCACGAATAAAATGGAAAAAAATGCAATTTTTATTTTTATTTTTATTTTTTTCTTCCTTGTGGTACCGAATTATTTCCAAATCATGAATTTTTGACCCCACCAAACCGAACCCGAACTATTCATTTGTTGCTATGATCACTAGTACAAAACACACAAGATCATCACCGATGGTTAAAGTTGGACCTGTGATTGTATGCAACACTACTAGAATTTTGGTTTCTTACATGGACAAGATTTTGATTTTTGCATGAGCTCACCCTTGCAATAAGCCCGAAAAAGCTATTTACATGAGTCACCCATGTAAGACCTACCCATGTTACAAGCCTCCATGTAAATACTCAATTTTAGACTTGTTACATGGGCTACCGTTGTAATAATTTTTCCCTATCTTTTTACATGAGACTGCGTATGTAAAAATGATGCATGCTTTGTCTGAGATTTGGCACCTGCAAGAAGTATTTGCATGGTTAAAGAGCGTGGGCCCCATCTTAGTACTTGCAAGGATAAAGCACTGAGTAATTGCAAGGTTAGAGAATGTGGGTCCCACATGGTTTATTGCAAGGCAAGTGAACTGAGTAATTGCATGGGTAGAGAAGGTGGGCCCCCGTGTATTTGCATGGTTAATGAAGGTGGGCCCCACCAGGTTATTTGCAAGGTTAACGAAGGTGGGCCCCACCAGATTATTTGTAAGGATATTGTTTGGACCTTTTACATGTAATGTATTACCCAATATTTTTATGGATATTCCGATGAAAAAAATTGACGTTCCAGCAAAATATTAGCATGTCTAATTTCTATAATCCTTCCCGTACCAATTTGGTACCAACCCAGTGGCAACCAAGAAATCTTTTACATTTCCCACTGAAACATAATAAGAACAACACAATAAAACATGGAGAGTAACATTTTAATTATCATTAATCAACATAGTAAATTAATACATGCATTGTAACAGAAGACCAAAAAGGATTGCAACTACAAAACTATAAATAACTTGTTTCTATACCCAAAATATATGCACGACCCATCACCAAAAATTTACAAAAAAAGGCTACTTTTTTTAGCTGCAAAATACTCTTTTCTATGATAAAGGTTGACAAAACCCCACACTAGAAGGGTTGGTTGTTCTGGTTTTCTTTCCTGAACCATTGGTTGATTGCGGCTTGACACGTTGCCATCTCTTGTCCAGATTACGCATTGAGGAGTGCTTGGAAAGTACCTCTCCCAGTTGATTCTATAAAATAAGCACCTAGATCCTACATATACCACATTAGCATAGAATGGAAGTTAGAATGATAATACATTGTACCAAGACTGGAAAAACATTAAAACCTAATGTTCAATGTTCACCTCACAAATGATGTCCTTGAAGTATTGACCAGTGGATAAGCCATATTGTTAGTTTTTCTTTCGATGTGCTTGTTTGGATTTTAACCTTACCTTTTTTTACCCAGCTTTGGAACAATTACATTAGATTCATAGATTCTACTAACACAAGACTGAAAAAGATGTTGGGATTTGATGCAATTATGCTAGACATAATCTTTTCACAATTTTTTTCATTCCTGTCATAACATAGGATGCTTTTTCGTACAAAACTTAGTAGGAAATTCAAAGAATTCAAAGAAAAGTTTATTCAATATTGTTGGAGAATGGAGATGCAAGTTCTAGGTGCATTTAGAAACCAACATAACTTTTACCAATTAAACTCTATTTTTCGACTTATAAAAATGTTACCAGATAAGCCATACTCTATTGCATGCTGAAGCATATTTTTGGTCATGCATCTAGTAACATTAAATTGATTATTCTCAGTTTATCTTCATAACCTAGGACTAATTGGTAAACTAATATATTTTTATTCTCAGTTTATCTTCATAACATATGACTAATTGATAATTCTCAGTTTATCCTCATGCATCTAAAGCATATTTTCAAGTATGATACCTAAAAAGCCAGAAACAAAAGACTTTCATAATACAACATGTGTTACAAAAAAAAATAAGGTTCCAACTATTGATATGATACCTGAGAGATGGCCATCGGCATTTCTGAAGTTCCTTTCTAAGGTTGAGGAAGAGTTGTGGGACTTTGACCCTAAGCATTAAACATGGAAGAATTGTGTTAGAATATGGACATTTTAACATCTGGTTAGTGAGTAATATTAACATCATTTAGTTTTTAAGGTAACAATTTCACCTACAAATTAGTGATATTCCCTATTACACCAACATGTAGAGAGGTTCATGACTGTAACCTTGAGCCTAAGTTAAATATGAATCCATTCACATGAAAATTTAGCAATAAAAAATACACAGTAAATCCAGTGACAATAAATATAAAAATTCAGAAATTAACAGTAATAAACCCACAATTACTTCTTGAAAAATACTTTAACACATGAATGTTGATTGTTAGGCTATGTATAATTTTAGTAATAAACCCACAATTACTTTTTAACCATGATGTTATTATAATTGATGAAAATCTCGAATCCTAAACTGATATTGAAAATAATACTGTACCGTACCTGTAAGTTAGGCCTTTGCACCCCATCATTGAGAACAATTGCCTAAACATGACGTTATTTTCTGCTTGCATTCTTTGCCTCTCTTCCCGCTCCTCATTAAGACAATGATCTCGTTCTTGTACTAAGATTGCTTTCATTTCTTCCTCAGTGTAACTTTTCTGCAACCCATTATGTGTCACCCCAGAAACAGAAGATGATGCATGGGTTGCCCTGGCTCGTGTGGTTGCTATTGGTAGCTTAGGGTCAAGCAAGCTTCCAAAGCCTCGCAACCTGCCACAGCTTAATCCTAATAGCAACAATATACAAAGTGCTCTCGTCCTTGTCAACATTTGCCGGCCCTCTATTCAGTAACATTTTCCTATGAGTTGCAATAGGTGAGTAAAATATATTATTGATAAATGTAGTTAATAAATAAAAAAATGATGTAATTTTGTTCATATGTAGTTTAGATTAGTGACTGAATCTGCCTTCATGGTTTGGTTAAATATTTCACATCCACTAGAGTCATCCTCTTTCCTCTATACAATATCCCCAATTTATACTATTGATCTAGCAGGAGATAAAAAAAAACCAAAATAGAAATAAAGATGACCTTTTTGCCCCATTCAAACCTGAAGTAGAAATATTTATTCAATTTCATGCTATTTCTAGTTATGCCAAGGTTGGTACTATTAATACAAAATGTACAATAACTGTACAATAACAAGGTTGATACTGTTAATACAGATTGTACTGTTAATACAAATTGTACAATAACAAGGTTCTGTGATTATACAAAATTACCACTTACATAATTTTTTTTTGCTCTATCGTTGGTGAATTGTAACGAGTTGATATCGAAAGTTATAGGCTGTATGGTGATGGAGGAAAATGTGTCAATCAGGCTAATAAAATTTATAACCCGGTTTGCTATCGAGGCAGATTACAAGCGGATAATCCTATCAAGTAGTATAAATGAGTGTCGATCCGCAGAGAATAAGATTTAAGGTCTTGAGCGATTAAATCACAATCTTTCGAAAGGCTAGATAAAATCTGAAATCAAAGAGTTGTTGTTTTTTATCAATGTATTTGGCGAAAATTAAAAGTAAGTAAAATAAAGATAGAGATATGAATTCCTAGGGTTTTGGCACACTGTTGTTACTTCAATCCGCTTTGATCTTACCTTATTTGATGTTGGTTTTCAATCGTCTTATGAGGGTTTCTAATCTAATTTAGTGATTACCGCTTTCGCTTAGCAACCACCCTACTAATCAAGAGATCCCGTTAAGGCTTGTCTTGACTAGTGCAAGGAGATCTGTGACTAGCCCAAAAGAATTCAGACTTCACTGTTAGGTACGCCGCCCTATTATCTTGGTCATGTTGGGTGTCCCCATGGTAAGGCACGACAATGCGACATTCTTCTGCGAATGTCGAGACTCCCATGTGTACTTTTGTTGATCCAACTAATGGTATCTCCGGTTAAGGTCTCGACCACTAATCTAGTATTTTTATTCTCCCTTATACCAATTCGATTAGCCCAAAGATGACTAACTTTCATGTGTGGCCATCACATGACGGTCTAGACTAATAAACAAAATCAAGTAAGATAGAACATAAAGCGCAAAAGCAATCGAATAACAAAAGACTAAACAATGATCAAATAAAAGTATATATCAAAGCGTCATGAGTAACAAGGTTTACTGCCAATCCTAAGAATCTAAACTTAGCCGCTGAACGGCATATTTACAAAGAGATAAGAGAAAGATACAACCATACACGAAGTACTCTCCTACTTAGTCTCTACACACTCCTCTCTTCTCACTTAAGAAAATATAAAACCAAAAGGTACAAAGATGAGTTTCAGTTCAGTCCAGAGGACTTATATAGGAGTGGAGGGGCGCCTAGACATGAGTAGAGTCTAAGTTATCTGACCTGGATACAGATGGTGCAGTTATTCACCAAAGGGCATCTCGGGTACGGTCCGTATTGGCTAATATAGACCGTACTTCCATTGTGTCACTGAGAGAGTTAATGCGTATTCAGCCATCTTTGGTCCGTACTGGGGTTCTGGTCTGTATTGGCTAATATGGTCCGTACCAGAGCCTTAGCCGATAAACTGTGCTTTTCTGATCAATCCGATTCTTGCTCCAAATGATGTAAAATAGCCCCAAAACATTGTTCCTACACTAAAACACAAAGTTGGGCAACAATAACATTTTTCATGGATTAATTGAACATAATGGTGAGAAAATAAGGCAAAACCTAAGCCAAAACCCTATGTAGTTCACTATCAAAATTAGCTTGATCATATGGTAGTCTCCTATGTTGGTTGGTTCACGATGCCATTAGTATCACCATTTTCAGTAGTTTCAGACACGCTCTTTGTGGCAGCCTCATATTGAGACAACACAGGTGATTTTCCATTTTCTAGTCTACAATGCATATGTAGGTAAATCTCCTCCAATGTTGGAGTTCCTTTTTTTAGTGTTGTCTCCACATGAGAAGGAATAAACAAGAAGTCTTCAAGGTCAGATTTACTAGTAATTTGTAAATATTTTTAATTTTGTAACACAGTAGTTATTAAGCTTACTAGTTTCTCCGCATGCTGGAGGGTGCTTGCTGATCCACCGTGGTGGGGGGACTGTATATCCTGATGACGTGCAGTTTTTTTGGTTTTGTCTCCTCAACCCTTACCACTCCTCTGTGTTGAAGATGTCACAGAGACTGCCAATTTTGGGGTCAATACACCAATGCGGCACGTTGGCCTTCCACAAGGGTATGGAAATACCATTTTTTTATGCAATTGTCCCTTGCGATGTGCAGCTCCTCAGCGTACCTTTTGCAAGCTATGGCGTCAAAGACTGTTCGACATTGGTCGGTATCTTCCCCTTGACGGTATTTAAGCTATAGAAAAAACTGTTCGACATTGTTCGATATAGCATATTAGTTAGTATTTAACCTAAATTGTGTAGAGTAAACTTTGATACAACAATTAGTAAGTTGGTCTTTTTCAGCGGTCATAAGTTCATAGGAAAACTCTAATATGATTGAACCAGTTTAGTACAGTTTTGTAAAGAGAATGTGATTGAACCAGTTTGGATGCCAACGATGTTTGAGTTGTTCCCAACTATAGAATTTCACATTTTTTTTCAGATACGAGCCAAATGAAGAACAGATCAGAGCACACACTATTCAAAGTCATTTGTAGAGTATTGAAAAATGAATTGTGTAGTATACAAATATTTAATTATTAAAGGGTACCAAAAACGCCTTCTTAGCGTTTTTCTTTGTCTGATGATCAAAGCTGTGATAACTTCTTAATGGTGACGGCATGTAATTAAGGGCAAGCCTAGTTATTGCATAATTGATCTGCCTTGGGTTTGAACGGCACGTGAATCCCAACCAGCCATATCTCCGGTCATTTTTCGATAACCTTTGTCGTGTCTCGTATAGTTCCGGGTCCTTGTCCCTTTTTCTTTGATGGTGGAATATCACATTCCGCCGTACCATCCAAACTCTCCACATTCTGAATTTGCTGATCCGTTGTGCGCTTCCTCTTGTTGTACTTAGTTGCTCTTGATCTTGTCAGACTAGATTTTCTGGGAGCCATATTGGTCTACTATATTCCAAAAAAAAAAACAAAGAAATGTGTTATAGGCAGCAATGAGGATTGATTAATACAAACTAAAAGAGGCATTGCATTGTGCATTATATAACCACAATAACCACATATTTTGTTGGTCAGTTAACTTGTTTTGGCAATTTTTACAGGTAAACAACAATAACCACATATTTTGCTAGTCATGTCAAACACATTTCTGTGGGTTGCTCTTAATAGGTTATTTTGCTGGTCAAGCGGTAAAAAAATAATGAATTTTAAGTTAATTTTAATACATTCATTTTCATCTTTTTTGACAGTTTGACTTTATACCAAATGAACCCAAATATTTATAATTTGACATGTAATCGCATCAATAACGAAGTACATCCGTTTTAACGGTTTAGATTCGTCGTTTGAAGTTTATACGATAGGTTTTTGAGGCAATAGTACGGGATGTCTTATGCTATTCATAGCACCTTAATCAAGATTTTTAAGTGATTTGTAATGGTCCAAGCAACATGCTAGGCAAAATGAGAGAACATAAAAAAAAACTATTTGTGATTTCACTATTAGAAAAACTATTTGTGATTTTTCTATATATAATATTTAGATATTTTACAAAGAAAATTGTATTTTTTTTTCGTATGCCACTATTCGAAATTTAGTTTTTCTACATTTGATATGAGGCTAATATGTAAGTTTTTAATATTTTCAATTATTTTTTCTAAAATGGAAATGACATATTTTAGTTAAATGTATGGTATTGGTGTGTGTGTGATACGAATCCACGCGATGGATCACATTGTCTCATCAATAATTAAGCATCTATGTACGTACAAAATTGTATACGGCTCATCAATAAACTAATTGTGATGTCTCCCAAATTTGTTCGTACATAGACAAAGTAATATTGTTAAATCAGTAAAGCGAAATCATTAACAAAAATATATATGCAATTTTGAGAAATACAGTCAGTAACTTTTATAAATGGTTTTGAACTCCATATTTTGTAATACTAGTTAAGTACTAACAATTAGATAATCATCTTCTAGACTAGAAATGATGTGATTATAAATGCATAAATTTTGTAGTCATAAATGGTTGTATACAATCTTTTAATACTTTGTTTGACATAATTTGCAAAACATACATTAGTTGAATTTAACAATTTTCATGATTAAGTGAGTTTGTAGGTTGAAGACCTTAATTGCAAGATTTATTATATGAAGAACCAAAGATAGGTTCAAGATCTTAATTGCAAGATTGATATGAAGAGAACCAAGGTCCATGAAGATCTTAATTGCAAGACATATTTGAAGAACCGAAGAAATCAACAAGACTTTATGAAGCTATAGATTTGTAATAATCAAATAAATAAGTAAAGTATATTTGAGAATTGTTGATTTCTGGAGCATCCGTTAGGAATGGACCAAACCGTATAGAACATATTGAATCATAAAATTACAAAGAGTTCTAGTTTGGTTCCGTCCAAGACGGATGTCATCGGTTGGAACGCTTATCAAGTTTTATTGGTAAATTGTACTAACCGTCCTGAACGGATATAAACATTCAGAATGGTTAATATTAATTTTATTCTGGAAACCTTAATTTCAATATTCGTACAATCCATTCTGAATGGATCACTTTCGTCAGAACGGATCTGGCAAATCTGGATCCCCCACTATAAAATGAGTTACCCCACTTCAGATTTGACCAAGCTAGCCGCCTCCCACATTAAAAAAGTATTTATTGTGTATTCTTGTCCATTGTTGAGTGAGCAAACTTCAATATCCTCTCAACACTCTCAAATCCACTCAACTTATCTTCTTGGAGATATAGTTTAGTGTCGAGGATTTAGTTTTAGAGCCTTTCCATCCTAGCTAGTGTTTCCTGCTTGTAGGGCGTTAAGGAATTCACTAGCTCGAGAGTTTCCGCTCAAATATATCTATAGATGTGTGACGATCCCCGTTGTTGGAGCTCTTTAGCTCGAGCTTCTAGGCTCATCTTGTAAACGAGTTAGGCTGTGACTTCCTACCGTTGTTAGGCTCACGTGTCACGAGTTGTATCATTTCTTTTTGGGTAATGGAAAGGGGCGCCGACGAGGTTGTTCTACCCCAGAGACGTAGGCATTTTACGTCGAACTACGTTATCATCTTGTGTGTCAAATTTCTCTAACTCTAATATATTTACTTTTATTTGTACACGCTTGCTTGTTGTTTGGTGACTTGTTAGTTTAGAGGGTTTAATCGAAAAATAACCAAGAGTCTTTAAGACTCCCTATTCACACCCCTATAGGTGCCGTTAGGGACTACAAAGTAGTATCAGAGCAAGTTAACTTGAATTAAGAATCACTTAATTTAAGTATTTCTAGATCCAAAAATGGCACTAAACTTTTATACCGAACCCCCAAATAATTTTAACCATTGGAGAATGCTCATGGTTAACTATTTTAACATTTTAGAGGTTTGGGATATTGTGAAAATTGGGTATATACCAAAATTCAATGACAAGAATGAATTGACAATCGAATCAAAAATTGAAAAAAGGACCATATTGCAAAATATGCTATATTCACTTCCATTGGGGAGTGGGTCTCATTCTTGTTAAATGATTCATTGAATGCTCATGAAATGTGGAATGTACTAACAAGTAAATTTGAATGAGATGCTCGAATTGAATAGATCAGTGAGTTAACAATCAAGAGTCCATTCTTGCGTTTATGGCAATACTTGATGAGAACTCGAAAGAGGTTGATGTCAATGAGATTATCACAATTCAAAACATCACCGACGAGAATACCATCAAAATGCTAAGGGAGATTGCACAATCTAAGAAAAGGAAGGAAGACTCACATGAATCAAGTGAAGCCTAAAAAATTTCCGCTAATGAGGTAACAATAAAACCAAATTGTATTAATTTTGAGTCTAAATCTGAAATGACAGATGAAGAAGAAGGAGGTGAAGAATGTGGGGGATATTTGATATAACCCACGAAAATGAAATTGAATTGACAAATGAAGAAGAAGGAGGTGAAGAGTGTAGTGGTATATTTGATCATACCTATCTAAATTAATGACACAAGTGTTTCTTTTAGAGAAAGGCAAGCACATAATGACGAGATTAGATTACAAAACTTATTAGATGAATCTAAGAAAGCTTTACTTAGAAGAGAAGACACAATATAAAAATTTGAATAAAAAATTATAGAGCCTGAATCCAAACTTAAATATCTTGAACTAGTAGCATTAGAGTCTTTCATCTTCCACTGGTTGTCTTTCACCTACTACAGGTTGTCTTTCATCTACTATTGGTTGTCTTTCAACTTCTTCTAGTTGTCTTTCATTTTCCACTGGTTGTCTTTCATCATCTTCTAGTTGTCTTTCATGTCTTACTTGTTGTCTTTCATGTTCTACAGGTTGTCTTTCATTTACTACATGTTATCTTTCTTGTTCTACTACATGTCTTTCATCTTGTACAACTTTTCTTTCATGTTGTATTGGTTGTCTTTCATATTCTACTAGATATGTTTCAAGTTCTACAGATTGTCCTTTCATGTTCTTCTGGTCGTCCTTCAACTTCACCTAGTAGTGTTTCAGGTTCTATTGGTTGTGATTCATGTTATACTAGTTGTTTTTCATATTGTACTAGGTGTCTTTCATGTTCTACTTGTTGTCTTTCATGTTCTACTTGTTTTCTTTCATCTTTTATTGTTTTTCTTTCATTCTCTACTTGTTGTCTTTCATTTACTACTAGTTGTCTTTCATGTTCTACTAGTTGTCTTTCATATTGTACTAGGTGTCATTCGTCTTGCACTGATTGCCTTTCATCTACTACTGGTTGTCTTTCATCTTTTTATAGTTGTCTTTCATGTTTTACTATTTGACTTTCATGTTCTACTTGTTATATTTTATCTTGTACTACTTGTCTTTCATTTTCGACTAGTGTTCTTTCATGTTCTACTGGTTGTCTTTCATCTTGTACTGGTTGTATTTCATCTTGTACTGGTTGTCTTTCATGTTCTACTTGTTGTCTTTCATGTTCTAATGATTGTCTTTCCATTTACTACTAGTTTTCTTTCATGTTGTACTGGTTGTCTTTCATATTCTACTAGATATGTTTCAAGTTCTACTGATTGTCCTTTCATGTTCTTCTGGTTGTTATTCATATTTTGCTGGCTGTCTTTCTTGTTCTACTAGTTGTGTTTCATTTTCTACCGGTTGACTTTCATGTTCAACTAGATGCGTTTCATGTTCTACTGGTTGTCTTTCATGATCTACTGGTTGTTATTCATACTCTGCTGGTTGTCTTTCCTGTTCTACTAGTTGTGTTTCATGTTCTACCGGTTGTCTTTCATGTTCTACTATTTGTATTTCATCTTGTACTGGTTGTATTTCATGTTCTACTGGCTGTATTTAATCTTCTTCTAGTTGCCTTTCATATTCTACTGGTTGTCTTTCATGTTCGACTAGTTGTCATTTATCTTGTACTGGTTGTCTTTCATGTTCTACTGGTTGTTTTACATGTTCTACTAGTCGCCCTTCAACTTCATCTAGTTATCTTTCAAGTTCTACTGATTGTGTTTCATGTTCTACTAGTTGTCTTTTATATTGTACTAGGTGTCTTTCATGTTGTACTTGTTGTCTTTCATTTTCTACTTGTTTTCTTTCATTTTTTACTATTTGTCTTTCATCTTCTACTGGTTGTCTTTCATTTACTACTAGTTGTCTATCTTGTTCTATTAGTTGTCTTTCATATTCTACCGGTTGTTTTTCATGTTCTTCTAGTTGTCTTCCATCTTGTACTGCTTTTCTTTTATCTACTACTGGTTGTCTTTCATGTTCTACTAATCATCTTTCATCTTGTACTGGTTGTCTTTCAACTACTACTAGTTGTCTTTCATCTTCTTCTGATTATCTTTCATGTTCTACTAGTTGTGCTTCATGTTCTACAGATTGTCCTTCATGTTCTAGCTGTCTTTCATCTTCTTCTAGTTGCCTTTCATATTATACTATTTGTTTTTCATGTTCGACTAGTTGTCATTCATCATGTACTAGTTGTGTTTCATGTTCTACTAGGTCTCTTTCATTTTCTATTTGTTGTTTTTCATGTTCTACTTGTTTTATTTCATCTTATACTGGTTGTCTTTCATTTACTACTAGTTGTCTATCTTGTTCTACTAGTTGTCTTTCATATTCTACTGGTTGTCTTTCATGTTTTCTAGTTGTATTTCATCTTGTACTGCTTTTCTTTTATCTACTACGGGTTGTCTTTCATGTTCTACTAATCGTTTTTCATCTTGTTTTTGTTGTCTTTCATCTTGTGCTAGTTGTCTTTCATCTACTACTAGTTGTCTTTCATCTTCTTCCAATTATCTTTCATGTTCTACCGGTTGTCTTTCACGTTCTACTATTTGTGTTTCATCTTGTACTGGTTGTATTTCAATTTCTACTGGCTGTCTTTCATCTTATTATAGTTGCCTTTCATATTCTATTAGTCTTCCATGTTCGACTAGTTATCATTCATCTTGTACTGGTTGTCTTTCATTTTCTACTGAATATTTTACATGTTCTACTGTTCGTCCTTCAACTTCATCTAGTTGTGTTTCATGTTCTACTAGTTCTCTTTCATATTGTACTAGGTGTCTTTCATGTTCTACTTGTTTTCTTTCATCTTCTACTAGTTGTCCTTCATTTACTAGTAGTTGTGTTTCATGTTCTAGTAGTTGTGTTTCATGTTCTACTGGTTGTCTTTCATGTTCTACTATTTGTTTTTCATCTTGTTCTGATTGTGTTTCATGTTCTACTGGCTGGTTTTCATGTTCTACTGGTTGTCTTTCGTTTCTACTGGTTGTTTTACTGGTTGTCCTTCAACTTCATCTAGTTGTCTTTCATATTCTACTGGTTGTGTTTCATGTTCTACTAGTTGTTTTTCATATTGTACTAGATGTCTTTCGTTTTCTACTTGTTGTCTTTCAGGTTCTACTTGTTTTATTTCATCTTTTACTGTTTGTCTTTCATCTTCTACTTGTTGTCTTTCATTTACTACTAGTTGTCTATTTTGTTCTACTAGCTGTCTTTCATATTCTACCGGTTGTCTTTCATGTTCTTCTAGTTGTATTTCATATTGTACTGCTTTTATTTTATCTACTACTGGTGGTCTTTCATGTTCTACTAATCGTTTTTCATCTTGTACTGGTTGTCTTTAATCTTGTGTTGGTTGTCTTTCATCTTCATCTAATTATCTTTCATGTTCTACTAGTTGTGTTTCATGTTGTACTAGCTGTATTTCATCTTCTACTATTTGTCTTTCATCTTATACTGGTTGTATTTCATGTTCTACTGGTTGTCTTTCATCTTCTTCTCGTTGCCTTTCATATTCTATTGGTAATCTTTCATGTTCGACTAGTTATCATTCATCTTGTACTGGTTGTCTTTCATTTTCTATAAGATGTTTTACTTGTTCTACTGGTTGTCCATCAACTTTATCTAGTTCACTAGTTGTCTTTCATGTTCTACTGGTTGTGTTTCATGTTCTACTAGTTGTCTTTCATATTGTACTAGGTGTCTTTCATTTTCTACTTGTTGTCTTTCATGTTCTACTTGTTTTATTTCATCTTTTACTGTTTGTTTTTCATTACTACTAGTTGTCTTTCTTGTTCTTCTAATTGTCTTTCATCTTGTACTGCTTTTTTCTTTTATCTAGTACTGGTTGTCTTTCATGTTCTACTAATCGTTTTTCATCTTGTACTGGTTGTCTTTCATCTTGTGTTGGTTGCCTTTCATCTACTACTAGTTGTCTTTCATCTTGTTCAAATTATCTTTCATGTTCTACTAGTTGTGTTTCTTGTTCTACAGGTTGTCTTTAATGTTCTACCACTTGTCTTTCAACTTGTACTGGTTGTATTTCATGTTCTACTGGCTGTCTTTCATCTTCTTCTAGTTGCCTTTCATATTCTACTGGTAGTTTTTCATGTTCGACTAGTTATCATTCATCTTGTACTGGTTGTCTTTCATGTTCTACTGGATGTTTTAGATGTTCTACTGGTTGTCCTTCAACTTCATCTAGTTGTCTTTCATATTCTACTGGTTGTGTTTCATGTTCTACTTGTTGTCTTTCATATTGTCATAGGTGTATTTCATGTTCTACTTGTTGTCTTTCATGTTCTACTTGTTTTCTTTAATCTTTTATTGTTTGTCTTTCATCTTCTACTGGTTGTCTTTCATTTACTACTAGTTGTCTTCCATGTTCTACTAGTTGTGTTTCATGTTCTACTGGTTGTCTTTCATGTTCTACTATTTGTCTTTCATCTTGTACTGGTTGTATTTCATGTTCTACTGGCTATCTTTCATCTTCTTCTAGTTGTCTTCCACGTTTGACTAGTTGTCATTCATCTTGTACTGGTTGTCTTTCATGTTCTACTGGTTGCTTTACATGTTTTACTGGTCGTCCTACAACATCATCTAGTTGTCTTTCATGTTCTACAGGTTGTGTTACATGTTCTACTAGTTGTCTTTCATATTGTACTAGGTGTCTTTCATGTTCTACTTGTTGTATTTCATCGCGTACTTCTTTTCTTTTATCTACTACTGGTTGTCTTTCTTGTTCTACTAATCGTTTTTCATGTGGCACTGGTTGTTTTTCATCTACTACTAGTTGTCTTTCATCTTCTTCTAGTTATCTGTCATGTTCTACTAGTTGTGTATCATGTTCTACCGGTTGTCTTTCATGTTCTACTAGCCGTCTTTCATCTTCTTCTAGTTGCCTTTCATATTTTACTACTAGTTGTCTTTCATCTTCTTCTAGTTGCTTTTCATATCGTACTTGGTGTCATTCGTCTGGCACTGGTTGTATTTCATCTTGCACTGGTTGTCTTTCATGAACTACTAGTTGTTTTCCATCTTTTTATAGTTGTCTTTCATGTTTTACTATTTGTCTTTCATGTTCTACTTATTATTTTTTATCTTGTACTTACTTGTCTTTCATTTCGACCTGTGTTCTTTCATGTTCTACTGGTTGTCTTTCATCTTGTACTGGTTGTAATTCATCTTGTACTGGTTGTCTTTCATGTTCAACTTGTTGTCTTTCATGTTCTAATGGTTGTCTTTCCATTTACTACTGGTTTTCTTTCATGTTGTACTGGTTGTCTTTCACATTCTACTAGATATGTTTCAAGTCCTACTAATTGTCCTTTCACATTCTTCTGGTTGTTATATTTTGCTGGTTGTCTTTCTACTAGATATGTTTCATCTTTCATTTTCTACAGGTTATCTTTCAAGTTCTACTGGTTGTTTTACATGTTCTACAGGTCGTCTTTCAACTTCATCTAGTTATCTTTCATGTTAACTGGTTGTGTTTCATGTTCTACTAGTTATCTTTCATATTGTATTAGGTGTCTTTATGTTCTACTTGTGACATTTCATGGTCTACTTGTTTTCCTTCATTTTTTACTGTTTGTCTTTCATCTTCTACAGATTGTCTTTCATTTACTACTAGTTGTCTATATTGTTTTACTAGTTATCTTTCATATTCTACCGGTTGTCTTTCATGTTCTTCTAGTTGTCTTACATCTTGTACTGCTTTTCTTTTATCTACGACTGGCTGTCTTTCATGTTCTACTAATCGTCTTTCATCTTGTACTAGTTGTCTTTCAACTACTACTAGTTGTCTTTCATATTCTTCTGATTATCTTTCATGTTCTACTAGTTGTGTTTCATGTTCTACAGGTTGTCCTTCATGTTCTACTATTTGTCTTTCATCTTATATTGGTTGTATTTCATGTTCTACTAGCTGTCTTTCATCTTCTTCTAGTTGCCTTTCATATTATACTATTTGTTTTTCATGTTCGACTAGTTGTCATTCATCATGTACTGTTGTGTTTCATGTTCTACTTGTTGTGTTTCATATTGTACTAGGTGTCTTTCATGTTCCACTTGTTTTATTTCATCTTTTACTGTTTGTCTTTCATCTTCTACTGCTAGTCTTTCATTTACTACTAGTTCTTTCATATTCTACCGGTTGTCTTTCATGTTCTTCTAGCTGTCTTTCATTTTGTACTGCTTTTCTTTTATCTACTACAGGTTGTCTTTCATGTTCTACTAATCATTTTTCATCTTGTACTGGTTGTCTTTCATCTTGTGTTGGTTGTCTTTCATCTACTACAAGTTGTCTTTCATCTTCTTCTAATTATTTTTCATGTTCTTCTAGTTATGTTTCATGTTCTACCGGTTGCCTTTAATGTTCTACTATTTGTCTTTCTTGTTCTACTGGTTGTATTTCATGTTCTACTGGCTGTCTTTCATCTTCTTCCAGTTGCCTCTCATATTCTACTAGTAGTCTTTCATGTTCGACCAGTTATCATTCATCTTGTACTGGTTGTCTTTCATGTTCTACAGTTTGTTTTACATGTTCTTCTGTTCGTCCTTCAACTTCATCTAGTTGTGTTTCTTGTTCAACTGATTGTGTTTCATGTTCTACTAGCTGTCTTTCATATTGTACTAGGTGTCTTTCATGTTCTACTTGTTTTCTTTCATCTTTTATTGTTTGTGTTTCATGTTCTACTAGTTATCTTGCATGTTCTACTATTTGTCTTTCATTTTGTACTGGTTGTACTTCATGTTCTACTGGCTATTTTTTATCTTCTTCTAGTTGCCTTTCATATTCTACTGGTTGTTTTTCATGTTTGACTAGTTGTCATACATCTTGTACTGGCTGTCTTTCATGTTCTACTGGTTGTTTTACATGTTCTACTGGTCGTCCTTCAACTTCTCCTAGTTGCGTTTCATGTTCTACTGGTTGTGATTCATGTTCTACTAGTTGTTTTCATATTGTACTAGGTGTCTTTCAAGTTCTACTTGTTGTCTTTCATCTTTTATTGTTTGTCTTTCACCATCTACTGGTTGTCTTTCATTTACTACTATTTGTCTATCTTGTTCTACTAGTTGTCTTTCATATTCTACCGGTTGCTTTTCATGTTCTTCTAGTTGTCTTTCATGTTGTACTACTTTTCTTTTATCTACTACTGGTTGTGTTTCATATTCTACTAATCATTTCTCATCTTGTACTGGTTGTCTTTCATCTTGGGTTGGTTGTCTTTAATCTGCTACTAGTTGTCTTTCATCTTCTTCAAATTATCTTTCATTTTCTACTAGTTGTGTTTCATGTTCTACCGGTTGTCTTTAATGTTCTACTATTTGTCTTTCATCTTATACTGGTTGTATTTCATGTTCTACTAGCTGTCTTTCATCTTCTTCCAGTTGCCTTTCATATTCTACTGGTAGTCTTTCATGTTCGACTAGTTATCATTGATCTTGTACTGGTTGTCTTTCATGTTCTACTGGATGTTTTACATGTTCTTCTGTTCGTCCTTGAACTTCATCTAGTTGTGTTTCTTGTTCAACTGATTGTGTTTCAAATTCTACTAATTGTCTTTCAAATTCTACTAGGTGTCTTTCATACTTGTTTTCTTTCATCTTTTATTGTTTGTGTTTCATGTTGTACTGGTTGTCTTTCATGTTCTACTGGTTGTTTTACATGTTCTACTGGTCGTCCTTCAACATCATCTAGTTGTCTTTCATGTTCTACAGGTTGTGTATCATGTTGTACTAGCTGTCTTTCATGTTGTTACTATGTGTCTTTCATGTTCTACTTGTTTTCTTTCATATTCTACAAGTTGTATTTAATGTTCAACTAGTTCTTTTTCATCGTGTACTTATTTTCTTTTATCTACTACTGGTTGTCTTTCATGTTCTACTAATCGTTTTTCATCTTGTATTGGTTGTCTTTCATCTTGTACTGGTTGTCTTTCATCTACTACTAGTTGTCTTTCATCTTCTTCTAGTTATCTGTCATGTTCTACTTGTTTTTGCTTTCATCTTTTATTGTTTGTGTTTCATGTTCTACTGGTTGTATTCCATGTTCTACTATTTGTCTTTAATCTTGTACTGGTTGTATTTCATGTTCTACTGGCTATTTTTTATCTTCTTCTAGTTGCCTTTCATATTCTACTAGTTGTTTTTCATGTTTGACTAGTTGTCATTCATCTTGTACTGGTAGTCTTTCATCTACTGGTTGTTTTACATGTTCTACTGGTCGTCCTTCAACATCATCTAGTTGTCTTTTATGTTCTACAGGTTGTGTATCATGTTCTACTAGTTGTCTTTCATATTGTACTAGGTGTATTTCTTGTTCTACTTGTTGTCTTTCATGTTCTACTTGTTTTCTTTCATATTCTACCGGTTGTATTTCCTGTTCTGCTAGTTGTATTTAATCGTGTACTTATTTTCTTTTATCTACTACTGGTTGTTTTTCATGTTCTACTAATCGTTTTTCATCTTGTACTGGTTGTCTTTCATCTACTACTAGTTGTCTTTCATCTTCATCTAGTTATCAGTCAAGTTCTACTAGTTGTGTATCATGTTCTACCAGTTATCTTTCATGTTCTACTAGCTGTCTTTCATCTTCTTCTAGTTGCCTTTCATATTTTACTGGTCTTTCATGTTCAACTAGTTGTGATTCATCTTGTACTGGATGTTTTTCATTTTCTACTGGTTGTTTTACATGTTCTAGTAGTCGTTCTACTGGTTGTCCTTCAACTTCATCTAGTTGTCTTTCATGTTCTACTGGTTGTGTTTCATGTTCTACTAGTTGTCTTTCATATTGTACTAGGTGTCTTTCATGTACTACTTGTTGTCTTTCATATTGTACTAGGTGTCAATCGTCTTGCACTGGTTGTCTTTTGTCTTGTACTGGTTGTCTTTCATCTACTACTAGTTGTTTTTCATTTTTTTATAGTTGTCTTTCATGTTTTACTATTTATCTTTCATGTTCTACTTGTTATTTTTTATCTTGTACTACTTACTTGTCTTTCATTTTTCGACTGGTGTTCTTTCATGTTTTACTGGTTGTATTCATCTTGTATTGGTTGTCTTTCATGTTCTACTTGTTGTCTTTCATGTTCTAATGGTTGTCTTTCCATTTACTACTGATTTTTTTTCATGTTGTACTGGTTATTTTCATATTCTACTTCATATGTTTCAAGTTCTACTGATTGTCCTTTCATGTTCTTCTGGTTGTTATATTTTGTTGGTTGTCTTTCTTGCTCTACTAGTTGTGTTTTATGTTCCACCGGTCGACTTTCATGTTCTACTGGTTGTCTTTCGTATTCTACTGGTTGTTATTCATATTCTGCTGGTTGTCTTTCTTGTTCTACTAGTTGTGTTTCATGTTTTACCGGTTGTTTTTTATGTTGTACTATTTGTCTTTCATCTTGTACTGGTTGTATTTCAAATTCTACTGGCTGTCTTTCATCTTCTTCTAGTTGTTTTTCATATTCTACTGGTTGTCTTTCAAGTTCGACTAGTTGTCATTCATCTTGTACTGTTTGTCTTTCATGTTCTACTGGTCGTCCTTCAACTTCATCTAGTTATCTTTCATGTTCTACTGGTTGTGTTTCATAAACTACTAGTGTTCTTTCATGTTCGACTGGTTGTTTTTCATCTTGTACTGGTTGAATTTTGTCTTGTATTGGTTGTCTTTCATGTTCTACTTGTTGTCTTTCAAATTATATTAGTTGTCTTATCATTTACTACTGGTTTTCTTTCATGTTGTACTGTTCGTCTTTCATGTTCTGCTAGTTGTGTTTCATGTTCTACTGATTGTCTTTCATGTTCTACTAGTTGTTTTACATGTTATGCTAGTTGTGTTTCATGTTCTACCGGTTGACTTTTATGGTCTACTAGATGTATTTCATGTTCTACTGGTTGTCTTCCATGTTCTACTGGTTGTTATTCATATTCTGCTGGTTGTCTTTCTTGTTTTACAAGTGTTTCATATTCTACCGGTTGACTTTAATGTTCTACTGGTGGTCATTCATCTACTATTGGTTGTCTTTCATGTTATACTAGTTGTCTTTCATTTACTACTAGATGTCTTTCATCATGTACTGCTTTTTTTAATCTAATACTGGTTGTCTTTCATTTTCTAATGGCGGTCTTTCATCTTTTACGTGTTGTCTTTCATGTTCTATTATTTTTCATCTTGTACTAGTTGTGTTTCATTTTCTACTAGTGTTCTTTCATGTTCTACTGGTTGTCTTTCATCTCGTACTGGTCGTATCTAGATGTGTTTCATGTTCTACTGGATGTTATTTATATTCTGCTGGTTGTCTCTCTTGTTATACTTGTTGTGTTTCATGTTCTACCGGTTGACTTTCATGCTTTACAAGTGGTCATTCATCTACTACTGGTTGTCTTTCATGTTCTACAAGTCATTTTTCATTTTGCACTGCTTGTCTTTCATGTTCAACTTCTTGTCTTTCATCTACTACAGGTTGTCTTTCATCCACTACTGGTTGTCTTTCATCTTTTTCTATTTGTCTTTCATGTCCTACTTGATGTCTTTCATGTTCTACTATTGTCTTTCATTTACTGCTAGATGTCTTTCATGATGTACTGCTTTTATTTCATCTACTACTGGATGTCTTTCATATTCTACTAGTTGTCTTTCATCTTATACTGGTTGTCTTTCATCTACTACTGGTTGTCTTTCATCTATAACTGATTGTCTTTCATATTCTTCTAGTTGTCTTTCATCTACTACTGGTTATCTTTCCTGTTCTACCTGTTATTTTCATCTTGTACTAGTTATCTTTCATTTTCTACTAGTTTTATTTCATGTTCTACTTGTTGTCTTTCATATTATACTGGTTGTCTTTCATTTCGTGCTAGTTAGCTATCATCTTTTTCTAGTTGTCTTTCAAGTCGTACATGTTGTCTTTCATGTTATATTGGTTGTCTTTCATTTATTGCTTGTTGTCTTTCATGTTGCACTGTTTGTCTTTCATGTTCTACTAGATATGTTTCAAGTTCTATTGATTGTCTTTCATGCTCTACTGGTTGTTATTCATATTTTGCTGGCTGTCTTTCTTGTTCTACTAATTGTGTTTCATGTTCTACCGGTTGACTTTCATGTTATACTAGATGTGTTTCATGTTCTACTGGTTGTCTTTCAAGTTCTACTGGTTGTTTTTCATATTCTGCTGGTTGTCGTTCTTGTTCTACTAGTTGTGTTTCATGTTCTACCAGTTCACTTTCATGTTCTACTAGATGTGTTTCTTGTTCTATTGGTTATCTTTTATGTTTTACTGGTTGTTATTCATATTTTGCTGGTTGTCTTTATTGTTCTACAAGTTGTGTTTCATGTTCTACCGATAGTCATTCATCAACTACTGGTTGCCTTTTATGTTCTACTAGTCATATGTTATCTTGCACTGGTTGTCTTTCATGTTCTACTGGTTGTATTTCATCCACTACTGGCTGTCTTTCATCTACTACTGGTTGTTTTACATATTCTTCTATTTGTCATTCATATTCTATTGTTTGTCTTTCATCTTCTTCTAGTTGATTTTCATGTCCTACTTGTTGTTTTTCATGTTCTACTAGTTGTCTTTCATTTACTACTAGATGTCTTTCATCATGTACTGCTTTTCTTTCATCTACTATTGGTTGTCTTTCATTTTCTAATGGTGGTCTTTCATCTTCTACTGGTTGTCTTTCATGTTCTATTATTTTTCATCTTTCATTTTCTACTGGTGTTCTTTCATGTTCTACTGGTTGTCTTTCATCTTGTATTGGTTGTATTTCATCTTGTACTGGTTGTCTTTTATGTTCTACTGATTGTCTTTCATTTATTACTTGTTGTCTCTCATGTTGTACTGATTGTCTTCAATGTTCTACTAGATGTGTTTCATGTTCTACTAGATGTTATTCAAATTCTGCTGGTTGTCTTTCTTGTTCTACTTTCATGTCTTTCATGTTCTACAAGTCATTTTTCATTTTGCACTGGTTGTCCATGTTCTACCGGTTGTCGTTCATCTACTACATGTTGTCTTTCATACACTACTGGTTGTTTTTCATATTTTTCTAGCTATCTTTCATGTCTTACTTGTTGTCTTTCATGTTTTACTGGATACCTTTCATGTTCTACTACTTTTCTTTCATCTACTACAGGATATCTTTCATCTTGTCTTTCATCTACGACTGATTTTCTTTCATGTTCTAATGGTTGTGTTTCATGTTATACCGATTGTCTTTCATATACTATTAGTTTCATCTACTAATGGTTGTTTTTCAACTTCTTCTAATTGTCTTTCATGTTCAACTGGCTATCTTTCATCTTCTTATAGTTGTTTTTCATGTCCTACTTGTTGTCTTTCATGTTCTACTGGTTGTCTTTCATTTACTACTAGATGTCTTTCAACATGTACTACTTTTCTTTCATCTACTACTGGTTGGCTTTCATATTCTTCTAGTCGTCTTTCGTCTTATACTGGTTGTCTTTCATGTTCTACTGGTTGTCCTTCATCTACTACTTGTTGTATTTCATCTTCTTCTAGATGTCTTTCATCTTCTTCTAGTTGTTTTTCATATTCTACTAGTTGTATTTCATGTTCTACTTGTTGTTTTTCATGGTCAACTAGTTATATTTTATCTTGTACTAGTTGTCTTTCATGTTCTACTAGTTGTCATCCATCTTGTACTAGTTGTATTTCATGTACTACTGGTTGTCTTTTATCTTTTTCAAGTTGCTTTTCATATTCTGCTGGTTATCTTTAATGTTCGATAGTTGCCATTAATCTTGTACTAGTTCTCTTTCATTTCTACTGGTTGATTTACATGTTCTATTGGCCATCTTTCATCTTCATCTAGTTGTCTTTCATGTTCTACTGGTTGTATTTCATCTTCTACTAGTTGTTTTTCATATTGTAATAGGTGTCTTTCATGTTCTACTTGTTTTCTTTCATCTTTTATTGTTTGTCATTCATTTTCTACTAGTTGTCTGTCATTTACTACTGGTTGTCTTTCATGTTATACTAGTTGTCTTTCATATTCTACTGATTGTCTTCTATGTTGTACTAGTTGTCTTTCATCGTGTATTGCTTTTCTTTTATCTATTATTTGTTGTCTTTCATGTTCTAGTAATCGTCTTTCATCTCGTACTGGTTGTCTTTCATGTTCTACTGGTTGTCTTTCATGTTCTACTTGTTATTTTTCATCTTATACTAGTCTTTCATTTTCTACTGGTTGTAATTCATCTTGTATTGTCTTTTGTTCAACCCGGAAGCGTATGCACAAAGTTTCAGTATAGCAAGCTATACCTTTTAAAACCTCGGTACACCTTTCGAGTCGGATTGCAAGTGTACAATCCTATCGAGCAGTATATTTAGGTATCGATCCACATGACGGTTTGAATATTAAAGGACTCTACTTAGATTTATAAAAGTTCTAGAAGTTCTGCAAAGTTGGTTTTTGGTATTTATTGTCCTAACAGTTCAATAACAGTAATTAAATGCAAGCAAGTAAATTAACTGGGTTTTAATCAATAGAAAAAGGGCGTTTCCAGAGTTATGACTTTATCTCAGTTTTGACTCGAGGTACCCGGTCCGTGTAGTGTCCTACACTGGCCGTGTCCAGTGTACACGGGCCGGGTACTGTCGTACACGGTCCATGTGGTCCCCGAGTGAATGCAGCAGTTACTGTTTCTTTGTATTGTTCCTTTGTGTAGGGTTCTACTGACCAAACCTAATGTTCCTAAACCTCAATTGTCGTTTGTTGGTTTATTAACTTGGTATGGAATTGCAATATTTGCCCTCGTCGGGTTCTAGACCTCAACTGTTGTATATTGGTTCGAAGTACCTAGTTGCTTGTTCGGTATACTAAAGGTAACCTCTATCCGTCGATAAAGGAAATGTTCACCTGTCGGCTACTACTTGGTTTCACCTTTTGGATCACTAATCCTACCTCATGTACTTAGTTTGGTTGAGAGATTATAAGGGCCAAAGTACCTTCTAGATGTGGCCATTCATCTAGTGGTAAACCAATAAGAATCAAACAATTTAATCTAAGCAATTAAATCAAACACAATCAAGCAAACACAAATTTCAATACAAAGATCCAATAACTAACATGCAAAACAAAACATTGGACTACATCACAACCCTAGAAACTAAAAAGTCTACTCAAACATGGTTCTAAAACAGATAAAAGAGATGATAAAGATAAATCTCATGGCAAAACTCGAAGTAGTAAGAAGATCCGTTGCCAATCTCTCAATTTTTGCCTCTCCTCTTCTTCTCCAAGCCAAGCCGTCAAACACAAACCCTAGGTATCCCTTCTCAAATCCAGAATGACCTCTCTGTTGGCCAGAGAGGCGCTTTAATGCCCTCCATTCACGACCTTCCCCAGCTGGCACCAATTTTCATCTTTGGATTATGTTTCCAGAAATGCCATGCACGGTCCGTATGCAAGGGTGCACGGACCGTGTGCCTGTGTCCTCTGGCTCAGATTGTGGATCTTCTTGCAAGCTTTCCGAAAAGTGGTCATACACTCAAAACGGAGTTACGAGTCAAAATCTATGACTGTTTTAAGTTCAGGTGTTGAAATTTCAACATCATATATAGGTCATGTGGATTGTGTCCTGGTCGTGTCTGTGGTTGGACAGAGGGTTGTACGGTCCGTATAAGAAGGTACACAGACCGTATATAAACCTTCAGAATCCAGATTCTTCCTCTGTTTCGTCCGTTTCCTGCAAAATAAGAAATAAAAGTGCAGCAGTACCACGTCCTATAGATATTCAATGAAATAAACACGACATAAGAGTTTTAGGCACAGGTTTTAACACAAAGTAGGGTCGGAATATGGACAAAATAGCGGGCCATCATCTTTCATGTTCTACTGATTGTCTTTCATCTTGTGCTGGTTGTGGTTCTACTATTTGAATTTCATGTTCTACTTGTTGTCTTTTATGTTATACCGGTTGTCATCTTTTTCTATCTTCTTCTAGTTATCATTAATGTTTTGCTAGTTGTCTATCATCTTCTTCTAGTTGTCTTTCATATTCTACTGGTTGTCATTAATTTACTATTGGTTGTCTTTCATATTCTACTAGTTGTCTTTCTTGTTCTACTAGATGTTTTTCATCTTGTACATCTTTTCTTCCATCTACTACTAGTTTACTTTAATCTTGTTTTTCATCTACTACTGGTTGTCTTTCATGTTCTACTGATTGTCATTCATATTCTACTGGTTATCTTTCATGTTCTACTTGTTGTCTTTCATGTTCTACTGGTTGACTTTCATGTTCAACATGTGGTCTTTCATCTACTACAGTTTGTCTTTCATGTTCTACTAGTCGTCTTTCACCTTGCATTGGTTGTATTTCAAATTCTACTGGTTGCCTTTCATCTACTACAGGTTGTCTTTCATGTTCTACTTGTTGTCTTTCATCTTCTTCTAGTTGTCTTCAATGTCGTGCATGTTGTCTTTCATGTTCTACTGGTTGTCTTTCATGTTATACTAGTCGTCTTTCATCTTGCACTTGTTGTATTTCATGTTCTACTGGTTGTCTTTAATCTACTATTTGTTGTTTTTCATATACTACTGGTTGTCTTTCATTTTTTTTCTAGTTGTCTTTCATGTTCTACTTGTTATTTTTCATGTTCTACTAGTTGTATATCATATTGTACTAGTTGTCTTTCATGTTCTACTAGTTGTCTTTCATCTTGTACTGGTTATATTTCATGTTCCATTGACTGTCTTTCATCTTCTTCTAATTGTTTTTCATATTCTACGAGTTGTCTTTCATGTTTGACTAGTTGTCGTTCATCTTGTACTTATTGTCTTTCTTGTTCTACTAGTCATTTTACATGTTCTACTAGTCGCCTTTCATCTTCATCTAGTTGTTTTTCATGTTCTACTGGTTGTCTTTAATGTTTTACTGGTTGTATTTCATGTTCTACTAGTTGTCTTTTATATTGTACTAGGCGTCTTTCATGTTATACTTGTTGCTTTTCATGTTCTACTTGTTTTCTGTAATCTTTTTCTGTTTGTCTTTTATCTTCTACTGGTTGTCTTTCATCTTCTTCTATATGACTTTCATCTTCTTCTAGTTGTTTTTCATCTTCTACTGGTTGTCTTTCATGTTCTACTTGTTGTTTTTCATGTTCTACTAGTTGTATTTTATCTTCTACTGGTTGTGTTTCATATTCTACTTGTTGTCTTTCATGATCTACTATTTGTTTTTCATCTTGTACTAGTTGTATTTCATGTTCTATTGGATGTCTTTCATCTTCTTCTAGTTGTCTTTCATATTCTACTAGTTGTCTTTCATGTTTGACTAATTGTCGTTTATCTTGTATTTGTTGTCTTTCATGTTCTACTATTTGTTTTACATGTTCTACTGGTCGTCTTTCATCTTCTACTGGTTGTCTTTCATATTGTAGTAGGTGTCTTTCATGTTATACTTGTTATCTTTCATGTTCCATTTGTTTTCTTTAATCTTTTCCTATTTGTCTTTCATTTTCTACTGGTCTTTCATTTACTACTAATATTTCATGTTCTACTAGTTGTCTTTCATATTGTACTAGGTGTCTTTCAGGTTCAACTTGTTGTCTTTCGTGTTCTACTTTTTTTCTTTCATCTTTTACTATTTGTCCTTGATCTTCTACTGGTTGTCTTTCATTTACTACTGATAGTCTTTCATGTTCTGCTTGTTGTCTTTCACGTTCTACTAGTTTTCTTTCATCTTTTATTGTTTCTCCTTCATCTTCTACTGTTTGTCTTTCATTTACTATTGATTGTCTTTTATGTTCTACTAGTTGTCTTTCATATTCTACCAGTTGTCTTTAATGTTATACTAGTTGTCTTTCATTGTGTATTGCTTTTTTTTTTGTCTCTTCTACTGGTGGTCTTTCATTTACTACTTGTTGTTTTTCATTTTATACTAAGTTGTCTTTCATAGTGTACTGCTTTTCTTTTATCTACTACTGGTTGTTTTTCACCTACTACTGGTTGTCTTTCATCTTGTGTTGGTTGTCTTTCATGTTCTACTGGTTGAGTTTTGTTATATACCTGTTGTCTTTTATGTTATACTGGTTGTCTTTCATCTTTTTCAAGTTGCCTTCCATGTTCTCCTGGTTGTTTTTCATATTCTACACTGGTTGTCTTTCATTTACTACTGGTTGTCTTTCATATTTTACTAGTCCACTTTCATCTTGCACTAGTTGTCTTTCAAGTTCTACTGGTTATCTTTATTGTTCTACTGGTTGTCTTTCATGTTCCACTTGTTGTCTTTCATATTCTACCGGTTGTCTTTCATATTCTTCTAGTTGTCTTTAATCGTGTACTGTTATTTTTTTATCTACTACTGGTTGACTTTCATGTTCTACTAATCGTCTTTCATCTTGTACTGGTTGTCTTTCATCTACTACTGGTTGTATTTATCTTCTTTTAGTTGTCTTTCATTTCTACTGGTTGTCTTTCATGTTCTACTTGTCATTTTTCATCTTGTACTAGTTGTCATTCATTTTCTAATAGTGTTCTTTCATGTTCCACTGATTGTCTTTTATCTTGTACTAGTTGTATTTCATCATGTACTTGTTGTTTTTCATGTTCTACTGGTTGTTTATCATCTACTACTGGTTATCTTTCATGTTCTAATGGTGGTTTTTCATCTTGTGCTGGTTGTCTTTCATGTTCTACTTGCTGTCTTTCATCTTTTTTTAGTTGTCTTTCATCTTTTTTTGGTTGTCTTTCATGTTCTCCTGGTTGTCTTTCATGTTCTACATTAGTTGTCTTTCATCTACTACTGGTTGTCTTTCATGTTCTACTAATCGTCTTTCTTCTTTCACTAGTTGTCTTTTATGTTCTACAGGTTGTCTTTCATGTTCTACTGATTGTCTTTCATCTACTACGGGCTATTTTTCATTTACTACTGGTAGTCTTTTATCATCTTCTAGTTGTCTTTTGTGTTATACTAGTTGTCTTTCATTTTCTTCTAATTGTCTTTCATATCCTACTAGTTGTCTTTCATGTTCTACTTGTTGTCTTTCATGTTCTACTAGATTTCTTTCATATTGTACAACTTTTCTTTTATCTACTACTGGATGCCTTTCATCTTGTTTTTCGTCTACTTCTGGTTGTCTTTCATCTTGTTTTTCATCTACTACAAGTTGTCTTTCATCGTGTACTAGTTTTCTTTCATGTTCTACTAGTTTTCTTTCATATTCTATTAATTGTCATTCATATTCTACTGGTTGTCTTTCATAATCTATTTGTTGTCTTTCATGTTCTACCTGTTGACTTTCATGTTGGTGGTCTTGCATCTACTATAGGTAGTCTTTCATGTTCTACTAGTCGTCTTTTATTTTGTACTGGTTGTCTTTCATGTTCTACTAGTTGTCTGTCATATACTACAGGTTGTCGTTCATCTACTACGGGTTGTCTTTCATCTTTTTCTAATTGTCTTTCATGTTCTACTGCTTATCTTTCATCTTCTTCTAGTTGTCTTTCATATCCTATTTGTTCTCTTTCATGTTCAAGTGGTTGTCTTTCATTTACTACTAGATCATTTTCATGATGTACTGTTTTTTTTTCATTTTAAACTGGTTGTCTTTCATCTTCTTCTAGATGTCTTTCATCTTTTTCTAGTTATCTTTCATGTTCTACTGGTTGTCTTTCATGTTCTACTTGTTGTTTTTCATGTTCTACTAGTTGTATTTCATCTTGTATTGGTTGTCTTTCAAGTTCTATTAGTTGTCTTTCATCCTGTATTGGTTGTATTTAATGTTCTACTGGCTGTATTTCATCTTTCTAGTTGTCTTTCATATTCTATTAGTTATCTTTCATGTTCGACTAGTTGTCATTAATCTTGTACTGGTTGTCTTTCATGTTCTACTTGTTGTTTTACATGTTCTACTGGTCGTCTTTCATCTTCATCTAGTTGTCTTTCATGTTCTACTAGTTGTCTTTCATATTGTATTAGGTTTTCTATCATGGTGTAGTGCTTTTCTTTTATCTACTACTGGTTGTCTTTCATGTTCTACATGTTGTCTATCATTGTGTGCTGGTTGTCTTTTATGTTCTATAGGTTGTCTTTCATCTACTGCTGGTTGGCTTTCATCTTCTTCTAGTTGTCTTTCATGTTCTACGGTGGTCTTTCATCTTCTTCTAGTTGTCTTTCGTGTTCTACTGGTAGTCTTTCATTTAGTACTTGTTGTCTTTCATCTTGTCTTTCATCTAGGCTTTATTTTCTTTCATCTTCCACTGGCTGTCTTTCATCTTCTTTTAGTTATCTTTCATGTTCTATTGGTTGTCTTTCATGTTCTACTTGTTATTTTTCATCTTGTACTAGTTGTCTTTCAAGTTCTACGGGTGTTCTTTCATGTTTTACTGGTTGTCTTACATTTATAACTAGATGTCTTTCATCATGTATCGTTTTACTTTCATTTACTACTGGTTATCTTTCATCTTATACTGGTTGTCTTTCATGTTCTACTGGATATCTTTAATCTACTACCGGTTGTCTTTCATTTTCTTTTAGATGTCTTTCAACTTCTTCTAGTTGTCTTTCATATTCTACTGGTAGTCTTTCATGTTCTACTTGTTATTTTTCATGTTCTATCAGTTGTATTTCATCTTGTACTGGTTGTCTTTCATGTTCTACTAATTGTCTTTCATTTGTACACATTGTATTTTATATTCTACATTTATCTTCTTCTAGTAGTCTTTCATATTCTACTAGTTGTCTTTCATGTCCGACTAGTTGTCATTCATCTCGTATTAGTTGTCTTTCATGTTCTACTGGTCGTCTTTTATTTTCATCTAGTTGTCTTTCGAGTTCTACTAGTTGTCTTTTATATTAAACTAGTTATCTTTCATATTGTACAACATTTTTTCATGTTCTATTTATTTTTTTTCTTGTTCTGCTGTTTTTCTTTAATCTTGTACTTCTTGTCTTTCATCTTCTACTGGTTGTCTTTCATGTTCTACTAGTTGTCTTTCATATTCTTCCGGTTGTCTTTCATGTTCTACTAGTTGTCTTTTCAAAGTGTATTGCTTTTCTTTTATCTACTACTAGTTATCTTTCATGTTCAACTAGTCGTCTTTCATCTTGTACTGGTTGTCTTTCATCTACTACTTATTGTCTTTCATCTTTTTCTAGTTGTCTTTCATGTTCTACTTGTACTAGTTGACTTTCGTGTTCTACTGGTATTCTTTCAGGTTCTACTAATTGTATTTCATGTTCTACTGGTTTTCTTTCATGTTCTACTGGTTATCTATCATCTACTACTAGTTGTCTTTCATGTTCTAATGGTTGTCTTTCATCTTGTGCTGGTTGTCTTTCATGTTTAATTGGTTGAAATTTCATGCTCTACTTGTTGTCTTTTATGTTATACTAGTTGTCTTTCATCTTTTTCTGGTTGTCTTTCATGTTCTCCTAGTTGTTTTTCATCTAGTACTGATTGTCTTTCTTGTTCTACTAGTCATCTTTAATCTTGCACTAGTTGTCTTTCATGTTCTACTAGTTGTCTTTCATCTACTATTGGTTCTCTCATCTTTTTCTAGTTATCTTTCATGTTCTACTGGTTATCTATTATTTACTATTGGTTGTCTTTCATATTCAACTGGTTTTTTCTTTCATGTTCTACTAGATGTCTTTCATCTTGTACAACTTTTCTTTCATCTAGTACTAGTTGTCTTTCATCTTGTCTTTAATCTACTACTGGTTGTCTTTCATCTTCTTATAATTGTCTTTCATGTTTTATTATTTGTTTTTCATATTTTTCTAGTTGTCTTTCATGTCCTACTTGTTGTCTTTCTTGTTCTACTGGTTGTTTTTAATCTTGTAATGTTTTTCTTTCATCAACTACTGGTTGTCTTTCATGTTCTACTAGTCGTTTTTCATCTTATTATGGTTGTCTTTCATGTTCTACTAGTTCTCTTTTATCTACTACTGGTTGTGTTTCATCTTCATATATTTGTCTTTCATGTTCTACTGGTTGTCTTTCATCATCTTCTAGTGTCTTTCACGTCTTACTTATTGTTTTTCATGTTCTACTAGTTATCTTTCATTTACAACTAGTTGTCCTTCATCTTGTACTGCTTTTTTTCATCTACTACTGGTTGTTTTTCATGTTGTACTAATCGTATTTCATATTATACTGGTTGTCTTTCATGTTCTACTAGTTGTCTTTCATTTACTATTGGTTGTCTTTCATCTACTACAGGTTGTCTTTCATCTTCTTCTAGTTGTATTTCATATTCTACTGGTTGTCTTTCATCATCTTCTAGTTGTGTTTTATATTCTATTGGTTTTTTTTTCATGTTCTATAAGTTGTCATTCATCTTGTACTTATTGTTTTTTATGTTATACTGGTTGTCTTATATGTTCTACTGGTCATCTTTTTTCTTCCACTAGTTGTCTTTCATCTTTTACTGGTTGTATTTCATGTTCTACTAGATGTCTTTCATATTGTATTGGTTGTCTTTCATGTTCTATTTGCAGTATTTCATCTTGTACTGGTTTACTTTTCATTCATCTACTGGTTCTACTTACAGTCTTTCATGTTCTACTAGTCGTTTTTCATTTTGTACTGGTTGATTTTTATATTCTACTAGTTGTTTTTCATCTTGTACTAGTTGTCTTTCATGTTCTAGTGGTTGTCTTTCATCTAGTAATGGTCACCTTTCGTCTTCATCTAGTTGTATTTCATCTTCTACTGGTTGTTTTTCATCTTTTTCTGATTGTTTTTTATGTTTTACTAATTGTATTTCAATTTGTACTGGTTGTTTTTCATGTTATACTGGTTGTGTTTCATGTTCTACTAGTGGTAATGTACTTATAAATATGTAAATGATATATGTAAATGATATATGTTAAAGATTATTATTTTAAAAATCATAAATGTGGTCTAAATTATCTACAAACATGAACATATGCACATAATAGACCTGTAAACGCATTCTAGCATGATAATATTCACAATAATTGATGTATATGTTAATTATAAGTTATAACACATAAATTTATACATAAGTGAGCCGATAATATATGTCTGTTTTGTTCTTTTTAGAATGATAATGTGATCCAAATTGATTAAAAAAATATCAATAAACACACACGCGGCGTTCTATGTACATTTTATGAGAACTTTACCTTATATCATTATGTGTATTTATTTGATTTGCTACGTGGTAATTTTGTCTATTCTTGAATTATAAATGTGGCACATATTGATTGAAAAAATCAGCAAAAAGACATAAAGCACTACATTTTGATGTAATCGTATACATAATATGTGATGTATCTATTTGATTTAGCACAAATAAAGATTAGTTTGCAATTTTTATATTATAAATTTAATCAAAATTAATAAAAAATGAATAAACACAAAATTACCGTCAAAATATATTCAAGAAAAATATGTTGCATACTAATTTAAAAGGGGGAATTTCGCGTTATCCTCTCAAAAACTTCAATATTACGTATTCCCCCTCTAAACTTTAAAATTACTTATTTCTCCCTCTAAACTTTCAAAACTCACAAATTTATGCATTTTACTGTTTTATATATTAAAACTCATTTTAAATTTAAAAAATACACATTTTATTCTTTATTAAAAGCACAAAAATGTAGTTTGTTTAAGGAAAATGTCGATCTTATAAGATACCCATTATACTCTTTGCCTTTTATAAAATACCCATTGTGCCCTTCAAAACCAAATGCCCAATATACCCTTTAACCTTTATAAAATATCCATTTTGCCCTTGAAAACCGATCAAATATAAGACCAATATTTTTCTTATACAAACTACAAATTTTTATACTTTTAATAAAGAGTAAAATTGATATTTTATAAATTTAAAATGAGTTTTAATATAAAAGACAATAAAATAGGTAAATTTGTGAGTTTTGAAAGTTTAGAGGGAGAAATACGTAATTTTGAAGTTTTTTAGGGATATACATGAAATTGCCCCTTTAATTTAGATCTTCCTCATATTTATGGGCAAGTTTGAAAGGAGGCCTAAATTTCATTCATTCTCAGTTTGAGTTTGATTTGTGCTGTACATTCTAAAACTAAGAACCAAACAGACGAACTCTATTTTCGCCCCCTCCAAAATGAAACTCCGATAGAAAAGAAAAGGAGATAAAAATGACAATAAATTAGGAATCAATCAAATAAGGAACACAAAATTAACATCACGTACCTAATACACATCTTAATATGTTTTGTCGGCTTTTACATGTAGTCCTTTCTTACTTGACAATTTTGAGGAATTTCATGTATCCCCTCAAAAGTTTCAATATTACTGTTATGGCCCAAACCAGCAGCAATCATTTCTTTTTTCTTGTTTGGTCGTCTTGTTTATCTCTGTTCACCTCAATTTGGAGATTAACAAAATGAAAGCTTTACGAGGTTAAAGGAGGTTACATGAGTAACATCCATTAACTTACCCTCCTATTAAATATCCAACCAAACAATAATTAATCATGAGATTTTCTTTCCCTCCCATCCTCTACTCTCCATCCAAACAAGACCAAAATGTAAGTTAAAAGTAAAAGACAATGTAAGTAGAGGAAAGAAAAGAAGACCAAAATGTAAGTAAAAGTACCATTATCAAGTGCTATTAATTAATATATATCCACCTAAAAAACTTAGTTCTACTCAACCTGATGTGTAGAAATAAAGACAATCCAAAGTACTACAACAAATAATTAACCAACATGGTCTGAAATTGCTTTAGAAATATGAACAACAAATGTAATTTGCCTTGCGGCCTTAACCATTTCAAACAAGCACATGTCACCTTCCTGCAAATTGTTTTCTTGCACAAACTTTCTCCACAGAGTGCCTTCAAAAGATTGGTGGCCTTTCCTGTAGTAGTACTTGACTGGCCACATCATTTCCTTCTTGGGCCGATGAAGCACCACGTCTCGGGTCTCTTTTGGGAGATGCTCAGCAGAGAACTTTATCGGTATACACTGATTAATTGAAACAATAATAAGATTTATGACATTGACATCAGACATGTTTGGAAGGAACCTGTATCCTTTGAGATATCTCAAATTTTCAGTTAATCTAAAGCCGGGCAAAAATAAATTCCAGTGCTTATTCGGAATGCACGGGGCCAGTATTATTGTGGTTCTTTCAGATTCGTGCAGAAATGATTTGAACGGTCCGGATTTTCCACATATGAACTCAAAGTTTGAGATTTCTCAGGATAAGCGAATTCGTTTGAAAGTAGACTGATAAGACATTACTGAAATAAAAACATGGATATATAAATCACTTTCTAAATATGAACCTGTCATTGGTTCTTATTGACTTACAATGTTACATTTGCTAGTAATATTGGATCTTCTTATAACTATCAGAAATGCAGGGTTCCCGGCTTGAACTTCACTTGCCAGCTGTTTAGCCCTTCTCTTTTGCCTGGCATTCAGTACTATATACCGACCCTGGTATATAACTTCATTATAAGGGGCAACACACTTTCCTACATAAAAAAATTATGTAAACCACAGTGCCCAATTAATTAAAATCTTTTTTAAATTAGTTAGGCATATATACTTGGATTTTGACTTAGATCATCCAGTTCTTCTTTAATGGCAGGTATATTGATCTCAAGTTTATGTGATTCCTCAATAAACTTTTTGTAACCCGTCGAGTCAAAGATTTGCACTTCAAATTTGGATTCACCCATGAATTTGAAATGGAGAAGGTCGTTCTGTGATATGCTGTTAGCACTAACAAAAGTACTCCAACCGGGTTGAAGTACTAGTTTGCCACCCGACCCGATAAGCCTGACATGCCAGGTGCCACCACTGCCTTGTCTTTCGAGCTCAAGAACTTGACCACTAAGACCTAAGAAGTGTGTCATAACTTTCTCTGGCAAACACTACACATAAAAAAGCTGATGGAAATTAAAAATTTATAAATCAACAAAGTGCTCTGTAGATGTGGAATAACAATTTGGTGAAGATCATCGTTGCATTGAGATTCGTGCCAGAAGAAGGAGAACAAACCATGGGTGAGAAGAAGGAGAACTAACCACGCTATGCATGAAAAAGCCGCTCATCTCCTTCTGGAAATCCATCTCCCGATAATCCGAGCAAGTCGAGTTGCACGCAAACCCACTTACTGCAGTTGCTCTTGCTTTCCCGCCTTTTTTGGAGGGGACTTCTAAAAGTTTTGTGTCGTATCTGGGTCACACAAATTTGATCTTGATTTTCGCCAAGTATATAACTGATATTTTAACTACAAAGACCTGGTTCATAGACCGCATCACTTTTAGTAACGAAGAACCACTGCCAGTGAGCCAGTCGCCTACTTTCTACTGGTCCAAAACATGAACATCGAATCCGTCTTGTCCTGGTTTCCCTATTATAAAAGAATTCTTATCACCTAAGGTAACAAAATATTTCTATTTGGATATGGACCGTCCAATCAAAATTTGCACAACTATTAATGCGGCCCATGCGTTCACCTTGGGCCGGATTGGCCCGGATTCCAATCATACGGCCGTGATCCAAACAGAAATATTCTGTTACCGCAGAGGATATGGATTCTTAAGTGGCACATATTGATAGAATCTTTTTGAACTTTATGTGATTATCATTTGTCTCATTGTCTGTAATCAATAAAAACTGAAATAGAACCTTTGATTCTTTGGTCCAAAGAAGGAAGAATACTAATTAATATAGAAGTAATATTAATGCCTACCGGTAATTGGTTCGGTAAATTGGTAAAATCTCTGACACTAGGGACGTCCTGCTTCCGACATTTTTATTAATATCCAAAGTTTAATACAAATTATTAATTATACCCAGAATCGGACCAATTATCGAAATATACCCAAGCCGGCCATTTTCTGGCGGGCTATGTTCCCTCCCTAAGCCGGCCATTTTCTGGCCGGCTATGTACCTTTTTTTTTTTTTAAACCGAATTAACTCTATAAAAGAGCATCCTCCCTTCAGCTGAAGGGCACACCGCCCGAGGCAGCTCGCGAATTCACTGTTGAGGTAATTTTTTTTTATTATTATGTTTTATTTTATAGAATAATTAATTATATTATTAAAATTTTAATAATAAACCCTAAACCCAATAACCCTATAACCCTAAACCCTAAACCCTAAACCCTATAATCATAAACCCTAAACCCTAAACCCTAAACCCTAAACCCTATAACCCTAAACCCTAAACTTATAATCATATCGGACCAGCACAAGGGGATCAAAGCTGCACTGACAGCTGAATACGGATGGCCTCTCGAGCTTTTTGTGCACAGGTATTGTATGCAGCATGTTGCTGACAACTTGGTCAAGAACTGTGGAGGAGACAGATGGTACGGATGGAGGTTCAGGGAAGGAGCAAAGAGGAAGAAGCCGAGAAGATTGAAAGAGATGTTCGAAGAGTTTGCTCATGTATGTCTAACTTATAACATTTCGTTTAATTATCTTATAAGAATTTTATGAAAATGAAATAACACCCCTTTGTTTTTGTGCAGCTAAATCCGCAGTGTAATGCATATTTAAAGAAAGTGGGCAAAGTACGTCCTAATGATGTGATGGAGCCGTCCAATTATGAGAAAATTTTCCAAACCTGTGACGGAGGATACCGGTTTGGTATCATGACAACAAACGGCTCCGAGTCGCTCAACAATGTCTTCCGAACGAGTCGTAGATTGCCTGTTTGTGCCATAGTGGAGGATACGTTCTACACGTGCAACAGATGGTTTGTTCAGCGGTGTCAGCGAGCAATGGAATTACAAGACAAGGGACAGATTCTGTCTGACCGTGTAACGCCATGTAGTTTGAGTAAAAGTAAATACAATATAGTGTTTGAATTTTGAGGACAAAATTCTTTTTGAAGGGAGGAAGAATGTAATGCCATGTATTTTGAGGTACGGTCTAATTGTTAAATTTCATTTTAAGAACAATATAACCGATTATATAACGTTATGTATTTGAAATACTAAATTAATGTACAATATATATGTATATATATATTTTTTTCTTCTTTCATTACATATATTACTTTAATAAGTAACTCAAAATAACTACCTTGAATAGAAATTACTGTGGTCCGATTTACATCAGTAATTGAAATAGTCTATACATTTATAAGTTACCCAAAACACAAAATACGGTTTTGCATATTATTTCCAACAGCCCACAATCCATAATATTTTAATTACTCAAATTAGAAACGTAACTTTCCAAAAATAACTACCCTGCCAATGGCGCCTCTTCCCTCAGTTAATATGATTTATATCAAACCCCTCTGCCGACTCTCTCTATCATTTCGTTTCCTTCACAGAAATTAGAAAGGAGCCCATATTTAATTCATCTTTCCTTCGTAGCACCCATACGAGACCCAAGCCACATTCCTTGCAAAATCAAATTCTGAGATTAAGGTATTCCAATTTTACATTTAATTTGTGGTTAGTAAGTAAATAAATAATTTATTGTATTCATTTACTTGATAAGTTTTCTCAAAATTACTTATCGGAATTCTTAAAATTTATATGATTGTTCAATTAGTTAAACTATTTCTTGAATAACGACTATAAATTAATTGATTATCAAATAGTTCTTTAGTACTATATAATCTGAATTTACGTTTGTAAAAACCCTCGAATTCAATTTCAAGAAACTTGATTTATTTCATGAAGATCAATTCTTCTAATTTTATTGTAAAAGATTATGTTTATTCATTATCGAATTTCTGCATTATGTTTGTATTATATTTATAAGTATTTTTATTAGCATCTCTTACATGTTATATATTTTTAGCACCTGTTCTAAAGAAAATTATGAATTAAACAAGTTATTCCCAAATAATTTATCTAGTGTCGTAATACGTTGATTATACAATTTTATGAACACTATGAGGTTTATATATGTATCATTTGCAGAATTCATGGAACTTTATATGTTCGGTGAGAATAATTAGTTCAATTGTCAAATTCTCTGAATAGTATACATTAGTTTGTTAAATGGTAATTTTTCACCGAAGACCCTGAAAGTTTATTCACCGATAACCCTAAAATTATTTTATTACAAATACGTCTATTCTAAAAACTTTAGTAACAACTATATTTCTTTTTAGATCTTATAAATGACATTCGGATTATGTACTGAACAAAAATTAGTAGTAGTAACAGACCTATCTAAATAGAAATATGTATAAATATTAATTTAGAAATCATGTTTCGTGGTCTAGATCCGACTGACGAAATAAGGAGAGAAGTAGAGACAACAGTAAACTGCTCCACGACAACAGGTGCGGGTTCCTGGTCTTTTTACAAATAATACAAAAATGCATGGATTGAGGTAAGAAATCCTTTTTCAAATCTGGTAGATAAACTGCATGTTGTGGATGTCGAACATTCGTTTGATTTTGTTTAGAATTGCATGATAGGAGTTCTTGATGCATGGAATTGAAATGACAGGAATTGCGAATGTGAATTGGGAATGGGGAATGTGAATGAATTGTTTTCTTTAAATTAGGGCCGTCCGTGCGAGGCGGCTCAGCATGTGTTTTGAAAATCAGGCTGTCCGTGTGTGGCAGACCCCAGAGTGTGAAGTGTGAACAGAACGGGTCGTCCTTGTGTGGCGGTTCGCTGGATGGGTCCCCGCAATGGCCCATCTAGAGTGTGATTGAACGGGTCGTCCTTGTGTGGCGATTCGCCGGATTTTCATGTACGGGCATGGATTTCCAGAGTGTGGAATTTAAAAACCTTAAATGTGAATTTAAAAAGGGGCGGGAATGAAGGTTGTTTTTTTAAACGATTGCATATCCGAATTGATAGGAAATTTGGGGGAAAATTTTGAAAACTTTACTTTTATGTTATTTGGGATATTAAATGCATTGATTTGTAAAAACACCGGGCTGGAACTAAATCCCGCACTGAGAGATAGTTCGATCTCTCACCATACCACCTTTTATGTGGGTTCCAGGAAATGAAGAAGGAGACATAGAGGAAGGCCGCGAGTGAGGAATTAGCGGAAGTTATTAAAGTAGCCACTATTTGTTTTTAATTTGCATTTGTATGAACAATACATTGTGTAGTCATGGCGGTAACAGTTTGACTAGCCATGTCTGACATGTTTTCCCTTTATATTTGTTTGTGGACCCTATTTAATTTTTAATATAGTGGCTTGTTGGTTGTGTTATCGATAATGTATGTGATGTGCTTAACGCCTTGCGTCTGAATGCGCGGCGGGTTGTCCGGGGGTGTGACAGACCGGGTTTTACAGAAGATCAGAAAACGTTGGGAGAAAGCTGGAAAAATGCGGTTGGTGCGTTACACGCAGGGCCAAGGTCAGTACCAAGTTTCATCCCCAAATGAGTACGTTCCTTGCACCCGTAGCGACATGGGCAACATGGAACCCACTCACAGGGAGTTCATGTACATTGTGACGCGCGGTCCCGACAGACAAATGGAATGCACTTGCAGAGGTATCCAATTAACTTCTATTCCGTGCGCTCATGTCTTGGCTGTTTGCCGTGACCGAAACTGGCAAGAGGACGACTTTGTTGCAGATTGGTATAAAACACCCTATCTTGTGAGTACTTGGAACAATGTGTTCAATCCAATTGGCAATATGGGAGACTGGCCTCCTAATCCTGGAGACAGAATCCTTCCGAGTAGTGGTTGGATTAGGAAGGGGAGGCGAAAACACACCCGTCGTGTAATGACGATGGATGAAATGGAAGGTAGACGAATGGGGCATCAGCCTCGCCGTTCCACTTCTGATAGGCAACGAAGAGGTATGTAACATTCATCCAAAATTATTTTTCTTTTCAATTTATACCAACTTACCAAGTAACACATGCAAATGCAGAGGCAAGAAACGCAGCAAATGCGGCGGAAAATGAGCGAGTAATGGCGTCGGGAAGTGGGTGCGGAGGGTCACGGCGTAGCACAGCTACGAGCCGTTTAGATGCAACTGCTATGTATGCCGAAGCAATGGGAGAGGCGGTTGTCATAGGAGGAGAGGCGGTTGGGGTGCAAGGGGAGCCATCTGTCCAACCGAGGAGGTCCACTACTAGACGCACAACAAGAGCATCTACAAGCCAAGCAGGGCCATCTGGAGCCCAGGCCGGCCCATCTACAAGCCAAGCAGCGCCATCTGGAGCCCAGGCCGGCCCATCTAGTGAGCAACCAGAGCCATCTGGTAGACCATCTCGTACGGCATCTTTCGCAAGTGGTTTACTTCGGGGATTAAAATTTAGATGTAGCAATAATAGGTGATTTGTATGCATGTTGTAAAAATTGTGTGGACTCTATCTGCATTTTGTATGTACTTTATTATTTTATACGAAATTCAGAAATGAAATATTTGACTCTAATAGAAATCACATAAAACAAAAATAATGCGGTTTAAAAAAAAAAAAGGTGCATAGCCGGCCAGAAAATGGCCGGCTTAGGGAGGGAACATAGCCGGCCATAAAATGGCCGGCTTGGGTATATTTCGACAATTGGTCCGATTCTGGGTATAATTAATAATTTGTATTAAACTTTGGATATTAATAAAAATGTCGGGTCCTGCTTTCACGCCACATTGTAGCTCTCATCATGAGGAAGTTGTGAATAAGAATCTCCATTTGTTTTTAAAATGGAGATGATTGGGTTCTTAAAGGCCCGTAGGCCAGAAACTACCTCTTACAATTGATAATTTTGGGCTCTACGAAGCAATTTATTAACAACTTGGAGTAATATTATGCTTGAATATATTTTGACAGTAATTTTGTGTTTTTTTATTAATTTTGATCAAATTTATAATCTAAAAGAACTGCAAACTAGTTTTTATTTGTGCTAAATCAAATAGATACTTCACAAAGCCATCCATGGGATGAGCCACAGACACAGTAGTACTTATCGTTCTTGTACAGCAACTGAAACCGATGTGTTTTTGACTCAACGATATCATAGAAGAATATGTGAGGATAAAAAATAACAACTAAAAAAAATAAAGCAAACCATGCACAATTGTAAAAGTAAAAATGAAACAAACGAATAAATGAGACTGAAAACTTCAAGATACGAAATTAGATATTGATAGTAAACACAATTTTGTTATTTAGAAAACCATTATATTTTAAAATTGTGTAAATATTGGTTAGAAATACCCATTATTCTTGATTCCGTTTTCTATTAAACATTAATTACAAGTCTTAAAATCTCATCTCTATTTTTATTCACAGAGCCCAATAAAAGCCTAGCCTGATTCATGTTTTTTTTTCTATTTCTGGGCTTGAACCAAGCTCAGGCCCAAATTGTTTTCCATTTCCTTCCACTCGATTTTCAATTTTAGATCAAAATAAATTTATTTATATAAATTATTCTTGTATTTATGAGAGAAACAAATTAAATTTTAAATAAGTTTTACTACAATGTGGATAATATTTTTATTATCTTGTAGATTAAACACATAATATAGTCCAAAATGCCACCCATTTCGGCCCAATATTTTGATTTATTTCTCTGTATATTTAATAATGGTCCAAAATGATATTCAGTTTATATTTCCTCTCAGAAAGAAGCATAAAAGAGTGTATGTTAAAAAGATGGCTTTTAGCTGCATGGAAAAATCAAACTGTACACTTAGTACAAATTGTGATGGATTTCATGTTTTTTTTTCAGAAGAGATGTTTATTCAATTTCTGTAACATGTATCTAGAAAGAAAGAAAAAAATAAGAAGGTTTCAATACCACAATTTTTTTTTATCACTATTTCACCTTTTTATTTATATTTGTAAATTTAATATCTAAATTATAGTTAGTGAAAGGTCCAAATTTTTTTTTTATCAAAAATCATTTATTTCAAAAAATTAATAGTTGAAAAAAAAATATATGATATGATGAGGTGAAAGAGGGCTAAGCAATCCTTATGAATTGAAATTTTTTATTTTTACAAAAATTATTACTATTAAGCATCCTCATAAAATAAAATTACATGGTACATATTCATCTAAGTCCTTCCTATTTTAGTTTTTTATTCCGTCCCTGTAAATTAGGTTGGTACGTTACATCATCTGTCAGGTTATATGCAAACAATTCAACACAAATTTGCATGAATCTTAAAATAAACCTCTTACATTTCAGTTAAATCCAACTTTTATGGTTGGTCAGACTTATCCTTACGGTGCCGACATTTTTATTAGTATAAAGTTTAATAGAAATTAATTAATATATTCAGATTCACTTGAAAGTTATAAAAATACCCGTACTGGCCATTTCTGACCGGTACTCAATTTAATTCATTATTAACAGAAAATGGACAGTACTCAAATTTTTTTAATACAGTACCGGCCATTTTCTGGCCGGTACTTAATTAACTTTTTTTTTTAGATGGGCATATCATAGTTGGCTAAAAGAAAAAGTCGTAGGAAATTCGGATTGAAGTTTGCACTCGGTTTGGCTAAGATCAAACAAATACATTTGGTTGGATGCGTGTTTGATATCGGTTGCATGTATCGGTGCATCATTGATGTTTTTGCAATGAAACATCGATGTTTTATTAGCCAAGTAGTGCTAATAAAAATGAATTAAATTTTGAGTACCGGTGATTTTCTGACCGGTAATAAATTAAATTAGATACCGGTCAGCAAATGACTAGCACACATATTTTTATAACTTCCAGATCTGCTGGATATATTAATTAATTTGATATTAATAATATTGTCGGCTTACGGCGTAAGCAGGGAATAAACATGCACCGAACGACAACAGTAAATAGTAATAATAGCCCGGATCCAGAACTCTATTATTGACAGTAATGATTAAAAGAAGCCATGAGGTCATGAACCAGGTGTCCCAATAAGCTGAAGCCAGCAAACAAAATTAAATGATCTCTCCATGTGACTCGTCCCCACAGCAATGTCTTGCTTATGTCTGTACTTCATACACATGTCAATTATCTTATGATATCTTCTGTGGGGATCACATTGTTCATCGCCACCTGTTGTTCTTGAGATGTCAAACATGTCTCACAACATATCTTATTTGGGGAAATTTTTATCTATAGAAATTATTAAATACAGATGTACCAAAACAGAAAGAGTGTCTCGTTTTTAACAAATATAAAAAAAATATGACTCATTGAGTCAGATCCAAATTTATGGATCGGTCTCAATGGTCCAGATCCATCAAATATATATAGAGGTTGGCTAATATCAAAACGTTCGTTCCTAGGCCGCGGAACAAACGTTTCGGTTTTTACATTTTCAAAATCCAAATAGTCGATTCAAATCGTTCAACATTCAATCTGTATTAAATGTGTTTGGAGACCAAATTTTACATTTTTTAGAATTTTTTTACTATTTATTAAGTTAATTTTAAAATCGCTGATTTCAATGATCCAGAAATTTTTCACTGTTTATTAAAATCAGTAATTTTAAAAAGGCTTAATAAATAGTAAAAAAATTCAAAAAAATGTAAAATTTTGTCTCCAAATACATTATAATATAAAGATCACATTTAACGGTTTGGATCGACCGTTTGGACTTTGAAAATCGAAAACCAATTAGTTGCACCACCGCTCCGGAACAAACGTTTTGATATTAGCTAACCTCTATATATATATTGATGGATCTGGACCATTGAGACCGATCCATAAATTTGGATCTGACTCATTGAGTCAGTTCTTTCTATATTTGTTGGAAACGAGACACTATTTCTGTTTCCGTACATCTGTATTTAATAATTTCTATAGATAAAAAATTTCCTCTTATTTGAACTACTTCATAAAAGGGTTTTAAATGAGACTATAATACTTTACAATGGGCATATAAATTTGTATTATAAAAATGAGTAGAGTTAAAATGCACCACTGATTTTGTGAGTAGGGTTAAAAATGAGTAGGGTTAAAGATCAAACAGTCAATCCAAATCACTCAACATTATTCTCAGATTAAAATGTGCTTAAAAATCAAATTTTATATTTTTATATAGATACAAAATTTGATCTCAAAGTACAAAATCACTGCTTCTAGACCATTCAAAATTTTGTATTATTTTTAGATAGGTACAAAATCACCGCTTCTAGATCATTCAAAAACAATAATTTTGTAACTATCTAAAAAAACAGAGTTAATTTCTCATGTATCCTAAATACTTTTTTTAATTTCTTATTTACCCTTAAACACTTCAATATATCTAATTTGTCCCTTAACTCTTAAAATTATTTCTTTTTTATCCTTTGAATTAATTACCCATTGTCAAAATTTATTTCTTCCCATTGTACCCTTGTGTGGGCCCTCTTATCAAACACTTATTTTATTATATAGAGATTTTTTTGGAAACCCGTTGACTATTCATTAAATTGCTGAAATCCAAAGTACATTGCAAGTAATTTAAAACAGTAAGCAAAACTAACTACTTTAGTGTGAACATCAACCTGTAAGAGCTATCTAAATTCAAAGCACGAACAGAAAAATTCAAACTACTGATCCCTAATCAATTTGTTCGGGAGTGATTGTTTGCTTATGGACTAGCCTCTTTTGTTATTCTCCCTGTATCTCAAAGACAATACTGTCTAAGCGCTGCAATTCTTCTGATCTCTAAACTTCTGCTTGGCATGCCATTAAAAACTCCATTTGTGCGACGCGCTCAGTTAGCCAGCAGGTGAGGCTGTAGGAGGTTCCTTCTTCTGGTATGATGGATCTGTACCTATTTTGAGGTGCACTGGTCATTCCTTTTTTTTTGGGAATAAAAGGGTATAACCGAGTTCTAATTTCAGAATATACCAACATTTTCCTTTCTATTCATTAGAGAATGATATGAACTATAACTGATTATGTTCTCCTCAATAAAATAAGTGTTTGATTAGGGCCCACACAAGGGTATAATGGGAAAAAGTAAATTTTGACAATGGGTAATTAATTCAAAGGATAAAAAGAAAGATTTTTAAGAGTTAAGAGACAAATTAGATATATTGAAGTGTTCAAATAAGAAATTAAAGAACTTTTTGATGGTATGTGAGAAATTAACCAAAAAAATAGTAAAAAGTTATCAAAAATATAAAATTTGGTCTCTAAGCACATTTTAATATGATATCATGTTGAGTAGTTCGGATCTACTGTTTGAACTTTGAAAACGGAGATAAAAATGTGGGGTATGGCCGTATGGTTGGGGCACAAAACCAATTGTGCATTTTAACCATACTCAATAAAAATACATGTAGAGATAAAATATTATACTTTGCAATAGTAGATCCGAACTGCTCGACATAATTTTCAAATGAAAATATACTTGAAAATAAAAATATTATATATATTTTTTTTTATAAAATTACTACTTTTGGATAGTTTGCGAATTTTAGTCATGTGATTTTTTACTTATCTAAAAAATAGCAAAAATAAAATTCTAATAAAAATATAAAATTTAGTTTTCAAATATATTTTTTATGAAAATGATGTTGAATAGTTCAAATCTATATCATGAACCGATGTGCACATTGTAAAACATCATAATATAACTTACAAAAGTTTGTTCTTTTTTTTATTAAATTCGGATGGTGAACAGTCGCTTACAAAGTTGAGTCTTGAGACTTGAGAACAATAGTGTTAGATCTGCATTAATTGCTATAAACATCATAATATAACTTGAGGAGAGTTCAAATGCCTCCATTTTTTGTGCCTCCACTATGCCTCCATTTTTAAAAACTTTAATAATTCAAAATTTTAAACTTAAAAGTCAAAATAAAACCGTTGAATATGATCTACATCATTTATCTATGTGCTCATAAAAAATTATCACATTTTGATTTTGTTTTTATGTGAATCAATAAGTTGAAAAATCAACGTCTAGAAATTATCCACATTAGTACGTTTTTACAAGCTCTTGATGACAACCAAAACAAAATTAAAATGTCATAATTTTTTACACGTGCATAGATAAAATGATGTAGATCATATCCAACGGTTTTATTTTGACTTTTAAGTTTTAAATTTTGAGTTATTAAAGTTTTTAAAAATGAAGACATGGTGGAGACATGAAAAATGAAGGCATTTGAACCCTCCTCATATAACTTATAAAAGTTTGTTCTTTTTTTATTAAATTCGGATGGTGAACTGTCGCTTACAAAGTTGAGTCTTAAGAGACTTGAGAACAATAGTGCTAGATCTGCATTAATTGCTCTATTGATAAATTTGAACTAATTTAATGTTCATTAACATTTTTGGACAAAACAAGCTTCTACAGTAGTCTAAATGTTTTCAACGAACTTTCTCTTCTGATAATAAATAAGAGCATTGTGGATATATATGTATAATTGACTTTGTAAAAAAAGTTCGGGGACACCGTATTAATTCTTAAATTTTTTATCTAATTTTTTTATTATTTATAGTAATAAATATTGATTTCTGCAGTTTAAATAGCGATCTTACTGCTCAAGCGTAGCATTTTTATATATCAAATATTACTTGTACATAAACATTTAACTTACCATGCCACAATATTATAGTATGAAAAGTGTGTTTTTCAGTTAAGACATGTTTATACATTTCATTATCTCTTGGATTTTGAAAAATAATTTTAATTTAATAAGTATGGATTAATTTGTTTTTAGGGAAATTAATTTTGTTCCTGTCGTTTTTGTTGTTTTTAATATAAAAGAATACTATTTTGTTGTTTTTATTATGTAAGAGACTATTTTTATTATTTTTTTATTATGTAAGAGATTATTTTTGTTGTTTTCTTTATCTAGTATCGGATAAGTTATTTAAACCCGATCAGTTAATGAGTTTCAACCCTATAATCTATTTGAATCCGATTTTTGCTCTACCCTGACTGAAATTCTGAATATGCCTCTGAACATAGTCCATAACAAATGAAATGAGTTATGAAATTGAAAGTCGAATTAGGTCACAACTTGTTCGACAACTAAATCAAGTATCTACTAAAACAAGACATTCAGGTATAACACGCACAAAATCAAGAATAATGTATTCACATCTTTATTGCCTTGAACTAATTACCTTTTTATTGATTTTCATAGGATCTTTGTCTTCAAGGAGGAGACAATACACTGTGTAATAATTAATTTAGGAACTTGCAATGATTGAAACATTCCTCCTCCAAATAGGTTTAGAAATCTGTATGCTACTTTTATGGATCTCCCCGCTCAAGCGTAGCATTTTTATATATCAAATATTAATTGTACATAGATATTTAACTTACTATGCCAAAATATCATACTTTGCCAAAATATCATACTTTGAAAAATGTGTTTTTCAGACAAGACATGTTTGTACATTTGTAGTTATTTTTATTGAGTACGAGAGCAGTCTACCTTTTAAAGTGTACTTTATGTCAACTCTTAAACATGTCGCTAACGAAATGTACTAATTTTTATCATTTAACTAGTTCTGTATAGCATATATCCATAAAGAAAATGTGACCGTGTAACGAGTTACCTCAACTCACACCTTCTAAATTTGTCCCCTTACTATTTTACAATTAATATTAAATAATAGTGGCCCTTCGTACTATTAGCTAATGTATACCAGGGTGCCTTCCTGAATTTTGAAAAGTAATTTTAATTTAATAGGTCCAAATTAATTAATATACTCAAATCCGCTAGAAAGTTATAAAATTACCTGTACTGGCTATTTTCTGACCGGTAACTAATTTAATTCATAACTGGCCGGAAAATTGCCGGTACCCAAAATTTTTTTTTTAATACAGTACCAACCATTTTTTGGCCGGTACTTTTTTTAGGATGGGCATAGCATAGTTGGCTAGAAGAAAAAGTCGTAGGAAACTCAGATTGAAGTTTGTACTCGGTTTGGCTAAGATCAAAGGAATGCATTTAGTTGGATGCGTGTGTTACATCGGTTGCATGTATCGGTGCATCATCGATGTTTTTGTAATAAAACATCAATGTTTTATTAACCGGGTAGTGCTAAAAAATTATTGGTGCGTCGCTGATGTTTTTGTAATGAAACATTGATATTTTATTAGGATGTTGGTTATTGTCAAATTAATTACACTAGCCGCATGCGAACACTAAACTATGTTTTTTTTGACAGCGTCGTATGACACTAAAGTTTAGTGTTCGCATGCGGCTAGTGAATTTGATTTGACAATAATCAGCATCCTACAATTGAGTACCGATGCTTTATGCACGACCTAACGACGACAGAACTGCATCGATGTTTCATTGCAAAAACATCAGTGACACACCGATGTTTTTTTAGCACTACCCTGCTTAATTGCCAATACTAAGTCTAATAAAACATCGATGTTTCATTACAAAAACATCAGCGACGCACCGATGTTTTTTTTAGCACTACCCAGCTAATAAAACATCGATGTTTTATTGCTAAAATATCGATGATACACCGATACATGCAACCGATGTAACACACGCATCCAACCAAATGCATTTGTTTGATCTTAGCCAAACTGAGTGCAAATTTCAATCCGAGTTTCCTACAACTTTTTATTCTAGCCAACTATGCTATGCCTATCCTAAAAAAAAAATTAAGTACCAGCCATTTTTTGGCCGGTACTGTATGAAAAAAAAATTGGATACCAGCCATTTTTCGACCGGTAATGAATTAAATTGGGTCTCGTACGAAAGCTCACTCGAAAGTGGACTTCCGCCCCGTTGGGAGTTTGGAGCCATTATATATGCTAGGTGATGCTTACTAATACATCTCTAACAGCCACTACCTGCTAGCAAAAGATAAGGGCCCACCAGGCACGTTTCCTCGAAAAGTCCTAGATAAGTAGTCGGCTCGTACAAAAGCTCACTCGAAAGTGGACTTCCGCCCCGTTGGGAGTTTGGAGCTTATTAAATACATCCCTAACAGCCGCTACCCGCTAGCAAAAGATAAGGGCTCACCAGGCACGCTTCCTTGAGAAGACGGCTTCAAAATCCCCTAAATTCCTCTAGCGGAGGGGGGGGTCAAAGGTACCTCCGCCTGGCAAAGGCAAGTAGAGATGCTGTAAATTATGGCCGGTACAGATATTTTTATAACTTTTCAGCGGATTTGATATATTAATTAATTTCTATTAAACTTTCGATATTAATAAAAATGTCGGTTAATTTAGGAACTTGTAATGATTGAAACATTCCTCCTCCAAATAGGTTTAGAAATCTGTATGCTACTTTCATGGATCATTCGCTCAAGCGTAGCATTTTTATGGATTTTTTTTAAAAACAGTAAATAAAATAATTAAAGTTAAAGAACCAACATGATTACCGAGTTTTCTATAAAAACAGCAAAAACCGAATAGCCTATTCGGTTAAGGGTTTTTTTTGCTTCACCGAATAGCCTATTCGGTTTAGTGGGGTTTTAACTGGGGTTGTAGGATACGATGCCACAGAAAATCCATTTTATAGGCTTAACCGTTTGGTGTTTTTTTGGGCTTAACCGAATAGGCATTTCGGTTTAGATTTTTTTTTCTTAGAGACTAAGAAGAGCAAAATAAAGAATTTAATACTGAAAATTGAATTTTTTATTTAAATTATTTGATTTCTTTTGATATATAATTAGCATATTTATACTAAAATACGCTAAATTACTTGAAATTATGTTGAATTACACTATATTAAGTTAAATTACACTAAATTACATTACATTACGATAAAATACGGTTAATTACGCTAAATTACATATGAATAGAGACGATATCTTCACTGAAAAGGCGAAAAACAACGGCGAAACTTCAAACGGTCATAAAATGGCGCTCGAGTGTCTGATTTCAGCAAATGACTATTTTTCGGAAAGCTTGCGGAAAAACGCATCCGTCCGTGCTAGCAATGCAAGATTCCAAAATTCAGAATCGCCAAAAAACTAAGGAAAGAGCCTCAAAACTTGAGTTGAAGTTTCCGATTAAGATTTTCATTTCTATTATTCAATCCAGGCAGCTCAGTAAATTAGTTACATAATGAACTTGTAGAATACCAATTTTTACTATTTTTGGAATTTTTTTACTATTTTTTATGATTCGTGAAAGATGGCACAAAATCAGTTTACTTTAGCGTAATTTTGCGTAGTTTAGCGTAATTAGCGAAGTTATTGTAATTTAGCGTAATTTAGTGTAATTCAACATAATTTATTGTAATACAGTGTAATTCAACATAATTTCAAATAATTTAGTGTATTTTTTTTTGTTGCTAATTATAAATCAAAAGAAGTAATCTAACAAATAATTTAAACAAAAAATTCAAATTTTTAGTGTTAGATTTCTTTATTTTGCTCTTCTTAGTCTAAAAAAAAAAACCTAAACCGAATTGCCATCTCGGTTTAGGGGTGTTACACGAAGGTTACATAGTTCGGAGATCTGTCTTTGTGAAAATAGGGTAAACCGAATAGCCTATTCGGTTAAGCAAAAAAAAAACCCCTTAACCAAATAGGCTATTCGGTTTTTACTGTTTTTTGTAGAAAACTCGATAATCATGTTGGTTCTTTAACTTTAATTATTTTAATTACTGTTTTTAAAAAAAATCCCATTTTTATATCTCAAATATTAATTGTTCATAGATATTTAACTTACTATGCCAAAATATCATACTATGAAAACTGTGTTTTTCAGATAAGACATGTTTGTACATTTGTAGTTATTTTTATTGAATACGGAGAGCAGTCTACCTCTTGAAGTGTACTTTATGTCAACTCTTAAACATGTCGCTAACGAACTGTACTAATTTTTATCATTTAACTAGTTATGTTTAGCATATATCCATAAAGAAAATGTGACCGTGTAACGAGTTACCTCAACTCACATCTTCTAAATTTGTCCTCTTACTATTTTACAATTAATAAATAATAGTGGCCCTTCGTACTATTAGCTAATGTATACCAGGGGTGCCTTCCTGAATTTTGAAAATTAATTTTAATTTAATAGGTCCAAATTAATTAATATATTCAAATCTGCTAGAAAGTTATAAAAATACATGTACCGGCTATTTTCTGGCCGGTATTCAATTTAATTCATTACTGGCCGGAAAATTGCCGGTACCCAAAATTTATAAAAACTCCGATGATGACTTTGTTACATGCACTTTCAAGGCTCGTTGTAAGAAGTAGACTTATTAAGAATTTATGTTGTAGTCTTATTAATAATTTATGTCGTAGACTTTATTTCATCAATTTTGTGTTTGTTTATATTTTATGTTGTCAGGTTTTGTATATGTAATTAAGTATTGAAAATAACAAAACTGAAAATAATCGAGGTAAATAAAAGATTAAATAGTTCACAAACTACCAACTAAAATAGTTCACAACTTACATCTAAAATAGTTCACAACATAATTTAACAAAACTTGGTAATCAGCGACGACGGCCGAACAAACTCAGCTGACGTCTGGGTCTGGGTGCAGCTGGTTGTGCGACACTACCGGATGTCTCTCCATGGCTACTACCGGTTCCTGGGCTTTCATTAGTGCGGTGGCTACTACCGGTTGCCTCAGCAACAACTCTAGCATTTTCTCTTTCGTTGGCTTCGTTAACGGCATCTGCATTGCATTCCAGTTCAACAAACATGGTATGATATTGAAATCGTAAAATATAAAATAAAATATAAGTAAATAAATAAAATCAACTGTACCTGCTCGCTGCCTGTCAGTAGTTGAACGGCGGGCCTGATGTCCCATTCGCCTACCTTCCATCTGGTCCATGGTCATTACAGCACGTTTGTGGGGTCTTTTTCCTTTTCTGATCCACCCATTTGCGGGCATGATTCTATCCCCAACATAGGCCGGCCACTGATACTGGTTGGGATAAGGATGTAAAGATGCACCCCAAGTACTCGCAAGATAATCGGTACGGTACATGTGTGCGACATAGTCATCCTCAGAGAAGTTTCTCTCTCGGCACACCGCCATAACATGAGAACAAGGTAGGTGGGCCAATTGGATTCCTTGGCAAGTGCAGGTTACAACATTGTCGGGTCCAAAACTAACAACATACTTGAACATCCTTTTCACAAACTCCATAGTCTCATCCGGTCTACGGCCGGTTGGAGCATACTCATTTGGACAGTGCACTTCAAATTCCAATTGGTTCTTACCGTACGGGACAACTTTCATAACTGCACATTTCTCCCTATGTTTCCTTAGTTTCCCCTCCACTCTTGTTGAAAATGTTTGATTCCTAGACAGTAATTCGAGGGCTTTAACACGCCGTTCAACAAACCATGCATTTAACTTGTAGAAGGTGTCATCTACACTTGCTACCACGGGCAACCTCCGGCTCTGCTTGAAAACAACATTCAAAGACTCAGACCCATTTGTGGTCATAATTCTCCATCAGAAACCTCCATCACGGGCTTGAAATATCTTCTCATATGCGGGTGGCTCAGCAAGATCTCTGGGATAATTTTTTCCCACCTTGAGTAAGTACGCATTTGCCCATGCTATGGACCGAAAGCCCATGCTATGGCCTTGAATTGCAACGCGTTGTTGACATCCTCTATGCTTAGATTCCAACATTCATACTTAGTGCCGGGATTTGTACTTGCAATGGCCTGGAGCAATGGTGCAAACAAGTTGTATGAACCATGCCAGCTACCGAACATTCGGCATATCGCAAGTTCACACCCTATCCACAACCTGTTGTATTTTGGGGTGACATGTTGGTAAACGCGTCTGACATGTCTAGCGACCTCCTTAAGGCTCATCGATGGGTCCTCCTTAACGTTACGCTCAATTACATCGGCAATAAGTGAAGCCGTAAGTTGTGCATGGTCTGTTCTTTGATGACGCAGATTTGCATGTGTGAGATGGTTCACACTTCTTAATAATCCATGCCTCGCCCTTACCCACAGGGGTTGCATAAAGCCGAAAGTGGCAATGCGCTTTGTCTTTACAAACAACAACTAACCTTTTTCGGTCCCTTTTTTTGAATTCTGCACTCCCAGTTGCCGTGAACATGAACCTCATTGATTTTCTTCATAAGTACATCTAAGTTGGTGTAAACCTGCTGCAGAGCAAGCTCTGCATTGTATCTGACATGCGGCCCAAAAAATGTTATGTCCGTCTCTTCAAAAGCAGTGGTATCGTTGAATGTGGGGCACGGATGCCTATCTGTCCAACATCTAATCGAAAATCTGTCTTCCCTAGGTAAATAATCTCCATCACCATCTGACATGTGATCAGAATCCCAATCCTCATCCCATTCGTCACCCGTTTCCAAATCTCTTTCTGGTATTGCATCGATCTCAGCATCAAGGTCAAGATCTCTCCAGGTAACAATGAGTGCCACATAGGTATTGAAGGTGGTACAGATGGAAATCTGGGTTGGATTGGGGTTTCAGGAAGAGGTGGTGGTGGTAGCTCGGTGGTATAATCCTCCATGTTACGATCAGTGGTAAAATCAGGTACATAATTTTCATAAACGAGTGGTACGTGCGATTCATAACTCGAGTGGCGGGGGTTGTCATACCTCGAGGGGCGGGGATTGTCATAACTAGAGTAGCGGGGGTTGTCATACCTCGAGTGCTCATGACCCGAGTTGTTATAACCCGAGCTGTCATGACTCGAGTGACGCGGGTTGTCATAACCCGAGTGATCCTAACCTCTATTTTCCCTAGAAGTTCCAACCCCGGGTTCACGCGGAACTCTCCTGGAATATAAGTCCATTACCAGGGTACCCTGTAACTCAAAATTATTGTAAATACTCCTCCATAACGACTCATCTGTTATTGGATATCTGGTATAGTAAGGTCTACCCCCACTTACTGTGTTAATCCGAGTAGCTAAATCTAGATCATACCGGTTGGGGTTCACACCAATCTTTTCATACACTATTCCCTTCAGTTCAACAAATGAGGTATTTTCAGTTACCTCGAATCCATAGGCTGCCTCCTTACTGTACTGTGCTCCCTCCACACCCCGGGTAAACTTCCCGCCCACATACAGTGCAACCAACATCTTTCTGTTTGATAGCTACTGTTCAAAATCGCCTTTCTTTCTTTCTCTTTCTTTTTTGGGGTTGTTAGAATAAAACTGTGCTGGTCAGGAAAGAGAAAAATCTCTTTTATAGGGGTTTTGTAGCGGACCGCCCCACTGGGGGGCGGTCTGGTATAGGAAGTGGACTCACTGGGGCGGTCTAGTGTCAAGAGTGGAACGCTCCAGAGCTGGACAGTTAGGGTATTTTTAAAAATAATTCTGAAGTGAGGACAGATTTGATATATTTTTTTTTTGGGTATTAATAAAAATGCCGGCAGATAGACATGTTTGTACATTTGTAGTTATTTTTATTGAGTGCGGAGGGCAGTCTACCTCTTGAAGTGTACTTTATCTCAGCCCTTAAACATGTCGCTAACGAACTGTACTAATTTTTATCATTTAACTAGTTATGTTTAGCATATATCCATAAAGAAAATGTGACCTTAACGAGTTACCTGAACTCACTTCTTCTAAATTTGTCCCCTTACTATTTTACAATTAATATTAAATAATAGTGGCCCTTCGTACTATTAGCTAATGTATATCAGGGGTTGCCTTCCTGAATTTTAAAAAGTAATTTTAATTTAATAGGCCCGAATTAAATTGTTCTCCTGGATATTAATTTTGCCCCCCGTCGTTATTGTTTTTTTTAATATAAAATAATACTATTTTGTTATTTTTATTATGTAAGAAATTATTTTGTTATTTTTTATTATGTAAGAGATTATTTTTATTATTTTTAATCTAGTATCTGATTTGTTAATGGATTTGAATCCGATAAGTTATTTGAACTCGATTAGTTAATGAGTTTGAATCCAATAAGCTATTTGAATCCGATTCCTGCTCCACTCTAATTGAAATTCTGAATATGCCTCTAAAAATAGTCCATAACAGATGATATTGAAGGTCGAATCAGGTCACAACATGTTCGACAACTAAATCAGGAGTCCACTGGAGCAAGACCTTCAAATATAACACATACAAAATAAAAAATAATATATCCACATTTTTATTGCCTTGAACTAATTTTACATTTTTAATGGTTTTCTTGTATATTTTGCCATTTCGCGTGTTGTACACTTCGTGTGAGGTGTTGCATACTCCATGTAGTATCTCATTTTAACGTCTTATTCAGAAATCGTCTAAATATGACACTTTTGCTCTTTTTTTTTTCTCTAAATACGCAACTTTCTCAAAAACTTGTTAAAAACACCTAAAAACATGTTTGCGGTAAATAAATCGGGAAAATGGCTACTTTAAATTCACTTTTTGCCATTTTCTGGAAGAAAATATAGTGATTTTCGCTATATGTTTTGGCTTCATCAGTTGTGCACTTTGTGTGAGGTGTTGCATGCTCCATGTAATGTTCCATTTTGACGCCTTATTCAAAAATCACTTAAATATGACACTTTCGATCTGTTTTTGCCCTAAATACGCAACTTTCTCCAAAACCTGCCAAAAAGACCTAAAAATACGTTTGCGGTAAATAAATCGGGAAAATGACTACTTTGCATTCGCTTTTTGCCATTTTCCAAAAGAAAATATAATGATTTTCGCTATATGTTTTTACTTTATCAGTGTGTCAGCTATTACAGCTATAGCGGTCGTAGCTGAATTAACACACTTTATCTCATAGTTCAGCTTTTATAGTTCGAAAAAACTATAGCATAGCTAGCTATTTAGAACACTGCTTCTATGAGATTAATTTTTTTTTAATTTATGTGCTATTGTCTCGCCTAAAAAGATGTGATTAATTACTGAACAATTAGACATGTTGGATGTAGTTACCATCATATTTGGATTTAGAGAACTTCAATACTAGAAAATTATTGAAATGTTATCTTGCTCACTTTCACGAGAGATACATTGACGTAAAAGTTTGTACATTTGTAATTATTATTTCGTACTAGATCAAGATGTTAATTAAGAGTACATGTTGGTGAAGATATTATCCATAGATTCTAGCAATCTACTTTGTAAAAGTTTATTATTAGATTAAGGCATCAACAATTATCAGAACAAGTTTCCATGAAAGTGATATTGTGATTACAGATCTTGTCATTATTCAAACAGGCTGATTAAAAATTAGATGGCATATATCAACATCTCAAATATATACAGACAAAGCTTAATGTAATGTGGACCATCTGATTAAAATCATCAACTTTAATGATACATGTATAAAATTAGCAAAAACTATATATGAACCTTTTTAAGAAAAGTAATACTTCAATAATAGAATGCATGGTTCATTAACCATTAGAAAATTATTTGTCAACAATTTAGTAGTCATGATGTGATCTTTCGAACAAAAAGACAGCAAAATTTAGAAGGTTCCAGTGATGCTCTTGAGTGATGAACTGGGGAATCCATATCTTCTAAGGTAACAAAATATTTATGTTTGGATCACGACCGTCCGATCAAAATCCGAGTTAATATAATCCCAGGTAGAACATAGAGGATCACTTTAATAGTCGTGCGAATTCTAATTGGATGGTCGGGATCCAAACATAAATATGGAGGGTCATTGACATATAGTAGACAGAACTATGTATGCAATGACGTAATAAAAATAAATTTAAAATAATAAAGGAAACTCAAATCATCATAAATAAAACATAAAAATATACTAAAACATGATTAAGAATTCAAGTACAACTCTCACTCTAGAGATGAGAAGTTTAGCTTCTCATGCACTAGTGGAAAATGTGCAAACAGTATCGCCTCATCAGGATCGGTTAAATTAAAACACTGACACTAATACCTTTGGCATCGGGTAAACACGATAACCGCTCTTGATTGTTAAGTATCAAGATCGGTTACATGTTTAGCCGATCTAGATAACTAGTAATCAGGATCGGGATATATATACACCGATCCAGATAATAAACAAGATCGGTAAAAAATACACCGATCTTGATTGTCAAGTATCATGAACGGTCTTTTTATTATCCGATCCTGACAGTTAACATTCAAGATCGGCTAAATAAATAACCGATCCTGGAAAATATGAATTTTTTGATTCCATAGAATACGATTCAAATTTTTTCGATTCCATAGAAGAAACATATGATTTTTTGAACTTTTCATCGGACTCTTGCTTTTTTTGAAGGTCCTTCTCCTTCATTCAACTCTTGAACATGAAATATAATTTATTAAAACATTTATTTTCATGTTAAGTTCTGTAAACTCTGATGGCAACAACAGAGAAGAACCACCGACTTGTGTAGAACCACCCACTTGTCCCCTCTTCCAGACCTACTTTTGGCAACCTAAATGAGCGTCAATTTGTCCAGATTTGGCATTTTCAATATAAAGCCATATAGTAAGCAGAAAAAATAAAAATTTGAACAAATAATCATTTTTTGCTTTAAAAAAATCAAAAAGTTGCAGATAAGTCAATCAGGATCGGTTATTACAGATCACCGATTCCGATGACTATCACGATCGGTGCTTTATAATAACCGATCTTGATGGTTTCCAGGATCGGTGAACAAGTAAAAAACCGATCCTGATAAATGTATTTCTGCCTTTTTTTTCCCTTTTCAGGCAGATATAGATATATATGTATATTGAAAAACATATAATTTGTGATCCACACCAATTATCCAAGCAACTCATTTGTGATTGACACCCATTATTCACACATGACATACAAATATGCAATTAAAACAAATATGCCAAACAAATCACAATTTAATCAAGCATCACACAACCATAAATAAAAACAACCATAATATAAATAAGGTAACTTACCATTCAACAAAGAGTTCAATAGAATTAAGTTAGATCATATAGATCTCAAAATAACAAGTTCATCCAAAAGAAGTAAATTAACAAATTCATCCATACATAAGAAGTTAGATCATATAGATCTCAAAATAAACTTAATTAATTAGTTGCCAAAAATAATTAACTTAGTCTTTGATGGCCCGTCGATGCATGTTGGGCATCTCCATTTGACAAGTCGGAGGTCCTTGTTCTCCTTGACCTCCTTGCCAACACATTCCGGATGGAATGTGTTGCGATATGTCTCACAACGGAGCATGACATCCTCCTTGGCCAAAAAGAGGCACTCGAAACACTCCACCATCTCGGCCCAGATTTGTCGTTCTTTCACCGCGAGCTCAACTTCTTCACCGTCACTATCCTCATCACCGTCACTATCCGGATCGAGGTAAGGATTGGAATCAAGAATGCATTCAGCTACGAGTGCCAAGGCCGGGTCATCACTGTAGAAGAACTCCTTCAACTCTCGCTTGGTGAAGTGCTTTGCAAAGTCATCACCCTTGCTGGTTATGAACCGACGGCGAGGAGGCATTTCTAATACGAGAAAATACACAACGTAAAAAATAATGAAAACAAAGTGATCAAAGAAAGGAAGGACATTAAAACCTTGACAAAGTGATCAATGAAAACCTACTGCAAGAAATGGCGAGTGTTGAAGGAGAGAAAATGGCAGATTTTTGAATTGAAGTTGATCGGTTTGAGAGTGAAGAGGGGAAGAGGGGAAGGCTCCTCATTTTAAGTGCCAGTGAATTTTAGGATCGGTTATTTATAATACCCCGATCCTGTGTGTGTACCATCGGCGTCGGTTTAACATAAAACCCCGATCGTGATAGTATCTGAATCGGTTAACTTATAATTAACCGATCCTGACTTTAGTTTTGCATTTAATATCCATCTACCCGATATTTTTGGGATCTATATCACTTGAGGTTCTTGTCTCAAGACAATTGAAAGGGACGGTCCAGATTTACTCTCAGCCGGGGCTAGTATTAATTATGCTTTGAGATTCGTGTCAAGTTCAAATAACAAATTTAGACCATCTATTTCAATTGTACTCGATGTTACTCGGATACTTCAAACTGGGACCCGTACCCGTATCGGGTGCGTATCAGATACGGATACGGGTACGATACGGACCCGATACGTACTGGATACGCCAGCTGGCGTATCATTAACCGACTGATACAATCACCGATACGCGTTGAAACGCACCGATACGGTGCTTGGTGTCTGGATACGCCCCTGATACGGGTCTGCTCCGTGCACCGCGCATAGACCCAAACCACCCAATACTGCTCGTGCACCGCGCATAGACCCAAGGCTAAAATTTTTTTTTGTGCCAAGCAAGAATCGAACCCACGTTGGTTGGACAACACCATGTTGCTTTACCACCACAACCACTCATCTTTCTTGTTAGAAGAGAGTAGGTTTAATATTTAATATATCCTTGTGTTATTGTACCCATATTTTTATATTTAATTTATATAATATGTAAGTCACAAATATTTAATAATATAAAATCTTTTTTTTAATTTTCAGAATGATTTCAAAAACGTTCTTGATATTCATCAAGATCGGTGAAGAAAAAACCGATCGTGATTATTTAGTATCAGCATCGATTTTTTAAAAACCGATCCTGATAGGAAACCAGCAAGATCGGCCAACAAATTAACCGGTGCTGGTGATTATCAGGATCGGTTTTCTAAATAAACCGATCTTGATACCTTGTTAATTACCTTCTCCCTTTCAAGAATACGAGGTCTTTTGCTCCCTTTCCAGTGCGCGATCTGTCTCTGCCCTCTTTGAGGTGTTTTCGACCTCTGAACTCTCTCTACCCGAAACAAGTGTTTCTCTTCCTCATTTTGATCATTTGTTGATTTATCTCGGTTGATGGTTGATTGAGGTAATATAAACCCGATTCCTTCATTTTTAATTTAAAATGCTAACTAATTTTAGGCACAATCCCATAGAGAATCAAGAAATTAGGAAATTCAAGGGGTTTTTATTTGATCTATATTTCTCATTCTACACATGCTCATATAAATCAAATTAATGAAGCATTTTTAACTTGGATTGATGAGACTCAAGAATTTAAAATTTGTTTTTATATTAGGGCTCATGTGGTGTATTTTGCTTCAAAAGCTCAACTCAATTCTCATTATTTTTGTAGATTTGGCTATTATTGAGGAATCTGGTGCAACGATCTCTTCATCTCACTCGATTCGGCATCCAAAAAAATTGTAAGTACAACATGAACCTCATGTTTAGTTTTGTGAATGAAACTTGATCATGTATTTTGATAATAATATATATAGTTAATTAAAGGTATTTCCACCATTAGGTATCTAGCTAGAGTATTGTCTTATGAGCCACAACCCAATGAATAATGCCTTTAGGTCATAAAACCCGTTCAAAATTAATCCATTAGGGATTAATTTTGAATAGTCCCCGTTTTGGGACTGCTCTTTGAATACTTTGTCTCAATTAGGATGTGACCACTTGTTAGGCGTGTTTTAGTTTTTAAGGGAATTTCGGTAGCATTTCCTCTTATTAGTTCCCCGAATATTTGGGGAACTAAGGGGAAATGCTGCCGAAATTTCCTTAAAAACTAAAACATGACTAACAAGAGGTCACTACTGAGACAAAATATTCAAAGAGTGGGATAGGATGGTAACCGGCCCCATGTAAGCCTTAGTGTGAACATTTAAAGTACCATATATTCCCTTGTGCTTAATTGTTTTTTCTTATAATTGCAGATGGACCGCAGTTGGATGTACGGAACATCACGTATATCCAATGAATATATGGCCGGTGTTGATGAATTTATGAAAGTTGCTACGGAAGATACGGCGAAGAATGGGACTGGGCTGATGTCATGTCCTTGTCGTGATTGTAACAATATGAATAAATTTTCCAATCCCAACCAAGTGAGGAACCATTTAATCCGACGTAGATTCAAGCAACAATATAAGCGCTGGATATGGCATGGAGAGAGTTTGGAAACCGAAATACTCGGTGAGCATCAGGAATACCATACTGATGGGAGTGACGGGAGTGGTGATGGACCACACGATGGGACCGATGATACGGTGGTAGATGAAACTGAAGAGGATTTTGATCAAATGTTACGTGATTTAGAAGAGGATTTTGATAATGATAAGCAGTACTGTGTATTTGAGAATTTGTACAAAGATTCTAATAAGGAATTGTATCCCGGTTGTTCTAAATTTTCAAAATTGAAAGGTGTATTAAAATTGTATAACCTTAAAGCATCAAACTGTTGGAGTGATAAAAGTTTTACTGCGTTATTACAAACATTGAAAGAAATGCTTCCGGAAGGAAACGAGATACCATATAATGTTTACGAAGCGAAGAAAATATTGTGTCCAGTGGATTTGGAAGTTCAGAGAATACATGCGTGTCCAAATGATTGTATATTATATCGAAATGAGTACGAAGATTTCCACGAGTGTCCAAAATGTGGTGCATCACGTTATAGTAGAAAGCATCTAACCAGCGATAAAATGGGAAGTGATAAACCGAATAGAGGACCTCCGGCAAAAGTACTATGGTACCTCCCCGTGATACCGAGATTCAAACGTTTGTTCTCAAATGCCAAAGAAGCAAAATTATTGCGTTGGCATGCCGAAAATCGGAAAAGGGACGGAAAATTACGGCACCCCGCTGATTCTCCTCAGTGGAGAAATATTAACAGAAGATTTCCCGAATTTGGTAGTGACCCAAGAAACCTAAAGCTCGGGTTGAGTGCAGATGGAGTGAATCCGCACAGTAGCATGAGCCGTAAGCATAGCAGTTGGCCGGTTTTATTGTGCATTTATAATCTTCCGCCGTGGTTATGTATGAAACGCAAATACATCATGCTGACCTTGCTGATATCAGGACCCAAACAGCCTGGAAACGACATTGATGTGTATCTAGCGCCATTGATCGAGGATTTAAGAAAATTATGGCATCCCGGAGTGGAGATATTTGATGCATATACCAAGGAGAAATTCACTTTACGGGCCATGATTTTCTGCACCATTAATGATTTTCCGACTTATGGTAATTTGTCGGGTTATAGTGTTAAAGGGAAAAAAGCGCGCCCTATTTGCATGGATGATACAGTCGATCTGTGGCTACCACATTCCTCGAAAAATGTGTACATGAGTCATCGTAGATTTCTTCCTGCCAACCACGTACACCGAAAGAGAAAGAAAGCATTCAATGGAAAGACCGAGAATGTCACAGTAAATTATCCATTGACCGGTCAACAAGTTTATTCGAGAGTAAAGGATATCGAAAATTAGTTTGGGAAATGGAAAAAAAAGGCGGTGAGAAAGAAAGGGTCTCCGAAAATTACATGGAAGAAGAGATCAATATTCTGGGATTTTCCATACTGGGAGCATTTAGAGGTTCGACACTGTCTCGATGTGATGCACGTGGTTAAAAATGTGTGTGATAACATGGTTGGAACATTGTTGAATATTCCGGGAAAGACTAAGGACGGTATCAATGCCCGAAAAGACATGCAATTCTTGAACATACGGCCGGATCTACAACCGGCAGAGAAGGAAAGAGAAAAGGGTAAACTTTGCACATATCTAAAACCCGCCATGCATACGTTGTCAAAAAAAGAAAAAACAAGTTTATGTGAATGCCTTCATGGTGTAAAAGTATCATCTGGATATTCTTCAAATTTTAAGAACCTAGTTTCACTGGAGGGATTAAAATTGATAGGTATGAAGTCCCACGACTGTCATATTTTACTGACACAGCTTCTTCCTGTTGCAATTCGGGGCATATTGCCACCGTGCGTTAGACAAACCATCACAAAGCTTTGTTTTTTCTTCAACGCCATTTGTTGCAAAGTAAATGATCCTGATACGTTAGATGCTTTGCAGAAGGAGGTTGTCGTCACTCTCTGTCACCTTGAAATGTATTTTCCGCCGTCTTTTTATGATATAATTGTTCATTTTAATTGTTCATCTAGTTAGAGAAATTAAGATGTGTGGGCCTGTTTTTTTGCGGTACATGTATCCGTTCGAGAGATACATGGGATTGTTAAAGGGATATGTGAGGAACCGATATCGTCCTGAGGGCAGCATTGTAAGAGCATATGCTACCGAAGAGGTGATTGAGTATTGTACTAATTATCTGGATGATTTAAAAGCCATCGGCATCCCTAAACCTCGGCACGACAGAAGACTTCACGGGGTAGGCACCTTGGGATCGAAATTAATCGTGCCCTTTCATAAAACGATGACCCTAGCACATTTACATGTTTTGCAGCACCTCACCGACGTTCATTCTTATTTGGACGAGCACATGACTTTCTTGCGTCAACAGAATCCTAGGAAATCCGATAAGTGGTTGATTGGAGAACACAATGAAAAGTTCGAAGGATGGTTTACACGTAGAGTCATGAAAGCTCCGGAGGGAGAAAACATTAAAGAAATTGTCAAAATGTTGGCTGTCGGTCCATTCCATGTCGTGAAAACCTTCCAAGGATTTGACATCAACGGGTATACATTTTACACAAGAAGTCAAGATTTAAAGAGTACCGTGCAAAACAGTTGAGTGACTGTGGTAGCCGTGTCGAGTGATTTTTCAGGAGCTAAAGGTGCCGGACCATCGCATGCCTCGATGTCGTATTACGGGTTTATCAAAGAAATTTGGGAGCTAGATTACAGAAAATTTAAGATCCCGTATTTCAGTGTAAATGGGTCGACAACCGTAAGGGCGTTAAAGTTGACAACGATGGTTTCATTTTGGTGGACTTCAATAAGGTTGGATACAAGGACATTTATACTTGCAAGACAAGCCACACAAGTGTTCTACATAACTGATCCGGCCGATCGTTTAAGACATGTTGTCCTCTCCGGGAAAAGACGTATTGTCGGAATTGATAATGTAGACGACGAAGAAGCGTACGATCATTTTGATGATATACCTCCTTTTTCCATTGGCATGGCATCTTTACCAATTGTCGTGGATAATGAAACAAGTCACATGCGCAACGGTCATAATGAAGGAGAATGGATTGAATAAAATTGATATTTAATGTTTTATTGGTATGTCATATCTAGACTTTTTTAATCTTTTTCCGACTTGAAAAAAAACTTCAATATTCCTGACTTAATGGGTTTATTAATTTTTTTCCAGGAGGCATTATAATTCCTTGACTATGGGTTGCATGCAAGGTGTCATACATATTTAAGACTTTTTTCTTTCATTTTAATAATGCTAATTATTGTGTTATTTAGTAAATTTTGAATTATATAAATGTGATGCTAATCATGTAAATGTAAATTATGTGAAAGTAAATATGATGCATTACATAAATCCATTGAAATTATGTAAACAGTGATTTAGTTTTTCAAAGTACTGGATAAATTAATGCCGGACCATCAGGATCGGTTAATAAGTTAACCGAACTTGATCATTGGTACCCAGGATCGGTTATAATATACCCGATCCCGATGACAAAAAATAAAAACAGGATCGGTTGTTTAACAAAAAACCGATCATGATGATGATATATTTTAGCGGGGATTTTATTTGGCGCCTCTCTCGCTACTTAGCGAAAATTGGTCTCCTCAATACATTTTCAAAACTCGATCTGAGCTCACTGATCCCTCTCTCTCTCGCTAATCTCTCTCTCTCGGGCGCACTCCGCCTCTCTCGGGCGCACTCCGCCTCTCTCGGTACTAACACCGACTCTCTCGGGCTTACGCCGCCGCCTCTCTGCTAAAATCCACCTCTCGCTACTCTCGTAGTCTTACGGTGCTCACGCCGCCGCCTCTCCGCCGCCTCTCTCGCCGCGCATTCTCGCCTCTCTCCTCTAGTGCCGGTGCTCTCGGTGGTGCTTCCATCTCTCTCTCGGACTAATTTCGCACTAATTTCGGGTAAATGCTCAAACACTTTTTAACTGGTACCGGCCTTGAGTTCACCGTTTAATTGGCACCGGCCTTGGTGTTACTGAGTAACTGTGTTGCTGTTGCTGGTACCGGACTTGGTTGTTCAAAGTTATACTTTTCATAGTTTATATTTTTAGCATGTAAAATTTTTCATAGTTTATATTGTTCAAAGTTATATTGTTCAAAGTTGTATTGTTCAAAGTTATATGCTGCTCCAGTTTAGAAAATTCACATGTTGCTCCAGTTTTGAAAAAACAGCACAAATACACATGCTGCTCTAGTTTTGAAAATTCGCTAAAAATAGCAGAAAAATCCAAATAAATCAAATTTTCACTCTAAATTGGTTTTTTTTATTCTCTATCTAACCGTTCAGATGGCTTTTTGGTTGGGAGTATTGATCAGTCTCCACTAACTGATTTGTGTAACGCTCGTTTGAATTTATATAATTGTTCCAGGAGGGTCATCGAGCTGCTCCTATCATGTCTAGTGGTGCTGGTGAGGCTAGTGGCGGTGATGGTGGTGGTGGTGGTAGCGAGCGCGCAAAATGTATGCTTTTCAAACTTTCATTTGTCAAATCTATAGATTTTCATTAATATTTTTCTTAGAATTTGTAGTATTTTTTTCAACAGGCCCTACCAATTGGACCAGATGATTGGAGGAAGTGGAAAATGCTCTAATTTGAAGATTAATTATTGCAGGGTAAGTACTTATTTTTTAACTTCTCTTATTGTTTGTAAATTGCTAAGTTGGTGATGTTAAACGAGGGACTTAGATGTAAAAAATGGTGAAATTTGGTTATGATATGATTATAGGGACCTAGCTGCAAATTAAAATTGGTCAAAATCTATATGTGCAAAAATTGTTTAATTTTTTTAACTCTCTTGATGTGTAATGTAGTGCCCACAACAAAATGGAAGATGGGAATGTGGATATTATGTCATGATGTTCATGCACGACATAATACACCGCTTCCTCCGTGATTTTCCGAAAATGAAGGTATATACACATTTATATATTTTCCAAAAGTAAGCATAGTTGCTTCAAATATAATTAAGTACATATTTAATTGTGCTCTTATATCATTTAAAAAATGCAGGACTTTCCCACTACGTACCCGTTTTACAGAATGGACGAGATTCGCAACTCGTGGTGTAACTTTTTCTTAAAGGAGGTAATCATTCAAAAAAGTAAAACAATTTAGGATGTGATAATTTGTAATAATTTAGGAGCTTAATAATTCTAAGATATGGTGTATCGATTTAGGAGCTTAATAATTTGTATCGATTTAGGAGCTTAATAATTTAGGATGTAATACTTTTGTAAAAATTTAGGATGTGTATCGATTTGTGGTGATTCCTGATGCATATATGATAGGTCTTTTGTGATAATTCCTGATGCATGTGATATCCTATATAGGCCAGCAAAATATACTGGAAGCTGGCCAAATATAAAATAATTTTTTTAAAACACGGTAAGAAATCAGGATCGGTTATTTATCTATCAATCGATTCAGATAACTATCCGAATCGGTTCTTCATAAATAACCGATCGTGATAACAACCTTCTGGATCGGTTCATATAAGTAAACCGAACCTGATAGTTATCTGAATCGGTTCTTAATAAACTGATCCAGTTGTTTTGTTGTAATATTAAAAAATATTTTATATATTGGCCGGAATATTGGATCGGGTAACTAAACTGATCCAGATACGCATTATAGGATCGGTTTGTTAATAACCGATCCAAGTGTTTAATTAATTTGTTTTATTAATTTGCCCAGATAATAAATATAGGATTGGTTAATAATAAACCGAGCCTGATACTTACATTTCGGGATCGGTTGTGTTTGTTAATCGATCCAAATACTAACAATTCGGGATCGGTTAGAATTAATAACCGATGCAGATTCTAGCTAGTTGGGATCGGTTAATTTAGAAAACCGATCCCGATACCTATAAATCGGGATCGGTTTTGTATTAATTATCCGATCCAGATTGTTTCTATCTGGATTGGTTGGTTAACCGATACAGTTGAGATTGACTACTTGTATCGGCTGGAACAGGATCGGCTGTAGGTCCGATCCTGATGTGCGAATCTAACCGATCCTGATTTCTGTTTTTCCACTAGTGATGGCCATGGCAAAATAAAAGAAATAAAATAAGGAGAACATAAATTACAACCCAATTGAAAATGGAAGAACCTCTGCCTCCTTAGATGACACATTCTTCTCTTGCTTGGCTTCCAATTGCTACATTTCTCTCTCTAAGTAACTCTCTAACCAAACTAACAATGATGATTGCTAGTCTACTACTATGTACTTGACACAATTAAATACGCACACTAAATTCTATTACAATAGGGGTATTTATAGCCTTCCTAAATGAGAGGTGAAGTAGTGGAAGTAGTAGAGGTGGTGGAAACTTGGAGTGCACTCAAAATTTGGATAGATGAATCCGAAAATAGCTATGATAGCTTGACTCTGAAGCAAATGCGTCCTTCTAGAAGGCCCATCAGGAATTCACGCTTTTCTGGAAGGTCTATTAAGAAATCGTCTATTTTTAGGACAGTCCACAGATCGTGCGGCATCAGGTTTATGACGCATACGGCATAGAGGAGGCCGCACGACTTCCTGACTAAGCGGATTTTCTTATATATTTTGTCATTTCGCATGTTGTGCACTTCGTATGAGGTGTTGCATGCTCCATGTAGTGTCCCATTTTAATGCTTTATTCAGAAATCGCTTAAATATGACACTTTTGCTCTATTTTTACCCTAAATACGCAACTTTCTCAAAAACCTGTTAAAAACACATAAAAACACGTTTGTGATAAATAAATCGGGAAAATGCTACTTTGCATTCGCTTTTTGCCATTTTTCAGAAGAAAAGATAGTGATTTTCGCTATATGTTTTGGCTTCATCAGTTGTGCACTTTGTGTGAGGTGTTGCATGCTCCATGTAATGTCCCATTTTGACTCATTATTCAGAGATCGCTTAAATACGACAGTTTTGCTCTGTTTTTGCCCTAAATACGCAACTTTCTCAAATATCTGTCAAAAAGACCTAAAAACACGTTTGCGGTAAATAAATCGGGAAAATGACTGCTTGGCATTCGCTTTTTGTCATTTTTCGGAAGAAAATATTGTGATTTTTGCTATATGTTTTGGCTTCATCAGTGTGTCAGCAATTACAACTATAGCAGTCGTAGCTGAATTAACGCGCTTTTATCTCATAGCTTAACTTTTATAGTTCGAAAAAGCTATAACATAGCTAGCTATTTAGAACACTGCTTGATTGATTTGTTTTAGTTTATGTGCTAATGTCTCGCCTAAAAAGATGTGATTAATTACTGAACAATTAGACATGTTGGATGCAGTTACCATCATATTTGGATTTAGAGAACTTCAATACTATAAAATTATTGAAATGTTATCTTGCTCACTTTCATGAGAGATACATTGACGTAAAAGTTTGTACATTTGTAATTATTATTTCATACTAGATCAAGATGTTAAGAGTACAAGTTGGTGAAGATATTATTCATAGATTCTAGCAATCTACTTTGTAAAAGTTTATTATTAGATTAAGGCATCACAATTATCAGAACAAGTTTCCATGAAAGTGATATTGTGATTACAGATCTTGTCATTATTCAAACAGGTTGATTAATTAAAAATTAGATGGCATATATCAACATCTCAAATATATACAGACAAAGTTTAATGTAATGTGGACCATCTGATTAAAATCATCAACTTTAATGATACATGTATAAAATTAGCAAAAACTATATATGAACCTTTTTAAGAAAAGTAATACTTCAATAATTGAATGCATGGTTCATTAACCATTAGAAAATTATTTGTCAACAATTTATTAGTCATGATGTGATCTTTCAAACAAAAAGACAGCAAAATTTGAAAGGTTCCAGTGATGGTCTTGAGTGATGAACTGGGGAATCCACATCCTCTAAAATATTTATGTTTGGATCACGGCCGTTCGATCAAAATCCGAGTTAATCTGATCCCAGGTAGAACATAGAGGACTACTTTAATAGTCGTGCGGATTCTAATTGGATGGTCAGGATCCAAACATAAATATTTTGTTACCTTAGGTGATACAAAAGTCTGAACGCAGACATAGATGATAAGATGAGATTGTGGAGAGCGAGAAGGCATGGCAGAAGTGGGGCCCAGCCTGACAGTGACCCGTTTGGCACCAAATGTTAATTTCACAGGAAGGGACAAAGTGCCTTTCAAGGGCCGTCATGACCAAGTGGGTCATTTTCTATTTCTATTAGCTGATGTATGCATGGAGGTTACAATTTTTATTTTATTTTTAAAAATTCAAAAATAAATTGTTGTAAACGATAATGATTTCTAAAATAGATGTGATTGAAGTGTGCAGACTAATTAACGGGACTAAATAAATGTTCGGTTATATTGGTTTCTACAAGTGCACATCAATGACCACACAATGCGGTAATTAGTGAAACAAGATCATTGATTCAATTCCATTGGTTATTTTCCATTTAACTTTATATAGTTTTACATTTTTCATAAAGAAAAAATAAAAGGAAGAATAAAGGAAAGATTGGAAAAATGAGTTGAACGCTTGGCACAGTACAACCGAGTTAAATATATAGTACAATTATTTGATAAGCTGCATGAGAACTAGGAAATATAATTAGTGCTCCGTAAGATGTCAGTTTTGTTTAATTTATGTAATAGCATGAGCGATGTTAATTGATTTTGAGTGGAAGCATTTGCAAGAATATATACATGAAAACTTAGTTTTTAGTTATTAAAAATAAATCGGTCAATTGATTAATAATTGTTTATTAAGAGAAGGTTGGAATTAACTAGAACAAACAATGACAGATTAATTATTTTGTTTTTACATTAATATATTAGCTTCTTACATGTTTGTTTTTTAGGGGCTACTTGCTAGAAATTTTAATCATAAATATAAAGATTATTTCGTAATGATAAATTTATCCTATGATATTTTATAAATTCATCATGAGTTCGTCAATTATTTTCTTACATGATAAACCAGAGAGAATTTTTAACAATTGATTTGATAAGAAGAAATTAGATCACGTGCATATTCACAAAGGATTAATCATAAAATGATAAAATGAGCAACGTTACTTTTGAAAAGTTATTAATAGTTTTATAGCTCTTTTTTTTAAGAATAATTGTCATTAGACTTTTATTGCATTAAAAATATAGTACCGGGAAAAAATAAGAAAAGAAATGAAAAAGTGGTTCTTTCACCACAACATCGCACCTGTAAACAGAGAAAAAATGAAAGCAAAGTATGGTGCGGACATACAACACACAATATATTGCATGATGATATAATTTGGTACACAAAATAAGTTTTATAGTTCTTTTGGATGCTTATAGCTTTTATTAAGCATCCAAAAGATAATGTGTATCAAATATAATTAATATGTGAATCTAATGAGTTTGGTTCTATTGGTATTCACAAGCGACACACCAATGACCAGTGACACACCAACGACCACACAGTGTGAAAAATTAATGGGACCGAATCATTGATTTGGTTTATTGGCCTTCTCTCCAAATGAAAAATGAAGAGAGAAAAAAAGAGATAATAGAATTGCGGATTTCATAACCTCTATTAGGATCGAATCAATAATTCGGTTTCAACAATTTTCGAGTTTTCTGTGAACTTGTCGCACTGCAACCAACTATAACTGTTGGTATCGAACCATTGATTTCGTTTTGAAAAATACCTCAAATTAATGATTCGATCTTATCTATGGAATAAAAAAAAAGCAATCATTCTTGTTTTCCCTAATTTAATTTTGTAATTTCTAAAAATAGAAAAAAAATTGTGGAGGTTATGCTGAATTGATGTATTGGTCTTGCTTCAGGGCCCCTTTCACAAAACAAAAAAAAAAGGACTAGATCGTGATGAGACAGGTACTTTGTACTTGTCCTCTCCAGATGCAATGTAATTCTAGCCGTTTGATCTTCTCTAGCACATGCATGTCTTGCAAGAAATATTGTGCTGGGGAGGATCTCAAATTGTCAATTTACTTGCTAGTGAATTCATTGTCTCTGAGGAGACAATTTCATGGTTTTCAATTTTTTTTTAAGAGAGTATTTAATTCCTTTTAATGGTGTTTAGGATGGTAACTAAATAATATATATGTAATTACTACTTATCGCCACATATGCATATCGATGTGTGATTTTATTTTACGGTATTATTGTATATTTTTTCACATGATATGCGACTAAATATACATTTTTATGTGACACGTTGTGAAAAATCCGTCTAAACATCTTGCATAAATTTGTTCAATAGTCACATAATTAATTACATAATTCGCAAATACTCATATTTTGATCTGCATATCAAGATTCATTATGTGAATACAAAGATAACATTTACAAATATTCAACCACACATATTACATTCTAAAAGACACATCCTTACTGCATTTAATGATATGCATATAGTTTCTGGTAACCAACTAATATGTGGTAAAATTAAACGAATGATAAAATTTGAAATAAGTTGCAACAATGACATTTGTAAATAGAGACTTCCACCATTGACTGTGTGTGGTCATTGGTCGTAGGGAATCCAGCCTCGTTAAGCTGTCAATCATTGCCATTGTCTGGTGGTGGCCCAAAAGTGTCTATTGTCTCCTTCTTCATTTCAATTTCTACGCCGTGTTAAATTTTTTTTAGCGCTCACCTGATTTATTAAAATATATCGAAATTCGTGTTCGCACCCATTAATTTTTTTTGACTTAAATTTTAGACGTGAATTGAGTGAGGTTATAATTTTTTTTAATTAATCTTTTTTACATAAATTTATTTTTTCATTTTAAAAGTTCAAACAGTCGATCCGAACTATTCAACGTGATCTTCATATGAAAATGAATTTTGAGACCAATTTTTACAATTTTTATATTGTTTTTACTGTTTTTTTAGATAGGTAGAAAATCAACTTATCTAAAGATTATGGACCATCCAATAATAGTAGAGGTTTTCTTTTTATCTAGAAAAATAGTAAAAAATTCTAAAATATATAAAATTTCTAAATAAATTTTCATATGAAGATCATATTAAGCGGTTCATATCAACTATCTGTACTTTAACAACGAAGATATAAATTCATTGTACAACTTGATATGGGTATTGCAAAGTACCATAGCCTCACTCAATATAAAATATGCACTCATGCTTTCGAATTCGGATTGCTTGTACGGCGGTGTTAGATCTGAACCGTTAATTATGTCTTCGCATGAATTTCAAAGCAGCTCCATGAATATAAATAAGTCTAATTTTCTTGGCTCGGCTGAGAGCTAATTTGAGCATCAAGTACAACAGAGAATGAATACTCTATAGTTATTAGTATTATGAAACTTTTTTAGATAGAAAGATGAATGTCTAACCTACCAACTTCTATTTAATGGTACATAAAGAACCTCTTCATTCGGGTTTTAAATCCACGACCTCGCATACAATGAGTGTTGTTATTTGCCATTAGATCAAAAACTAATTCTTAGTGTTACGAAACTTGTATCTGGACTTTGAAGAAATTTCTGTGCAATAATTATAGGTGAAGCATTTGAAAAATAAATTAGAAATACTCCAATCTCAGAAAGTGACTATTTTTTGAGAACCGAAAGTAATTTTATTTTACAGCTTTCCTGAACCATGCTATTACTTGCCATAGCTGTCATTTTTAAATTCCTTCCACGTGTCATTTTTAAGAAGATGGAAAATGATTGCCAATGAGAGACAAATAAAGAGGATGCTGATAGCTTGGAGTTGGAGCTTGATGGTTTTCAATTTCAGACTTGTGATGAAATGCACGACCTAATGAATGAATGGAGAGGAAATGAGAATCCTACCAATACAAAGAGAAAATAAGTTCATGTTCTTTTTTAAAGACTTTATTTCCATTTGAGATAGATCTGAGAGTGACCATTGCTGCAATTGTGTTGAAATAATATATAGTACAGTGGGACATCATATTATAAATTATTAGCCATGATTTTGACAAGTAAAAAATAAAATTATTTGTGTGAAAGGTCATGGATTCAAAATTTGAATGAAGGTTTTTTTATAGATATTCAAATTCTAAAGATTTAGACCTCCAAAACAACAACCACCAACACTCAAGTCTTTAGTTCCAAATAGGTTAGCGTAGGAAAGTAAAATTCGACCGGAGTTACAAAACTAAAATAAACTTATACCTCCATCTTTCTCTTAAAAATAAAATAAAAGATGAAATAGTGTGGAATAAAAAATACTTATCATATTTTTTAAAAGTGAAATAACAAAAATATGTAGAAATGTCAACTTTGGTGATTTAAGTTTAAGCCTTTTAAGGTACCAACTAAGTTTTTTTTGTTCTATTATATTTTAAATTTACCTTAGAGAACTTAAATCACTTTTAAAATACTTATCAAACACACATAAGGTTTGTAACTAACAAAAGTATTTTTCTTAGAAAATACATTTTTTTTTAAATTGTGAGACAAATAAAGATTAATGATGAATACACATAAATTACGATGAAAACTTTACTTAGATCACCTTTCAAGTATCATGTTTTATTAGTTTTTGTTCTTGATTTGTGAAAGGTTACGTTAAATTTGAGCCAATATAGTAAAAACTCGTTGAACCAAAACAAAACATAAAAAATAACCTCATTAAATAAAATTAACTATCTAATACGTTGCCTTTTGCCACTATATTAAAGACTGATTTTTTTAATCTTAAAAAACTTATTAATTGCCAATATAATCAATCAAGTTTCAATTGTAATTCAGATAAACAATATGATTCCACCTTTTTTTTTTGAAGTAAATTACTTTTTCTACCTTGAAAAGGAAAACTTATTCCCCCTTTCCTATCTTGATATTGAGCTTCTTTCTAATAAAGAGAACATAATTCTAAAAAGGGAATAACTAAAAAACATGTACATGTATGGACTTGAAAAATGTACACACTCACTTTATTCTTTTTTATTATTTTATTATTTTTTCCATGTTGGAAGTTTAATTTGATAGCTGTAAAGTGCGAAAGTGATGGAGAGCACACAAGACATTTTGCGGCTACTACTTCTAGCTACTTTGTCTTTTGTTAGACTTCTCCAAGGACCGATTCGATTGAATCATGTCCGGTTTTATATCAATGGAGTTGTCAATTATTTCATTTTATGGTGCACTGTGAATCTGTGACATTCTTTTTTTTTTAAGCCACTTATTATAATTAGGGGTGCTCATCGGTTCGGTTTGATTCAAACTAAATTAAAATAGGCAAATTAAAGTTTTATTCGGTTTTCAAAAATCAAACTGAACCGAACCGAAATATAATCAAAACCGAATAAGAACCGAACTGAACAAACCGAAGTAAATTTTGTTTTGTTCGGTTGAACCGAAATATGATATTAATCATAAAACTATAACTTTTTTAGTTAATTTTTGAATTTTTAACAGACGAATTAAAATTTTTATTTAGTTCGGTTTAACCATTTTTAAACTGCAAGCAATATACATTTTTTGTCGTAATTTTTGAATTTTATAAATGTTTGGTTCTAACGGGGGATGAGTTTAAAAATTTCGGTCAGTTCGGTCAAACTGATTTTAAAATTTCTAAGCCGAAGCGAGCTGAATAATTAACTCGGTTTTGATAAATAAACCGAACATATCCATTTAACTGGAAAAACCGAACTATTTCAGTTCGGTTTAAAACCGATTATAATCCCTAATTATAATGAGGAGGGATCAAGTTACAACAAATTTGAGTTACAACAACCATTTTTTTCATTTTCAAAGTCCAAATCGTCGATCCAAACCTTTCAACATGATCTCCACAATAAAATGTGCTTGCAGATCAAATTTTATATTTTTTTGAATTTTGTTACTATTTATTAAGTATTTTACAAAAAAATAGTCATATTCAGACCATTGAATTTTGTACCCATCTTAATAAATAGTAAAAAAATTCAAAAAAATGTAAAATTTGATCTGCAAGCACATCTTATTGTGGAGATCATGTTGAATGGTTTGGATCGACGATTTGGACTTTGAAATGAAAAAAATGGTTGTTGTAACTTTGTTGTAACTTGATCCCTCCTCAATTATAATATATGATAATTTGTCAGATTTTAAATTTATAATTTCTTTTCCTGCAGAGAGCGTTATCTTTATTTACTAAATCAAATTAAAGGGTCTAAATCTGTGACATTCTTTTGTAAAAGATAAAAGAAAGAAATTGAAAAAAAAAAAGATATCTGAAGGCGACGACGGTAATATTGCTGGTAAAATCCTGTAATAACATGGCACTTTAACCTTTTAAAAAAATATATTTTTTTTAAGATTTATTACAGAAAGTAAACATATATCTCTTTATAAAAAGCTAAAGTTGATCACAGTTCGTGCAAAGTCTAAGATAAAAAGGTACTCTAAACTGAGTATATAGCTTTTAATTTTATTTGAATTGAACCAATTAATTAAAATGAGTTTTTGATGTATGACACATATTTAGATGTTACTTTTTAATTTGGATTCCTGCAATTTTATTCATACACATATTTGGAAAATTGAGAGGAGTTAGCTAGTCATTAATTCCGTCAAATCGAAGAGAGGGACCGACGGTGGGGTCCCACTCTGTCAGTCCCGTTAACAAATTAAACGGAGATAAACATCAAAGGAGAAGCCCAGAATATAAAAACAGAGAATGGAGAGCAGGCGGTTGAAAAATTCGGTTTAGGTTTTGAGCTATTATTTGTGCACAAATTTGCCGACATTTTTATAATATCCAAAGTTAATTACAAATTAATAAATATACCCAGAAATACTGGGTATTTCGAAAAATGCTCATATCGGCCAGAATCTGACCGGTTTATTCTCTTATTATTTTTTATTTTATTTTTAGAGACACTATGAAGAGCAAGATAATGATATCTAACACTGAAAATTAGAAATTTTTATTAAATTATCTGTTAGATTACTTCTTTTGATATATAATTAGCATATTATACTAAAATAAACTAAATTACTTGAAATTATGTTGAATTACACTATATTACATTAAATTACGCTAAATTATGTTAAATTACGCTAAAATACGGTAAATTACATATGAATATGGATGATATCTTTACTGAGAAGGCGAAAAACAACGACAAAACTTCAAACGGTCATAAAACGGCTCTCAAGTATCCGATTTTAGCAAATGACCACTTTTCGGAAAGCCTGCGAAAACACGCATGCGTCAGTGCTGGCTTTCAAAATTCAGAATTGCCAAAAAACCAAGGGAAGAACCAAGGGAAATTTCCGATTAAGATTTTTATTTCTATTATTCAATCTAAGTAGCTCAGTAAATTAGTTATATAATGACCTTGTAGAATACCAATTTTTACTATTTTTAATTTTTTTTTTACTATTTTTATGATTTATGAAAGATGGCACAAAATCGGCCTAATTTAGTGTAATTTTGCGTTGTTTAGCGTAATTTACCGTATTTCATTATAATTAGCTAAATTAGTGTAATTTAACGTAATTTAATGTAATTTAGCGTAATTTAACATAAGTTAGCGTAATTTAATGTAATATAGTGTAATTCAACATAATTTCAAGTAATTTAGCGTATTTTAGTATAAATATGCTAATTATACATCAAAAAAAGTAATCTAACAAATAATTTAAACAAAAAATTCGAATTTTCAGTGTTAGATTTTATTATCTTGCTCTTTATAGTGTCTCTAAAAAAAAAAAAGGAAGAAACAAGCCAGATTCTGGCCGGTTTCTGGGAGAGGAGGAAACCGGCCAGATTCTGGCCGGTGTGGGCATTTTTCGAAATATCCAGCGGTTCTGGGTATATTTATTAATTTGTAATTAACTTTGGATATTAATAAAAATGTCGGCAAATTTGAGATGCTCAAATGATAAAACGCGTTAGAGAAATCGCATAAATACAGGGAAACTTGAAGCATAAGAAACTTATCTTTCATAAACAAGAGGTCGACACCAAATGATAAGATAACAAAATGAAATTATCATGTGCATGCGTATTGACAACTTTGCCCTAAATTGTGGCGAATTGGTTAAAGCTTAAAAGGCCATAGTTTCATGGAAATTTTCGTGACATACATAAGCCACAATTTTCTTTCCACGTTTTATTCTGTGCAAAGGGAAAATTTGAGTTTCAAAGCACTAATTTCTCGAATCAACAACTTTGAATCAGAATTGCAAAAAGTACACGCGATAACTGATCTCAAATTCAATCTCTAATTAAATTTTCCAAATAGTGATTTTTGGCTGGGATCATTTTCTAGTTGGCGTGTACATGTCTTTATACTTAACATACAATTTTTTTATAAATGCTGAACATATCAATTCTTTATGAAAACTGAATTGCTCGCGCTAGTTGAATTTTAATTTGAATTGGAATCTTCCATAAAGACTTTGTATCAAAAATAGAACTAGCTAGTGTAAAATATTAAAAAATTATTAATTTTCAACTTTTATTAATAGTAGTAAGACTTTATACTTGAGTAGAACTAGGGTGTTCTTAAGTTCACCAAGTCTCTTTGTGAACTCAACTCTAAAATCTATCGGATTGACTTCAAACGAAGAATCCGAACCGTTGAAACCCTTCTATCTTACAAGTGATGTGTCTACATGTGAAAATTTTAAACTTTCGAATTAATTTAGCATAAATTCAAGCAGTCAAAACTAAAATGTTTACATATTAATTTTAATGCATTCATTTTATAAATGTTTTTTGACTACTTGACTTCATACAAAATTAAATCCAAAATTTAAAATTTTTGTACATAGATGCATCACTCGTAAGGTAGACGGATTTCAACGGTCCGAATTATTCATTTGAAGCCAATCCGATAGATTTTAAAGTTGAGTTCACAAAGAGATTTTGTGAACTTAAGAACACCCTAGTTCTACTTCTTTAGACGTAACATATCGTCTTTTAAATTTTCAAAGTGCAAATCTTAATACATAACATACAAAGTCTTTCTACCTAGCATATCAAGTTTTTATATCAACTTTTTAGAAGGTTAAAAGTGCAAGTCTTCAATGCATACGATTTGAAATAGAGATTGGGATCGAGAGTTTGGTACTGGAAGGAGAGGGAGGAAATGAGAGAGTAGAGGAATCGAAGAGAAGTGTGGAAATGTTTTTGGCGGCATAGGAGAGAGATTGGAGAAGAGATTAGGAGGAGGGACCGCATCGGTGGAAGTGAAGAAGAGAGGGTGGGGTTGTGGCTTCATAGCGGCATCAGTGGATGAGAGAGAGAAAAAGAGTGGAGGGGGAGGGGGTTAAAAATTTTTAACAGGGGAGAAATAAAAAAGGTTAAAAAAAAAAGTGGTTACTGAAGTTTGAAGTTGGAGGACAATTTGGGAGATTGAGGTTTAGGGGTATATTTTTTTCTCTTACAAAAGTACTTAATACTGAATTATGTCCTTTCATAAATTGATTCCATCCAACAAAAATTAATCCATATTTTCTAAGATATCTGACCACATCAGATTAGTCAAAGTCAGAGTTAAAAATATTTCAAATATATTTAAAATCTAAGAGAACTTCTTTAAGATTTGTACAAATTAATATTAAATAATTTGAATCTTGACATAATGTCGTCAGTACTTATTTTGAATTAATTCCAACAAAATACACCCCAGTTCAAATAAGACAGGCCCAAGTGTTAATAATTATTCCATCATGTAGATATCTATTTTTAAAAGTTCAGCTAAGGTGGAGAGGATAAACAAGTTGAAAATGAAGTTTTTTATGGTAGATGCAATATATTTGTTATGGTAACAATTTGTATAATTTATATTAATTGAAAGATTATTGAATCTTTATTTAATTAACACTTATATAAAATGACTGTCCTTATATATTTTGTGAAGTAATTTAATGATTTGGCTGGTTAGAATTACAATGAACAAAACTTTGGAAAAGAATGTAAAAAATACATAATTTGTAGTCATGAATTAAGTTGTAGGCTCATATGAATTTGAGAGTTAGAAAACAAAGAGGAAAAATAAAAATAAAAAGCACATAAAAAGGTTTTTCCATAGAAGAAACTAAAGGGACATCCACTACTCCACTACTTGGAACTCAAAGATTGAAAGCAATTTTAGGCATTAGGGGCCATCTTTATTTATTATTCTTTTTCATATTATTATTTCTCTTTTTCTCACATCGCCAATTTAATATGTTTTTCTTTTCTTTTTTTGTAAATCCCCCCCCCACACATATTGTAAACAGTGGATATGCAGTTGGACTTGTCACTATGAAGCACTTAGAAGAGAGCACATGCTCCCCTCATTTCCCTTTTTAGTGGCAAACCAAATTATAGATTTCCGCTTTCTTCTTCAGGTTTTTTTTGCCATATTATTATAATGTTTGCATTTTTGTTTGTTTTTTCCATTTCTTTCATCTTTTTTTTTCTTTTCATATTCTTCTTCCAAATTAAAGTATGAAACACAAAAGTTATGAAACTTTAGTAGCTCATTTGGGGAAACAAATCATTGGTCCAACTCCTATGAATTGTTTGCCATTTATCAAATAATTTCAAAAATATTCGCAGCTAAATTTTAAATATCTTTTCGATGAATAAACAAACTTAATATATATTAGAATTATGTGTAACAACACATCTACAATTTAAAGTCTTTGATTTGAACAATTACAATAACAATTGTAAAAGTATCAAATGAAGGGTGGTTTTGCAAAAACAACAATTAATAATAATAAATAAACGCCAATCAACTGTGTTTTAGCTTCCAATCTTCAATTTTGAAATTTGAACGGTCGATTTTAACCATTCAGTATGGTTTGCATATTAAATTATTATATAGAAATATTTATTTATATGTTGATCTTATATTTTTTTAATGGAGAGAAATCTATTAATTTCAAAGAGCGGGGCTAAGGTAATATGCATATTATGGATTGACTCATGCTATGGATTTATTGTTGTTTCTAACAACACTTAGAGGGGAGGTGGGTTGAATATGGAGCATTTTAAAATTTTAAATCCTATTCGGTTGGATATTAAAGTTTAACTAAATCTCGTGTGCAAGTATATAGTTCTAGGCGGAATCAAGAACTTGAAATATAAAGTGCAGTAAAGTAAATAGATAAAGTTAAAGAGAAGTTGACACAAGAGATGATAAGAGAGTTCGGCAACTAAATGTTTACGTCTCCAAGGCATCGCGACCAACACCTGACACGTCTTTCTATTACTCGGTGAGAAAGGAATACAAGTTGGAACCAATGAGACAACACTCCATAAACAACCCAAAGAAAAGGAACACAAACGGCTCAAACAGAGAAAGAGCACAACAACTCAAGTAAGCGAGTACAACAACTCTAAGTCCAACAATCACTCCTTAATTTTTACTCTAATGTCATCACTGATCAATTTAAGAGTGAATTTCAGGTTGTTGAAAGGATGTTGAACTTTAAGCACAAGCAACAATGGACTAGGCTAAACCTCTCAAAAGATTTAAAAGTGACGGCTCAAAGGCTGCTAGGTTTTATGTAATTGTTGCACTTAGAGGGAAACAAACGAACCCTTTGTTTATAATGAGAAATTAGAGATTCTCATAAAATGGAAACAAATATAGTGTTTCATCCACACCCGTTGTGATAGTTAGTTAATCGTCACAACGGCTGGGGCATATCTCAAGTTTGTTTTCGTTATTGACTTGCCTGGATAATTTGAATTTTGAAGTTGGATTTCTGCCTTACAACGGTTAGACTCAGGCAGTCACAACCTCATACCTACTTTACCATATTTTCGGATAAATATAAAAATTGATAAAATTAAAATGACAAAGTATGATCTTCATGAATCAGTATCCAATAATTCCATATAGCTCGTGTGAATCATTATCCGATCATTCCATATAACTTGTTATCATCATGTATCACGTCGTAATTCTTGTCTTTGACTTTTCTTTGACAATCATATTGATATAGCAATTAAACCTGCACACATCTCAAACAAAGAAACTGTAAAATTCAATATATATATATATGTTTTGTAAATTTGTCAAATAGAATAACATATTGCTTATAACAACTTATCCATATATTTATTTTCAAAGTTTAAACAGTCGATATGAACCATTAAACATGACCTTCATATAAAAATGTATTTGGAGACTAAATTTTATATTTTCTAGAATATTTTACTAATTTTTTAGATAGATAAAAAATCACCTGATTTAAAAATTTTGAACCATAAAAAAGTGGTGATTTTCTACCTATCTAAACAAAAGATAGAAAAATTATAAACAATATAAAATATAGTTAATTTAAAGTTAGAATCAATTATTTAAACTTTAAAAATAAAAATACAAATTTGTACTACATATCGATCCCTAATATGCATATTACCTGTCAAGAAGAGCATTGGTTTCTTTATTTCAATAGTACAATAAAAATATCTAAAAGTATAAAGTTAAATTTCTACCAGGTTTATATTTGTACTTTATATTAAAGACAAAGAACTGATTGATTGTTCTTGGCATATTAGCCTCCTTTCCAACAAATGTAAAATAAACACGAGTAAGCAATAATTGTAATATAATAAGATTGGCCAACCTGACAAGTGACAAGCAAGAATTTAGTGAGAAATATCGTTAAGAGAATTTCCTTTCTCATCATGATGAAATTATTGATCATTAAATGAGAATATTGTACATGTATAATGTGAAAAAAAATCATCAAAAAGTTAAAATCAGAAGTATTTTTTATCTTTTAGTTTTGCTCAAGAATGTAAAATTGGCTTGGTACAAAATAAAAAAATGTTGGGTGGCCATTATAATTTGCAACGAAAAAATTTCTAAAACAAAAATTGATGATATATAATATAGGTATATTTTGGATTCTTATGAGGATTACCCTTCCGATTCCATATCCTTTTAAGACTGTTGATATGTATATCACTTTTTAGAGATTTTTTTTTTTTTCTAGAGTTGATGAGTAGTTTAATCATACTACGAAAGAATTTTACATGGTGTGTAATTTCTGGGGCTCCAAAGAATTTTACCTTCTTAAAATCCTATATGAAAAAGGTGCTAAATAAATGAAATTGGTAACAACTATTAGTTTTTCTATTTCTTCTGAAGAATCATACCAAAAGCAGTTGGTACCACATTGCTAGTTTCATCTTTCAACCAATCATGTTGCTCATAAAGGATAGAAAATAAAAAATAAAGTGAATTGTCGATTTGACCACTTGGTGATATGCAATAGGTGATATTTGAAAGAAAATATATCATAAACAAACAATGTTGAGAAGGAAAATACTATTTTTGGTCATTTTGGTGGAGAATCTGAATCATTTTGGACGAATTGGAGGACAGAATATTCCCCCCTTTTTATCATATTTTTTTCTAGAGGTTCTCATCATGAGTGATGCCACCTGGGGCTGGGGCTGGGGCTGCTAATGAGCCGAGTTCATCAATGAGTTGAACAACTCAATAAATTATATCGAGCCAGGCTCTAAACTAAATAAAATCCGAACTCGGCTAGGCTCATATTTTATCACTCAAATAGGGCCGAGCCGAGCCGAGCCTGGGGTATTGAATAAATCCAGGGGTATTTTATAAAATAATCAAAGTGAAGGGGCATGAGTTGAGCTCGCGAGTTATGAGCCAAGTTGAAGGCTCAAACTCAATAAATTAAGCCGGACTTTTTACTTCAAGAGCGAGCCGAGCCTGAGTTGGACCTGTTTAGTTATATGACGAGCTGAACCGAGCTTGACTCATTAGCAGCCCCACCAATAGCATTGTTGTCATAAATGAAACTTAAAAAAAAAAAAGGAATTCAGTCAAAAACATATCACTATATGCGCTGTTCAAAAATGTATATTTGAGCAAGAAAGTGAGAAATCCTTCCATGCTAAGCGTCCACCTTGTAAATTGTTAGATAATTGGGGAAAAAGTAATTATTGACTGCCATAAAAAGGGGTCGAGATCGGAGTAACGTCTTGATTAATTCGGTAAAATTTATAATTAGTGAATCAGATATAATATTAAAATAAGTTACACAAAAAAATTTATTATTTTACAATGAAGATAACATATTAAAATATTGTGTTGTTTATACAACTCATAAAATAGCAAAATTATTCGAAGAGGTGAAGTAAAAATAATAATTTGAGTATAAAACAAATGTTATTAAAAAACTTTGTTATTATGCTTTTTGACAAAACTCCTGTTACCTTTGACCAATATTATCAAAAACTTCGTTATTATGCCAGAATGACTTGATTTATTTATTTTTATCAATTTTTTTGGGATTGAATGCTGAGGGATAAATGCTCAACACAAAGAAACTTTTATATTTTTATATTGGATTCTGATAATTGTCCCCGCATTATCCCCACACTTAACTTCTATAACTACCATGGGGCCCGTCCCAGCACAATTTTCTTATATAATCTATATTGTCCCTGCACAATTTCTAAAGTATTAATACCTATGCACGGAAGTATCTATACATATGCACGGAAGTATTTATAACTATGCATGAAAGTACTTTAATGTAAATAATTGTCTCTCCAACCAAATCTCCTAAATTGTCCTGCACCATAAATATCTGTGGGGGACCACTCAAACTAAATGGGGGACCAGTGGAGACCATACACGTTTCTAAAAATATCAATATTGCCATAACTATATAGGGGACCACAATACTTAATATTTTTTTTACATATGGAGCTAGATGACGTTTGAAAGTATTAATATCAAATATTGAAAGTATTTATACATATTCACTGAAGTATTTATATGTATATACATTATACAAAGTTTAATCTTCAGACGTTAGATCATATTAAGTTACACATCAAAGTATTAATATTTTATTTTGCAAGTATTAATATCTTATTTTGCAAGTATTGATACCTATGTACTGAAGTACTTATATCTATGAGGTCAACTATTTTTGTTATTAAAAGGTTGATGCAGGGATACGAGGTCCCCACTACTTCATTAGAAGAAAGTTGACCCGAGGACCATTGGATGACTGAAAAAGGGGATCATCATATCAATTTACGCATGCAAGTAATAATATCTTACTTTACAAGTATTTATCTATTATTTTTTAAGTATTTATATTTATGAAGGTTGACACAGAAATAAGTACAAGAACTGAAAAAGGGAACCATATAATTAGTGAAAACTATAGTACAACATTTCTTTACTGTAGCTGCGGGGATAGAGGGGAGACAGAAGTGCGGGGAGTAATATAATTATTTTTTTATATTAAACTTTACATAAATATATTAGGTTTGTTTATTATCTAATTGATTCACGTGCTCAAAACAAAAAGACCGAGGAAACAAATTAAAACTGTGCAAAGGAAAAAGTGGACATTAATTGAATAAAAACTAATAAGTAACTTAAAAAAAATTGAATGAATTTTGTTACAAATAGTTAAAAAATGTCTACGTAAAAATGTAACTTTTATTATGAAACTTGATGTTATAAGTCTAGACTCACTAATGAATTTTATTATTGATATCATACAGCATAATAGTTTATGTTTTAATGCAAATGAGACATTTTTCTATACTAGAAATATAAAACTAACACATGTAAAAATAATAATTAGATAAAATTGGGAAGGATAAATAAATTTGTACCAAACATTACTTATAGCTTGTTGTATTTATTCTAAATGCTTATTAAATATTTTTATTTAATAAAAAAAGTTTGAATAGATTGAAGGGTAAGCAAGCAATTGAGTAAAAAGATAAAATAAAAAAAGCGAGGGAAAGAAACATTATGCGCCTTATCGACATACATTTGTTGTGTAGACATACATTTGTCATTTACAATGGATTTCGTATTTCGTATGAGAAGCAACATCTATTCAGTATTGTAGACATACACTTGTCATTTACAACTTCCAGACATAGTGACATCACAAATTTTTATATTTTTGAGTTTCAAATATTAGAAAAAAAAGGCGCAGCGTGGGCTAAATGCTACATGCTTGAACTAAAGGTAGTAATTAAGTAATTTCTATTAAGATATTGGAGAAAACCATTACTAAATCACAATATCATAGAGAAACGGGTGGGCCGGGAGAAAAGAGTTTGGATCAAATTGTGTAGAATAAATATGTCTCTTTTTTTTATTAGGCAGCATAATAAGTATTGTAATTGATTAAATCTAATATGAATAGTCTGATTTGAAATAAATGCCATAAAACTGGATGGCTACTAATAAATTCCATATAATTGTGCTTATTTTGATCCGAACCTCGATGGACACAAGTAGAAATACGTTGCTAAATTATTTAAATTAGTAAACAAATATATTTCACGAGAAACTGTTTTTTAGTATAGTGACAAAAACAATATTTTCTATACGAAAGGTTGCATATTCTAAAATCCTGTTGGAAATCTCTTTCGAATATTAAGGTTTTAAATGCCTTGTACTTCCAACCTTTTTTCTAAATAAATGAATACAAAGGGGCCTAATGGCATAATAAACCTCTTTTTATTTGTTCGGTTGGTTGCAATCTTAGAATAGCTAGAATAACAAAATTGACGTTTGCCTTATTAGAATAGTTTGTTTCAATTTTTTGTGAGAATAACTTATTCTAATATGACAAACAAGTTTGGTTCTCTACACCGAATAACTTGTTCTCAAGAATAGCCTATTCTCAATTCAACCAAACATAATTGTTGCTGTAAGAATAAAATTAAAAAATAATAATAGTAATTTGAGTAGACTGCCATTTGATCCTACCAGATTATTATTTAGTCAGATAATTAGTAAAATATGTTTGTTAGCACTTGCATGCCAATTTTTTAAGTCGAAAATAACTGGTATGTCTTTAATTTGCATAATTACATATTTTTGTCGGGCAAAATGATCGATGTTGAAGAAAAAAAATATACAAAATCACAAGTTCAAGTACCAAAATGAGAAGTTTAAAATCTTAATTACAGAGGCAAAATGTAAGCAAGGATTTGTTTTCTTTAAGATACAAATGAATCAAGTTTTTTGTAACTTTAAATTTTCACAAACGATCTCTCAAACGGTTTTTCAACATGTATCTTCTTACATAAACTATATTGTCTTAGTTACTAGATTATGAATTGATTTTTACATTTTGTTTTTTTATTAACGTAATGCTTCCGAACATAAATCAATATTTTTGCAAAAAAATAAAAAAATGATCTACTTTTTATATTAACAAAAGAGATTCTTCAAACTAATTTGTGATCTTTTTTTTAACTTTTGTAAGCAGTAAATTTGAGGTTAGCTTGGCTTCTTGCACAATAAAAATGAATCCTATGAGGCTGCTACATTTTTTTTAAGATCAATTGTGATTGATATATAACATTATATCATTAATTAAATGTATAGTACTACACAAAATTTATTATCAAGGAAAATAATAAAAGGGACCCAGCCGAATAAAATATTGAATACTTTAACAAAAATTTACTGAGAAGTCGCCGGAAGAGAAGAAGAACGAAGAAGAAAGGTATTGTTGGGTGGGAATAGTCCGTGTCTCCAGATTGTCCCCAAAAAAATTACAGAATTTGATCAATTATAAAAGTGATGAGTTGGACTCCACGTGGCATTCCGTTAGTATTCTAAACGGAAATATTAAAAGAGTGACTTAATCGGAACAAATAAGAAGTTCAGTGACTTTGGAGAGAAATCAAACTTGTGATCAATTCGTAACAAAGAGCAAAGTTTAGTGACCTCCGATTAAATTTACCCCATAAATTTTATATGACTTAATTATCCGACAATTATTCATTTCGTATCCGTATTCGTAGATTATCCGCTCCGTATCCATATCCGTTTAAGGTGGATTTGGTTTTGAGTTTGAATATCCGCTTACTACCCGTATCCGTATTCGTATCCGCTCATTGAAATACAGATGTGGATTTGGTATCAGCATTATCCGCTCTGAATCTGCTCCGTTCACACTCCTACTCATATGCTCAAATAAAAATGCTAAGGAAACAAATTAAAATTGTGCAAACAAAAAATTAGACATAAATTGAATATAAATTAATAAGTAACTTTTAAAAAAAATTGAATTATTTTTGTTGCAAATAGTAAAAAGAAATTGTCTATAAATTGGAGGGTAAACAATCAATTAAGCAAAAAGATAAGGGGAAAAAAAAGCGAGGGAAAGAAACATTTCGCGCCTTGTCAACATACATTTGTTGTGTAGACATATATTTGTCATTTACAACGAATTTCGTATGAGAAGCTATATATATTCGTTACTAAAGATATACATTTGTCATTTACAACTTACCAACATTAAAAAAGAAAATGAATTGCGTACAAGTTTATCAGTTTCGAGTTTTGAATATAAGAACAAAAAAATAAGGCTCGGCTAGGGCTAAATGCTACATGTTTGAACTAATGATAGAAATTAAGTGATTTCTATGAAGATAATGGAGGAAACCACCACAAAATTAGAAGATAGCAGCGAAACGGGTGGGTCTTATTTGTAATTTCGACCTTCTAATTATGTAAATTTTCTTTCAAAAAAAATTCAATGTTTACTGAAATTCAATTTACCATTTTATATCATTAAAATCAGTGCTATTTTTTGTAGGTGAAAAAAGATAGATTTATCCAGAAAAGAAAGAAACTTAAAATAAAGCAAATAAAGTAAGATATTGAAACCTTCTCTAAAGTACTTAGCCAAAAATGTCCGAATCCTTCTCGTTCTTTTGTGGGAATGATTCAAGAGACAGAAAACACAAGTATTGTGGATGCACAAGTATTAAATATATTTTCCTATTGATATGAAATTAATAAAGTAAAATAACACTAGATATGAGATAAATATATTTTCCTATTGATATGAAATAAAGTTTTTACGAAATTGAGTAAAATATGTTTGTACTGATTTGCATTTATAAAGAATTCTGGACTTATTTGTTCATTGAAGAAATATTGTCTATTTTGCATTTTTTTTCAAATTTGGACTATTTTGACCCTTATTTGATTATACGATATACAAGTAAATTGAGTACATTCTAAAAAATTATTCACTCTGTTTGGAACTTAGTCAAATTTCTAAAATGAAATAAAACTAATCTTTTATCCACTAATATATTAATTTACAAGAGAAAATACACCATCAATATTTTACAGCCTCATAAGTTTGTGTTATAAATTATTTTACGAAATTTGTTAGGTGCCATCAAAATTGTTGTGATACAATATATGAAGAATAATATGCTCGACAGCAGGTAGTTGGAGACAATAAGGACTTGTAACATTTTTTATAACGGTTGCTACGGAGAAAACTTGACTCTTGATTTTCTTACACTAATTACAAATCAAATGATGTCACTCAAAATAAATATCATAGAGAATTATGTAATAGATGCTGTAAGTTTAGTATAGTTATCCAATTTTTATCGGAGATGATTTTGACCTAGATTATCAATTGCTATATGAGGATAATGACAGGGTTCTTTTAACTTTCTTTTTGAATAAGAGTTTCATTATTTCGAGTTTTTTTTAATATTTCTTATGAAAATCAAACATATATATCTCGTCATAAAATCTAAAACGGATCATATATAAACTAGGATTGTCACTAGACTTCGCTCCAAGTTGAATTTGAATATTGATAATTTCTATTAAAATAACATAAAAAAATAGTTTTTAAAATTTTAAAAATCTATATAATAAGGAAATAATATGATCAGATAGATGAAAATGTTAATGATCTGACATAAAAATTATTAAATTTTACCTCTATTTATAAAGTATAATTACGATAACTATTTTAATGTTGCCATTTTATTATTTTACCTTATCCGGTTAATGTATTATCATTTTGTAAAAATGCTTTTTCCAGTACCAATCCTTCTCTATACAAAATATCTACGTTAACCCTTGGAAGTACATTTATTTATTTTAGCTATACACCAATTCTAACTATATAAATTACTATGATCAAAGTTATGGTGTATGTAATGTGCTCATTAAGAGAGTTTGATGAGCACAACTCCAAAAGTATATCGGATCGGCTTCAAATAGCGAATTCAAACCATTGTACTCATGAGTGATGCATGCACATACAAAATTTTGAAAGTTTCGAATTTATTGCTACAAGGTCAAGCGGTCAAAGAAATGATGAAAAGTGAATATATAAAATAACTTATAAAATGTTCATTTCTTTAACCGCTTGACCTTGTAGCAAATAAATTCGAAACTTTCAAAATTTTGCATGTACATGCATCACTCATGAAGTACGTGGATTTCAACGGTTTAGATTCGTCGTTTGAAGCCGATCCGATATATTTTTGGAGTTGTACTCACCAATCTCTATTGGTGAGCACATCACACCCTAGCTTTGCTCAGTTACTATTGTAATTAAAAATTGTTATGTGTTGAGAATTGGGGTCAAAATGCACTCGTGGCGTAATGACAACACTTACAAGCGCTTTGTTTTGGCAAACTATATTCCTCGACGTGACATATATTAAGATTAATATTATTTAGTTTTAACTCTAATTATAAAACTATATTGTATTTACGTCATTGTTTCTTAGAAGCCAGACACGTGTTATTTTGTCATTGATGACTTAAATGTCAAATTATATTTTAATATATATATATTGTTAATGTTTACTAAAAAATAATAATCTTACCCCTACGTCCTCCTCCACCAAACACTCCAACTCGGGATACACGTCATATGATGTTATTTCACATCAATATTTAAAATTTCAAAATTCAAACTTTAAATTTAAGTTATTAATTTTGGTCTACATCATAAATTAATGACGCAAACAGCTAACTTATAATATTTTGAGTTTATATCTTATAAAATTAATATATGAGAAGGGTTCAAATGCCTCTATTTTTTGTGCCTCCATCATGCCTTCATTTTTTAAAAACTTTAAAAACTCAAAATTTACAACTTAAAAGTCAAAATAAAACTGTTAGATATGATCTACATCATTTTATCTATGCACATGTAAAAAATTATAACATTTCAATTTTGTTTTGATTGTCATCAAGAGCTTGGAAAAAACATACTAATGTGGATAATTTTAGACGTTGATATTTCAACTTATTGATTCACATAAAATAAAATTGAAATGTGATAATTTTTTATGAGCACATAGAGAAAATAACATAGATCACATCCAACGGTCTTTATTTTGACTTTTAAGTTGTAAAATTATTTCACATCAATATTTAAATTTCAAAATTCAAACTTTAAATTTAAGTTATTAATTTTGGTCTACATCATAAATTAATGATGCAAACAGCTAACTTATAATATCTTGAGTTTATATCTTATAAAATTTATAGAATGAAACACGACACTTAAATATAAATATATATATATAGGACAGTGCTACGGTGCTACGCATAAATAAGGGCCCTCCGTGCTACGGCTCACTTTTTGAGTTTTCAAAATCCTAACGGTCGATCCGAATCGTTCAACATGATCTCCATATGAATATGTACTTGCAAACCAAATTTTACATTTTTTAGAATTTTTTTACTATTTATTAAGCCACTTTAAAAAAACACTAATTTGTACACAACAGTAAAATCTGCTGGACCATTGGATCAGCAATTTTCAAAGTGGCTTAATAAATAGTAAAAAAAATTTTAAAAATGTAAAATTTGGTTTGCAAGTACATATTCATATGGAGATCATGTTGAACGGTTCGGATCGACTGTTAGGATTTTGAAAACTCAAAAAGTGAGCCGTAGCACGGAGGGGCCCTTATATATGCGTAGCATATTAGCCAGATTCTATATATATATATATATATATATATATATAGGTTGGCTAATATCAAAACGTTTGTTTCGGAGCCGTGATGCAACCAATTGATTTTCCGATTTTCAAAGTCCACATGGTCAATCCAAACCGTTAAATGTGATCTTTATATTAAAATGTGCTTGGAGACCAAATATTACACTACCAGAATTTTCGTTTGTAGCATGGGTAGCACTGGTTTGTTGCATGGGTGTTAAGGGCCCATGGAAAAGCTTTGACATTTCTGATTTCGTATACCTTTTTCATGGGGTGACTCTTGCAAAACATTACCCATGTAACTGCAAGCTGCTTATCCATGTAACTGTCTCCCATGTACCCATGTAAAAAATTTTGGGAGAGCCCGCCTCTACCAATCCACTCAGATAGTATATTTTATTAACGGTACATGCAAATAGTTGACCCTATGCCCATGGAAATAGGTATAAAGTTGTGAGACATATTAGTAGCCCATGCAATTGTTTTGTGGATCCTTTTTTATATTATTTAATGCTAGAGGTCCATGCTAAAACCCGGCCACCATACCCATGCTAATAGTCTGGAGAGTTCAGATCGACTATTAGCATGGGCTGCGCATGCAATTGTTTTTGTTGACCCTTTTTATATTATTTTATGCGAGAGGTCCATGTTAAAACCCGGCCACCATACCCATGATAATAGTCTGGAGAGTTGAGATGGACTATTAACATGGGCTGCGCATGCAATTGTTTTGTTAAACCTTTTTATAATATTTTATGCTAGAGGTCCATGTTAAAACTCGGCCCACATGCCCATGGTAATAATCTAGATTGTTGATAATTAGTAGTTGCATGGGCTGCCCATGGTAATACTTTTGAATTAATGGCCAGAAATATGCATTTGATATTTTTCTCTCCCTTTGAATGGTGAATATAACAATAATTCATAGCACCACGAATTAAATCAGTGTATAAAATAACTTTAGTTTTGAAACAAAAGCATTGGGAATTTTGATAAAATTGTCCCAAATTTTTGAGATATGCAGTTAATTAACCAAAATGGGGGAAAAATATATTTCAATTACTGTTCTCTCAATTAATATAATTAAACTGATAGCTGGACTGTTCCTTTAATTATGTGATTTTACAATTATGTGACTTGATGAAAGGGGGCCATGTGGGCGAAGGGGTGGCAGGCAGAGGGTTGCAGTCCAAAGAGTGGCAGTCCAAAGGGTTGCAGTCACTTTCTATTTAAGCAGCCAGCACAAAAATTCTCTTCCCAAACCTTGAACACCTACAATTGGTAGTACAAATCTGATCAGATTAAAGAATTAATAGAAGAGAAAAACAATTTAGTAGACTTGAAATGGAAAATCCCAATCCAGCCGAAAATAACAATCATGAGGAAAACCCAAATCCTATGCATGCCCTTAATCCCAATCCTGTGCATGCCCCTAATCCCGTGAAACAAGAGCCTGAGGATGGCTCTGAACAGCCTTCAAGTGAGTCTGAACAGTCTCCAATAGGGTCACCTGTGATTGAAGTCTCATCATCGGATGATGACTATGCTTGGCCACCCGGTTTTCCTTATGGTCCACCCGGTGATACCGATGATGAGGATATTTGGATTAGTTTGAGAAGAAGCAAGAGAATATGGGAACAGGTAAACAAGAACGGAGGCAAGCGGATCAGATACTTCTCGCCAGAGAAAAAAGGGCGAGGCAAATAGTGAGACATGAATAGTTTTTTAGGGTTGGAGGGATTATGTTTGTTATCTAATTCTTACTTTTATTTTGGCTATCTAGTTTATGTTTTTCTTACAATATTAGGTCATGTATCATGTAACCATCCCTATGCATAAATATATGTAGTAATGTTTTTTATTCCTTGGTAGTTTGTACTATCTAATTTAGGTTTGTACAACTCACTGTTTTGAACATTACACTTTTACAAAATTGATTTTATGAAGAAGAACATGTCAAAATTTGGAATAAAGGTTTGAAATAAAAGTTGTAATACGTGGAAAATGATTGAGGACAGAAAAATCATTAAGCTAGGGGCCTATTAGCAAAAAGGACAGCACCAACCAAAAGGGCAGTGAAACACCCTAAAATTAATGTAATTTAGTGAAACACCTTGTAATTAATATAATTTAGTGAAACACCCTAAAATTCACTGTTTGGGACAGTAATTTAGTGAAACACCCTGTATTCACTGTTTCTATTTTGAATACTGGTATATTCATAATAGAAACACCCTAGTTCTACTAATATTCATAATAATGTATTAATCTAAGAAAATAAGACATCCCCAAATATTAATGAACTTACCCGTATTTTGCCCCATAAACCGACCATAAATGCTCACTGTTGACCCATGTGCAAGCCTCCTGTAAATATTGGAATTTACTAAGCATTTAGATCATGTTAACAGGGGCTACTTTCTGTGTTATTATATATATTGTATATTGACAGACTTAAATTAGTGAAAACATAGAAATTTGAAATGTCACCGTACCAATTAAAACCCAAATTCATCGTAATCATCGAGGGTAGCCGCATCAAATCCTTCCTGAATTTGCGTCATGTCAGGCTCCTCCTCTGTGTCATAGCCTTCGTCAACATCAAAATCTTGTGTGTTTGTGTTATTCTCCACTGCTGGTGAAGTCTCCATCGTATCGTTGACTAGGTCGAACTCATCTTCTTGAATGACCACATTATCCCAATCAAACACTTCATCATTTGATTCCAGGATAGGATTATCCGTCATTTCCTCTTGGTAAAATTCCAGCAATTCATCAGCGGCATCATCGACTCGAAACTTCCCTTTCGGGCTTGTTTTAATTGCCACCCACCATGGGCGTCTTGCCACTATATCCGCTGCATAGGGAATGTAGACCACTTGGATTGCTTGGCATGCCAATACAAACGGCTCAAACCCTTTTAGTCGAGAAGTGTGTTTCACCTCGACAATTCCATGTTTGCTGTCCTTCTTGACCCCGTTTGTTATGTCAAACCAAATACACCTAAAGAGGACCACCTTGTTGCCTCCATCATAACTTAGCTCTATGACTTCTTGGAGAACTCCGTAATAGTCGTGTTGTACACCATTTTCATCCCACTCTCCTTTGATGCAAACAAAACTGCTTTTTGTCGCCTTGTTCTGCCCATAATTTTCAGTGTGAAATCTGAACCCATTTATATCATAAACTTCATAGCAGCTCACTTGTTTCGATGGCTGGAGTCCCACCTTTCGGATGTTTTTTTCACAATCACGATCAGATAGTACCCTCTTTCGTATCCACTCGGCATACCCAGCCTGACGAGCCTTTTCCAGATCTTGCTCTCTTGTACCCCTCATTCTCATGCATGTGTCGAACTCACTAAAATGGCAGCAAACACTAAAAATTAGTTGTTGTTTGGTTTGGCAATGAATAGGTGTCAAGTAAATCCTAAAGAGAAAGGTTTATTAAGATGCTACCTTTCAAACTTGGAGCTGATTTCCGGACAGTTGCGGAGGATATAGGTGTGTGCAGCTAAAAATTCATCTTCGCCTAGAATCCTTCGATGTTCCTTGCCACCGGGACGGCCCGTACTATAAAAAATAGAAAGTCCCCTATTGGTAGAGTTGGGTTCTGTAATTCCTAGCTTTCCATTTCGAGGGTTTTCTTCAAAATAATGTGAGCAAAATGTTGATATCTCCTTGACAATCGTAGCCTCGACGATGGATCCCTCGACTTGTGACTTGTTGGTCACTCTCATTCTTTGTTCTTTGTTACGCCTACAAATGCATAAGTGGGTTAGTGTTGTTTGGTACATATATTGTTATGGTTTAGATTATAGTTGTAGGAATAGTGTTTGAATAATTAATAAAAAAAGATATTGAGAATAAAATCAAACCTTTCACATGGATACATCCATCGGGAACCGACAGGGCCACCAAGTCTAGCCTCGTGGGCCACGTGGACAATATGCTCCATTGAATCGAAGAAACCGGGAGGGAATATATTTTCCATTTTGCAAATTGTGACGATAACATCCTTTTCCAATTGGTCGATACGTGCTGTTTCAAGCTCCTTGGCACAAATCTCTCTAAAGAAACTTGAAATCTCACATAAAACATCCCACACCGAATCAGGAACAAGGTCTCGAAATGCGATTGGAAGAAGTCGCTCCATGAACACATGTAAATCGTGACTCTTAAGCCCAATTAGGGTGGAAGATGTTAGGTTAACACACCTATTCCAATTCGAGGCGTAGCCATCGGGTAACTTTACTACCTCCTTGAGCCATTTTAAAACTTTTTTCTTCTGATCTGAAGTAAGTGCAAAGGGGGCTTTTGGTTGTTTCATCTTTTTCGCGTGTCGTGGATCCGGGGTTAGGTTCTGATTCGGACGATTGCAAATGAGAGCCATATCTTTTCGGGCCTTTTCATTATCCTTTGTTTTGCCCCTCATGCATAAAAGCGTGTTTATCAAATTATCCGCGAAATTCTTCTCCAAATGCATCAAATCAATATTGTGGGGCAAAAGGTTGTCTTTCCAATAAGGTAAACTCCATAAAATGCTCTTCTTTTGCCAATGGTGAGTCTCACCATAACCTTCAATCTGATTAAGTTTGTTGCCTTTACCCCACTTGATATCATCCAGCAAGCTCACCTCCGCTAACAGCTCCTCTCCCGTTTTCATTTTTGGGGGCCCACTACTCTCGGTTTCTCCCTTTATGAAATTTTTCTTATCTTTCCGAAATGGATGATCCGGAGGCAAGAGACGTCTATGACTGCCAAACCAACATGCTTTACCACCCCACTTGAGTTGAAATGCTTTCGTGTCCCCCTGACAGTAATAACATCCCAACTTACCATGTGTACCCCACCCGCATAGCATCTCGTAGGCGGGATAATCACTAACTGTCCATAGTAGTGTTGCATGCATTCTGAAATTCTCGTTTCTAGATTCATCCCATGTCATTTCTCCAAACTCCCACAAATTCTTCAATTCATCAATTAAGGGTTCAAGAAGGATGTCAATATCTCGTCCCGGATGTTTTGGACCGGGGATGACAAGCGCGAGGAACATGCTATCTTCTTTCATTATCATGCCGGGTGGTAGGTTATAGGGAAACAAAAACAATGGCCAATATGAATATGGAGCCGCACTCGAGTTGAACGGCATAAACCCATCCGTCGTGAGCCCCAACCAAACATTTCTCACCTCTTTCGCGAAATCTGGATTTTTTTTTGCGAAATGCTTCCATGCTTCACCATCAGACGGGTGCATCATAATCCCAGGTTTATCCCGCTTCCCTTCCTTATGCCATCTCATATTTTTCCCACTCAATTTGGTCATGTACATTCTTTGCAATCTGGGCGTAATAGGTAGATAGCGAAGTATCTTTTGCGGAACGGGCTTTGCATTTGGGTTAGGTCCAGGTAGCTTATATCTTGAGGCTCCACATACATCACAACTTGTCAAATCCTCCTTTGTCTTGTAATACAGCGTACAAAAGTTCGGGCAAAGATCGATTTTCTTGTGTTCCATACCCATTACCTCGATCAATCGTTTCGCTTGGTAGAAATTAGCCGTCATTTTTTCACTAGGCGGCAACATGCCTTTAATGAGATCCATCATCCCATCAAAGCATTGTTGGCTAAATTGGTGTTCCGACTTCAATGCTAAGGCTTGTGTCACCGCCGACAATATGGTGTGTTTTTCGCATTTAAGTTTACCGATCATGTCCTCTTCCCATAGCGGTGTGTCCGATGCGGAGAGCATATCAAAGAACTTTTTAGCCACTCCTTTGGGGCTGTTATCATCCCAATCGAAATCCTGACCCGCGACTGCCCTAACCATATCTGCCATTGGATCAGTTGGTGGAGGGGATGAATGTGGTTGTTGCTCCCCGTGCATGTGCCAAACTTCATAGTTGTTGCAAAACCCAGATTTATAAAGATGTATCTTGACTATTTCGACATCCCTACTGTACTGGTTGGCACAATTTTTGCAAGGACATTTTATACACTCCCTTCCTTGTCCGTCGAAAGTTACAACGGAGGGTTTATCTAGTGCTTGACGAGCAAATTCCTGAACACCCGACACAAAGTCGGGATCTAGTCTTCCACCCGTGTTTTTCCTGCCCTGGTTCATCCATTGACGATCGGAGGCCATATGATAGAATAATTAACTATAAAAGGAAGGGCGGTTAGCACAGGCCACATGACAGGGAAGGACACCTCAAACAGTGGTTTCAATTGTCGCACATTCGTACCTTAATTCTATACACTGAGTCTTACCTTAATTCTATACACTGAGTTTGTTAAGTTTCTCAATTTTCGCACATTGCTGGGATTGTTAAGTTTGTCGAAATGGCTCAAAGTGGCCCAAACTGAGCTGCTGTCGCATAGGGGTTAGAAAGAGAGAGATTAAAAAATTACCAGAATTTCTTGGGAGGGATGGAACGGCGGCGCCCACAATCGGCTGCAAATCGCACCAGCTGCTGCAAATCGCACCAGGTATTCAGCAGATAGGGCGAAATTAGGATGTGTTCACGAGACTTCGGCCGGTATGTACCTGGAATAAGAAAATCTCCGACAGCACCGTAAAAAGGAATCTTTTACAAGTACTTGATCTGCACCGTTCTTTTTAACTACGCACGAATCACAAAGCCTAATAATACTGCCCCTTCAGTCAGCCCGAATCCCAAACCGGCTGAGAGTTAATCTCAAACCGTAAATAACTAATTTTAAAAGGGAATCGTTTACGGTACCGTCGAGGATTTAAGGCTGAGAGTTAATGCATATTTGTGTCGCAATACCGATATAAATAGTGGCTCAGGCGGAGTGCATAATATTTTGTTTATTTGCGTACCCAACTTGTACGCTTCAAATTAAAAGCTAAGTGCACACCACCATACATTAATTAACACATCCTAAGTAACCCACAATTTTAAAATGAAAAACTAGCCTAAGTAAAACAAGCTTTGTAGATAGGTTGTTCACAAATCTACTTAGAATCCACAATTCCTTAATTAAACACAAATCCTACATTAATTAACACATCCTAAATTAAACAACTTAACATTTCAGTACAACAAATCCTACTCAATTCATTAAGAAGTTATTACAAATCCCCTTTCGATAACATTAGTTTAGATCGAGTACACACATTGGGAGGAATTAAGGCTGATTACCCTCTCCCAATGTGTTTCCTCCCCCACCGGACATGCTCCTTGCTAAAACATCCTACACAGCAAATAGAACAAATATAACATCAGTGCGAGGTGATGCAAACACAAAGGTATTAGATCAATAATCAGGACTTCCTTATTTGTATGTTTCGACACTTACTGCAGGATTTGGTGGCTTCACTCCTGTTGCCTTGAAGAGCAACTCGAAACGTGCATTGTTCAAGGCTGTATCTGACGAAGCCTTCTCCAGTTCAGCTTTGTGTCGCAGCTCTTGGGTCGCTATCTCACCAGCAAAACAACTACGTGCGGCTGCTACCTTCTCAGCCACTATCTTAGCCACCTCTTCTTCAGTGAATCTCCTGCCGCAATCTTCAGCCGAGGTGGCAGTGCTCTTGGTAGGGCCTGATGCTGATGCCTTCACTGCCTCTAATTCTCGGTTAGCTTTGGATGTCCTCGACTTGTTTCCAAAACCGAATAACCGCCCTTTTCTGTCCTCACCGTCCACCGCAAGCTCCCATAATTTCTCTTCTTCCATTTCCTTCCCATGTGCTGCCGATAGTTCCATATACGTCACCTTGGAATAAAAAGAATTAGTTACAAACCAGTTTGTGCTAAGTAGGGTTTGTGCTAAGTTGGGTTTATGCAAGCAGTGGTCAACCCACTTTGTGCTAAGAAGCGTTTGTGCAAACCAGTTTTGTAGATTGGTGTTATTGCTAAAAGTTACAGGCTTATCAATATCAACTTGTAGATTGGTGTTATTGCTAAAAGGTCTTGTAGATTGGTGTTATAGATGGTGTTATTGCTAAAAGTTACAGGCTTATCAATTTCAACTTGCAAGTAGTGGACGTATCAATTTCAACAATCTAGGCTTATCAATTTCAACTTGCAAGTAGTGGACGTATCAATTTCCAACTTGCAAGATGGTGTTATTGCTAAAAGTTACAGGCTTATCAATTTCAACTTGCTAAAAGTTACAGGCTGCAAAAATTTCAGTTACAGGCTTACCATAGCGTGGCGTGATCTCGTGTTGACATATTCCTTGCTGCCATCATTTGCCTTCCTCAGGTGGGTTCGATCAAAAACATCCTTCAACGCCACCGAATCTCCCCTCTCAGCTATCTGCATTTAAGAAGAAGCACTAAAGATGTATTTATGAATGAATAAACACTATAACACTGCATAAAACATGGCTTAGGTCAGGTTGGTCTAGTGATTTTGACCAATCCAAAGTTTTGGAAGGAAAAACATTCCTCAAATCGTTCATAATTAACAGATATAGAAGAAGCACTAAAGATGCCGGCGAATAGGTCAGTAATTCCCATTTAATAATGAAACTTTCAACAAGTTAAAATTAGAAAACAGGTAAAAGAAGTTCATAGAATTATTTTTTCAGATTTTTAATAATGAAACTGATTAACCGAAATTAGTTCTTCAGGGTGTTAAAAATTAAAAAAAAAGCCAAAAAAACCGAGCAAAAAATATAAGGTGCATGCCAATATTACCCATTTAAGGTCATATATCCAACAACCAAACATACTAATGTTATTTCATTCCCAATTTTAACATTAAGTAGGTATACATCCTAAAAGGGCAAAAATCAATGATACTATTAATTGAGTTAAAACAAAAGTATTCCTCTAATTGTGAAATTCCCTTTCGCAATTTAATTGCACCTATCTCTTTCAGCATGTACTAATTAAATTCGTAAAAGAAGGAATCTTTATCTCAAACTTTAACAATTCGTGTAGAGCACTGTGTATCTAATATCTACCAAACGCTAATGAGAGGTTCATATCATAGCATGAAATAACAGACATACAACTATAAAATAAATGCATATATAGACAAAAAATCTGAAAAACAGCAATATTTGAGAGACGTTAAACACATTGCATAAGCAGTTTACAGGCCATTTTGAACAGTAGGATTGTTGTACACTAGGTTTATATTTGAGAACGATAAAAAACGGCAATACCATCTTTTGCTTGTGCCTGAACGTGCTCCGGGAACCCCCCACATGACTGGCGACTGAACCGCACTTCAATTTATTGGCCCGGTTTCTATTCGATTGTTGCTCCCAAATTGGAGTAGACCATATATCGCACAGCCCCTTCCAAATTTCTTCATTCTTGCACCACCTTGGACAGTACCCTTTCCACTCCTCCTTACTTGGCCCATATTTTTCGAGACACACCCTCCTTGTATCGACAAGCACACGACTGTATGCCTCTGCTGCTATATTCTCGAAGACATCAATGCACCGCAAGACATCTTCCTCCTCACCCCATGAATACCGCTGCAAGAACTGCTTTAAGGTATCGAACCTGGCACCCGAAGGTAACGTGTTGTAAGACCTAAAAGGTCCTGGAAGGTTCGCCAATGTAAGAAGCCTTATTGTGGCAACAACCTTTGTATCATGTGGCTCCGATGTGAACTCTGCATCTCCAACAACCATCAGTTTAGGTCTGTCATCTGGTTTGGACGGTGCACGAGGCTTGGCAAGACCGCGTCCATTCCTAACCTCCGGCTTCTTCCCCTTTGTTCTTCTATTTCTCTTGCCAGCTGCAACTCCTGATGCCGAGTTATCAAGTTCTAGCCCGCTCAGTAACCGGGCTTCAGGTATGGAGCGTAGAGGCCTACGCATTCTGCACCTCCTACTGCCGTCATCATGAAAAACCCCTTGCGGAGGGCTTGACTGGTCTGAATTCATCTGCTCGGCCCCAGACCCCTCCGAGCGACGCTGTGGGTCTGGTTCTGGCCCAGCTGGGGATTTGCGAGGCGTTGATTGCGGTGCGGCGGTACTTGCCTCTTTCAGCACCGCACCAAGCAGCGACTGCCCTGCAGCAGGACTTGACTCTGGCCAGGGGGGCCAGGCGGACTGACGGGGCGGCGACTGCGCTGCGGCAGGGGCAGAGGAGGTGGGGATGTCTCCCGCAGTCGGGGATGCTGGATTAGGGGATGGACTGGCCTCCATCTGCCTCTGAGGGGGCGGCACCTGCCCTGCAACTCTCCTTGGCGCCCAAGGTGGGGGCCAACGAGCGTACAGGCTTGGGTCACACCATGGAGGTTTTACAGTGGGTATGGTTTTCCCTGATCTCAGAGTCCGCACAGATCCGGACGACTCCGCACGGTTCGATCGCACTGACCGAGGGGTGAGAGAGGCCGTGCCTTCGGAATCCACATCTGACGCAGGATTGGACTCAGGGTGATTTGTGTCGGCAGTTGTATTAAGGATGGGAACATCGATAGGATTCAGCCTAGCCGATCGTCGGCGGCCTGTTGAGTCACATCCCCTCGGTTTTGGTCGAGCATTGACCTTCCTATGTTGCCTTGGAGGACCTTGCGGAGGATTGGTAGATTGGAGGTTTGTGGGAGGACAAGGTGGAGGGTCACCGCAAACCGGTTCTGTCTGACGGGGTGGGATGACCGGGTCTGTCTGACGGGGTGGTTCTCCCGGGCCTGTCTGATGTGGTGGGCTGACGGGGTCTGTCTGATGGGGGGATGACGGGTTCTGCCCGATGGTTTAGAGTGGCCGGTTCAGGCGGAGTGGTTCTGTCAGTGGCTGATGCAAAGCGGGGTGGTTCTCCCCGCTCCTGTCTTTCCCGAGCAACCATCTCGTATTGCATCTTTCTTGTTCGAGAAACCATCTCAACATAGCTCGAACTTTCTGATTCCACAGTAGTGGGCATGGGTCTCGGGGTTTTCCGGCGAGAAACCATCTCCGGCTGAGATGCATCACCACTGACATCTGCCACATTGTTAACTGTCAAATAATATTCAACATCTATAACAGCTGTTATCGTAAAACGGAAAACTAAATATTTATGTTAGGCTCAGGGATACACCGAGGAAAGAGATAATATTTTTAAGTCATGTTCTTGCACATTGCAAAGAAACCAAATTAGAATTGTATTTGAAAATTACAAGTTTAGCTCTTGCCTTTGCACTATACAGATGGTCAGTTCTATAAGGTCACAAAATGTAGTTCATAATTTCAGATTAAAAGTTGGATGCAAAGAACAGACATCAGCCTGTATATGTAAGGGAAATTCTGATCTTCAGTTTGATACTCAGCAGCCTAGGTTTGGAGAATAGAATTAATCACCAGCAAAACAGTTATGGTGCTAAAGGTCATGCCTGAGCATAATGTCGTGACCTGTAGCACTCTTGTAGATGGAATAAGCAAGAAAAGTCAAATTGATAAGCCTTGAGTTTTGTACATGACATGACTCCTAAAGGGTTTGCGCCTAATGTCATAAACCTATAACACTCTTATATATGGGCTGGGCAGGAGAGATGAAATTGATGAGGCAAAGGGTATTCTAGATGACATGATTTGTGTAAGTTACGAGCCTAATTTGTGATGTATACTAATATAATGTATGGGTTATGCAAGAAAGGTGAAATCGACAGGGCACAAGATTTTCTATGTGAAATGATGTCTAAAGGGCACGAGCCTCATGTCATGACCTATAAAACCCTTTCAAAGGGGCTGTGCAAGAATAGTGAAATTGAGAAGGCAACGAATTTTCTACACAACCATCAGTTTAAAGGGCCTGAGCCTAATGTCGTGACCTATAGCACTCTTGTAGATATTTACATTCTTTACACGACATGAATTTGAAGGGCATGAGCCTAATGTCAAAAACCTATAACACTCTAATAAATGGGCTGCACAAGAAAGTTGCCCATTGAGAAGTCCATGGATTTTCTATATGACTTGATTTCTAAAGGGCATGAGCCTGATATCTTGACTGTAGCACCCATATTTGGGGGCTGTGTAGGAATGGTGAAATTGAGAAAGCTTTGGATTATCAAACTGAATATTGGAAATTGGTCTTTGGGACGGTTGAACACTAAATTCCTTCCTAATTTGAAGGACAATCACCAAAGTCAAAAGGAGAGTAAAATCAAGACCACTTACCAGCTTGTCCGTGGAGCGTGGACTCCGATCGTTCTTGTTCACGGCATCTCCGTCTCGTGCGGGGTCCCCTCGATGGTTCTGCCGCCGCCATTGGAAAAGAGAGAGGATAGAGGGATCGGCAAATTGTCGGACCCGGAGTCTCCTCAAATAGAGAGATCGGGTCGAGAGGGATCGAGCAATGAAAAATCGATTTAAAATCCAAGTTCTGAGCTGGGTTTCGAAGTTCTAAGCTGGGTCGAGAGGGATACAGGGAAGAGGAAGGGGGAGAAGAAGAAAGCTTGGTTTCGAAGTTGTGAGTTTTCGAAAAAAAAAACCTAAGTCCAAAACCCTTGAAAAACCCTCCGTCTACTATTAACTGAGCTTCACCCACCCCGGTGCGAAATGCTTCCATGCGGTAATTTAAAAAAAAGTTTTACATCCGGGCCATCGGACCATATCTCGCACGAATCTGGATGAACTCCTCTTAGTCGGATGTTAATCTAAAGATTGTGTTACCTCAGAGAATTGGACTCCCTAACCACAGCTCAAATTAAAGGAGATCTCCATTGAGAATCAGGACCCTTGAACGCACATCAGACGGACCTGATATTCAATTTTTTCCAAGATCTGCAAATTTATGAAGAAAATGTTATTTAATATTATGAAAAAAATATTACAATTTTTTTAACAAATAACATCCAAAAATTGTGCAAAGCAAAAATTGTTTTTGATGAACCATGACTGTTTTGGCTATGAAGAATTGAGAAAGATGATACGGACCGTTCGTTTTCGCATTTAAAATCAACGGTCGATTTTTTATTAAATCAGTCCAAATCTCAATTAAAATGATCAAGGTAAAACAAAAAACATAAAATGCAAACCACACGTGTATTTCAAATACGTTTAGACTTCGATCGGACATGAAGTATTTATAGCCACACGATGTTCTCATATTATATCAGATGGATGGATAGGCAAATGGAGAAAAAAATTAATCAAAATTTCCAACAATTTAAAAAATGTTATATTCTGTGATTTGCACGGTTTGGATCGTCAATTGAACGACACAAATGCACGTCTCTTCATTTGCCTATCCATCGAAGATTGATGTTGCATGTTCTTGTGTAAAGGATGTGGGAAATTTGTACATCAACATGTAATGTTTTGTACACAAGATTCAATAATCTCTAATAGTGCGAGGAATGTGTTTATGTGTTTGTTATAAGTATAATTACGGTTCGTTATACTATTTTTAATTTAAATATTAATAAAATTTAACGTTACAATTTAGCTCGTTTATTTATTGTTTAATAAAAATTCAATAATTGATCAAACATGATACATTATCTACAGATCATTCTACTATTGAGCTACTTAAAAAACTAACAATTACTCTCCTCATTTTGTCAAATTATATTTAGATAGGGGAAAATTATCCAAATTTACGTGCAATCAATTAATAAAAATATACATTCAACTATTAATGTATTACTACATATTTATTGAAATACCCGTTTCAATAAATAGAACATTACAATTAATATGAACTACCAAAGAATTTAATTTTAAAAATAAATAAATTTAGAGATCAAATCGAAAATTTCATCATAATACACTGATCACTTTTCAATCACTAAATCATCTATTTAGATTTAATACAATGTTTAACAATTTAGTGTTTATGTGTTTGAATCCATTTGAGTTGGAGGGAATCCAACTTTCATGATAGAATTTTCAATTTTCCACAGTAGTGGGCTGGAGGGATCCAGCTGGCTCGGCCACATTGACAGAGCGGATTCCAGCTAACACATCCCAGTGCCTTTACAGGAAAATATACAATTACAACGATCACCACCTACAATAAGTGAAAAGTGCTCTGTTAATTATATAACCTAATCTTTCGGTTTTTCCCCCCTTTCTCACCGCAAAATTTTCGCCGCCCGCCCAAAGGAGAATGACTAACACTGAGAGCGCCCCCTTTTGCTGCTTTCCCCCCATAAACCAAAATGCTAAGTTCCCGGTCTCTCCGGTCTCTCTCTCAATCTCGCCCACCTTTTCCAGCTTTCCTCCCATAGACCAAATTAAGAAGTCCCTGTCTCTCCCTCGATCTCACCCATCTGTGATTTACGAGCAAGGCCTCTACCACCCTTGACCGTCACCTACAACCGATTGTCAATTCTCGGAGGCAATCCAACCACGCCATGTCCTGATTAACCAAAGCTTCAGTAAATCTTTACATTTTCCTTCGTTATTTTATTCTTCGCAACAAGCTTTGTCGCTCTTCTTCTGTTCTATAACGATGCACGTTTTTTCCTAACTGGAATTAATTAAGTAATGCTGCCATCTATTTACAATATTTATTGTTTTTTTGCATATTGTCCTAGCTGGGACCAAATATTCTCTCATGATAACATTGTAATATTTGTCAAATGTTGGGCTGGCATTCTAGTTTTCTATTTGGATGCAAATAACATATTCAGGTTGAAGACTTCCCCAAAATTATTGGAAAATGCAAGAGGGGAAGTCATTGCAATGGTTGTATGCATATGGAATTCAACCATTAATTGCAAGCTTTTCTGTTGGTGTGATTGAATGCAAATTTTCTTTTTTGGTACGCAGGCCAAGGATCGAGCTGGTTGAAAGAATTTTCATATCGCAGCTAGTACGACGAAGTCAGGTCACACGAAAAGGGTTGGCTTTAACCTCTATCTAAACGGAATATTAGAGTCCTGCTGCTTTGAACACAGGCGAAGATGGATTTTCCATGCTAAATAAAATTGGAATGTAGCTACTTTTCCAAATCAAAGGCTATGTATGTATATTATGTTACTATGCAATCTTATGTGATGGTATATGTGGATCATTTCTATTTTACGATGGGATTTGGGTGGGTTCCAGTAGATGTGTATGTCTTGGGCATCAATTCTGCTTTGTTTCTGGTACCGATACAAAAGGTCACTTGAACAAATATTGGGCTTAGGTGACTGGTATTAGCTGCTAATTTGTGATGGTATTAGGTACTGGTGTTAGGTGCTAATTTGTGATGCTAACCTTGGAATATGCATTAAAAAACACTGTCTCATAAACTCATGTTAAATAAGTTCACATTTGATGTATTTCATCTTTGTATTTCGAATTATTCTCGTGCATATCTTATTTTTACAATCAGGTTTATAATTGGTAACCATGTCTATATCAGTGGTAGAACACTGTAAACCAATCCCAAAATGTTGAAGAATAATCTCAGAATTTAAATTCATTATAGATTAGGGGTATATATGCAAAAGTGTAATAGGGACAGCTGTACCAAACAGTAACTAAGATAGGTGCCAACAGTAAAATTTTAACCGTTGAAGCAAATGTAAGATAAAGACAAACATCTCCACTGTAAAAACTCAAAACCAAAAAATGTCAAAATATATTGAACAATGGAAGCAATTTGGGGAGAAGAAACATTTTTTTTTTCACAACACAGTGCAACAGTAATAAGTAACACATGTTTGTTTTGACTATTAGGACATCAGATATGGCACCCCGAAAAAACCACACCGCAAGAGCAACTGCAGTCAAATACACTAAGCGAAAGCGCACAAACAACCAAGAACTCCACACTGGGGAGACTTCAAATGCTGCGCCGCAAGGGGAAATTACTTTATCCCAACCACCAAAGAAGAAGGGACGAGGCCCTGGAAAGGTAGTAGACTCAACAGCAGACATAGCAGACCGACCAGTGATATGGCCAATTGGGGAACACTAGTTCACCTGCGATGGAGATGCGCGGCAGATAGTGAAATCAATAACTAGGCTGGCGCTCAACTACATGCCATCACCATTAAGATCTTATCACAGCTTTGATCCACAAACAAAAAATGCAGTCGAGAAGGCCTTCTTGGTAATATTATCCATAATCTTTTCACAAACCTAATGTGATTCATCATGATCATATATGAAATAATTGCGAACCTTCATTGGTAATGAACTGATCTGTGCTTTGTAATTGATTATTGATATGTGATTTATCATGAGAACCTTGATTGACCATGAACTGATCTGATCTGTGCTCTATAATTGAGGACCTTGATTGATAGTGAACTGATCGTATATGATTTGAGAACTGATCTGTGATTCATCAAATATAACTTTATTTACAACGGATCTGATCTGTACTCTATAATTTAATATTGTAAGTAAATGTAAGTACATAACCCCTGAATTCTAGAGTGTTATATTATGGCTAATTGTCATTTTTGTTGTTCAATCTAGTTTGTAACATGGTGCTTGTAAATGAACTGATCTGATTGACAAAGAACTGATCGCAATTTTGGTTAAATTTCATTTCCCATTTGAGGTGTTTGTTCAATTTCAATCTCTCTAAGATATCCCTATTCATTGATTGTTAATTTTCAGTAATTATACATGATAGAACGTATTACCACATATTAGCCAATCTTCAATGGAGCTCTTTATTTTCTTTTCAACAGGAAAGGTTTACATACCGGGAAGGGGAAGATCCTGACCGTTGTCGGGAAGTCCTGGATGGCATAGCTGGCAAAAGATATGGTGAGGAGATGAACACAGCAAGGGACAAATGCTTTAAAGCATTTGGTCGGAACATAGACAAATGGAAGGGCATGGTGCCACACTGGTGTCTTAACACCAAGTACTGGCACGAACTCTGTGACATATTCGCCACAGATGAGTGGCAAGGTTTGAGTGCTCAAAACAAGTCGAACCGTACCACCTCCGGACTTACGGTCTCGCACTTTGGCGGATCGGCAAGCGCACACCAGACCCAAAAAAAACTTGTAAGATTCTGGACTTTTGTGTTAAAAAATTACCATCATCCTCAAAAAACTCACTCAATTGACATTACCGCCTTCTTGTTTTTTGCTTTCCTATGTGGAGAAAAACTTGCTTAATGGGACAGAGCCGACAAAGGAGCAGCTTTATCTCCACACCCATTGCAAACTACCAAATGGCAAATCACCGGTGTTGGCCCAAATAGAGGCTTCCATTGCGGCTGCTTCCCAACCTATTGACGATGGTGATAGTAATGGCCTCGTTAACCCGTCAAATGCGGGGACTACCATACATGACAATCCTTTTGATGTCAACTCTTTCCAATTCACCAACAAGAGAGCACAGGATGTGTATGTAAGTACTTATTTCTCTCCAGTTCACCAATGTGCATTTCTGAAAAGCGGGTTTCCTGGCTAAGGTGCCTTTCAGTTTAATTCAAATTTACCCATTTAACTTTCTGAATTGGAAATCTACCACCTATTAGTCCTATCGAAAACTGTTGGCAAGTTAATTATAGGTTACAGCCCCAATCAGTTACATGGCTGGGAGCAACAGTGCTAGTATTAATTGTACAAAAGTATTTCTAGGTACATACATCCGAACGGGAAAACACAAAGCTAAGAAATTTAGGTTTGTTGCCTTTTGTAATGTTCCCAATGCTAAATTTTTTACAAATAAAATAGGCCTGATGCTTCACTGAATTCAACACCAATAGTGAGCCTTTCACCAATAAAAAGCGCAGAAGAGCTAATTACAAGGTTAACTTGTTCCAGGGACCAGATATGTGGTGGTGCATTATTAGAAGGTAGAGAAATTCATGGACTTGTTGTCCGGTCGCTATTGTGACATTAATAGCCTTCATGCACCCACTGTGGTATAAACTCGCTTACTGCTGTTAAACCTGCATTTAATTCAGAAATTTCCCCAAAATGCCCTTCCCTTCTTGAAATAGCATATGCCACCTTGTTTTTAGCTCCCTTCTTGTATTCTATTTACTAATTTAGACCAAGTAACTTGCTTAAGCCTCTGTGTGGCATGGGCGAGGTTTAATCCTTTGCTCAAGCAAGTAAAGAAGGTACTAATTTTATAAGTTCAACTTGTCTTAATTTTAATTTTTCATATAGCCTTCAACTTGTCTTAATTTTCTTATTTACCCCTCTAGAGTTTAATATATTGTATATACCCTCCAACTCTTCAATGTGTTTCTTATTTCTCCTTATCAATAAGATTGCAGCTATCATGATCATCAACTTCCAGAGACACCCAAGTTCTATTCCCTCGTACTGTGAATACTAGCCCAACAGTAGTAAATTTAAGTGATAAATTTGATATACATGAGTTAAGGGAGAAATAAGAAATTGACACGGTATTGAAGGGCATTTAAGAAATTAAGCCTTTTTTCTTTAACTTCATTCATCAATATACTATATTTTTAAACTGTTCAAAATTACAGGTGGATGTTACCGAAAAAATGGCTGATGAGTCAAATGCTGAGAAGGACGAGAGTGCTCTCTTCATCAATGCGGTTGGCGGTGTGAACCGTGGAAGGGTGCGAGGATTTGGATGTGTCCTCGACAATCATTTTTCACCATCCATGCGAGTCAGGCCAAACCGGGCCGTATCTTCTGTTTCTGGCATCACAAGCCTAGGGGAGAGAACTTTCACAGAATCACAATGGAGTGCTATGCTAGAAGAACGTGATCGTCGGCAGGAGGAGGAGCGGGAAGAGAGGAAGAGAGAACAAGCAAACAATAACCATCTCTTCAGCCAATTATTCTCGTTGCTTGCCGGCAATCAGACTAATTTAACAGTATGTAAACATAACTATCAATAGAAAATATTGTACGAACAGTGTTAGGCAACTTCATTTATAACCTCCCCACTGAGTAGTTTACCCATGGTATGTTGTTATTTTAGGCCTATTCCAGGGATTTCAATCTGAGTTTCATAACTCACTTTGGTATTTTGTTGAGTACAAAAATCATCATATCATCTATTACTATGAATAAATGTAGCAGGATCTAATTTAATTCTGGTTACTATTACGTGGATGTGATTTTGTTATTTCTGGCATAATACTAAGACTTTCATCAACTGCATTTTTTATGTAGGCTCAAGCACTCAGTTCTGATAAACCAGATGAGGTTGTAGTGGGTAATATGCATCATAACTTGCAGGTCAGAACTAAGCTTACAAAAAAAATTCCGGTTTAAGTTACTCTCATACAAGTAATGATATATGGTTCTTGCAACACTGGTCAAAATAATGTATGATCAATGAGGTGAACTTTTACTCAACTAACATGTTACAAATTTTTGTGAGTTATTCCAATGCACTCATATTGTGATATACTCTTCTTGCAAAAAATGGTACCATAAATGTATGATCTAAACTAACCTACATACTTTGGCAATGTGGTATACGTAGGAACTAGCTACGGCTATTAGAGAAGTTGATCAGGGAGGGAGGTACCAAACAATACTAAGTCAGGGACAGACTGGACAGGAGGCAGCAAGTAGTGAAGCCGCAATGAACGAATGGTTTGGGACAGACACCTAGAACAAAGGCGAGGCATTCTACTAAACCTTTTAGCATCAGTATGGTATTTTGAAGTTCTAACATGTGCAAAGCCTTGGGGGATATAATCTTTTGTAAATCTTTGTTTATGGTTTAACCATGTATTTTGGGTATAGGCACAAGTGTATTATATTAATGTGGCTGTTATGCTTGTCTGTTTTTGGTACAATGCATGCTTGATGACAGTGTTTGTTAATGCATATTACAAGGTTTCTCCTTAAATTGCAATGTGTTGTTACTAATGATTATTTATTTCAAATACAAATGTTTAATGGGTGGGAATTGGCATCGTACTGGGGTGGTATACTATTGGTACTGGATGGTACAATTAGAAAATGGTGATTTTTTTTTCAATTTCGGATCTATTATTTACATCGCAACATCCAACCAAATAAGCACGTACAAAACCCTGGCAATTACCTAGGTGGGACCCACGTACAAAACCAGGTGGGGCCCACTTTCGCTGCCCATGTAAAAAACCAGGTGGGTCCCACGGCCTCAATCCATGCAAAAAACAAGTGGGACCCACATGACTTATCCTTGGAAATACTCACGTGGGGTCCACGCTCCTATCCTTGCAAATACTCACAAGCTAGCCTTGCAAATACCGAGATGGGACCCAAACTTCTATCCTTGCAAATACTCAAAGGATATCCTTGCAAATACTTAGATGGGACCCACAGTCCTATCCTTGCAAATACTAAGATGGGTCCCACGTTTCTATTCTTGCAAATAACAAGATGGGTCCCACGTTTCTATCCTTGCAAATAACAAGATGGGTCCCACGTTTCTATCCTTGCAAATACTCCAGCCAGGCTCCAACCCTGAAAGTTTTTACATGCGTAGTTGTTCCATGCGGTAGCGCATGCAAAAGGCAGGGAAAAGGTATTTACATGCGTGTCCATGGAAATACTGAGTATTTACAACGGGGGTATAACCATGGGTAGTATTAACATGCGTTGGCGCATGCAACAAGCGTTTTTGGGGCTTGTTGCATGCGTATGCGCATGCAACAAGCCATTTTCAGACCCATGCTACAAACGAAAATTCTGGTAGTGTTATATTTTTTGCAATTTTTTTACTATTTATTAAGTCAGTTTTAAAATCGCTGATTTTAATAAATAGTGAAAATTTTCTAAATAATTGAAAACAACGATTTTAAAACTGGCTTAATAATTAGTAAAAAAAAGTTCCAAAAAATGTAAAATTTCGTCTCCAAGCACATTTTAATATAGATTGAATGTTGAACGGTTTGAATCGACTGTTTGGACTTTGAAAATGTAAGAACCAAAGCATTTGTTCCATGACCTAGGAACAAACGTTTTGATATTAGCCACTCAATATATATATATATATATATATATATATATATATATATAGTGCTTGGCTACTATGCTTATATAAGCATATGCCCACATATGCCTAAATGAGCATTTTTGCGTTTCCAATGTTCAAATGGTCGATCCGACCGTTCATCTTGTTCTCCATATTAATATGTGCTTGGAGACTAAATTTTACATTTTTGGGAATTGTTTTACTATTTATTAAGCCACTTTGAAAGTTTCTGATCTGGTGGTCCAGAATTTTGGAAACACTGTTTTTACTGTTCACCCAGATCAGCAATTTTCAAAGTGGCTTAATAAATAGTAAAAAAATTCAGAAAAATGTAAAATTTAGTCTCCAAGCACATATTAATATGGAGAACAAGATGAACGGTCGGATCGACCATTTGAACATTGAAAACGCAAAAATGAGTTATAAGCATATGTGGGCATATGCTTATATAAGCATAGTAGCCAGCCTCTATATATATATATATATATATATATATATATATATATGAGAAGGGTTCAAATGCCTCCATTTTTGTGTCTCCACCATGCCTTCATATTTAAAAACTTTAATAACTCAAATTTTAAAACTTAAAAGTCAAAATAAAACTGTTAGATATGACTACATCATTTTATCTATACACATGTAAAAAATTATAACATTTCAATTTTGTTTTGGTTGTTATCTTGCAAAAAGCGTACTAATGTGAATAATTTCTAGACGTTGAAAAACAAAATTACAATGTGATAATTTTATGAGCACAGAGAGAAAATAACATAGATCACATCCAACGGTCTTTATTTTGACTTTTAAGTTGTAAATTTTTTAAGTTGTTGCTTTCCGATGTTCAAACGATGTCTAAACTACTCTAGTTCCAATGTCTTTTACATAAATGAGGGAGACATGAGGAGGTAGTTTGTATACTTTGAAAAGGTATTAAATAAGAATAGTAGGCTTGTTCTCTGAGTATATGCAATTCTATAGTAATTTTACAGAGATGGGAATTAATTTTCTAGGAATTGGTCGGACATATAATTACTAACTTTGCTCAGAGCATGGATAACTGATAATGAGTATTATGCTTGTAATTTACAGGGGTGCATTGAAGCCTACTGACATAGATTCGCTATGGGTACATGTGACCTGTGCTTGGTTTCAACGTCAAGTCTCTTTTGCTAGTGACGAAACAATGGAACCTGCTGTAGGGATCTTTCCGGAAAGTTAGCACCTATCACTTTCCGGAAGGTTAGCATTTAACTTCTATGTATGAATGACTCAATAGAAAAAAAAAAAAATAACTTCTAGTAAATTGTTTTTATTTCATCGTTGATACTTTTGTTCTCCAGATTTGTGTTATATGCCGACGGAATGGACTCTGCTGCTTTTCTCTATCTACTTTTCTGAACCCAATCATTCAAAATTGTTGAGATTTGTACATTAAAAAGTTCATTTATCGAGATACGTGAATAAAAAATTTTGAATGGTTGGGATCGGAAAAGGAGGATCCTGCTTTTCTCTAAGAAAAGCAGCAGAGTCGGATCCCAAATACATGGTTCTTACACACAGTGCAACAGGTGTTCAACTCATTATCATGCTATTTGTGCATCAAGAGCTGGCTATACAATGGAGGTAAATTATTATAATAACATGTGTAAATTATATATATATAGAGAGGAGGGTTCAAATGCCTTCATTTTTTTTGTGCCTCCACCATGTCTCTATTTTTAAAAACTTCAATAACTCAAAATTTAAAACATAAAAGTTAAGATAAAACCTTTAGATATGATCTACATCATTTTATCTATGCACGTATAAAAAATTATAATATTTCAACTTTGTTTTAGTTGTAATCAAGAGCTTATAAAAATGTACTAATGTAGATAATTTATAGACGTTCGATTTTTCAATATGATTTTTTTTTTATGAGCACATAGAAAAATAACATAGATCTAACGGTTTTATTTTGATGTTTACAATTTAAATTTTGATTTATTAACATTTTTAAAAATGAAGGTATGGTGGAGGCATAAAAAATAAAAGCATTTGAACCCTCCTCTATCTATCTATATATATTTCCTGACTATGATTTTTGTATAAAATAAACTCTAAAAATATTACACAAGAAAAGATCCCAAGTGAAAAAAAATCAAGATTATGAATTCAAATTTATTATAATAAACCGACATATTGATGCCTTGTAAAGAGGATGACGTTATAATAATTTACCTCCATTGTATAGCCCTAAACCCTAAACCCTATACAGGATGCACTGGCATATGTATGGATGTACATTTCTTTAATAAAATATATGTCAATACATGACATGTAACATTATTAGTATATAATGTAGATGTACGATACCTTTCATGGATAATGTTACTTTTTTAGTTGTGGAGTGTAAAACAAAACTTGCCGACATTTTTATTAATATCCAAAGTTAATTACAAATTAATAAGTTTATCCTTGATTCTCGAGTTTTTCTAAAAATGTCCAAACTCTCTCCCAAAAATCGGCCATTTTATAGCCGGTTTTTTTTTTTTTTTTTTAGAGACACTACGAAGAGCAAGATAATGAAATCTAACACTGAAAATTTAAATTTTTTGTTTAAATTATTTGTTAGATTACTTCTTTTGATTTATAATTAGTATATTTATACTAAAATACACTCGATTACTTGAAATTATGTTGAATTACGCTAAATTATGTTAAATTACGCTAAAATACGGTAAATTCCGGTAAATTACTGTGTGTCTTCATAGTGATGTATAATTAGAAACTATTTTTTGTTTCTCTTTTATCTTCATAGTGATTTATAATTAGAAACTACTTTTTTAAGAGACACTGTGAAGAGCAAGATAATGAAATCTAACACTGAAAATTTAATTTTTTTGTTTAAATTATTTGTTAGATTACTTCTTTTGATAATTAGCATATTTATACTAAAATACACTAAATTACTTGAAATTATATTGAATTACACTATATTATGTTAAATTACACTAAATTACATTACATTACGCTAAAATACGGTAAATTACGCTAAATTACATATGAATAGGGACGATATCTTCACTGAAAAGGCGAAAAACGATGACGAAACTTCAAACGGCCATAAAACGGCGCTCGAGTGTCCGATTTCAGCAAATGACCACTTTTCGGAAAGCTTGTGAAAATACGCATGCGTCAGTGCCCAATATGTCAGATTTTAAAATTTAGAATTGCCAAAAAACTAAGGAAAGAGCCTCAAAACTTGAGTTGAAGTTTCCGATTAAGATTTTCATTTATATTATTCAATCTAAGTAGCTCAGTAAATTAGTTATATAATGAACTTGTAGAATACCAATTTCTACTATTTTTGGAATTTTCTTAACTATTTTTTATGATTCATGAAAGATGGCACAAAATCGGTCTACTTTAGCGTAATCTTGCGTAGTTTAGCGTAATTTACCGTATTTCAGCATAATTAGCGAAGTTATTATACTTTAGCGTAATTTAACGTAATTTAGTGTAATTCAACATAATTTATCATAATTTAGCGTAATTCAACATAATTTCAAGTAATCTAGTGTATTTTAGTATAAATATGCTAATTATAAATCAAAAGAAGAAATCTAATAAATAATTTAAACAAAAACTTCAAATTTTCAGTGTTAGATTCATTATCTTGCTCTTCGTAGTCTCTAAAAATAAAAAAATAAAAAATAAAAAAGAGAAAACCGGCCATTTCTAGGAGAGAGAAAATCGGCCATTTTATGGCCAGTTTGGTTATTTTTGGAAAAACTCGGGAATCATGGTAAACTTATTAATTTGTAGTTAACTTTGGATATTAATAAAAAGGGGGAATCGGTTATATACCCATCAAAAGTTTAGAATTTGGATATTTACCCATATTGTATTAGAAATTTGGGCCCAATTTGAAGATTTGATGGGCAAATATTCAAATTCTAAACTTTTGATGGGTATATAACCGATTCTTTCTAATAAAAATGTCGGCAAAACTTGAGTTAAAGAGAGAATATATTGGGGAGTTGAATATTAATTGAGTAAAGTAATAGAGGTTCACCCATGAAATTATTTAGGTCAAAGTGTTTGATTAATTGGTCCACGTGCACACAAAATATCTTATAATTCATCTAATTATATAATCACATGAGAGTTATCGTTTGACCTACTTCTAATTTGATGGGACCCAATCCTCTGCTTCCGATGGATACATATTATTCATATTTTGACAGAACAATTTTTAATTCATACAGAATATAGATAATAGAGTGAAAATTGCTCTATGTATATTTCATTATTTTGTGATCTGCATGAATTAAAAACTGTTTTGTTAGAATGTATATCTGCTTCTGATCATGCAAACAGATTTGTGATGAAATAATGCTTTGTCTACTAATTTTTTTTTGAGAAAAGAGTCTAGTATTATTTATTTTAATTAATAACGGTCAAAGTACAATTTGAAGATTATTCTTTGATTTAATATAAATAACAATCTTATGAAAGATTGCAGGTTTAAAACTCCATAAAAAAATCACATTAAATATTAGACAATTTGATGATTTGATTCTCAATCTCTTTAAAAAAAAAAGGAAACAAAATTGGAAAAGGTTTAAACAGAGTTTAACAATGAAAGTAAAAGAAATCTGAAAATATTTAAATGTTGAATGACTCAAAAGGTTTGAATCATCCGATCAAAATGAAAGAAACCAAAAGTAAAATTTGAAATAATAGAAAATTAATAATGTGTTTTCAGTGATTTTCGCTTCTATTCGATTGATTCAATTATTGTGAAAAAAAGTAAGGATTATGTCTTTGTTTATAAAATTGTAATTGATTACAGGAGGGTAGGATTTTGAATTAAAATCCAATAAAAAAAAAAAAAATCAAGTTCAATAATCGACATTGCTTGAGAACTTGCACTAGCTCATGTTCTTGTTTGATTTGTTCTCTAAAAAACTTTATGACACCTCTCTCCCAACATATAAAGTAGTTGGTAGATTCATTGTTTGTTGTACATACGTAGCACATAGTAATCATAAATATAGTACCCTTTCTTTATCAACTTTTTCGTTGTTAGACCTATCTGTAATGCACAGGGCAGTAGAGTGGGAAAAATGGCACCGCGGAGCCGGTTCCGTCACGGAATGGTACGGTTACGGCATGGAAATGCACGGCACGCCTGTCAGTTACGTGCCGTGACTCGTGTGTCTCTACCGTGATCATTCGCGTGCCGTGCTCATCTTTTGAAACTTAGGCACGGCACTGAAAGATTTAGTCATGGCACGACATGACATGTAGTCACGCGAGTCACGTGTAATTAGAACCATTAGATATTGGTTTAATGGTGAATCTTGAATAAACTAATCTAAATTATGATTAAATGGTCACGCGAGTCACGTATGGTCATGGCACGTTTAGTCACAGCATGACTCACGTGGCGTGACCATTCGCGTGCCGTGACCACCCCTTGACATTTTGGTCACGGTACGGCACAGCACGTAAAAAATTAACTTGGTCAAAGCACGGCACGGCACGAGACCAAAGTCACGGCACGGTACGTTTTTCCACTCAACAGGGTAGTATTAATTAGAAATGTGTTGCTTTGAGATTCGTGCCTTAAGAATTTGAACAGTTCAGATTTTTTTAAATGTCAACTAAAATTTTGAGATATCAGGATGGGGCGACAATTATACTTCCATATTCTTGGGACTTAATTCTAGGACAATTTTTTAGTCCTCGATTTTGAGGAGGGTTTTTATTTATAGAAAATATTATAAAATAATAAAGTAAAGAGATAGAGTACTTAAAAATTTTGATGTATAGATGGATATGTAAAAATTTCTCCGATTTAAATTTTGGACCAGAAGTTTTTTCCGATCCAAAGGGTTATTTTTTCTTTTTTCAGGTTGCCTTGAATTCTTTGTAGCAACTTTCTTCCGACTCTATATTTTTCTTCTTCATAAGATAGAGGCCACAGAGGATCGAAAGCAACTGAAATAAACCCTTTTGGATAGGAGAAATATTTACCGATCTATATATTAAAATTAGCGTAAATGCATCCAGTCCTCCTACACCTCCCCAACTAAAGTACATTTGCATTTTCTCCCTCCAAAAAGCAAATGTCAAAATTAGCGTAAAAGTTCATTTTTTATAATTTTTCTAAAAATAAAAATTAGCGTTTTTCTCCCTCACAAACAAAAAGCAAATGCCAAAATTACCAAAATTTTCTTGATCTTTTTATCTCTGTCAGGTCAAGCAATGCACGTTGAACGAATGATCTATCAAATTCTACTGTGAAATGCTAATTTGTTTTATGTAGAATAAAAAAAAATTAAACACGTTGGCAAAATTTAGTAACGCTCCAGATCATTGTAAATTACTGCGACTATCTTCCGATTTACTGAACAATAAAAAATTATTACAAACAAACATATATATTTAATTATTGGGCAATTCAGAGACGATCAAGAACGGATACGGTAGGAAGTTATGGAGATTAATATGTTGTATTTTAGATTAAAAATAAAATATTACAAATAAACATATTTTTTAAATTGACTTCAAACGAAAAAATTTAATTCGTGTAGTTGATTTACTTGTTTACATACAAAATTTATAATTTTTTGAATTAATTTAATATAAAATCAAGCAGTAAAAAATGATGAAAATAAATGTATTAAAACTAACTTATAAATCTTTTTTTTTTTACTGCTTGACTTTGTACAAAAATAATTCGACAATTTATAAATATAGTATGTAGACGTATCACTTGTGAAGTAGGCCTGTTTCAACGGTTTAAATTTGTCGTTTGAAATCAATCCGATGGATTTTGGAGAACACAATCTATATTTGTATTTGTTCTAGTAGCACTTCTAGGTTCGGTAATACAAATCCTCGCGTGAGGCAATGCTACCTGTTTAGTAATTGTTCCTCCGGCCATAATTAAAGGTGCTACTGATGCAGTTGCTCTCATAACTATTGTACACACATCAGGTAAAATAGTTTTTATAGTATCATTAATGGTTAGTGATTCGTGTACCCCTCCACCGGGAGAGTTCATATATATATAAATATCAGGATCATTATAAAGATTAGTTTTCAAATTCAACAGTAACAAGAGAACGATAGGTGTCATAATTTCTTTGCATAGAAAGAGTGTTCTTTCTTTGTAAAGTCGTTCGTATATGTCAATCCAAATCGGTTTTTCGTTTAAACGAGACTTATAAGGTACTTTTGGTATACCTAAAAGCATATAATATCTGATTCCTTTTTCAATCTGCTTTTTCTATTCGATATTATCAACATAAAAATAGTTTCTTTATTTTCATATTTTATTATCAACCTTCTATTTTACTCTATTTAGTATATAATTTTATTATCAACATAAAAGACCAATCTTTTCAAATTTTATATAATATATTTTAATATATGTTAGATATAGAATCTTCAATTGAATTTCATTATATTGAAACATATCATAGTTCTTCTTGTGTTAATTGTATATCCATGTTAATTAGTAATGAATGTTTAGTATATTTAGAAATTCATTATATGTCCTTGATTTCATTCTTCGCATGGGCGAACCTATTAATGAAGCAAATTCAATGAAACAACAACTAGTATCATATAAAAGAGGCCATAAACTGGAAAGTCTTGACCAATTTGAAAAATCATTTGATGTAGTTGAAATAACTGAATTGGAGGTTGTTTGATCAAGTAACGAAAAATCAATCAAATTCATAACTGTCTTATTAGGATTTTGTCCTTGTTTTTTTTTTCCGTTTTTTCAGAAAATTTAGTTAAGACCATTCTAATGCTCATTTTCGTCATGCGTAAACTGAACCACCAGTTAGGCTAATAACGAAAATAAAAGCTTCGATAAATAAAGATACACGGAAAAAAAAAGACTGTTTTAACATCAAAAACAACAAAAACAAGAGCAAACATATAATAACGAATTCGGAATTGTAACGAATTCGGAATTCCAGGTCCTTCACGAATCGGGGCTAAAACTCCTTAAATAAAAAATGTTAAGATAGTAAAAAGGCTTGATATTATGAGAAATGCCCAGAAAATATCATATTCATGAAGCAGAAACAAACACCCTAATTCTATTCAATAACTTAACGTCCAAGACCCCCTTCTCGGATCCCCTAAAGTAACTCCAATTTTGAGTTTAAATTTGGATTGTTCGATTTGCTCTGGCACAAACATTAATGGAAGACGCTCCATCAAAATACATCATTAAAAAGGCTCCATGTATTCCACATCTGACCATGACACAGATTCTAATCAAACAGTCCGGATCTAAACTCAAATTTGAAATACTTTAGGGGACCCCCACCCCATGCTCACCAATAAATGTTCTAAAATTGACCTCTACATTTTTTTTTCTAAAAATAAATACATATGAACTTTCATTGTCTAAAATTTTGCATCCTTCCTGGAGACAACCGGGTCCCCATAGTGAATTAGTGGTAGAGAAATTGGTCAACTTAATATAGGGGTGCAAACGGATCGAATACGGATCGGATAGTGGTAAAATCCGTATCCGCTTTTATTTTTCGGATACGGATTGAATATTAGACGAATACGTACGGATATGGATTAGATATCAGATATCCGTAGATATATACATAAATATTTTTATAATATATATTCAACTATATAGTATATATCTACTATTCGGATACGGATAATTAAATTCAAAATCATATCTGTATACGTATCCGCACGGATATTCGGATATCGGATATCCGTATTAAATTTTCGGATACGGATCCGGATACTGTTGGATATTATCCGATCCGTTTGCACCCCTGACTCAATAGCACTTTAGCCTCTATTAATATATTTTCTTTAAATGGTATATGCTGAAAATATTCATATTGGATTAAAAAAAATAAAATAATAATAGATATTAGAATAATATGCACAGGGGATAGAATCAGCACAAGTGAAAGATACTGGAAATAATATAGTTGTCATGGGAAAATTGAAAACTTGTAATTATATTTCGTAAGTTAAAAATTTTAAAATTAAATAGAGTACATTAGTTATAGCGTTCTCAATTTTTGGTTGCTTGATTTTTATGTATATTCATCATATCATGAAAAGATTAAAACCAATGACACGGTTTCTGTTAATTGTTATTTAAAATTTGAAATATAGAAGAGAATGAGAGTTTATGACAAATTTTAATACACAAAAAAAACCAAGGAGCAAAACCCTCCATCAGCCAAAACTTACATGAAAATACTATTTGGAGTGGAAGGTGAATGATTTTCATAATTAAATTTTTGTAGTGGAAAGCTAATGTTTTTTTATTTATTTATTATGATGAGATCCCTCTAAAATGAAGGAGATTCCATGGGATATGCTTTTTCATTGTCATGTGCACTTTGGCCCTGTCCCAGTGTCCCCCCAGATGCTTCCAGAATAAATTTGGATATTTAGGAGGAGAGGGGATATTTTGAGTCTTGGATTTTGTAATTTAAAGCATAATAAGATCCAACACTACTTAACAGTGAGTAGCACAGCCAACATTTATTCTAAAAGATTTTTTTTAGTAGGGTTAAAAAACCTCATTGTTTTTGTGTTCTGATTGTGTTTACATTTTTTTTTTTCGTTTTTAAAGTCAAGTCAATTTAAACTACTTAACATGATTTCACATTAGAATTTATTTGAAATAAAATGTGTTTGGAGATCAAATTTTATATTTTTTTAGATAGATACAAAATTAATTTTTTTGTATGGCCCAAAATCTTCTAAAATTTGTAATTTTATATCCATAATTTTTTTTAATAATAAATAGATTTTGATTTCCAAGCACATTTTAATAGGGATAATGTTGAACAGTTTAAATCGACTGTTTGGATCTTCAAAATAGAGATAAGAATGCGAGATACGATTGGGTCATGAAAACACAATGAGGCATTTTAACATATTCTTTTCTTTAAGGATATTAATGTAAAATTTCAAAGATGAATAACAAATGTATAACTCAATTCCTTCCAGAACGCTATGAGGTTGTTTGGTTTGGTGGGAAATGAGAGAGAGGATGGAGGAACAAAAAAAATTATATTTTTTCTTCATATTGTTGGAATGTTAAATCTTTTTCTTAGAATACAAATCTTAATTATCTCCTTGTTGTCCCTCCATTTTCCTTCATGTTTCACTGGTACTACAATTATATATAGTGATGATATTAGTTGTTAGTATTATTATTTCAAACTATTATTGATATTATTTTAATAGTATGATGATTATTATTATGATAGTTATTATACTTAAGATTGTGATGATTATTATTACTATTACTATTATTATTATTATCATAATAAAATTAAAGAATCTTTCATTTTTCTTCCACATCAAACGGGCTTTCTGTGTCAAATTTCTAGTACCGAAGTGTAACATTTCAAAAAGTCTAATTTATATTTGATAATGTTTTGGTAATAACAAAAGATTCAAGGGCACGGTGGAAAACAAGGGCTTCAGTGAAATTTTTCTACAAACTTCAAAAAAATTATATAATTTCGAAAAAGTAAAAAAAAATGAATCAGCTATCGAATTTAATCCGTTTGATCATTGACTGATTGTGGTTCGTTTCAAATAATTAAACTTTTTTAGGACTTCAAAATCTTGTTAAAGTTTCTTACCCATTTAATAAACCGACTTGTTCTAGTGACAAAAGACAACATTTTTATGTAAAAAGTAACAAATTAAAATTCAAATGAAATTTGAAACAAAAAAATAACACCTACACATTTGCCGCCTCTTTTGTTTCAACCATGCATGTTGCCTTGCCGTTCTCCATGAGTGCATGGTAACTAGAGTGGGAAAAATGGCACGACACGCGTGTCAGTTACGTACCGTGATTTGCATGTACCGTACCGTGATCATTCGCGTGCCGTGCTTATTTTTTGAAACTTTGGCACGATACGGCATGACACGGAAATATTTAGTCACGGCACGATATGTAATCACGGGAGTCACGTGTAATTAGGACCATTAGATATTGATTTAATGGTGAATCGTTTAGGCACGGCATGACTCACACGGGGTGACCATTCGCGTGCCGTACCACCCCTTGACATTTTAGTCACGGCGTGGCACATTTTTCCACTCTAATAGCAACAACCAATTTGCTCTTCAATGTCAAACTTTAAACGTAATCTCGTACTTGGAGACCAAAATTTACATTTTTTGCAATTTTTTACTATTTATTGAGTCAGTTTTAATATCGCTGATTTTAATAAACAATGAAAAATTTCTGAATCATTGAAAACAACGACTTTAAAACTGGCTTAATAATTATTAAAAAAATTCCAAAAAATGTAAAATTTGGTCTTCAAGCACATTTTAATATAGATTGAATGTTGAACGGTTTGGATCGACTGTTTGGACTTTGAAAATGTAAAAACTGAAGCGTATGTTCCATGACCTAGGAACAAACGTTTTGATATTAGCCACTCACTATATATATATATATAGAGGAGGGATCAAGTTACAACAAATTTGAGTTACAACAACTATTTTTTTCATTTTCAAAGTCCAAATCGTCAATCCAAACCGTTCAACATGATTATCTAAATAAAATGTGCTTGCAGATCAAATTTTACATTTTTTTGAATTTTTTACTATTTATTAAGATGGGTACAAAATTCAATGGTCTGAATTTGACTAGTTTTTGTAAAATACTTAATAAATAGTAAACAAATTCAAAAAAATGTAAAATTTGATCTGCAAGCACATTTTATTGTGGAGATCATGTTGAATGGTTTGGATCGACAATTTGGACTTTGAAATGAAAAAAATAGTTGTTGTAACTTTGTTGTAACTTGATCCCTCCTCATATATATATATATATATATATATATATATATATATATATATATATATATATAGAGTTGGCTATGGTGAGTTGTAAAGTAAGGGCTTTATTTTACTTCAAGCTCATATTTTATATATTGAAACTTCAAAAATACGATCCGAACCGCTCACCATGATCTCCATATTGAAATGTGCTAGGAGACCAAATTTTTCATTTTTTTAAATTTTTTTACTAATTTTTTAGAATATTTCAAAAACATTGTTTTTATGGTCCAAAATCCATTCAAAAACAACGATTTTCTACCTATCTAAAAAAATAGTAAAAAATTTCCAAAAAAATGTAAAATTTAGTCTACAAGCACATTTAATATGGATATCATGTTGTGCGGTTCGGATCGACTGTTTGATCTTTGAATTTCGGAGATATGAGTGTGAAGTAAAACAAGATCCTTACTTCACAACTCACCATAGCCCATCTCTCTCTCTCTCTCTCTCTCTCTCTCTCTCTCTATATATATATATATATATATATAGGCTATGGTGAGTTGTGAAGTAAAACGTCGTTTTACTTCACGCCATATTTTTATTTTGAAAATCCAAACAACCGATCCGAACCGTTCAACTTTTTCTAAATATTGAAATGTGCTTGGAGACTAAATTTTACATTTTTTGGAACCGCTCAACTTATCCAAAGTGGCTTAATAAATAGTAAAAAAATTCAAAAAAATGTAAAATTTAGTCTCCGAGCACATTTCAATATTTAGAACATGTTGAACGGTTCGGAGCGGTTGTTTGGATTTTCAAAATGAAAATATGAGCGTGAAGTAAACGGGAGTTTTACTTCGCGAAGTACAATAGGCCATCTCTCTCTCTCTCTCTATATATATATATATATATATATATATATATATATATAGATAGACTATGGTGAGTTGTGCGTTTTACTTCACGCCATATTTGTTAGTGTAATAATCTATAAGTCAATAAAATAGATTTTGTATTCAATATGTTTTGTTCATGAATTGAATGATTAATAAAGATATCATTTTGTTCCTTGAGTTTTATCGAATTATGGATCATTTAGGCATTTGGATTCGAAATGTGTAGAACTTCATAATATAGATGATAAATATTCTTAAAAGTCTCTAACCAAGGTAATTAGCAAGGAATTCTAATTGACTGTTAAAAGGTTAGTGTGTGGATTAAATGATGATTAGGTTTTACGAACCATAGACAAAGAGTTGTCATTTTAATCACACAGATATATGTTGGAGAACATGATATTTGACAGACCCTAAATGAAACATTAAATGGATTGTGTTCGTGTCATTAATGTTTTCATTCAGTGTTAGATTCTAAAGTACGAGGTATTCGTCTTTCCTACATGATAAGTATGTATCTGTGAGTGTTGTCCAACGCATCCGTAAAAAGTAGCTATACAGACTTCATTTCACTATACATAACTTTTGCGGAGCAGAGATGTTCACCAAGACTACTATTGTCCTCTTATTTCAATATGAGTGATGGTATCACTAGGCCTCTTGATAAAGTTAGATTATCTGCATGCGGTATGATTAAAAAGTTAATCATATTTGATAATCTACTTTAAGATCAAGAAAAGATTAAGTTTGCAAGGATGACACATACCTGCCTTGAAACTAATCTGATACTATGAGACATAAGAATTAACACGAGTAAATTGTTTATTGGATGTGATATTGTACTGTACAAGATCATCTGTGTAAATTGGGTAGTCATAATGCATTCTGTGAGGTGCCACTTATGATTTATAGAATTAAAAGGAATTTTATTCTATTGCCAACATAGCACAGATCCTATCGAGTCACACCAATAGAAAAGTAATCATAGAAGTTTACGATTAATTATAAATGTTATAATTAATATAAATGTCATAAAGATTACAAGTTTAAACAAACTAAATTTATAAACGTGTATAACACGTCGTATGAATTTATCGCAACAACATACGCAAGAAATATAATTATTCTGAATAATTATGCATATCACTATTGGATCAAAATATTAATTATGAATTAAATATCTTGGCCCAAAACCCACTTTAGTTTAGGCCCAAAATTAAATTTAGAATTTAATTTAAAGGCCTAATTAAAACCCACAAATAAAAGCCCAAATTCAAAGATTGCAAATTGGGCTTAGAGGGCAAAAATGTCATTTGGCCATTTACTATTCACAACCTTCTTACTATTCACAACCTCCTTACTGTTCATGGGGACAATTTGGTCATTTTGGCATATTCCAAAATCTATAAATAGAGGGGTAGGGGTAGAGAGAAACTAACCAATTCCAATCGAATCGATTTCGATATATATTTTCTCTCTCCCGGTTTCTATCCTCCCAAATATTGATTTGCGTAGAAAAGAAAGAAATACGTAATCCACGTATTATCTTGCGAGAGTTGTAGTGAATAGTGTTTGCGGTGAATAGTGTATTTACGGTGAATAGTGTATTTGTTGTAAATAGCATATTTTCGGAAAACACTGATTTCACGGTGAATAGTGTTTTTGCGAAATCCCGCTGGTAAAGTATTTATGGCAAAAGAAATACCAGCTCTCTGGTTATTCCTGATGGACACTGATAGAGGCATCATACGTTTGGTGCTCCACTACTCGACCGGCTGCAAATCCAATTCGAACTTGGAACGCGGTATAAATGTTATTCAATTTATTTAAATGTTAAATAAATTTAGTTTTAGAAATCAATCAGAGAGTAGATCCTCAACTTATAATAGAAGTAAAAATTTTGAATTTTACGTTCTTTCCGCACCGACTTACAAGGATACACTGTTCCATTGTGAACAGTAAAAAACAGTAAAAATTTCTGGACCACCGGATCAGAGATTTTCAAAGTGACTTAATAAATAGTAAAACAATTCCCAAAAATGTAAAATTTAGTCTCCAAGTACATTTCAATATAGAGAACATGTTGAGCTGTTCGAATCGGTTGTTTGGATTTTCAAAATGAAAATATGAGCGTGAAGTAAAAATGACCTCTTACTTCACAACTCACCATAGCCCAGCTCTATATATATATATATATATATATATATATATATATATATATAGAGAGAGAGAGAGAGAGAGAGTGGCTAATATCAAAACGTTTGCACCAAGCCCCTCGTGCAACCAAGTTGTTTTCGGATTTTCAAAATTCAAACGGTTGATCCGAACCGTTAGATGTTCAATCTATATTAAAATCTGCTTGGAGACCAAATTTTACATTTTTTGGAATATTTTTACTATTTGTTAAGCCACTTTGAAAATTGCTGATCCGGATGAACAGTAAAAACAGTGCAATTAAATTCTGGACCATGTGATCAGTAATTTTCAAAGTGGCTTAATAAATAGTAAAAAAATTTCAAAAAATGTAAAATTTGGTCTCCAAGTAGATTTTAATATAGAGATCACATCTAACGGCTCGGATCGACCGTTTGGACTTTGAAAATCTGAAAACGACTTGGTTGCACGAGGAGCTTGGTGCAAACGTTTTGATATTGGCCACTCTCTCTCTCTATATATATATATAATTTGATCTCGTGGTACTTTTCCTATCGAAATCATGTTTAACTGTTCAAAACAATTGTTTGAACATTAAAAATAAAGATATGAATCCATAGCACGGATCGATCCATAATATGCGTATCACCGTCGCCTCACTCAAGTTTCAATATTGTAATCAGCTTGTAATTTTTTTTCCAAATACATTGAGTGAGATAAAATACATTGGGCCTTTTCTCTATTTCTGACGCTTTTAGGTATATGCTTGTGTAAGCGTTAGACGTAGAAAAATAACTAATTTGCTCTTGGAAACTTCCAATTAGAAGACTGACATTTTCTGAAACATGCTACATATTTTTTATTTTTTAATGAGGGTAAAATGGGTACTTCATAAATTAAAATGAGTTTCAATAAAAGACAATAAAATGGGTAAATCGGTGATTTTTTTATGTTTAGAAGAGTAAATATGATATTATGAATTTTAGAGGGGAATATGTAATTTTCAAGTTTTTGCGGAATATACATGAAATTTCCCATATTTTTTAAGATAAGATGTAAGTAAATTTTACACCTTTAAGCATTTACGAGGACCTTTCATCTGAATCTCGAACATTCAATCTTCTACTTAAAGAACATTGTCTTTAGTCATTAAGTTAAAAACTTGCTCGTTTCTTTTAGATAGTTTTGTTAGAAAATGATTTGGTGCATGTGTTGTGTATGTGCAAACATTAAGAGTTTATGTAAAGAATTTCTATTGTTCATGACAAAGAATATGTTCTTACTGTAGTTGAGATTAAAGGAGGAGTCAGAAGGTTGATCAAATGAGATGAACCTCTTTATAATTATTTGAACAACAAACATATTTTTATATTTTGTTTTGAAAAAAAAAAAAAAAGCTTTTTGAAATCTTTTTGGTATAATGCTGATTCTTTTTTCAAGAAGTGAAGGACAATATAAGTCATATATTCGTTTTTAAAGTCCAAACGACAAATTCAGACCATTCAAACCGATTCTTTTCTTGAGAGCTTTATTTACATATAAATTTTTTAAATCTTAACATTGATTTAGTATCAAGTCAAGCGGTCAAAAATAAAATTTTGTGCGTATCTTAATGTATATTTTTTCTGAAAATCTTCATTTTCAAAAATTCTAAAAAAAATAGTAAAAGAATTTCAAAAAAAATGAAAAATGTGCTAGTCTCCAAGCACATTCTGATATGAAGATCATATTGAACGGTTCAAATCAACTGTTTGGACTTTCAAAATAGATATATGATTTATTGGCATATGTCATGATATATTTATATATATGTAGTGTAGTCAGACTCTTAATACTTCATATATAAGTAGTTCAGTCAATAGGCATAATTCCTACAACCACAAATTCTACAACTTATTTCTAGTACAATACCTTATTGTGTAGAATGAAATTTGCATCGTTTTAACTGATATAAATTTCAAAACGAACATTTTACAATTGAAATCGACACTAAAATAATTTTGATTGGGCTGAAAATTATTTTATCCACTGCGGTAACACAAGAGATACCCCAACCGTATATATTTCTCCTTGAGTGAGTCTATGGTACTATGCATAGTATGGATTGGTCCGTACTACGGATCAATATTTTCGTTTTCAAAATTCTAACGGTCGATTCGAACCGTTCAACATGATTTTCATATAAGAATATACTTGTGAGCTAAATTTTTTATTTTTTTAAATATTTTTACTATTTTTTTAGATAGGTAGAAAATCACTATTTTTGGATGGTCCAGAATTTTCAGATCAAGTGATTTTCTACCTATCTTAAAATATAGTAAAAAAAAATTCTAAAAAATATAAAATTTAGTCTGCAAGTACATATTCATGTGGGGATCACGTTGAATTGTTCGGATCAACCGTTAGGATTTTGAAAACGAAAATATTGATCCGTAATACGAACCAATCCGTGCTATGCATAGTACCATAGACTCACTCTTTTTCCTTTCTTTCCTTTCTATAATTCAAATAAACTTGTTTAAATTGGTTGATTTTTTTCTTTTCTTTTCTTTCCTTTTAAATGGTTGGCAGTTAGAGGTGCCAATGATATCTTTTTAGCCATTTATACAACCCGTATCGTATTCCATTTTTTAGATATTATGTATATATCAGGTTTGAATTAATTTGGAAGTTGCTAATTATTAAATAGTACGTGTAAATATGTTTTAATAACTTTCATATGGATGATCCAGAATGTTCAGATCAAGTGATTTACTATTTTTTTAGATAGGCTGTTTTTGGATGGTCCAGAATGTTCAGATCAAGTGATTTTCGAAAAAATAGTAAAAAAGTTTGAAAAAATGTAAAATTTGGTTTGCAAGTACATATTCATTTTATAATCATGTTGAACGGTTCGGATCGACCGTTAGGATTTTGAAAAGTTAAATTTTGAGCAGTAGCACGGACCCCATCAGTACTATGCATAGCACCGTAGCCTCACTCATACTTTATTATATCAAATGTAGTACAAAATATATTTATACTGTAGAAACATGTGTCTTCTTTCTTTAACTTCAATTGATTATATAATTAGTTATGAGTAAGGATAAAATGTCCCATTGGTTGAACCTCAATCATATTTCACATTCTTATTTTCGTTTTTAAAATTTAGACATTTGATTTGAACTGCTCAAAATGATCTCCACATTAAAATGTATTTGGAGACAAAATTTTATATTTTTTAAAATTTGTTTACTAATTTTTTAATAGATACAAAATCATTATTTTTAGATGGTCCGAAATCTGAACCAATCATACCCCCATACCTATATCTCTATTTTTAAAGTTCAAAGAGCCAATCTGAATTGTTAAACATGATCTTCATATGAAAATGAACTTGGAGATCAAATTTTGCATTTTTTTAGATTTTTTTAATTTTTTAGATAGATAAAAAATTGTTGACTATTCAAAAACGACGATTTTCTATCTATTTAAAGAAAATAATAAAAAGCTTCTACAAATGTAAAATTTCTTCTCTACAAACATTTCATATAAGATCATATTTAACGGTTTGAAACGATTGTATTAAATTTCAAAATAGAGATACAAATCTTTAGCATGAATCAATTGGTAATATAATATTCGATAAAAAAGAAAATGTTTGAATTATTAAAGGTCTAGTGTGATTTGTTAAGAATATTTTTATTCATAGAAAATATTACAAAATAATATATAAAAAGAGAAAGAGAATTTTTATTTTTTGATGAAGGATCAAAAGAATTATCTATTCAAAGTTTGAAACAGTAAAATTTCTATCGATCTATTTTTTTTTTCTTAATAAAACTGTCTGAAATCTTCTGTGACAACCAAGGCAAGGATTTTTAAGACAATTTATTTTGAAGGTCCAAGATTTGTCCAATCCACAGAGAATCCAAGGCAACTGGACAAAAAAAAAATTTCTTTGGATTGGATTTGTTTTACCGATTAAAATTTCTACTAATCTTTCTGTGCATAATTGAGGATACTCTTTCTATTTTCCTATATAATTTTTATAATATTTTCTTTGAATACAAAATACTCTGATTTGTTAGGATTTTTTTTAAAAACCGTAATTAAAATAATTAATTAAAAAAAAATAACTTGATTACTGAGTTTTTTACAAAAATCGTAAAACCGAATTGCCATTTCAGTTTGAAGGTTTTTTTTTTGCTAAACCGAATTGGCAATTCGGTTTTGGCTTTTTTCACAGCGTTTCCGCCACCACGCCACATAAAATCCGAAAAGTGAGCAAACCGAATTGCCAATTCGGTTTAGGGACTTTTTTAGCCTAAACCGAATTGGCATTTCGGTTTAGGGGTTTTTTTTTTTTAGAGACTAAGAAGAGCAAAATAAAGAAATCTAATACTGAAAATTTGAATTTTTTGTTTAAATTATTTGATAGATTACTTCTTTTGATATATAATTAGCATATTTATACTAAAATACGCTAAATTACTTGAAATTATATTGAATTACACCAAATTACATTACATTACGCTAAAATACAATTAATTACGCTAAATTACATATGAATAGGGACGATATCTTCACTGAAAAGGCGAAAAACGACAGCGAAACTTCAAACGGTCATAAAACGACGCTTGAGTGTGCGATTTTAGTAAATGACCACTTTTCGGAAAGCTTGCAAAAATACGCATGCATCCGTGTTGGATATGCCGGATTTTAAAATTCAAAATTGCCAAAAAACTAAGAGAAGAGCCTCAAAACTTGAGTTGAAATTTTCGATTAAGATTTTAATTTCTATTATTCTATCTAAGTAGCTCAGTAAATTAGTTACATGATGAACTTGTAGAATACCAATTTTTACTATTTTCAGAATTGTTTTAGTATTTTTTATGATTTATGAAAGATGGCACAAAATCTGCCTAAATTTGCGTAATTTGGCGTATTTCAGCATAATTAACGGAGTTATTGTAATTTAGCGTAATTTAGTGTAATTCAACATAATTTATTGTAATATAGTGTAATTCAACATAATTTCAAGTATTTAGTTTATTTTTTTTTTGCTAATTATAAATCAAAAAAAGTAATCTAACAAATAATTTAAACAAAAATTTCAAATTTTCAGTGTTAGATTTCTTTATTTTGCTCTTTTTAGTGTCTAAAGAAAAAAAAAAACCTAAACCGAAATGCCAATTCAGTTTAGGCTAAAAAAACCCCTAAACCGAATTGCCATTTCGGTTTAGGGGGATTTACACGCATGGTTACATAGTTGGAGTGGGGATTTGTGAAAATAAACTAAACCGAAATGGCAATTCGGTGTAACAAGAAAAAAAATCCTTAAACCGAAATGCCATTTCGGTTTTTACGGTTTTTATAAAAAACCCACTAATCAAGTTGTTTTTTTTAAATTAATTATTTTAATTATGATTTAAAAAAAAAATCCGATTTGTTAGTGCAATGTAAAATTGATTGCAGTGAATATATTTATTGAAGTTCGTACTAGTTGCATGTGCAGTGCTTACATTCGGGTTGAACGTGCTAGCAAAAGTCAAGCACGAGCATAACCAATATGAACCCCACAGCCCACAGGCTACAGGGGACTACTTTCCAAATATAGAAATAAAAACAAGTTGAGAACAAACCCTGTCTGCTGTTCTTCTTTCACAGCGGATCCCAACAGGCCGGTTCACGGTGGGTGTATGCACCTCTCGCTCTCTATTTCCAGAGAAAGAAAATAACACTTGGGGCCTAAGATGTTTTGTTGTTTTGTTCGCCCATTCGCGTATAAATCTCTCTCTACGGCCGCCTCTCACTTCTCTTCACTTCACTTTATAGTTTCCCCTTTCTCGAAAGAAACCACTACTGAAAGAAGCCAAAGCCAAATTTGCAAAAATTGAAAGGACGATAACGGGTTGAGAGATGTATGCGGATGCGGGTTGGGAGATTGGAATCTCTCCCGGATTCCTGACTAATTACGGGTTCGGGCACTACGACCAGTATCAGCAGCGATTTCCGATGGCCGATGCGGGGCTGATCTCCTCCAGCTCCTGTTTCACTGACGTTGGGTCCCACGTGGTAATTTCCTACTCTCTTGCTTGCTTTTTTCGCTTGTAACTATAGATTTTAAGTTCTTCTCCAATTTGAACGACACTGGAGACGTCCATTATTGTATGAATCCACATGGCAAGCTTCCAATTATAATTGATGAAGATCGGTGAATGCCTGAATTGAGAGGAGGGAAAGGAAGAAGAGAGAAAGAGTGGAAATTTACCTTGCTTTCTGAGTTTAATTTCAGAAGATTAAACGAGGTGAATAGAGAAAAATTGAATTTATCCCTCGATTCAATTCTTCCATTTTTGTTCCCTCTCAGTTTGAAAGATAACAAATTTGAATTTATCCTCATTTTAATTCCTTCCCTTTTACTTCCCAACTACGGAGCAGTCTTAGTTGATTGACTGAGCTGATTTGAATGATGTTCACCATGCTCCTTTTTTTTCATTTGCTTGCTTGAAATTAGTAATATTCTTTATGAAATAGTGGAAGTTGTTATTTAGCTGATTCCGTAAAATCAAATCATTTATGTCTAATAGCAGTGGCAAAAATTTCGATTCCCAATTTGTTGTGTGTGTGTTTGTGTGTTGAATTATCAAATTCGGGTACTGAATTACTGAAATTTCTCAAGAGGAACACTAATTGAAAAAGCTAATTAAAGCAAATTGACTAGATCTTATATCTATGCAAATTATCTTTGATTTTTCATGTGGTACAATTTCAACTTATAAGTGTCTCTTGATGCTTTTCCTATGAATGGTGTATTTCTATTTGCTGTAAGATGCTTGTTTAATTCCACTACTGGTTCAATGTCACATCAGAGCTCCCATTTGATGTAATGTCAGCCAATTTAGAAAAATATTCTTGTTAAGTTATACACAAATCGTGTACTTCAATGATGTCGGGTGGGTATTTTCTTAAATACTTGATTGTCAACTTCTAGAGTTTTCTTAGATCAGTGACGTGAGTATTTTCTTTAATTAATTATGCTTTTATTTATGCAGTGAAAATTGAAAAAAAAAAAAAAAATCTGAAATCGTGTGTCAAATTTCTCTTGGTTGACCAGAGAATTTGTTATATTTACAATTATAAACTCTTTTTCACAATCAAATAAAGAATAATTATTAAACTTCTGAAGTTTCATTTTTTTTATCAATAAGGTCTAAAGTATTGCATCTAATTAATCATTTAACTTTAAAATATAATTTTGTGCTGAGGATTGATTGGACCCATGAATTAGTTTTAAATTTCATCCTTGATATTTTTTAAAAAGGAGGTATTCTGATTCAAGACATTTAGCCATTAGAATCTATCATTTCTAAACCAATAGATTAGGTTTAGAGATCATTTCTAAGACATTTAGCCATTAAATCTATAATTTCTGGTGCCAAACAACTGTTTATTGGTATCTGCTTTAAATTTTGATAGAGACACTAAAGAAGTTGACTAGCACCAAATAATAGTCTTAAATAGAATTATCTTTGCATAGTTGTACCCTAAAAAGTGTGTGTTTGCATAATTTACATTTCTTAAGTTAGGGAATTTCATCAACTTGTAAGAAGGGGCAATAAGCACCATAAATTAGCACCCAAAAAGGGAAAAAAAGTGTTAAACCTCTGCTCTTCTTTAAGCAGTTAGCACCATTACTTTATCAAAATAAGAAAGAGAAAAGGGACTCTTCTCAGTTGTACTTCCACAGAAAATGACATGTACTGACTGTACTATCAAAAATATCTTTTTTTGCTAAGTTGTAGATTTTGTGTTTTTCTAGGGTTTCTTAATCAAATATCTCTCTTTATTCTTCTTTCATTTCTATAAACAGTTGATAAATCCTTGGAACTGTTCTATGCAGGGTGCCATTGGTCAACCTTCGATTATGTCAGAATATGACCTAGGTGGAGAGGGAGACCTATTTAAAGCGCCTGAAGCGATAATAGAAGAACCAGTTTTGGGTATAGATCCGGTTGCCGCTGCTGCCATTTCCATTATCTCTAACACCGATGACATCATCTCTGACACAATCAACGTCTCTGACATGCATTTAATGCAAACAGAACAACTGCTAAATGATGTTTTTTTCGAGTGCAAGAAGGATCTACTTGAGAAATCGGCCATAGAAGAGACCACTGATTTTGCTGATCTGTTGGATGTGAAGATACCTCCTGTGCAGGAGATAATGGAGGCTCCAGTTCAAAATGTACAAGAGAGTGGGGCGAAAGGTGTTGCTGAAATATGTGCACAAGGGGAGGGGGTTATTCAGAAAAGAAGCATCAGTTCTGGCTGTTTGAAGTCGATGGAGTGGGTCCCGGGATGCTCTGTCAGACCAAATTTTCTCGACTTTCAGGGGCTCGATTTTGAAGCTGCTTTTGGATTGAGGAGAGCTTACAGTGATGGAGATATTCAGGTGAATTTTATTTTTGTCACAAAACTCGGTTCGCTGTAGTGTACAAATCGTGCTATTCAATAATTGTTTGGTGCAATCATTCACCGTTCTTTTTTTTATGTACCACTTGACTGATCCTCCAATAATTTATATATCACATATAAGTAGAATTTGACTAAAGATGCTTTTTTTATTATTACAGAATTTGGGAAGTAATAACATGAAAATGGTGAACGTTCAAACCTCATTCGAGCGGCTTCTAACCATAAATGATTTGAAGAGCGAAGAAAGGAAGCAAAAGCTTTCTAGGTATAGGAAGAAGAAAATCAAGAGAAATTTTGGCCGAAAAATAAAGGTATCTAAAATAAAGATCAATTTGTTCTTATTTACCAGAAGGCAAACAATATTTGACTTTACAACCAAGTATCACATAAATATTGCCACTAAGAACTTATTTACTGGCACTATAGTTTACAACATTAAATGATGTTAAATAATCTATTTCATTTATTTTATTTTATTTTTTTAATTCTTAATTTTTTTATTTTTTTATATAGTATGCATGCAGGAAGGCATTGGCAGATAGTCAACCGAGGGTGCGCGGTAGGTTCGCAAAGATCAAAGAATGAACTCTTACAAAATCCGAGGGCAAATAAGTAAAAATGTAAAAAGTTAATCACCAAAAGCCACCACCTTCCCTGAATCTCAGTAAAGCTTCTTGGGAACTTTCAATGGGTTTTCTGAGAGACACCATGCGGCGTGCCTCAAGCACTCGAATGGTTCTTTTGTAATAATAAGTATCTATTAGTAGATATGTATGGTGTTGCAGCTGAAACTCTCTATATATATTCTGTAAAAATATGAAATAAGTATGTATGTAGTTAGCTGGCACCTGTATCAGGCTCTAATTAGAGTAGAATTCTCATATTAGTTTGTTATTTTATGTTCTATTTTCTTGTACAAGTTTAATTATGTTGTTCAAGTTTAGTGATTTATTATGCTTTCATATTACAAGTCTCTGATTCATAATTTATGGGGTTAGCTTTCAGTGAAAGCTAAGTTTGCATTGATCGAATATAACACCGACAAAAGAGAGAAAAAATAAAAAGTTTGCATTAATGTTGTCGAACTTTCCAATCATTGCAATCATTTAATATATCCAAGAGACTAGATAGGTTTTGTGATATCGAAATAACATAAAGAAATTGCGCAACCCAATGAGATAGGTGTTAATAAAATAATTCAGATACATTTTAAAAGTAATTCAGAGTAAACCAATGTTTTGGGCTTCCAAAAATGGAAGGCCCATTGGGCCGACAATCCGTGTTTTACATTTTAGTTTTTTGTTGAAAGCTGTGCTCAAAGTGTCTTTTACTTTGTTCACTGGGCCTTTACAAGCCCAGCATACTTAAAATTTTAAACAAAGGCAAAAGGCCTTAGACTATAGTTATCGCATAATATATATTGGCCCGTTCGGCTTCAGGTGGAACAATGAAGGAATAGAGGTAAAATGGAATTTGAAGTATGTTTATATTTCGCATTATTTTGGTCGTGTTCCGTTGAAAGTAAAAACATGAAAGGTGAAATAGTATCAATGAATGAGTCAATTTTCATTTCTTTGAAAGAAAAGTGGCAATTTTCACGTGAGAAGAAGTGAGAAAACGGTACATCAGTTGTTTGAGAGATTAACTGTAAAATACACAAGGGCAGTAAACGATGTGTGTGTGTGTGCGTTTTTTTTTTTTAAGTTTCTTTTCCAAATAAAACTTGCAGTTTCAGTACTCATGAGACAAATATTCTTTACCATTTTTGTCTATTTTGTTTTACTTCATTTTAGAGCTTTAATATTTGTTATCTTGTAACCAGTGTTATTAAACCAGACCGGACCAATTAGTTCAACCGGAAAAAACCGGACACTAATTCGGTTTGATTCGATAAAGAGACTGCCTATGTAATTAGACCGGGTTAAAACTGCCTATGTTTGTTTGCTCTTCCACGGTTCAGAAATTGAGATAAAAAAAATAAGCATAAATGCTAACAAAAGTAGCCAAATAGAAATTCAAACTTTGCAAAATTATGGAGACAAACAGGGATATAATCTAAAATTCTAAACCATTTAATTTTAAATTTAGAATGTTAAACTTTTAAGCTTTTTGTAAGAGGCTACTTGCATTATTATTCTACGTCACATTTTTTTTTTCTACTTTGTTGTTGCTTTTTTATTTAATTGTTGACAACATGTACGTCATATGTCTGTCAGTCCGACAAACGCATACCGTTATTTAAAACACTGGTTTGTAGTCGAGAAAATATGACATTGCAAATTTTAACATATCAGGCTAGCTGTCTGTCATTTTTTTTTTCATTAAGGAAATCAATGTGATCGTTTAGTTTTATAACTGTTGGATCTTTAAGAAAATACTAAACTTTTATAGAATTATATTAAATGTGTCTGAACTTCTTGTGTAGCAAAATAATCAAGAGGGGACAAACAAAGTCTCCTGTAAAGCAATCTTTCTAATGCAAAACTTTCCCTGAGTAAGATTTTGGATATAATAACACTACTCTCATGTTAAGCAATCTTTTTAGTGTTCTTCTTCTCTTTTACTACTACAAACTAAACCTGTTCCTTAATCTCCTCCATGATTAAATACAATATAATACATTGCACTAATTTACACAAGAGGCCCACCCTTCAAATACTCGGTGAAAGCCAAGGCCACCAAGCCTAGCATGGCAAATCTTCCATTCCACATCTCGGCTTTCTCATTCATGATCCCGGTGGTTTTCGACTGCACATTTTCTCCTTTAAACAAGGGTACCAATGAGGCAACTGAGAATAGTACCGCTGTGCCAAAAAACCAGGAGAAACCACCGTTCGATAATTGCACAAATAAATCTTCGCCGCTTGTGGCCTCTACAGCTATTGCTGCGACGAAACCAAGCATGGCTAGCCGTCCATTGATTCTCTCTGGTGCTGGACCGCTGAATGCTAGCACATCCGAGAACTTGGTGCTCACCTTAAAAATATTTTCAATTAAGTACTAGTTGTAGAAACTAGAAACTTAAATCATGTACAGTAGTTTAAACTGTTCTCTTTTTTATTTCAATTATTTTGTTAAGGTACCTTAGGTTTTGGAGCTCCAGAGGTTGCTGTGGGTTGCTCCCGAGGTTGCTGCTCCGGCTGCATATATAATTAATGAGAATAAATAAATTGTTAGTTTTAAATCAAGTACATATACTGACAGTGATAAGAAATAAGTACAGTTTTTGATACTCTTTTTACATGTCTATTCAGTATATTAATATAATAACGAATATCCGGGTTCAATATATATAATGGTGACATTTAAAATCCAAGATATTATATTCTTTAAAAAGAAAAAAGGATGGATGAACAAATTATATATGCCCATGTAAATAGAACTCACACAACAAAGGTAAAAAAGAAATTTATGAGGATATATATATATATATATATATATATATATATATATATATATATATATATAATATATACTTGCCTCATTTTGGCAACGTACAACAGTCCTCCGTGGCAACGATCTAACGGAGGGGAGGCCGCCAAGGCGGCTCCTCTGAGCAACAATTGGTGCTCTCACTGACATGTAGGAGCTGAGTGCAAATGATGAAGTTGCCATTACAGCTGAGCTCTTACTGAGAGAAAAAAGTAAAGCTTGTGGATTATGTAGTGATCAAATCACAGTGCAGCTGATCTTCTTTTTAGGGTTTGAGAGAGGTGTCAATATATATATAATGGTCTTGCTCCTGCAGGCCTCCTGGTGTGGTTCTAAACTCTAACAGAGAACACGTCGGTTCAATAATTAGGACCGCTGGATGGATGCCACATGGCATGCATTGTGCCCTCATGGTATGTGATAGTGAATTTTATGGAAATTTTTGGGAGGTGATTGGCGCTTAGCATGAGTGTGCAGTGCAACGTGTACGCTTTTGGCACGTGAACTGTTGGTTCTTCGTCATATAGAGCTCTATCATGTTTGATAATTTGGTACTTAAATTTAAGAAATAATAAGTTGTTTACTTTGTTTAATTTCTTTATATTTATATTTTATTTATGAGTGAGGCTATGGTACTATGCGTAGCGCGGATTGGTTCGTACTACGAATTAATATTTTTTCATTTTTAAAATCTTAACGGTCGATCCGAACCGTTTAACATAATCTCCATATGAATATTTACTTGCAAACTGAATTTTATATTTTTTTTTAAATTTATTTCCTATTGTTTTAGATAGGTAGAAAATCATTTGATCCGATCATTCTGAACCAACCAAAAACAGTGAATTTTTACCTATCTAAAAATAGTAAAACAATAAGAAATTAAATTGTAAATTTTAGTTTGAAACTACATTTTCATATGAAGATCATGTTAAACGGTTCGGATTGACCGTTAAGATTTTGAAACGAAAATATTAATTTGTAGTACGAACCAATTCATAATATTCATAATACCATAGCTTCATTCTTTATTTATTATTTAATAAATTAATTTATTTGAAAAAGTAAGACATTGAAAATGTATCTTATCTAGTGGACTCTACGGGCAAAGTAATTGTGTAGAATAAATTAATTTGTCAGAAGAAATACAATATTTTTTCAGAATTAATTAATTTAGCTTAAGCCTATCTATATTTTGCTGATATATATTTTTCTCGTTTGATGATGAGTGCAAAACCAATATATATTTTGATAAGGTTTTACTTGGCATTTTAGTCGAATACCTTGTTTTTATGCTATTTTAGCAACAATATCGGATTACTGCGGTAGTTTTGGACTTTATTTTGTAGGTGTGAATTAATGAAGAAAATTTGAGTAAATTTGATGAAGAAAAAATTGTTTAAAATATCAACTTCATGGATGAGGCCGCAATTAGAAAGAAGAAGATCCCGGCAAAAAGAGCCAAACTTACTGATGAGGTGGCAAGAATTTATTGCAGGCTGCATAAAGGAGAAAAATTGGTAAAAGAAATTTGCTTGCTAAGGTGAAAATATATTTGCGTTAGATGTTTGATTTTGTTAGAGCATTTATATTTCTAAAACTCCTCCTATTTTTAATCTGAGGCGATTTTTATTATAATTTTAGAGATGTATCTCATATTGTAGAAATTATTGGGCAAAGTTTCTTATTAAGAAATTGTTCTAAACACTATGCTGGTTAAATAATTCGCTCAAATTATTTAGAATATATTATTTTTAATCTAACGTAGCTTAATAGAAACTCCAAAATTAATTTTAGAAATATGAAAGTTTAGAAATTTTAGAGACTTTAATTTTTAAAAAGTAGTTAATAGTTATTTAGAAATTTATTTCAATTACTGTGATAGAGATGCTCTTAGACAATTTCTTCACACATCTCCACATTCTGAAACTTCTCAAAATCATCACCCATATCACAAAATAGAGTTTTCACGTTTTTAACCTCCAAAAAAGCTACAAAAAGGAGGAAGTTAACAAAAGAAGGGGATGAATTAAGGATTTAGATACAAACAAAGAAACGAAATTCTTACTTTAAGGTCACAAAGAATTACTGTAACAATGAAGATCTAAAGACAAGGATATCATAATTCAAGAGTTTCATCTCTCGTCTTGTTTTTATAATTATGTTGTATTACTTGGAAATTAATAATCGTTGTATTTGTGAACCAATGAGAGGATAAATTTTCCTCCTACTATTTTGACATGTAAATCTGATACTTTGATTAATTATGTTTTAGTTAATTTTACTTGGAATTTAATCTTTGTTGTGCTCTTGATTTATTTTTCCAGAGCCTTTCCGGTTTGGTCGGATAAAATGACCGCAGTTGCAATTGGACCGGTAGAAAACGACTGAACTTCCGATTTTTATTAAAAAAACAAACAACCCAAGGAGCCCAAAACCCCATTTTTTAAAAGATACAACTTTACTCCTCGATCCGTTGTTTTTTTCTCTTCCACTCTCAATCTCAAAAAAATGAAAATGAACTTAAATATATCAGTGATTGGAAATGGCTTCGGATTGTGAGAATTAGTATCCAAAATCCTCTATATGAGAGTTGTCAGTAGCCCTACAGCTAAGCTGTGAAGTTTGAGCAAATCAGCAAAAGCACAAAAGAAGTTGATCAAGTTCAAGCTAGCTTGTGTGATCTGAATTTTCGAACAAATGTCTCAGTGGTAGATATCTCATCTAATTTGTTAATTGATCCTTGCAAATTGCATCTGATAAGCTAGTATTTGATTTCTACTAGTTTTATAGTTGGTTGCTCATAAGGTGTTTGATGAATTGCTCACGCCAAAAAAATAATTACTTCTTTGCTGATAGCTCGATGAATGTTTCGAATCAAAATATACTTCTGTTGTTGAATGTATCATGTATGAGACTAAATCTAAATCTGTAAATGTTCCTATTAAGTTGCATCGATACTCATGTGTCAATTGTTATCATAGTGACAAATCAATAGTTCGGATTCGGTTTGGCGAGATCAAAAATTCGTGATTCGGGTATAATTTGGAAATGATTCGGTACAATAAGGAAGCAAAAAAAAAACCCAAAAAAACTGTAAAAAAAATTAAAAATAAATTTCACTTTTTTTTCACGAATAATTCGTCAACTCGCGTCTTATATGCATTTTATTCGCGAATAAAACGTATTATATGTTTTTCTGCGTTTTATTCGGAGTTCGGTTCGGTAACGTCAAAAAAACGAATTATATGTGAATTATACGCGAATTATACACGAATTTTGTCACTATGATTGTTATAGATCAAATGTAAAAATATTCAAAAAATCAGCGGTTGAACGCCAACCAGTAAACCGTTGATTCGAATCTTTACCTGATCAACATCGGTGAGGTTCTGATTACATTGATTGTAACAAAACTGAATTAATGAAAAAAAATCTTTCTGGCCTTTCCGCGACCAGAAATTCGTTCAATTGATATCATTTGCAATTTTTTCCGTGTAAAATTATGTTACCTGAACCTGTAATTAATAATATTCGATGATTACCAACAAAATTAAAGCCACATGTACTATATAAACATAAATACACCACATCAATCATATTGTATTAAAGCAACAAAATAATCAAATCATAAATTACCCATGATTAGGAAGACAAAAAGAAAAATAAATTAAACAAACAAAAAACAATCCTTCCCTATACATACATATAATCCATCAAAAAATAAATCTTCCCCTCCCATTAAATCAGTGCACAAACTTTTGGTGGTTCGCGACAGGCCAGTGACCGTGGATGTTGCCGCCCGGGTAGTAGTCGCAAGTTATAAATATGAAGGTGGCATTGCAGTGGATCTTGGCACAGCCGACGGCCTCGGTCTTGGCCCAAATCATCTGCGTAAAATGGCCGCACATTTTGTTGGCGTTGCAACTGTTGTCCTTCCAGTGGTAGTTGTTCTTCTCCTTGGCCCACTCGTCCACTGCTTCCTTGATTGTCCATTTTCCCTGCCCGACGAATAAGTTCTCTCCATAATGCGATTGAGTTTGAGAGTGCGTCAGGCTGCACGCATTATGCATCTTGTAGGCCCAGTGCCGGGCAGTGCGTGCCAGACTTCGATCCCACCTGTGCAGCAAAGAGAAAGAAAATTATACTATTTGTAAAATGTATATTTACGCAATTTCAGTGTGAGGCCTACCAGAGGCGAGGTACATTCAAGGAATTGGGACCTCATTTATTTTCAAAAAATTTGTACTTGTATACAATTATCTATATAGTTCAGAGAAAAATGCTACGAATACTGTAGAATTGATCCTCATGTAGCATGAAAATTTTATATGATTTGACCATCGTTTACATTTAACCCTCATAACTTGAAAGTATGGCCCCGCTCCTGAGACCTGCTAAATATCATCTGAAGCAATTACATTTAAAATTTTGTGAAAATTACAAAAGTTACATAATTGTGACCTTAAAGGTTTGACACCGAAGTTTGCGCGGAGCTCGTTGTGAGCTTTGAGGAATGCTCGGGCAGTTCCCTTGTTAGCCCATGCCTTGAAATGAGTTGCGACTTGTGACTTAGTCAATGTAGGAGGCAATGTCAGGTCCAAGGTGTCGGAGGTGCCGAAGGAGACTGCGGCGGAGGAGAGAACAATTAGGAAAGGGAGGAGAGATATCGCCATCCCTTTAAGAAATAAGTAATGGATTGAAGGAAAGGGAGATGCAATTTGGATTCTCCTAACAGGCATCAGTTGCCTTTCTTTAGAGTTTTTATGGTCATAGAGGATGAAAGGTGGATGGAAAGGAGGTTAGTGGTTTTTAATTAAGTTTATAAACACAGTTATTTTCTACAACTGTAAACAAAAAAATTCTATCATTTTTTCTCACTATTTCTGTTCAGGAGTTGTGTGACTTTCTAAAAAAAGAATCTGTTAGAATTTCCCTTTGACTAAAACTTTCTCTCTGCTATATTTAAAAAAATAACTGAAAAATATGTCATAAAACAACTCCCTGAAAATCCAACAGTAGAAGCTCATTCAATTGTACCTAATATCTGATGTACGGAAATAAATCAGCTGTTATATTGATCTTTGTTGAAATTCGTGCATAAAAAACTTTCTTCCTTGAGATTCACATGTGGAAAAATTTGAACGGTTGGAATCGGAATAACAGGTTCCTGTTATTCCTTTGGAACAACAGAAGATTTATTTCCCTGATGTACATGTACCGATATCAGTTAGAAGAACAAATAACTTGCATTCACATCAAGTACTATACTGATAAGCACTTCTTGTATATATAAAATTAGGTATATAAAAAATAATAACCCATTAATGGTTTAGTACAATACCTGAAGTTGTGTCATAAATTTATAATGAATCAGTAAAACAATTACAACTCATTCAGCCTAGGAGTAATTAACCTACTCTGCGCCTCAGTAATTGAGATTTCTTTCTATTCTTGCTAAGAAATGCCAGGAAATTACTTCCTTGCTGCACCTTTTTCTTATCATCACCTCCAAATTTGTGCAAGTCCTGTAACGCATATCAACCAAATTAATTATTCTCTTTCACACGAATCGTAATTAAATGTATATATACCCCTTAATAAAAATTACAAACTAAATAATGCATGTTTGTGAATATTTGGTTCAATTTTTCTGATAAACCTTTTTTTCTCATACAGTTCCTTCTTTAAATCTCAACTGGTAATTCATCTGTCCCGACCGATTTTTATGTTATTATATTTTCGGATCATCATATCCTTTCTTCAACAATTCTCTTCCCTTTACTTGGAAAATATGATTTTTCATTAGAGTGAGGTATAATTTTGTAATATAAGCATGTTTCTCTGTTTCTTTTCTAAATTCCATAACTAATTTGCAAATTCTTGGGAATTTTAGAAAAGAAAGTATTTGCTTTACCTTGAGTCTACTTGATGGTGTTAGCATGAGCTGCTCTTTTCCTGAAAATAAAAATCAAGCACATGAGAAGAGTCAAAGAATCTTTCGTGAAAAACTAAATTCTCATGGAAGGATTTTGAAAGAAAAATTATGTTCGCTTATTTTATTTTCGTGCAATATTCGGAAAGAAGAAAGGAGAAATTTATCTACCAGATGTTTGGTTAAAGCTGTACCAAATACCATGTAAGTTGATCAAATCTCATCAAACTCCCTTTAATAATTAATTATCAGCATATATAAAGTTTGAGTTTAGTTGGTTTATGGTAAATAATTAGGGTTTATACAAGTAATGTTAAAGGGTTTATATGCTGTACCACATTCGGTACGCTGAAATCTCCCCGATAATCCAAGTTTCTCTTCTCTATATGAATCCATCAATTTTTGACAACCCCCTTCTTCCCTGTTACTAAATAAAGAGAACTTTTTTATCAATCTTCTCACAAAGAAAAAAGCTATTGAAAAGGGAAAAAAAAGAAAAAAAAAACCTACCTTGAGCTAGAGTCATGTTGCTTCAAAATTTGACCTGTAATTTCAATGACAATAAAATCTTGATTTAAAGTGTTCGTAATTTGATTTAAAACATTGAAAGGTTCGGAATTATGACACCAAAAAATAAACCATGCCAAAATTACTGGCAAAAGAAACACAATTATGGTGAAGTAACAGAGAACTTATTGATCCCCCGTCATTTTTTATTTAGTTACAATTGTTCATGACTACAGTTGCACTAAATTATAAAGACTATAAATTTACTTACAAAATGACAAATAAATGAAATGAAATAGCACGAAAATTTGTCTTAAATCATAAAAGAATCTGACCTTCAGACACATAGCGATGGTGGTGTTGCGGTAACTTTTCTCTGTACTGGATTGTTGCCAGTTCAGCAGTAACCGTGAATTGCTGGCACATCAGAAGCCTCTGACAGCATCAATCTCTTTTTATTAGAACAGCAAATACAAACTAACAACAAATTAATTATAAATTTTGTTCCTGTTACTGACCTGACTCAACAAATCCATCTTTTGTTCGGTTTGTGAGGCCTTTGAAATGTTGCACAATTCGAGCTCTAGTTTTGATGATACTGTCCCCAAATGATCGATCACGGCCACAATTGCATCACATATGTAGCTCTTTGTACTGTCTAGTATCCTTCATGGTGCAATAAGCACATATAATGTTTACTACTATAATTTAATTCGAACTAGATATTATTATGGATTTGTCAGAGGGGTTACTTTCAATTACATATTTTTACTAATATTTCAAAGTTCATTGTACATATTTATGTATGGAGTGAGGCTATGGTACTATACATAGCACGTATTGATCTGTACTACGGATCAATATTTTTGTTTTCAAAGTCCAAATAGTCGATCTGAAAATATGCTTGAGGACTAAATTTTACATTTTTTAGAATTTGTTTACCAATTTTTAGATACTTAGAAAAAAAAACTATTTTTGAATGGTCTAGAATCTTTAGATCAAGTAATTTTCTACCTATCTGAACAAATAATAATTTTTTTTTATCTACAGTTACATTTTGATATGGAGATCATATTGAATGATTCAGATCGACTGTTTGAACTTTGAAAATGAAGGTATTGATCTATAGTACGGACCAATATGGGCTATGCATAGTACCGTAGCCTCACTCTTTATGTATAACCGGGTGGAAATATTTTGTACAACTGAGGCCTACAAAACCTTGTCTCAGCAAAAAGAAACCAAAACTACAAGAAAAAATAATAAGGCTCACATTTTCTTCTTCTCTTCCTTAAGAAATGCATCCTCACAGTAATCGGCCGCCTGGTGAAGCTGAGAACGCAAGTCCTTCAGTTCCTGGTATCATTTTACACAAAATTAGTTATTCAATTGTTGTCCTTTATTAAATTATAATCAATTAATGGGGCAGGTGGCATTTATATATGTGTAAAGTGTATAATTAACATGTGTTCGCAGATTAAATGATTTATCAACTTGAGTTATGCAAATTTTATTATTTATAATGCACAACAAGTACAAAACCATTTAATTTGAAAAAATAAGTTCAATAATCGCCTAATAAATAACTCAAATAAATAACTCAAAGTCAGTTCACATGGGGCCCGTTCGGCAAACCATTGGAATAGAGGTGAGGAAAAGTGAAATTTGGAATAGGTTTCAATTCCTCACTTAGGGTATATTTGGTTGCAAAACAAGAATAGCTAAAATAGCCAAATCAAGAATAGTTGTCATTTGTCTTATTAAAATAGTCAAATCTCAAAATCCTTAGAAATAGCCTATTCTAACGAGACAAAAAGTTTGGATTACCTATTCTAGCTATTCTAACCTAACCAAACACCGAATACACCGAATAGGCTATTCCGAATAGCCTAACCCCAATAATAGCCTATTCTCAATCCAACAAAACATACCCTTAGGGGTGTCAATGATACCCTTTAACCGTTTACCCTACTCGTACCGTATTCGTTAAGGCGGGTATGAGTAAGTTTTTTTTTCATTAGCTTATCGGGTATGGGTATGGGTAAGGATTTGTTTTCGTTAGCTAAACGGATATGGGTATGAGTAAAGGCTATTTCGTACCCGTTACCCTATAGGGTAATTATATAAAATAATATTATATGATAATGTTTGAGCAATAATTAGTGATGGTAAAATTTATTTTTGTCATATTTCATATAATAATATTTTTGTAATAATTAGTGATGTACATTTGTTATTTAATGTATGTTTTTTGCAATAAGAAAATTGTTAAACCTATTACTTTTATTTGCATGTTTGTTATTTAGTTAAATAATTGAATTTGTTCAAATAGATATTTGTGTTTTCAAATTCTCTTGCTTTATAAAAAAACAATTTAGTTGAAATTGATTGTACATTTGTTTTTTATTATAAATGTGATTGCATATGTGTGAAATGATGAGTTTTGATATTCTATATGTAAAACATAATAAAATTAATTATTATATTACTATTATTATTATTATTCGTTATCCACCCGCTACCGTTTCGTTACCCGATAATTTTAACGGGTATGAGTAGGATAGGATAAGGTCAATTCTTAATGGGTAAGGGTAAGATCAATTCTTAGTGAGTATGGGTATGAAAATGCTTCCATCCTATCCGTATCGTCCCCATTGACACCCCTATCCTCACTATTTTGGTCATGTTCGGTTAATGGTGGAATAGTGGAAGAGCATTGGTAAACAAGTCAAATTCATCTCTTGGAAAAAATCAATTCCTCTATAAATTCCACATTTCCCATGGAATAGAGAATTAGCTCACAGAGGAATAGAGGAGGGACTAAAATGTAAAAAACAAGAGTTTGACTGCAATACTGCAAAAGTTCAAACTCAATTCCACTTTTTCAATTCTCCAATTCCACTTACTTTTTTTCTTGTTCGGCGGAAATAGAATCTATTTTTCAATTTATTCCTCTATTCCACTCTTGCCGAACGGGTCCATAGGGTGAATGTTTTAGAAAAAAAATTGTAGTACCAAACAGATGATCTAAAACCTTAGTTGATATTAACAGTTAACAGTCCAAAGAAGTAAATAAATAAGTAAAAAAAGAATAAACAATTAATGAGAAATGGCAACTCAACTCTAAGAGAACCTTCAAACTGCTCCGCCTCAGTTGTAGCCTCTGAGCAGAGAAAGGAAGAACATCTACTCACCGGAGCTACACTAATCGCTCCTGCTTTCGCTTCTGGTTTCTCATTCTCACTCTTCTCCATTTTTCTCTTGCAAAACTGTGGAGAAAAGAGAGACTGTGGGATTAAGCAAGGAAACAAAAGAGAGACTGGGATTAAGCAAGGAAACAAAAGAGAGACTGGTCATGACAACCGACAACGGGAAATTTTTCATTCAAATTCTCTGTTTCAGATTCTGGGGTGAAGTTCCTGTAACGAGTCACTGACAGGTAAAGATATCTCTGATTCAGTGACTTGTTACATATGACTAATTCAGGAATGTCAATAGATGTGAAAAGGTTGATAAAAACCCGCAGGTGCCCATACTCTCGTGAGTTTTCGTGGCTATATTCCAGGAAACATAGGACAAGATGTTAATCGGACGGCTGGGATTCCCCCATCTTACCTAGCGAAGTTGCACTGTGTATAAAATATGTGAAATATTTATTGTACCTAAATAAATAAATGAGAATTCAAATTAAAATTAATTAGTAAAATTGAAGTACCGGATTTTAAATTTCAACATGATATGTACAATTTTATGTTATTATAAAGATTTATCAAATAAAACAATAATGAATAGTGCAAAAAATCAAAATCATAATTTCATGGGAGCCTCTCTGAATAACTGCATGAATGTACGATTGGCATCGATCACAAGCAGAGGAACGATTGGATTGCTTAAAGAAATGAAAGTAATTGAATCACAAGCTCAAGCTTGCTCTTGAACTACGTAAATACAGTACGTAGCCGATCATGTGCAATTTAATGTGATTGTTGCTTCATAGGCTGAACGCTCTGAAAGACTGAAGGTAGATAAGGTAGATACCACAAGAATACAAAAATCCGTGATAGAAAAGTGAACTTGAAAATTGAAATGCGTACCTTCTTTTTAACTTTGCCACATATATACTTACTCCCGACATTTTTATTAATATCCAAAGTTCAATACAAATTTTTAATTATGCCCGCATTCCGAAACTTTTGCTAAAAATACCCAAGCCGGCCAAAAAATGGCCGGCTTCGGTACCAGAGTAAACCGGCCATTTTTTGGCCAGCTTACTCCATTTTTTTTTTTTTTAGAGAGAGACACTATGAAGATCAAAATATTGAAATCTAACTCTGAAAATTTGAAATTTTTGTTTAATTATTTGTTATATTACTTCTTTGAGGAGGGATCAAGTTACAACAATCATTTTTTTTATTTTCAAAGTCCAAATCATCGATCCAAACCATTCAACATGATCTCCACAATAAACTGTGCTTCCAGATCAAATTTTACATTTTTTTGAATTTGTTTACTATTTATTAAGTATTTTACAAAAAATAGTCATATTCAGATAATTTTTTTTTTAGAGAGAGACACTATGAAGATCAAAATATTGAAATCTAACTCTGAAAATTTGAAATTTTTGTTTAAATTATTTGTTATATTACTTTTTTGATGTATAATTAGCATATTTATACTAAAATACGATAGATTAATTGAAATTATGTTGAATAACACTAAATTATGTTAAATTACGCTAAATTACATTAAATTACGCTAAAATACGGTAAATTACGCTAAATTACAAATGAATAGGGACAATATCTTCACTGAAAAGGCAAAAAACGACGATGAAAAAACAAAGGGAAGAGCTTCAAAACTTGAGTTGAAGTTTCCAATTAAGATTTTCATTTATATCATTCAATCCAAGTAGCTCAGTAAATTAGTTACATAATGAACTTGCAGATTACCAATTTTTACTATTTTTGGAATTTTTTTACTATTTTTTATGATTCATGAATGATGAGCAAAATCAGTCTACTATAGCGTAATTTTATGTAGTTTAGTATTTTTTTTACCGTATTTCAACATAATTAGCGAAGTTATTGTAATTTAACGTAATTTAGTATAATTGAACATTATTTATTGTAATATAGTGTAATTCAACATAATTTCAAGTAATCTAACGTATTTTAGTATAAATATGCTAATTATACATCAAAAGAAGTAATATAACAAATAATTTAAACAAAAATTTCAAATTTTCAGAGTTAGGTTTCAATATTTTGATCTTCATAGTGTCTCTTTCTAAAAAAAAAAAAAAAAAATAGAGTAAGCCGGCCAGAAAATGGCCGGTTTACTCTGGTACCTAAGCCGGCCATTTTCTGGCCGGCTTGGGTATTTTTAGCAAAAGTTTCGGAATGTGGGCATAATTAATAATTTGTATTAAACTTTGGATATTAATAAAAATGTCGGTACTTACTCTGAACTTATAATGTCAAATGAAAAGTAAATAAGAGGTAATTGCCGACATTTTTTATTAATATCCAAAGTTTAATAGAAATTAATAAATATACCCAGATCCGCTGGGAAGTTATAAAAATATCCATACCAGTCATTTTCTGACCGGTACCCAATTTAATCCATTACCGGTCATAAAATGACCGGTACCCAATGTTTTTTTTTAATACGGTACCGGCCATTGCCGACATTAATAAAAATGTCGGTAATTGTGTTTTGAGTTATGAAGAGAATTACATATTTCACACTTACTATGTTGAAAATTAAGTTCAAAAAATTCAAAATTTCCATTTTAGTATATATTTGCTTAAAATCTTTATTTATAATATTTGTTAATTTGAGGTCTAAAACTGAACTTTTTTTATATCTAATTACACTGCTAATGGGTTGTTAATGAATTATAAATGATCATCAATCGCTTCTATGGTCGTGCTTAAGGAGCGACAATCCCGGATTAGCTTGCATGCAGTTCTAAGTCTTGTATGATAGAGACGTAATATGCTTAAGGAGAGTGTTTCGTACACGATTCAAGTATTATTGTTTCAACTTGATTTATTTTATTTTATTTACTAATTTATTAACTATCCGAATTTTTAAAAAGTTTATACAACATACTATGTATGTGGGGTCCACTATCATAGACAAAAAAAATCAATTTTCTAAATCTTATTTTTCAAAACAGATTAATTTAAGTCATGACTTAAACAAATCCATATCCTTTGAGGTAACAAAATAATTATGTTTGGATCATGGCCGTCCGATCGGAATCCGGGTCTTCTTTCTAAGCTCAATTAGATTGAAAACTAATTGGGGACCGTGTTGGTGAGTTAGAGCGCTTTAAACTTATTCGTCCATTATGTTTTTAAACTTGAATAAATTAGTAGATAAGCTTTGAAATAATGAATAGATAAAAATGAATACTGGGAATATTTTTTGTTCTTTTGTATAGTTCTTCATGTCTGAATACATGTTACGATAAATTATTGATCACATGGTACAGACGGTTTAGATCCGTAATTTATTTTTTCTTTTTAAATACAAGTATGTAGATACATAGAATGCACATCTTTAAACTATAACCTCCAATTCAATTTTTGTTAAGCTTATTATCCTCTAAATTAGAAAATGATGAATAAATAAATAAAATGCTTCTCCTCATTTCACATCTTAAAATCTCCTGTTTCATTTTTTTCAGAGCTTGACATAACTTTTTTTTATTAATAATACTATTTTTTATTACCATTATTTTTTATTTTGATCCTTTTATCTCTTTTATTTTTTTAACATAAAATGAGATTTAAAGTTTTCATCTCCTCCCAGTGAAAACACTGAATTTGAACCAGTAACTTTTCATATGGAGACCAACGAGTTCACCAATAATTAAACTAGACGTGATTCTCATCTTTTAGCCTCTGATCCTTGTACTTAATATATACTCCAAGTTTTATAATTCTTGGTGAACAAATATTTTAATTATGTGATAATAGACAAGATTAATTAATGGTTCATTTTTAAAAAAAATTATATTATATTATTAATGCAATAAAAATTAGTATCATAATGTATCACAAGAAAGAACTGTTATAAGACTGTTTGACGTTTGAGGCTCTATATTCTAACAAGGTTGGTTGGATGAATTAAAGATACGAATGATGTAACATAATTAATTAAGTAGGTTGAAAGTTAATCTTTTTTTTTTGTATATATAATTATAGTATTGGACGTAATGCATTGGAGATCTCAATCAGATTCAGCCAAGCCTAAGGGTATTTTAGACAAAAAAGATTCAGTCATTTAGGCAATCTAGCAAGTCAGATATGAACTGGGTGTAGGTCCGATGCCCATCGGACCTTGTTTGGTTCCGATGGGCAGATCTACCGTAGAATAATGTAATGATTTGTGCGCACGAAAATTGAAACATAAATGCACGGGTTTTAAAGCATTTCGCACGAATCTAAAAGAAAATCGATGGTGATTAAACCCGTCGAACCGAGGTAGGTCCGATACCCATCGGACCTACTCCCAGTTCGTCAGATATGGATTGAACATTTGAACTACAGTTCAACAGCTGACCATGTTATCACACATAAAGTTAAATCCGATCTGAACCATTCTATCTGCAATGGACGGTCCGATCTGTCCGGGCGTCATCAATACTTACAAGTGGAGAGGCGCTGAACTCATGCCGAAATTTATTCTCCCTTTTATTTATACCATAATCACAAAAAGATTAACCAAAACACTCTAGTTTGATGAGAATTCGAAATTTATCCAGACAGCCAATTGATCCTACGGCCTCAGTTTAGGAGCCTTCAAATAGATTAGCGGCCCTTTTTTTTTGGTAAGTAGCACAGAGATTGCCTGAAAACCAATTTGTTAGCACAAGTAATGTGATTTTTGTTATGGACGGCCGCTGATACCATTTGAATAAAATATAATAAAAAAAATAAAAAAAATGGAGCCGCTAATTTATTTGGAAGTCTCTAGATTGGAGCTGCATGGTCAATTGGTGGCTCCTAGTCTTTGAGGCCAGAGGGGTATTTTGCAGGTGTTTTGATTTTTTTATTTTTTATTATGGTATAAATAAAAATTTCGGCAACTCATGACTGACAAGTGTCCCGTACTGTGAGATCCCCTCAGGTACCTGAGCAACCTGAGCTACTCCCAGAGTAATCTTCTTTGGACTTAGAGATTCGTGTTAGATTAAAATAAACGGTATGGATCTCATTCTACTGGGTCAGGTACCTGACTCGATCTGAATTCCAACATTCGTTGCAACCATCCATTTCTAATCCACTCTGCGAAAGCGCGCCTTCTTCTTCTTCCCTTCTCTCTGACAAGCAGAGTGGAACTCTGGAAGGAGGCAATGGCTCTCAGCCTTCTCTCTCCTCCCCTCTCTCCTCTCTCTCACTCCTTCAAAAACCCTGCTACCATCGCTATTTCCCACTGTACGCTTTTCTCTTCTCTCTCTCCTCCTACTCCTGTATTAAGAGCATATTGCACCAGCAAAGATGGAGTAACCTCTGAGAAACCCTCCATTGGATCTCTCGATGATGAATTGCTGAGGCGTCTCTCTGGAGCGAAAGATGCAGATCAAGTGCTCGACGTTATTACTGAGTCAGGAGGGAGTAATGGAATGGATACCTCAGATTGCAATTCTCTCGTTGCAGCTGCACTTGAGAGGGGAAATGCTGAGTTGGCTCTATCTTTGTTCGATGCCATGCGATTAGGGTTTTCTCCAGGTTTTAAATTTTGTTGTTTTAGCAAAACTTTTTGGAATTAATAGTAACTTAATTAACATGCTTTGATCGACAAATTCTATGAATTTAGATGATGGGTTGGATGGGAAGGTAGTCACTAAAACCTGGAGGTGGCCTCGGCCTGATATTCATACTTATGCACTACTTGTTCAGGGATTAGCGACTTCATTGCGTGTGAATGATGCGCTTAGGATTATTGGTTATGTTTGTGGAATGGGTATTTCTTCCGAAGAAGAGGTAACATTCATAGCATTCTCTTTTCTTTGAAAAGGATGCCAATCTTATTTAGTTATTTACATGAAAAGCTGGGAATTCTGTTAAGTGCCAATATTGTTTAAACTCATATTCTAGGTTCTATTTGGGTTGGTTATTCAGTGCCCAACTTGTAAGGTTGCAATTGCCGTAGCACAACCTCAGAATGGAACTCAGGTTAGTATACTCTCTAGTCTAATTGAGTATCACTATGTAAAAATAATAATACCCCTGTATAACTGTATTTGTCAAGTTAGTTTTTCTTTTGCAGCCATGAAACAATATCCCAGAACTATCTCAATCAATAAATCTTGGTTCAATTTTATTGGCAGGAAAATTTACTTATTTTCCTATTTTAGATTGCATCGTGCTCCAAGTGCCGTTACCAATACGAACTCTTTTCTGGGGACATAGTCAGCATTGAGTCTGAAGAAATAAGGTCAGTAGTTGCTGAATAAACTATCAAATGAAGTTCTACTTTGGACACATATTTTAGCAGTGAAATACTAATTACAAGCCGTCTTTTCTTCTATGAACTGGCATATTCTAGCACCTGTTTAGAACAGCATGATTTAAAACCAAGTCTTATGTGGATGTGTTACTAAACACGGTATTAATGGTATACATTGACTTCTCTAAGGATCTCTCCCTGCCGAACGCAGCATGGACACCTCTGGTTGGGAAAAGGCTTTGATTTTTCTCAAAGTAAAGAAAGATGAACTTCCCTCTGCTATCCATTCCATTGTGGTATCCATTCTTTCTTAGCATCGTGAGATTTCATATCTAGGGTTAGTTATAAGTTTAATCAGTAAGTTGGTTCTGGTGCTTTTCTGTGCTTTTTGTGTAAAAAGTAAGCCCAACCTGCTAGCCAGGACCTGACCATACCAGAGAATGGTACTGTACGGATTTATCAGAAGCTATGGAATCCATACCGGTTATCCGCTACTATTCATCTGCCAATTTTAAAAGTCATACTAAATTGTTAATAAGTCATCATAAACTAGTGGTATAACGTCCTTAAATTGAACTATTTCTGGTAAAGAGAGTGGCCATTTTGTATTTTACTCTTTCAATACTCCACCTCAGGTACCAAATTTTACTGACAGATCCATCTCGTGCAAAATTATCACAGGAAGTAAATTATAATAATAGAGGCGTTACAGGATTTGAATTCGGGATCTCTAACTCTGGTACCTTTGGACCAACCAGTTGCTCTTAGAGCTCAAAAAGGTTGTGACAATATATAACAATACCGGGAATTCTGGGGCTGATCAAATTGGAGTCCATTAGTATTTTATATTTACAATTTTTTTTAATATGATACAGGTACAGACTCCTTCTGGTAAGGCTCGCACACACCGGTTTGCTACCAAAACACCTGAGCTACCTGCTCAAGAAGGAGAAAGAGTCACAATCTCCCTATCGGCACCATCAAGCTCATACCGACAACTGGGCCCATTGAGACTTGGCCCAAGATCATCTGGGCTCAGGCCCAGCGAGCCCATGTGCATCACCAACCATGCCACTGGTCAGGTGTCAGAGTTGCTCAGACCTCCTGATGCAAAAAACGGGTCGGGTTTGATCAACCCGTATGTGGTAGCGGGTTCACTTGCATTGCTTGCTAGTGGAGATGTGATATCAGGATTTATTGATCCAGGGGTCCCTAGAATTATATCATCAACTGTGCTTGCATCAGCTGCGTTGGATACTGTGGTTAACAAACTTGTACTGCCTGAGTTGCGTAAGGTAAAATACCTTTCGACAAAATCATTTTTATTGTTCGATTTTTAACCAATTTGGCCATGTCATTGAACTGTTTCATGCAAATTTTTTTTTTTTACCAAGGAATGTAGTGCCTATTTATAGCTTCTTTGTCAAATAGTCAAATTCCTATAGAATTGTAGGTAGATTCTTCTCGACTCCAAACCTTTGATATTTGATATGTAAAACTTTCCATATGATGTTGTATCACTGTCAAAATTTATCATACTTTGATATTTCAGATTATTCTAACATCAAGGCTTAAGATTTTCTTTTCTCTCTTTTCCACTTTTCTTTGTTTAGCTTCCTCAAAAGACAGTAGATATAGTTGCCCTGAAGCAACAACTTTTATCACAGTACGAATTGCTACAGAACCGTATAAAAGATCTAAGAAAAGCTGCTGAGAAAGAGGTTTGTGTTATCCTTTCTTTACCCAAGGTCAATACCATTGCAGTTAGGTTTTAATGATATGTACCGGGAGACACTGATCAGCATAATACTTGTAACAAACAAGTTGAAAACTTCTTACTATTTCTTTCTTTTCTTTCTTAATTGATTAAATTGAGGCTCAAAACTTTGGCAAGGCAAGGACTTCCTTTTATATCATGTCATTTTTAAGTGTTATGACAAAAAAAATACATATTGCAAGTTTGTTTTCTATGCTTATTTGGGGATTACTTTTGAATTAAAGGTGTGGATGCTAGCTCGGATGTCTCAGTTGGAGAATAAAATAGTAGCAGTGGGAGAACCATCATATCGGTATATTTATGCTCACTCAATGCCATCGATCTAATGTTAAGTACCACACCTTTATGAATTCACTAGTGGATATTGGTTAACTCTCTACACAGTGCACGGCGTGGTAGAGTAAAACGGGTGCGTGAAAACCTGGAAAATGCCCTTCTAGCAAGAATCGAGCTGATAGAAAGCTACGCTAAAGTAAATAATCAGTACGATATATTAATTTTAATTTGTATTTGACGAAAGAGTAGATGATCGATAATATACTTCTTGGTTGTATAGATATCTTCCATGATCGAAATTGAAGTGGAAATGAACTCTGATGTTCTTGCGGCTGAAGCGGCAAGCAGTGCTGTGAGTTTTTTAAACTCTTTTATTGGTAATATATTATTAACCAAATTGCATAACCTAAGGATAAAGATGATAAAGTGTTGCTATAATTCTATGCCCTTGCTATAATATATTTTTTAGATAATTAATTTGTTAATTTGCTAACATTGGTGGATTTTTTTTTTGTGCTCTTAGCCTTAATTTATTTCTTGGTGGTTTTCAGGAAAAAATCTCAGAACAAATACAGCAGATGATGGAAATAGATAATCTTGAAGAGGCAAGTACAACTTTTCAGCATGCAATTTGTGAAAAATTTCAAATTACTATATGTGAAATGCGAGTTCTATTATATGGCTCCTAATTTTAAGATTTTTTTTTTTTGGTACCTGATATTTACATAGCAATGGCGCATACAAGCTGAGGCAAATGATGAAGTGGAAAGGCTTCTCAACTCGGAGACATTGTGAAATGAACGTACCTGATAGAATTGTATTTCAATATGCTTTGACTAAATCATTTGTAGATAATTGTCATGTCAATATTTCTTCTTTACTCTTTAGATATCATTAAATTTTGGAATCATGAAAGTTTTGGGTAGGAAATGTGATAATAACTAATAAGCATATGGCTTCATGATAATAATGTTAAAGTGCCAATTTAGGTGATAAGTAGAACAACCAAGTATAAAGCATAATTAGTGTTTTTTAAATGTAGTCGCATAAACCACATATGCAGCTGCATATGCATATGAAATGCTTTACGGAACGCCTAACAGAATATGTGGTCATAGAATATCTCTGCTGTTTCATACCACGCAGAATCAAAGTGTGACTTAAGACACAGAAGATCTATGAAACTCTTATGTGACTCCAGAGCAAAATTAGATGGAAAAACAAGCTTTGTGTGGACTAGACCATTGCGTAGAGGTCGAGTAGAAGCAGTAGCAACATCAGCAGCAGTATCCTTTCGTATACATATTCAAAACTATTTAAGAAAAACCTAACATTATGTGTTATTCAAAACTAGTGAAGAAAAAACCTAACATTATGCGACTAACTCGTGAATGGTGAGAGGTAGTTCCGTCACACAAATGATCACATCACATGGGACCACATGTTATACGTGACATGACGGATGGCGTTTAATTCTTTTTTTTTTTAGATTTTAAGTTAGTTCACAGAAAAATATAAAAAAATACTAACAAATAAAAAAAATGTTGTAAAATAAATTAAAATAAAGAAACAATGCTGAAAAATTAGTCACATAACATGATATAATCAAATTATTTTACATGACATGTCGTGACGTGTCATTTTCAATTGAAGGAAAGACGTGTCACGCGACATGCAAGTCACATCACATGACCAACATGTGTGACGTACCTTGACAGAATTAATAATGACATGACTAATTTTCTTCACTATTCAAAACTGTATTTTACCGCAACAGATCTCAACGAGCCAGAATATTACAAACTTACATAGGCACAATGTCACAGTAAAGCAAGAAATAATTAGCTAACATGACAAGCTTCATTATATTTGAACAAAAGAATATTCTCTAACGTAAAATACAACATAAGCCACAACTACATGTCATGATTTATTCTGTGAAATGATAGAAGCACGTGCAACATGCCGAAGAGAAGGCCGTTTCCCATTTATCAGAATTTGTTCAGCAAAGTCGACACGTATCAGATTGAATTGATAATGCTGCTTCATATTAAAATTCAATTAGCTCTAAACAAGATTATTTATTTGATAAATTAACAAAGGTCAACAACAGGTGGAACAACATTTAGCACTCTTTACCAGTTAAGACTCAATTCCAAGTTACTTATATTTATTTTATGTTAGTGACAAAATAATAAGAAAATTATACTACCAATACTTACCTTTCCTTTCCATGAAACATCCACTGCCCTGTAACAAGGCCCGAGTAGTGTTACATTATCACCTTCCCTAACCTATTGAACAAAGATGCATATATATTTTAGTGGATTACAGATCCTCCTTGGTTCTACATGCTATGATGTATAAAAATACAAAAAATAAGCTGGGGAAATAAATTATTCTTACAGCTTCAAACTGGAGCCCAAAAACCGATAGAATAAAGCAGCACATATTGGAGTCACACAGCAAATAATACCTAAAAAAGCCAAAAAATCTATTAACCCAACACATCATATACAGTCAACAAAAGAACACTGAAAAATAACAGTAACACTGAAAAATAACGGTTAAGCAGTTTTCAAACAGTTTTCATGGAGGACAGTATCAACAGCAGTGCCAACCCTTCATTATTAAAAAAAATAATAAATAGAAAGTTCTGAACATAACAAGATCCTTAAAGGGACTCACAATGGAGCAATATTATCATGCTTTATAAAGAGAAGCACTTTTGCCAAAACTGCTGCACCACTGTTGATTCCTTCCGAAAGAGAGTTCACAGTGGCTTTCTTGTACGCCGGTTCTACTATGTTAAAACCAACAATAATTAGTTTTCAATGGTAAAAAAAACATTGCACATGTTTGAATTCAAGGGACGAAAAGAACACTTACACCTGACTTCACTCAAGTTTAAGGCCATTGATGGTAACCTCTTGTTTCGCACCTTCAGCAGAAGTTACAAAAGAATATATGAGGTGATCAATATAAAACATATCCAATTTAATCTAGTGGAATTCAGTATGGTAGAATACCCCTTTCCTCAATTTTGCCCGTAACCCAAATCAAGCCCTAGTACCATTGATTAATCTGATGCAACAATGTATAGAAGATGCCATGAACCCAAATAAAGAACAAAAAAATATGGATGAACTGTAATCATATCAATACCAGTACCATTCTAGTTTGGTACCACCCTGATACAATTATTTAAATACAAGATATATAATTAAGTACCTTAACTGAATTATCTAACTTGTCAAGTACATTAATTATTTTCCGAACTTCTTCATCCCCACCAAGGCTTGGGTCCTGTGAAGCGGCAGCTTCAAATCTATGAAGGGCCCTTTCGTAATTTTCCAGATACTTGTTGGCCTAAAAGAAGGGGTTTTTAAGAAAAACAAACTTCAGTAACTTCTGAGATTTGCAAATAATACCCGACATCTTTAGTATCATTCGCAACTAACATCCAGCATTTTTGTGTTAGTAATAATCAACCAAAGACAAGGTTCAGTTGAGCCAAAACAACTAACCTGCACCAGGTGTTCTTATATAAACTCAAATATATATGATCAATATATATATATATCAGTTTGACTCTATTTTTGTTCAGTTTGAGCATAAAAAATTAGAGCAAAAGATAGGGCAAAGTGACCAATATTTAACACAAATTGCAATATTTGCATCACATAAAACTATCAATGGCACAACGGCAGTGCTAGTTTCTAGTATGATGAATTATTCATGCTAATTTTGAAATAAAAAAAAATTATGTAGCATCAGTTTTTTTTTCAAAACTTACAGTAGCACAATTGAAGCTAAGGTCTGGATTTGATTTCATCAACTCATCCTTCTCCTGAGTATAGAAAAAAGTAAATCAATTTATATTTAATAAGTTATGTTGACCCTGAAATTGACTGGTGCATCTCTTATGTAAATCTGAGATCTCTTACAGCATTTTGGTACGCTTTCAGTGAGTGCTGGAGCTTGGTGTGGTCCCATGCACCAGTTACAAAAAAACTGGTCAGATATGCATTTCCAAGATTATCTGTATATAAAAGCAAAGTATAATAAGAATTTCAAACAAGGTACTTGTGCATATGTATAAATTGTTCTTGCTTGCTATTCCTACAAACATATAGAGAAACCCCCCCAAATTAACTAAATAAACTTCTGGCTTTAGTTTATTTTGGAAAATGATGTCAGGTACAGTGATGTCTGGTACAGTGATCTGTGGTACCAGGGGGCAATGATGTCTGGTACAGTGTTGTAGCACCTACTTCATACAGGTACATGCCAGTTATGAAACCCTAATTTATGAAAGAAAAAGTAGAATCTTACACCAAGAATTTCCATCCTTAATGTCCAACATTACCGCTTCTTTTGCATGTTTAATGCTTTCATCAACCAATGTAGCTTGATCTTCCTTGCCTATAACATTAATCACAATATGTTATTCAGATTTTAAGTTATGACATGCATTTGGGTATCAATATTCAGAGAGAAACCGACATGACAGTTGTTCAATGAATATTTATAATGTTTTTTTACCTTGAGACATGCTTCTCTCCAGCATAGAAAGCTGACACAAAACTTTCTTGTTTGAACCCTGCGAGTTTTTTACATGTTAATATATCAAATTTTTCAATACTTATGCAAAGAAAAAGGAACATTTCATCAAATATTGTGCTTCGTAGCATATTAGCAAAAGTGTCATACATCAAAATATAATGTGCAAGTTGTGAAAAATGTACCTTGCTCAGTGCATGAGTAAAGCAACTTTTTGCAGAAATCAGATCTCCTTTTTTCCAAATGCAATTACCTAGGCATAGCCAGGCATCTACAAGAGATGGGTTCAGCTTTACCTGATAGCATTAAATTAAAAAATAAGAGGCTCAAGAGATAGCATTTCATGGTTTACAAGATGTGAAAGAAATTAAATGTACCAAATAATATATTATTTTCAACTTAAGCCAGCAAAACAAGTTCAACTCTTTCACTTATTATTACACACTTGATACTATGTTTGGTAGTCATATCCTTCCAATTAGTATTACATAAAATAAAGAATAATCAAATTTAAAGTATATTATTGCATACTGATTTTGATAAATGGTCTTCCGCTTCCTTATGATAATCAGGAAATACATCTAGTATTTTCCCCTTGAGGAATTCGAGCATTGCACGCTGTTGGGGTGATTTCCTTTGTTCTACGAAAAACAAGCAAAATAACAATAGCAATTATAAAACAGCTCAGAACCTCATAGAGTTTCAATTTAAAGTATATCCACGACCAAACTAAGTAATATCTACAACTTGTAGTTATTTGACAAATCATTTCATACTATCCGCAAATTTAGACATAAAACGAATCAAGTGATCTATTTTGGACAAATCAAAGTTGGGTTAGCAATTTGCCACCCAACCATTAAGAAAATTTTCGAGGCACAACCAAATTTTTGCAACCTCTGTATAAATTTTGCCAATATCTTTTTTATATTTTCCCTCAGAAATCCTTTTTATGTGATAATTACCATGTATTTCATTCTTCAAGTTTTCCAAAGTTTAATCAGCCTTTAACAGGAATAACATGTCAACAATGCTCAAGGAAAACCTCCTAGTATAGTGTCAAGCTCTACTATCACACTGTACACAGTTTCACTAGTAAGAGAGAAGCGAGATATAGAAAGTAATACCAAGTGGAATAGAATCGAGTTGAGCAAGTGCGGCGTCAGCTAGGGTTTGGATCTTGGAGGCCTTGTCGGCGGGGTCGGTCGGGAAATAGGTGTCGCGTACGCGGTACAGCTCCTCAGTCGCCTCCGTCGCCATGGTGATCGCCCTGTCGCCTCCTTCGGACAGTGGCGACGCTTCCTCTGCGCTCATGTCGAATGAGGAAGGGGGAGGGGGAGGAGGAGGAGAAGTGAAATCCGCGGCGGAGAGGAACTGAGGTCTCAGGAGGAAGAGGTGGAATGGAGTGGTCGGTGGTATCGAGGAAATGGAGAGATTCTGGGCGTTGAGGATTTGAATCTTTTGTTCTGATCGAGGGATTTCAGATTTCTGGAAGGGCAATCTTACGAAAGAGCCCTCTCTAAAAGAGAATTTGTATCCTCTGTGTATTAATGCATTAATGCACAGGTACGGCTATGTAGAGTGAGATAATTCCGAAATTTTTATTAATATTCAAAAAAAAATATTAAATTTCAAAATCTATATCATGTTTGACAAGATTTCGAAAACTGTCCAAACCGCAGATTTATTTCTCGGTTTTACGCCGAATTACAGCAGATTTATTTCCCGGTTTTAGAATTCCGAAACCGCAAAAAAAAAATTGAAAAACCGCAAATTTAATTTGTGGTTTTAAGTTTTTTTTAAACAGAAAATGTTATAATTTATTTATTTTTGTATTGAAATATTAGAAATATTTTATATATTTATTTAAAAATAGATGAATTACTATATAATTTGATTTATTAGAAAGACTGCGACAAATAACCAGGATTAATATTTTTCAAGCCAGATTTTTCGCGACTGTAAGAAAAATTAAAATATTTCTTTGTGTGTTATTGGAAAAAAATAAAAATGTTTTGAATCTGAGTTATTGATCTCAGTTCAAAAGTCACTTCTAGATAAATAAAAAAAATATTGTGATCCTTCTATTTTTGAAAAAAAAACAAAAACTTTAAGTTATTTAAGTATCTTTGTCAAGAATGTCAGAGATTCTTTTTATTTTTTCAAAAACTAGAAGGATCACAATATTTTCTGTATTTAGTGTTGAGCCAGAATCAATAACTCAGATTCAAAATATTTTTATTTTTTTCGAATAACACACAAAGAAATATTTTAATTTTTCTTACAGCCTAAAAAATGTTGATCCGGGATATTTGTCAGTCTTTCTAATAAATCAAATTATATAGTATTCCATATATTTTTAAAGAAATATATAATATATTTCTAATATTTCAATACAAAAAATAAATAAATTATAACATTTTCTGTTTTTAAAAAAACTTAAAACCGCAAATTAAATTTGCGGTTTTGGAATTCCAAAACCAATAATTCGGCCTAAAATCGGAAAATAAATCTGCGGTTTGAGCAGTTTTCGAAATTTTGTCAAACAAGGTGTAGATTTTAAAATTTAAAATTTTTTTGGATATTAATAAAAATTTCGGGAGATAATCAGGATTGTTTTTTTTAATTACATGAATCTCAAAGCACAAATAATACTGGCCTCTGCGTTATCTCGAATATACATTATTTTTTAGTTCATCTAAAGTTGTAAAGTAATGGATCCCATCATACAATACTACAGAGGATACGCGTTCCTCTAAAAGATAGAAGGAGAAGATCCAATTTGAACAGTTTCAGGCCTTGTTCGGCGCTTTACTGTGTGCGTGGGAAAAAAATATTCACTCTGACTTCGTGAAAAAAACTCCACGCGTACAGTACCGTTCCAGTTCAAATTGGACCCAAGCCCATTCCCGTTCCCGTTCTCAAGGCGGAGCCGAACAGGCCCTCAACCGTTGATTTTGTTTTTTTTATATTTTATAAGTATCGATAATTTATTTGTAAATTTGCAAATTTTGAGATTTTTAATCTAAAATGGGAATTTTGTGTTTTAGAAATAGAAAGATTAATATGAATTTATAAATTTGAAAGAACTTTTTTTAAGTTTTAAAAGGAAAAATATTATAAAGTTATACTAATGTACTTACCTTAGCATATACGGATTAAATTTGTTTTTTCATTTGCGGTAGATTCAAACCGTTCAATAAGATCTACATATCAAAATCTCATAAAAGTAGTCTTCAGTTGTGGCAAAAGATAATGTTCTTTCGTGCGGAAAGTCGTAATTTCAAAACTCAGTTGGAATTTTCCAATGTTACTATTTAAAATTTTAAAGTATTTTTTAAATATACTAACACATATCAATTGATATGTTAATGGGCCACGTTTTACTTTTTCATATTCGACGGTAGATTAAAGCCACATAATAAAATTTACATATCAAAATCTTATGGAATATTAAATTTTGCTATTTAAAATTTTTCTTTCTACTATTTTGTAGGATTTTTGAAACTACTTGTATATATAATTTAGGAAGGAAATGGATTTTTTGAAGAATATACATAAAATTTTACAGAAATATAATATTAATTTTTTTTAAAGTTAATCGATTACCAGCAAAATAATACGTAATGTGAAACTGATTCTTTATGGTATTTTACTAAACGGTACATGGAAAAGACATCAATCACAAACAAATCCATAATCATTGTAATGTACACACAGCTTAAGCATTTTAAGAAATTAATCAAATTAAACTTGAACCCAAAAGCAAAATAGCACATCATAAAGACCCTATATGCCATCAGACAATAGAAAACACACAAATCAATTCCAAAAACCTCTCAACTTCTTATAAAGAAGACAAAAGTACCAATGCAAGAAAATAGCTTATAAAAAAAACTAAGCCATTAAAATGCCAACTATAAATACCTACAAACTGCTATTAAAATTTGCAACGACATGCCATGCATCTTTCTTCTTCTATGATCATGTGATGTCTAACATCAGATGGTTCACAATACCATATAAAAAATACAAGTACTACAAAACCAATGAGCAACAACATATGAGGCATTCTAGATACCGAGTTTTGAATTTTGCATTCCTTCATTTGTTGATTTATGAGGAGATTAACTGTATTTACACTTGGCATCTCTGATTCAAACAAATGTTTCCCAATGAAAACACCCACAAAAACACAAATCAAGCAGCAGGCTATGATTTGTGCTATCCCAATACCGCTACATTTCTTCTCTCTGGATTGGTACATGGTGAAATGTGAGTTTCATGCAAGGGGTAATACCTAATTTATAAGGCATGCTGCAAAATGCATCTCTAATTTCAAGGCTAATTTTATAGGGGTTATTTAAATGCTGATTTGACACGCAGAACTCAAGAGAGAAATTTAATTTTAGTCGGTGTCAATTAATTGTGTTAAAATTCCAATGTGAGCTAATTGACGGTTAACAGGTACTACAATTTAATTCAATTTGTGACTACTAGGAAGTGGAAACTAAGATGCAATAATTGAAACAAGATTCAAAACAGACCCAGAATACATAATTGGAAATGCCATTATATGTTTTAATAATTACTAGTAGTGAAAGTTGGTAAAAAACAAGAAATAATGGAAGGATTCATTTATACCCCTCAAAATTTCAAAATTACGTATTTCACCATCTAAAATTCATAATATCATATTTACCCTTCTAAATTTCATTATATTGTTGGGGGAAGTTCATTTATACCCCTCAAACATCTCGAAATTACGTATGTCCCCATCTAAAATTCATAATATCATATTTACCCTTCTAAATTTCACTATATTGTTGGGAGAAGTTCATTTATACCCCTCAAACATCTCGAAATTACGTTATTTCCCCATCTAAAATTCATATTATAATATTTCCCCAATTTATTGACTTTTTTATTAAGAAAATATGTAACCTTTAATTTCAATAAATTGCATAAATTTATGAGTTTTTGAAATTTAGAAGGGTAAATATGTAATTATGAATTTTAGAGGGGAAATACATAATTTTGAGATTTTCGAGGACCATACATGAAATTCCCCCAACAATTTAATAGTCACATAAAGGACCTAAGAAAAAAAAACGCTTTAAACTATACACAGTGCACTTTGATGAAGCTAAGAAAGCCGGGCCAATTAAACAGTGCAAAAATGGAAATTTTCCAGAAAATGATCAATGCTAATTTCATTTCAATTAATCTACAGTAGCTTAAAATGGAAACGTTTGGTACTAACATTTGGAATTGCAATCTTCTCTGATTATGGAAACAATATTGAACAAAAAAAAAGCCAACACTTGTAAAAAGGAAAAACAAAATTCAAACCAACAACATGACCTCTTAACAAAAATGAAATAAACCAAAATTTATAAAAGAAAATCTTGGATTACAGGTTTTTCCTGAGATGCACTCACACCAGGCTCAGGCTCCTTTCTATGCCTATGCCTACGCTTTCCCTTGTGTCGATTTTTACTCTCTCCCTCTTCACTCTTCTTAGATTTTATTTCTCTCTCTTTGTCTTTACTCATTCCCTGTCTTGAACTAGAAGCGTCAAAAGCAGAGGCGGGTCCCTCGCCGTTTTTACCTAATAGAGCATCCATGATTGCACCAGACAAGGCATCATCCTTCGCTTCCTCTTTTTTAGAAAGAGAAGATGAGGTTTTCAAATCCTCCCCTTCATCCAATTTAACCACAGTAGGTCTCGGTTTTGTGACCTTAACTCTTCTGGCAGTGTCACCGTTCAATGGCAGTAATTTCTCATTTACAAGTGGGTAATCTTCGGTTAACTCGGATTCTCTTGCCTCTTTATCTGATGAAAGGTAGTAAAGCCCATGCCTTTTACGGTGCTCTTCAAGGGAAGTGGACTCAGCCAATCTCGTGGGCCCCAATTCAACCTCTTCACTAGCATTGTGATTCCGAGAGTATAACAAAATTGAGTCTTTTGACCTAAACAGGGTAGCATTATCAACATCATCATCACTAATAAATTCTGACAGATCAGCGAGATTTTCTTTGAGATCCAGGTCATCTGGTATAGCTACTCTTTTCTGTGCATTTGTAGAAACCGGGCCCATTTCGTCAGAGAACAAATGAACCATACCTTTTACAACTTCATAAATCATCCCATCCTTGTCTTTATCCCCTGAAAAATCTTTAATATTTCCTACCAAGCGAACTGCACCAAGTAAGTTCCTTACCCTATCCTCAACCTCAGCCTCGTCAGACTCTGCAAGAGGGCCCACTGTCATTTCAATCAAGCTGAGCATACGCGTTATTACAGTATTATCCACTGCTGAACCAGATTCATCGAGATAAGAATTGCAAGAAAAGGTCAAAACTTTCAAAACCGATTGAATATACACAGCCCTTGCTGAAGTGGGGAGGAGGCTAGTTCTAGGTTGAAGTAATGCCTCAACAAGCTCCATTGGATCTTTTGAAAACTCAACATACTCACCAGAAATCCAAGCGGCTGCCGACAAAACATTGTATAAAAAATGGTTTCCTAGCAAAGAAGGATCTATCAGCAAATCCCTTGCAACTCGAACTAACTCAGGCCTCACATCTCTAACTCTCAACCCAATATCCACCAGCTGTCGGCTGATCTCATCTCCTTTCATACAGTGTGGTATCCTTGCCATTTCGCCAAGCAAAGAGACGTACCAATCAAAATCAACAACCAGTTCGTAAAAGTCGTTTGCACAAGAGGTGAGAACAGAGTCGAGGATTTCATTTGCGAACTCAGGATCGGATTTGGCAGCTTGTTTCACAAGTAGAGTGCAGATTTCTACTGAGTTCCCCTGGAGTGTCATTGCCATCATTAGACGAAGAGCTTCACAACTGATGCTCCTGTCAGGGTCAATGAGAGATTGGGCCACGACCTCTCGGTTTTCCTCTAAGGCCCACAAGTGTTGTGGGGCCAGCATTCTAAGGGTTTGTAGCCCAAGGTACCTGTTATTACAGTTTCAATTATTGTGCATTCAATAAGTGGCATAATACACATGTTGCCATGGTATTGGTAGTGCAAACACAAGTAAACAATGAACATGCACAAAAGGAAGAAAAGAAAAACACATGAAACAGAGATCTAAATGGCCTGGATCCGGTAATCAACTGCTCTTGACAGTATTTGCAACAGTGCGCAGCCTGACTGGCATGGTGCCCATTCTTGGTATAGTTTTGAGGTATAGTGGGTAATCAGTAGGTTTTAATTATTAATGATTCGGTATTCTGATCATTCATTGGACTAACATACGAGACATTGCACCACCAAAAAAACAAAAATGAATAAATAAATGCACTACCTGAGATTTGGGTCATCGTCTGCGGAGAGGAGTTCCTTTATCTTGCCAATTGCCAGCTGAATTGCTTCAGTGTGTGTAGGCAGACAAGTAACAACAGTTTTTACACACTCAAGCACAAGTGACTTAGCTTGAGACTCACGCAACAACTGACATATGGGCTCCACAACTCGACTCCCAAGCCGTGGCTCCAAGGGCACCAGCCTAGAAAAGATCTTTAGCACCTTAATCAAAGTCCAATTACTCCTTGAATTAACCAAAACTCTGTAAATTTCCGGCGCAAGGGGGAGGTATGGTGAAGGGTCATTGGGAGGAGCCGAAAGCTCACAAAAGGCACCAACTGCAGCCGAGACAGTAAGCAGGTTGTCAGAGGAGAGGCAATCAACAAGCGGCTTGAACAAAACAGGGACAGTGTTTGGACAGAGGGAAAGAACTCTGTAAGCTGCTGAGACAGCTTTAGGCTGGAGAGGGGACGGGCGAGAGAGTAGCGGCACGAGGTCTGGCGCAAGGTGGGTAGAGAGATCAGGGGAGGCGGCGAGAGAGAGTAATTGAAGGGGAAGGGAGGGTAAGAAAGGGGAAGAAGAGGAGGAATTGGAGAGAGAAGTGAGGTCCTTGTGTAACTGGTGAGTGGAGAGAGTGATGAGGTCGGTGGTGGAGGGGTGAAAGGAGAGTGAGGCGGCGAGGTAGGCAAGGCGCTTAGTGTGAAGGGAAGAAGAAGGGAGGAGTTCAATGGTGTGAAAGGCAGCCCATGACATGGAAGTGAAGTAGAGAGAGGAAAGATAGGTGAGTTTCTGAAGTGCGATGGATTTGGTGAGGGGGTCAGTTGAGCGGATCTCGCGGTGGATCTCGGAGATGGCTCGGGAGATGATGACGGACTCGGAGGAGGGATCGGAGCGGAGGGACTTGATGAGGTCGTCGAGGGAGCGTTGGAAGAGGGAATCGGCGAGGGAGGAGGCGGAGGAGAGGACGGTGGTGGTAGAGGTAGAGGTGGAGGAGGAGGGTGGAGCTGCCATGGCAGGATGGAGGGAACTGGGCGTGTTGTGACTTTTGGGAGTTATCGGATCCGTCGAGTCAGGTTGGTGTCATTTTTGGGGAATAAATCTGCCGTTATTCCCAAGGAATAACAGGAACCTGTTGTTCATATCTCAACCGTTGATCTTTATTGAGATTTTGTGCAGGACATTGTTTTTTGTCGAAATTCGTGCATACAAAAATTTGAACGGTTGTGATTGGAATAACAGGTTCATGTTATTCCATTTGAATAACAGCAGATTTATTTCCATATTTTTGGGACTTCGGATGCCTCAGTGAGTATCCCTGCGGTCAAAATCAGTTCGGTGTATAATTCGAATATGGGGGATCTGTGTTAAGATCGTGCGAGATTAAAACGGACGACAATGATCTAGTTCTACACGGTCAGGTATTGCACTGAATCTGAACTGGTGTCGACTCGTCGGTTTGATGAATACAGATCGACTAAGGTAACAGAATATTTCTGTTTGGATCTAGACCGTCCAAATAGAATCCGGACGACTATTAAAGTATCCCGTGCGTTTTCTTCGGACCGGATTGGTCTGGATTCTGATTGGACGGCCGTTATTTAAACATAAATATTCTGTTACCTCAGAGGATATGGATTCATTTTTTTGCCCTTTGTAAATTGCGACCCAAATATTCTGTTACCACGAAATTTTTTTAGTTGACACTCCAAAAAAATCAAATTAAATGAATACCACCCGTTGAGGGTTTTTTTCAATACTACCACCCTCGCTAACCCAGTTCGCGCACTAAAATGGCAGGTGCGCGGACTGGGTTGGCGCACCAACCTTTTCACGGTATATGAGGTTGGCGCTGCCCATTTTGTTGCGCAAACTGGACTCCGCGCACCTTCTACAGTAAAAAGGTAAAAAAAATTTTATTTATTTTTTTTTTGTTTTTTATAAATTAGGTAGTTGGGTATAGGTGTCCAAAATAGGTCCAAATAGAGTAGAATTGTATTAAATAATTAGAATGTGTCCAAAATAGATCCAAATAGAGTAGAATTGTATTAAATAATTAGAATGATGTCCAAATAGAGTATAATTGTATTAAATAATTAGAATGGTGTCCAAAATTGACAATAATTTAAATTAGCTATATTATGTTGTATTTTAGACCAAATTATTTTAGAAAATTACCAAATTAGACCAACTTTGACTAGGGAATGCACCAAAATTTACCCTGTGTTGTTTGGATTAACTCAAAATTGAATCGTTTTTTTTTACCGATGGTGCCAAAAAATTAGTAAATTATTAAAGTACTCTATTTGAGGTACTTAAGACCAAAATTGACTATAAATGCACCAAATTGTAGTATGGCGTCATCTAGCGGGACCAAGCAAACCAGTCTGCCTCATAATGATGTGGATTTAGATTTAGAGTTGGCCCGGACCGTCTTTCCGCATATGACGACTGAGTATATTAGTTACGTTTGCTGGTTCCCGTACAAGGACCACAAGATCAGAAATTCATATGTAAGTTTACATCTCTATACCACTTGCAAATAATATACATTTTCATTTGAATAAAATAATAAATTGTATTTGTGTTTATTTTGAAATTAAATGCAGACTCATACTCTGACGTCGACGAGGAACAACCAGATGAATATCCTCTACGACGAGCGATTTGCACCCGCGTTGCAGAGGCTGGGTCTGTGGCATGTGTCACAGCTCCGTGACTTAAATGCAGATGTTGCTCTTATATCTGCATTGGTCGAGAGGTGGCGGCCGGAGACCCACACCTTCCACTTGCCCATCGGAGAGATTACGATGTCTCTCCAGGACGTGAGTTGTCTCTAGGGTCTGCCCATTATTAGAGAGGCGGTGATGGGTATAGAGTACGGAGACTTCGAGCAGCTCGTCACCGACCTGTCGGGCATCGGGTTGATGAAGAGGACGACCAAGAAGGGGTACATCTACTCGAAGAATGACATCAGTTTACCACACTTGCGGGAGCGGAGCAGTTCAGGTAACTTTTATTTTATAAAATTAATTATTTGATGGTATTTTTCGCAATTTTGACTAAATTAGTTTGAATTTACAGTGGAGTCCTAGACGCGGATGCTAATGTCGAGACGGTAGATCGGTGGACTCGGGCTTACATCATGGAGATGTTTGCTTGCTGGTTGTTTCCAGATTCATCGGGGAGCACTGTCCCTGGTTGTTTGCTTGAGTGGCTGAGGGACTTGGCCTAGCCGAAACAGGTGAACTGGGGTGCAGCAGTATTGGCATGTCTATATCGGGGTTTTTGCACTGCATGCCAGGTATAAATTATTTTTTGCTTGTATCTGAATAATTAAATGGTTACACCCAAAAAAACTAGAAAATTAACTCTCACTTGTACCTAAATAGACAAACAAGCACAATTTCTATGGTCCAGCTAGTCTCCTGATGCATTGGTCGTGGACGAAGTTCCCGTTCGACCGTCCACAACCATGAGAGAAAGGTGGGCTCCAGATTGGGGGCAGCCCAACGGGATTACATGTCCGGCTTACGCGCAGAGATTCTGCTCGAGGAAGACTGATCAGAGTCAAAATAACGATGATTTACGTAGGGTTTTGGCTTAGGTTTTACATATTTTCTCGCACTTATGTTTACTTTATTAGAGAAAAAGGCTACTGTCACCCTTCTTTATGTTTTATTGTAGAAAACAGGTTTTGGGACTATTTTACACCAAATGGAGCTAGAATCAGGTCAATCGGATCAGCGACGCTCATCGACTAAGCCCCTGTTACGGCCAGTATTGACCAATACGGACCAGGCCTAGCACAGACCAGGAGATAGCGCTGGAAGCAGTTAAACCCTAACTGCCAAGGTCTTAATACGGACCGTATCACCTGATACGGCCCGTATCCGAAGGCATCTCTTGGGGAATAACTGCCGACAGCTGTTTCCAGATTGATTTCTTAGCCTCCAATCAACCTCTACACGTCCCTACACTCCTATATAAGGCCCCTGGGCAGAAGAATACATCATCTTTGTAATTAGGGTTAGATTTGATTAAAGAGAGAAGAGAGGAGTGATTGTAACCATGCCGTTCCGCGGCTAAGTTCCTTTTCTTAGGGCTAGGTGTTGAGTATTTTAGATATAATAATTTTGTACTATTTTGCCTTTAATATTTATAAAACCTTCGTACTCAATGAATAGGTTAGTTGCAAGCGCACAACCTATCGATTGTAGTATTTAGGTGTCGATCCGCAGGGAGATAGGGAAATACCAATTTTTAATAAAGAAAACTACTTCTAAAACAAAACAATAAAAGTAAAGTGGGGGGGTTTGTTCTTAAAATCCTAAAGTTGGGTTCAATACCCGAAAAAGAGGAGTTTCAAACAATAAATGTAAATAAAATAAAGGAAAGAAAGATTGGTTTGTTTTCAAGTTTAAGGAGATCTAGGGGTATTTGGTCTACAATTCCTTGCTAATTCTATTTATTCGGTTTGTTTAAATTCATGTTTGATTTGATGAGGTTTCTAACCTATGTTAGCCTTTGGAACAAATATTAATACAAATACTTTGCGCTCTATGAATTAATGTGCCTCGAATTCTAGGGCTGTCACTAACCTAGAGGGATATTTAATCTCATGCTACAAAGCATATATCGATATTTGTTCTAAGGTGTCCTAATTTAGGATTTGCCTTCTCCTTTCGGTCCTTCACCAAAATCCTAACTTTAATTTCTATAGTTCCGGATTGGATATCAAAGTATGGTCGCTTCTAACCCAACCCTAAGGTGTGTCTTTATGGTTTCAATTAGTAGTCTCCTCATGACCAATGCCGGAATTTAATAAATTTAAAGCGGAAAAACACGATCAACGCGATTTCAAAACTACTTCAATTCAATAAACCCTAACCAGGTGAACTCAAAGGAACGAGTACTAATGAAATTCATAAAGAATAAATCACAGAAATTAACAATCAAATCCGATAACACAATCATAATAAAAACAAATATCCGAATAATCTAGAATTAAACAAGTTCATGCATTGACCTCAACCCCTAGAAAGAGAACTACTCTCTCTTGGAGAGATCCATAACAAAGATTGGCAAAAACAATAAGAAATAAGATAAAGAAATGATTACACCCTTTCTTAGATCTAAAACCTCGATCTTGCCGACTCCTTGCTTGAATCTTCTTCTTCTCCTTCCTTGAAAAGCCTCGAGAATTTCTGCAGGATCTCTCTCTCTCAATTTATGGAAAATGGATAATATAATGGATATGTACAATAATGGATATGTAGAGAGATGAAATTCTTCTCCTTTTATAGCCAAAGGCCTTGCCCAATTTAGAGGATAGTAGTGGGGTTAGTGGGTGCACTCTTCAGACTGCTATGGCTATTTTTGGTATTCTAAAACGTGTTCCTTGTTGGCCAAAAATAGAAAACCCCCTGAAAATGCGAATTTCTGGCTGTCTGCGAGTCCAGTGCGTCCGCACTGGAGTTGAGTGCGGGTGGTCAGGGTCGCACCGACTCCAAATCCCCTTTGGTCCGAAGTTTCCTTTTCTGGATTTTCTGCAAAATTTCCTGAGTGCGTCCGCACTGGATCTTAGTGCGTCCGCATTGGCATGTTGTTTTTCTGTTTTCCAAAGAATCCGAAGATTTCAAAAATAGTCCAAGTACTGAGTGCGTCCGCACTGGCTGTGAGTGCATCCGCATTGGCCTTGAACTTCTGTTTTCTGGAAAATTCTGAAAGTCGCAAAAATCGGCTAAGTAGTGAATGCGTCCGCACTGAAGGTGAATGCGGCCGCATTACGCTCGGACTTTTCGTCTGTGAGGTCTGCGCTGCTGGAAAATCGGCTAAGTACCCAGTGCGTCCGCACTGGTGGATAATGCATCCGCACTGGGCAGTTTTTCATCATTTTGCACTGTTTCCTGCATTGAAACATCGAGCGAACGCAGTAACTTGATTCTTGGTGTATTATATTCGCTTTATATCCAAAATACAAGATATTTGGTGTTATTTTATGATAAAAACTAGATCGACGGTGTATATAAAATACACCTATCAAATACCCCCAAGCTTGAACCTTGCTTGTCCCCAAGCAATATTTAAACTTTGAAATATAATTCGATCTATAATTCAACCCTTATATCAAGTATATATTTCTCAAAATTTTTTGAAAAACTTGTATGATCTTGCCAAAATTTAAAAACCTTCATGCATATTCCCCAAATCCCAAGTTCAACCCTCGAATAATTATGAATCAACCCACAATTCGATTACTCTAACTTTAATTTCCTTAAAGGCTTTGAATTTGTGAACTTCGTATACCCAAATTTAAAAGATATGCCATTTAAAATGTAGAAAAATACCCCCAAGCTTGAATCAAACTTGGGTAAGAATAACTACGGACTTTGTGCGTTGATACATGCATATTCCTTTTGTTTTGTTGCTTTTGATTTTCTCACTTTGAATTAGCACTATTTTCCCCATCCTCATTTAAGCACCGGTTAGTTACAAGTAGTTAACTGTACCCAACCGTTCTAATTCAAGGGTGCTTTGCATGCTCTTAGTCTAACCCTTCCACTAACACGAATGTCAATTTTATCGGGAGACTAGCGGAGCAAGAGTGCTAAGGACTCATAACCATAAGTACGTCATGAAGCCGTAACATAGGTCATTGGAGTCACTTTTTATTTTCAAAATTTTCAATTTTATCTAATTTCTCAACATTTATGCACATATCATGAATACACACATCTTAAGTATTCTTTCATACTCACGGATATCCAAATTTTTCTAAAAGATTTCCAAATCTAAATGGCTTCTCTAATAAATTTAAATTCCTAATGTCTCAATTTCAAACACCTTTATTTCCACAAAGTTTTTTCGCCGAATTATGTCGTCATTTCAAAATTATTTTAAGAGTTTTACTAAAAATTTGAAAAAATTGTGCAAAATACTTTTAATTTTTGTCAATCACTCAAGTTTATCAAAAAATTATTATTTTTTTTTTTTTGCCAATTTTTAACACAAAAATTTTTAAACATGATTTTATACTTTATGCATTTTTAGACAATTAAGTCCAAGTATGCAAGACTCTATTTTTCATAACCTCGTAAAACGTCTTGACAAATTCGTAATCGCAAGCAATTAAGTTCAAAATCACAAATCCTATTCATGGTCAAGTAAAAAAAACAAGGTTATAAATCCTAAAAAGTTTAGAAAAACGGAATAATAAATATGCATGCTGATACAATTTCTTCCCATCCCCCAAGCTTAAATAAAGCAGTGTCCTCAGTGCTAAAAATAAACTAAAAAGAGAGAAGAAACATGAACTACTTTACTGGCGTAATTTGGTGATATATTGCGCGGAATCAATCCTCGTCGAAAACCATTTCGTCGACGTCATCCTCCTCATCTTCATTGTTGTCGGCCTCTTGTTCTTGACTGGCCGCCTCTTGCTCTTGTCTCGCCGCTTCACGCTCTTGTGCCATCTCGTACTCTCTCCTTTGAGCGGCCCGTCTTTGGTACGGAGGTGTAGGTGGATCATCCTCAAAGTGCGGGTTTGCGTGCATGCATCCTCGGCGGGAATAGTAGGTCGCTCGGGCGGCCTCGGCCTCTACCTCATCAAAGCGGCGGTCAAAGGCATTCATGCGGCCGTCCATGCTATCCAAACGCCCTCCAATATTGATGCTCAAGTTGTTGATGGAGGTGTTCATGGTCTGCATAAAATCCCAGATTTGTTGGTTGGATGGCATACCTTGTGCTTGTGCGGCTCCGGGTGCGGCTTGTTGTGGAGGTTGTTGTGGTTGTGGCGGCGGTGGTAGTGGTGGCTCGAGCGGCTCATCGACAATTTTCCAAGTGTCGGTATCTAAGGGATCGATTTGAGTTTGTAGAGGCAACCGGTGTCGAATGTTGTCCTTTGGGCCCAAATTGATCCAAGCCTCTTCAATGTCGTCCCAACGGATGAGCCTCGCCCGAAATAGGCCATCGAGGTCCACTAGCGTGTAACCGGGCACCACCGCACCAACGGTCGGTATTAGCAAGTGTCGGGCAATCTTTGTGATGATACCGCCAATTCGAATCATTCCGCCCGATCGCATGTTGTGCGACACATTTTGCATGTGTTTGGCCAAGTTGTATCCAATGTGCGGCATGTACTCCATCTCGCCATTATTGCGCCGAAGCATGCTGCAAACATACACCATGTCGCCGAGGTTGAAGACCGATGCGCTCTCCCCACGGGCAAAGAGAGTGTGAGAAAGTACCCGCTGGAGATATCGGAGGGCCGGGTGGAGAACATTCTTAACCCTCTGCTGGCCGAGGAGACCGTCGTGGCATGTTAGGATGCGGAATTGGGCCTCGCTCATGTCATGGTAGAAGTCGAGAATGGTGCGCATCTCGCTGACATGTGCGGTGGATAGATCGAGTGCGACCATGAGTTCGGTGGTGTGCAACATATGTGAGAAGCCTCCAAGGTTGAATGTCATCGTGCGTGAACCCCGGTCGAACTCGTAGGAGGAGAGGAATTCGATCGTGAGGCCTTCATAAGTGTCGACCTCGTCACATAGAAACTCCCACAAGCCAAGCCGCTCGGTGAGCATTTGCACCGACTCAAGGAGTCCGAGCGTTTCGAGTGTCTCTCGGCAGATCCATCGGGATGGCTCGAGGGTCCTGCGGGACTGTAGAAGGTTACGCCTCAATTCTTGACCTTCGTTGAGTGGCAAGGCGGGAGGATAAGGAGGTGGTTGGCGACTACCCTGTCCTTTCTCAAACCTTGGTTTCTTGGCACCTGATTTCTTCGGCATTCTAAAAAAAACTTGAAAGAATTAAAATTTCGAAATTTTTGATATAATTTGGGCCGCGTGCGGACGCACTGGTGGTCAGTGCGGACGCACTGTGTACAAACAGTGCAAATTTGGTTCAATTCAGGAAATAACAGAGCTTAATGCGGACGCACTGGCTCTCAGTGCGGACGCATTGGGGACTTTACCAAAATTTTTGGAATTTCGGGGTTGGGTTGGAAAAGTCCGAGCGTAATGCGGACGCATTGGCTCTCAGTGCGACTGGTCTGGTCGCACTGAGGACTTAACCAAAAAATTGAAAATTTGGGCTGGTTAGGCTTTCCCCCAAGCTTAGTGCGGACGCACTAAATGGCAGTGCGGGTGGTAGCATCCGCACTGGGGTGAGAATTTGAACCGATTTCACCATTTTTGGTCGATTTTCCCGATTTTGGTACCATTTTTACAGATCTAAGTAGTAATTGACAAGATTAGAGTAAGGAGACATCAAACCTTGTTGTAGATCGCGAAAATTTCGAAAAAAATGCGAAGAAATCCGAGTTTTAGCGAAACGGCGCTTGAAAAACTTGAGAAAAGTGGGTTTTCGCTTTTTGAAAAGGGAAAAAGAGAGAAAAGAAGAGAGAAGGGGTAGAGAAGAGAGAGGAGAGGGAGATTTTGAAAGAAAAACGAGGTTTTCGGGTTTTGGGAGAGAAAAATCAAGGTTTTCGGTTTTAAAATCGAAAAGGCGCGAAGGAAATTGAAGAGAGGGGTCGGTTTAAGAAGGAGAAGAAGCCGCGTGCGGACGCATTGGGCCTCAATGCGGGTGGTCATCCGCACTCGCTCAAAAAAAATACGACTTTTCCGATATTTCGAAAAAATTAAAAATTAAATTTAGCGTACCTCGGGTGCGGACGCACTGAACCTCAGTGCGGACGCACTGGTCTTGTTTAGACTGCGCAGACCTGTGGTTTCTGTCGGTGCGGACGCACTGATGTTTAGTGCGGACGCACTGATGAATTTTTGACCTGAGAAATTGGCTGAGTCATTAAAAATGTAAATTTTTGAGAAAGTAAAAATAAAAGTATAAAGAAAGAAAAAATAAAAACTTGGGTTGCCTCCCAAGAAGCGCTCAATTTTACGTCGTGAGCTCGACATGATTTGGGCTCACTATTGAGTGTGTGGATCTTTTAGGCCTATGATCTCCTTGTCGCCTATAGGAGTTGCATGGTTGAAATGTTTGAGGCGGTGTCCGTTCACTTTGAATGCCCCGGTATCTTTGCTCCAAATCTCGATTGCGCCATGGTTAAATACCTTCGTTATTTCGAATGGGCCCTTCCATCGTGATCTTAACTTCCCGGGAAATAGCCGGAGGCGTGAGTTGTACAACAAAACCGTGTCTCCTTCTTGAAAATTGCGCTTGATGATATGCTTGTCGTGCCATTTCTTTGTCTTCTCTTTGTATAGCTTAGCATTTTCATAGGAATTAAGGCGCAATTCTTCTAGTTCATGTAGGTCAAGAACCCTCTTTTCACCGGCAGCCCTCATGTCGAAATTTAGGGCCCTTATTGCCCAATATGCCTTGTGTTCGAGTTCAACCGGCAAATGGCATGGCTTTCCATACACTAGCTTGAAAGGAGTCATACCTATGGGTGTTTTGAAAGCAGTCCGATACGCCCACAGAGCTTCATCGAGTTTGAGTGACCAATCTTTTCGTGATGTGTTCACCACCTTTTGTAGGATGCTTTTTATCTCGCGATTGGATACCTCAACTTGCCCGCTTGTTTGAGGGTGGTATGGTGTGGCTACCTTGTGCTTGACTCCATATTTGAATAGGAGACTGTCGAATTGACGGTTGATGAAATGAGAGCCGCCATCGCTAATCACCACCCGAGGTACTCCAAACCTAGGAAAAATAGTTCTTAGAAAAAGCTTTCTTACTACGGCGGAGTCGGCGGTTGGGCTTGCTACGGCTTCTACCCATTTTGACACATAATCGACCGCTACAAGGATGTACTTGTTGTTGCAAGAACTCGGAAAAGGTCCCATGAAGTCGACCCCCCAAACATCAAATAACTCTACCTCTAGAATTCCGTTGAGAGGCATCTCATGTTTCCTTGATATGTTCCCGGTTCTTTGGCATTTGTCGCACCTAAGCACATAGTCTTTCGCATCTTCAAAAAGCGTGGGCCAAAAGAACCCGGCTTGAAGAACTTTGGCGGCGGTTTTGTGGCTTGAAGCGTGTCCTCCATAGGGAGATGAGTGGCAACAATTGAGAATCTGTTCGGTTTCTTCGTGAGGTACACATCGCCTATGAATTCCATCTACCCCCAGTTTGAATAGCAACGGCTCATCCCAAAAATATTGTTTGACATCCCAAAGGAATTTCTTTCGTTGTTGGAAGGTTAAATTTGGGCGTATGATACCGCATGCAAGGTAGTTGGCGAAATCCGCATACCACGGCGCCTCTTGGTGGTTGACTGCGTATAGTTGTTTGTCTATGAACGAATCGTCTATGGGCATGTCATCATCCTTCGATTCGTTGGTAATGCGTGATAGATGGTCCGCCACTGAATTTTCAGTGCCTTTCTTGTCCTTGATTTCGAGATCAAACTCTTGGAGTAGGAGGATCCACCGGATTAGGCGTGGTTTGGCATCCTTCTTGTTGAGGAGGTATCGAATTGCTGCGTGATCGGTGTACACAATCACCTTGGATCCAACCAAGTAGGATCGGAATTTGTTGATGGAGAATATAACGGCCAAGAACTCCTTTTCGGTGGTTGTGTAGTTCATTTGCGCCTCATCTAGGACTTTGCTTGCGTAATAGATCACATGTGGCTTGTTGTCGATCCTTTGTCCTAGAACGGCTCCAACGGCGAAGTCGCTCGCATCACACATGATTTCAAAGGGCACATCCCAATTAGGAGGTCGGAGAATTGGGGCTGAGATTAGTGCCTTCTTGATCCTATCAAAAGCAACAATACACGGTTCATCAAATATAAATTCTACATCTTTCATTGTCAAATTAGTAAGTGGTTTGCAGATTTTTGAAAAATCTTTGATGAAACGCCGATAGAATCCCGCATGGCCCAAGAAACTCCTCACATCCTTCACACATGTTGGATATGGCAATTTTTCGATCACCTCCACCTTTGCTTGGTCGACTTCTAGGCCTTTGGAAGACACCACGTGGCCTAGAACTACCCCCGTTTGTACCATGAAATGGCATTTCTCCCAGTTTAGCACCAAATTAACCTGCTCACAACGTTCTAAAACTTTGATCAAATTAGATAAGCAATCATCAAAAGAGGTACCAAAAACTGAAAAGTCATCCATGAAAACTTCCACGGAATTTTCTAATAAATCTGAAAAAATAGCCATCATGGCTCTTTGAAATGTAGCTGGGGCATTGCATAAACCAAACGGCATCCTACGATACGCGAACGTACCATAAGGGCAAGTAAAGGTCGTTTTTTCTTGATCATCGGGGTGAATAGGGATTTGAAAGAATCCGCTATACCCATCTAGGTAGCAAAAATGGGAGTGATTAGCTAGCCTTTCTAGCATTTGATCCACAAATGGTAGAGGGAAGTGATCCTTCCTTGTTGCATTGTTAAGTTTGCGGTAATCGATGCACATCCTCCATCCGGTGATCACCCTTGTGGATATCAATTTGTCGCCTTCGCCCTTCACCACGGTTGTGCCTCCCTTCTTTGGTACTACATGGACCGGACTTACCCATTTGGAGTCGGAGATTGGATAGATGATGCCGGCATCAAGTAGCTTGAGGATCTCCTTCTTCACCACTTCTTTTAGATTCGGATTGAGTCTTCGTTGAGCTTCAATTGTGGGCTTGTGGTCGTCCTCCATTAGGATTCTGTGCATGCAAAGGGATGGGCTAATTCCGGTTAGGTCGTCGATTGTGTAGCCGATCGCTTTCCGATGAAGCCTTAGCTCGTGTAAAAGCTTCTCGGTTTGTTCTTTGTTGAGCTCGGAGTTGACAATCACCGGATATGTCTCGCCCTCTCCCAGGTATTCATAGCGAAGGGTAGGTGGCAGAGGTTTGAGTTCGACTTTCGGTGGTGCAGAGTTGGGCGAAATTCCTTCGATTTGAGCTATTTCGGCATGAGTGCGGACGCACTGGTGGTCAGTGCGGACGCACTGGGGTAAATTTTCTGAAATCTGCAATACATCCTGGTTGGAATTGTGCTGAGTGCGGACGCACTGAGGGTCAGTGCGGACGCATTCCTCTCGGACATTTTCCTCATTGGCTCCAAACTGTGGCTCAACAGGTGAGTGCGAGTGGGGCATCCGCACTGAGACTTCAGTGCGGACGCATTGCGCTCGGTTGACTGAAACTTCGATTTCACCATGCTGAGTGCGGACGCACTGAGCGGTAGTGCGGACGCACTCAGGGTCATTTTCACCAATTGTGTCGTTTTCTGAGCCGGTTTCTTCCAGAATTTGGTCTAGTTGTTCATTGACCATCTCCTTCTCCATATGGGCAGCTATAATGGAATCTAAAACTTCCACTCTACATATAGAATCATTATCATTAGAAGGAAATTTGATGGCATTAAACATATGAAAATTTACCTTTTCGCCCCCAATGTCAAAGGATATCTTTCCTTCTTTGACATCAATGTTTGCACCAGCTGTGGTAAGGAAATCACGCCCCAATAGAAGAGGGGTATGAGTATCCTCCTCCATTTCGACCACTACAAAGTCCACCGGGACAAAGTACTTACCAATCATTACAATAACATCCTCCGCAATTCCTTCGGGATACCTTACCGTCTTATCGGCTAGTTGTAATGACATCCTTGTATCTTTTAAATCAACAAGATTGAGCCTTTGATAAACGGTTTTTGGCATGAGGCTCACACTTGCGCCTAAATCACATAGGCACCTCTTGAATTCGGTATCACCAATCATGCATGGGATAACAAAGCTTCCGGGATCCTTTAATTTTGGAGGTAGCTTGTTTAGGAAGAGAGCGCTACACTCCTCATTAAGGGATACCGTGCCCACTTCCTCAATTGTTCTTTTATTGGATAAAATTTCTTTCAAAAATTTCGCATAAGTGGGCATGTGAGTAATTGCTTCGGTAAAAGGGATGGTAATATTCAATTTCTTGAGGTGTTCTATGAATTTGGCATATTGCTGGTCAAGCTTGCTCTTAACTAACCTTTGAGGGAATGGTATAAACCTATGTGGTGGAATATACTTAGGAGTTTCATTTGGTTTTACCTTGGCCGGGTTTGATTTACCCGGTTCTTGAGGTTTTTCCGATGCCGGTGCGTCCGCATTAGGAACGGTTGTGTCTGCGCTGAGAGGAGTTTGAGGTGGCTGTGCCTCATTCGGTGGTTGTTGAGACTCATCTCCGCTGGGCATCTTTGGTCCTTCGTATTCCGTGCCGCTTCTCAAGGTTATGGCTTTTGCTTGCTCCCTTGGATTGATATCGGTTTTACCCGGTAGAGCGCCTTGTTGACGAAATGACGAAGATGCTTGTTGTGCTATTTGGTTTTCTAGCATCTTTGTCTTAGTCTCTAAGAACTCGAACCTATTGTTGAAGTTTCTCAAGGAATCCGAAATTTCGGTGTTGGTGTTCCTTTGTTGGTTCATGAACTCGTTTTGAGAGAGAACAAGTCCTTCTATCATTTTTTCTAATTTACTGTTTTGAGAAGGTCCTTGATACGAGTTTTGGTTCGTCCGGTTTTGATATTGATTGGAATTACCTTGGTATTGGTTGGAGTTGTCATTCTCGGTCTTCCACTTGAAATTGGGATGGTTCCACCTTGTGTTAGGGTTGTATGTATTTGAGTTATCATTTGGCCTAACCTTATTGTAGATCGGGTCGTTCCTCTTATCACCTTGATTGTAGAACATTGCATTGACTTGCTCGACTTCCTCTCCTTCTATGAGGACTTGGCAATCGGCGGTGATATGAGTCGCCTCTCCACAAATGCCGCATGAAGCCTTCTTTGTCACAGATTTGGCATTTTGCATTTGTGCCATTTGATATTGCAAGGCATCTATTTGGGCTTTCAAGGCGGTAACTTTGTCGGTTTTTAGGACTCCCGGTGTGGTTTGGGTTCGTCCACTTCTCTCGGCCGTCCATTCCCTTTGGTTGATTGCCATGTCCTCGATCATTAGCATGGCTTGTTGGGGATCCATCTTGGACATATTACCTCCTGCGGCGGAATTCAAGTGAGTCTTTGTGGCGATTGTGCAACCTGCAAAGAAGAATTGGAAGAGCAACCACATGTCGAGACCATGGTTAGGGCACAAGCGTTGAAGCTCCGCCCATCTATCCCATGCCTCGGTCAAAGATTCTCCCTCGGCTTGCTTGAAGGTCGTGATCTTTGTTCGAAAGTGCTGGGTTTTGGATGGAGGAAAGTATTTTCCTAAGAATAACTTCTCCATGTCGTCCCATCTTCTTATGTTGTCACGATTCACGGTCCTTAACCATGTCCTTGCATTGTCACGGAGGGATAGGTGGAAGCATTTGAGCTTGAGGTTGTCTAGCTCTTCTCCTTCTCGAGCGAAGGTGCCGCAAGATTCTTCGAAAACCGCCAAGTGGGCGTGCGGATCTTCGTTTAGGGCTCCTCCGAACTGACTTTGGCCCAGCAAGTGGATAAGAGATGGCTTGATTTCGCGTGGATCTTGGCCTTGAGGTATAAAACCGAAGCGGTGGCCTTGTTGGCGGTTACGACCATTTCCGTTGTTTGGATTGACACCGAACAAAGGATTGTTATTGAGAATAGGTGGATCGTTGTTGTTGTTTGGATGTGGTGGCGGTAGGTTGTTGTGTGGAGGAAGAGGTGGTGGATTGTTATTGAGATCGTGAAAGTTTGGGTTGATGAGACCTTCCGGAAATTCATCCTCTCTAAAGTTGCGTGGCATGCCTAGTTCGGGATCTAGACCTGCCATTGGTTGAGAAAGCGAGGATTCGCCGGCTTTGATCTTCGCGGTTTGGCTCCTTGTGACCGGTGCCAGCGCTCAAATCTATGAGAGAAGAAAAGATGTGAAAGAGAGAGAATAGTAAAGTGCAGAAAATTAAATAAGGAAAGTAAAATATTTTTGGATTTTTAATTTTCTGAAAAGTAAATAAGGAAACTAAGAATTAAAAGTACTTTCCTAAAATAAAAACTAGTATCTATCCTATTCTCCCCGGCAACGGCGCCAAAAAGCTTGTTGAGTATTTTAGATATAATAATTTTGTACTCTTTTGCCTTTAATATTTATAAAACCTTCGTACTCAATGAATAGGTTAGTTGCAAGCGCACAACCTATCGATTGTAGTATTTAGGTGTCGATCCGCAGGGAGATAGGGAAATACCAATTTTTAATAAAGAAAACTACTTCTAAAACAAAACAATAAAAGTAAAGTGGGGGGGTTTGTTCTTAAAATCCTAAAGTTGGGTTCAATACCCGAAAAAGAGGAGTTTCAAACAATAAATGTAAATAAAATAAAGGAAAGAAAGATTGGTTTGTTTTCAAGTTTAAGGAGATCTAGGGGTATTTGGTCTACAATTCCTTGCTAATTCTATTTATTCGGTTTGTTTAAATTCATGTTTGATTTGATGAGGTTTCTAACCTATGTTAGCCTTTGGAACAAATATTAATACAAATACTTTGCGCTCTATGAATTAATGTGCCTCGAATTCTAGGGCTGTCACTAACCTAGAGGGATATTTAATCTCATGCTACAAAGCATATATCGATATTTGTTCTAAGGTGTCCTAATTTAGGATTTGCCTTCTCCTTTCGGTCCTTCACCAAAATCCTAACTTTAATTTCTATAGTTCCGGATTGGATATCAAAGTATGGTCGCTTCTAACCCAACCCTAAGGTGTGTCTTTATGGTTTCAATTAGTAGTCTCCTCATGACCAATGCCGGAATTTAATAAATTTAAAGCGGAAAAACACGATCAACGCGATTTCAAAACTACTTCAATTCAATAAACCCTAACCAGGTGAACTCAAAGGAACGAGTACTAATGAAATTCATAAAGAATAAATCACAGAAATTAACAATCAAATCCGATAACACAATCATAATAAAAACAAATATCCGAATAATCTAGAATTAAACAAGTTCATGCATTGACCTCAACCCCTAGAAAGAGAACTACTCTCTCTTGGAGAGATCCATAACAAAGATTGGCAAAAACAATAAGAAATAAGATAAAGAAATGATTACACCCTTTCTTAGATCTAAAACCTCGATCTTGCCGACTCCTTGCTTGAATCTTCTTCTTCTCCTTCCTTGAAAAGCCTCGAGAATTTCTGCAGGATCTCTCTCTCTCAATTTGTGGAAAATGGATAATATAATGGATATGTACAATAATGGATATGTAGAGAGATGAAATTCTTCTCCTTTTATAGCCAAAGGCCTTGCCCAATTTAGAGGATAGTAGTGGGGTTAGTGGGTGCACTCTTCAGACTGCTATGGCTATTTTTGGTATTCTAAAACGTGTTCCTTGTTGGCCAAAAATAGAAAACCCCCTGAAAATGCGAATTTCTGGCTGTCTGCGAGTCCAGTGCGTCCGCACTGGAGTTGAGTGCGGGTGGTCAGGGTCGCACCGACTCCAAATCCCCTTTGGTCCGAAGTTTCCTTTTCTGGATTTTCTGCAAAATTTCCTGAGTGCGTCCGCACTGGATCTTAGTGCGTCCGCATTGGCATGTTGTTTTTCTGTTTTCCAAAGAATCCGAAGATTTCAAAAATAGTCCAAGTACTGAGTGCGTCCGCACTGGCTGTGAGTGCGTCCGCATTGGCCTTGAACTTCTGTTTTCTGGAAAATTCTGAAAGTCGCAAAAATCGGCTAAGTAGTGAATGCGTCCGCACTGAAGGTGAATGCGGCCGCATTACGCTCGGACTTTTCGTCTGTGAGGTCTGCGCTGCTGGAAAATCGGCTAAGTACCCAGTGCGTCCGCACTGGTGGATAATGCGTCCGCACTGGGCAGTTTTTCATCATTTTGCACTGTTTCCTGCATTGAAACATCGAGCGAACGCAGTAACTTGATTCTTGGTGTATTATATTCGCTTTATATCCAAAATACAAGATATTTGGTGTTATTTTATGATAAAAACTAGATCGACGGTGTATATAAAATACACCTATCACTAGGCAGTAAACCTTGTTACTCTTGATGTTTTGATATATATATTTCTGTTGATTATGATTTCTTGTTGATGTATCGAATATGGTTTTGTGATTTATTATCTCTTCACCTAATTTCAATGATCTAGTTGAGTTCATTAGAGTAGTGACAGTGCTTTAATAACTCTTTAAACTATTTGGATGAGTTAGCCTCGTTGAGATCTATTAGGTTTATGTGAAGAAAACCTTCGCGGGGAAACCATAAACCAGAACAACAAAACGCATGACCAAATTCCATCATTTGTGTAAGGTAAATCGCAGTGATCTGTGTAGTAATTTGGGAGATAAGAGACCTGATAGTTGCGTAAGGTAAATCGCATTGTCCTGAGTAGAGTCTCGATGAAAGATCTGTCATTCTGGCGTAACATAAATCGCAGTGACCTTTGTAGTTATCTTTCATAAAACAACAACAGGAAATCAGACGCAACAGGAATATATTATCAAGGCGGATTGAGTGACAATGGTGTGCCGAAACCCTAGGAATTCTCATCTCTATCTTTATTTTAATTACTTTTAATTGTTTCCTAATTTACATTGATCAACAAACATCTCTCAAATTTCAGATTTCATCTAGCCTTTCGAAAGGTTGTGATTCGATCGCTCGAAGCACTGAACCAATATCCCCTGTGGATCGACCTCGCATATACTACTCGATAAGGATTGTGCGCTTGCAGTCCGAACCGATAGCATTTACGAGTTTATAAATATTAAAAGAAACATTGCTCTCTTTTGAGTGATCAGGCTTTTTGGCGCCGTTGCCGGGGAATAACGGTTCATTGTGCAAGGCCTCGAAAGACGCCCTTGCTTTGACCATTGAATCCAATTAATTAGAAACGCCTAGATTTCTTTTTATTTTCTGCATTTTTATTTTTCTTTTATTTTTCAATTTCGTTTTTATTTTTATTTTCTTTTTATTTTCAGTTTTTAGTTTAATTTTCAGATTTTCTTTTCTTTGTAGGAAACTGCACGCTGGCCGAATCATCCGTACGAAGATCCGAGAGGATTGCTAGTAGGAGAGGACAATTCGCTTCCACATCACCGATAAGAACCAACCATAGTTCTTCATCAAGTAATTCTGAAAGCGAAGAAGACTCAGATTCGATCAACATGAATATCCCACCGAACGAACCGATTAACAATGGAAGACAAGACAATGGTGATCAAGGAGTTCACGATGCAGCAAGACCCAAACTTCTACGAGACTATTGCGTACCGCGCGCGAATGATCCTAATTCTAGTATAAACCCGCCAACTGTTACAAACCGTAATTTTGAGATCAAACCTGCTCTCATAAATATGGTTTCGCAACAGCAATTTGGAGGATTTCCACATGAAGATCCACATCTTCATCTGTCAATTTTCCTAGGGATATGCGAGACGATAAAGATCAACGGAGTTACCGATGAAGCAATCAGGCTAAGGCTATTTCAATTCTCATTAAAAGATAAAGCAAGAGCATGGTTGTTTTCCTTACCGGCCAATTCCATTCAAACTTGGGACCAATTGTTTAATGTGTTTATTGCAAAATATTTTCCACCATCCAAAACTTCAAGGTTTAGAAATCTAATTACTAATTTTGAACAAAGGGATGGTGAAACATTGTGTGAGGCATGGGATAGATATAAGGATATGCTAAGGTGTTGTCCACATCATGGTCTAGAAAGATGGCTGATTGTCCAAACTTTTTATAATGGTCTAAACCCTACCGATAGGTTGTCTATTGATGGTTCTGCAGGAGGAGCAATCATGAACAAGGAACCTGACGAGGCCTACAACCTAATTGAAGAGATTGCAATCAACCAACACTACTGGATCCCTGAGCGAAAGAAGCCAAGTTCAACACCTGGCATGCACCGAGTAGATGACATATCCATGCTAAGCGCAAAGATTGATGCTTTGCAAATGGCACTTAACAAGCAGACCAAGCAGCGAACGGTAGCATCAGTCAATGCCACAACAGCATGTGGCTATTGTGGAGGAGCGCACGAGATGACCGAATGTATGAATGTGACGGAAACTGAGGAAGAAATAGAGCAAGCAAACACAATTGACAACAGCTTTCGACCTCAGCCCGCCTACAACACATATCATCCGAACAACCGAAACCATCCAAATCTCTCATACGCGAACAATCAAAGGCCTGCTGCACCCCAACAGAACTACCAACCACAGCCCAATTATCAACCAAGATACAACAATCCCCAACAGAATTATCAACCAAGGCAATACAACCAACCACAGCAACCCGACATCACATCCTTAATGGAGAAACTCCTAGAGAAGCAGGATAAGGCTAACACCGAAATCGCACAAAAGATTGAATCATTAACAAACCGCAACAAAGACTTAGAAGACAGTGTCTCTAAGATGGCAAGAGAACTCTCTGTTATCACACGTGGAAAAGGCAAATTTCCGGGCCAACCGGAAGAAAACCCGAGAGAGACTTGCAAGAGCATAACACTAAGGAGCGGTACAGCTTATCAGGGACCTCCCATACCCGATCAAACTTCCGATGAAATGCATGCAGAGCCGTCACATTCCGAAGAGTATGAGCCGCAACCGCCAGAGCCGCCTGTATTCGAACTACAGACAGACCTTACCAAGGAGCAGAATGACACCGTAGGTGGAGACGAGCGACAACCCGAACCTGAATATATTTCACCACCACCCTACAAGCCACCTCTGCCATTCCCTCCAAGGCCTGCCAAGCATAAGGTAGAGGAGCAATTCGCGAGATTCATGGAGACACTCAAGCAATTACATGTCACAATCCCCTTCACTGAGGCAATTGCAAGCATACCCTCGTATGCTAAATTTCTGAAGGAGATTCTTTCGAACCGCAGTAGACTCCAAGAACTCTCAACAATTCCACTCAATCTGGAATGTAGTGCGCTCGTGCAAAGCAAATTACCGACAAAATTGAAAGATCCGGGAAGCTTCTCGATACCGTGTACCATTGGCACAACCGATTTTAAGAGAGCTTTATGTGATCTAGGAGCAAGCGTGAGTCTGATGCCTAAGGTAGTATTTGATAAACTGGAATGTGGAGACCTATCACCAACAAGGATTTCATTGCAACTAGCCGACCGATCAATTCGATATCCTGAAGGAATGTTGCTTGATATCCCAATCAAAGTCGGTAAATTCTGGATACCAGCAGATTTTGTGGTAGTCGATATGGAAGAAGATGAGCAGATTTCGATCATCCTTGGAAGGCCATTCCTCGCCACATGTGGGGCAATGATTGATGTTAGGAATGGAAAGATTTCACTCAATGTTGACAAGAACAAAATGATCTTCAGCATGAATGAAACCAAAGTCCCACATGACATGAATCATGTCTACAATTTGGAAACAACGGACGAGTATGGCAATGACGAATTGCGAATGGATGAATCTGAAGACATCAGGGAGATGACGCACGAAGCAGAAGTAGAGAGACTGTTAATTGTGCAAGATGACGGGCAGATCCATCCGACCTCCGTGACACAACAAACCGATGATCTGAACAGAAGCCCCAATATCGCAAACAACAGGAATCATTCTTCCTTAGCCCTTGCAATAATCAAAATCCTACGCGAAGAACTCGATGCAATGTCCAAAAGACTGGACGAGGTCGAAGCAGCACTCGGTGTAAGTCTAGCATTCGACCCTGGACCTCAAATACCGATCGACTTCTTCAATGGCAGTGATGATGAAACCACAAAAGACGCTGAAGGCGAACCACCCGACGAGCAACCTCCTTGCATCGACGGGAGGATATCTGGAAGAAACTGATATGACACATAGTCAAGCTAATGACTTTAAACAAGCGCTTCTTGGGAGGCAACCCAAGGCCACTTTTATATTTTCTTAAAATAATTTCAGTTTAATTAGGGTTTTAACTGGGGAACGAATCACATCCACTTATTTTTCATGACCAGGTGAACATGCTAGAGGAGGGGCTCGGTTAAAAACATTGGAAAAGTCAAGAAAACATTTTTCTGTTGCCAACCGTATCAGCCAATACGGATTACGACAGTAAATACGGATCAAGGAGTTGGATGAAAAGGGACAGCAGAAAATACGGCCCGTATCAGCCAATACGGACCGTATCCAGAGGAAGAGTTAAAGAGTCATCGGAATTCAAATTTTGGATCAGATACGGACCGTAGCAGCCAATACGGTCCGTAATCAAAACCGATCTGGAAATTAAAACCCGTTAACGAAGAGGCGCGAAGCCGGGTAACCGTTCAAAATAGAAATTCTTCTATTTTTGAGCCCTCTCCCATTTCTATTCCCCTCTTCTCTTCCTTCTCTCCTTCTCTTCCTCCTTCCCTTCCTCCTTCTCCCCTTCTTGCAAAAACCCGAGCCAACCTCGCAAAACACCGCCGGCCAATAAGGAAGATCACATCAACCACCTCTCGCACAACCACCAACCACCGATACGGGTCGAATCCGACCCGTATTCACCGAGAACACCGAATCTCCACCATTTTCGGGTTTTTCTTCCCCTTCCCTCCTTAATTTTCGATTTTAATTTAATTTCTTGAATTAGTCCTTTATTTCTCTTTGCAATTTTGTTTTAGAGTTAGTCTTCTATTTTAAGATTTAGTTAAATACAAAAATCACGAAAAACAACAAAAAAAAAAATTAGGTTTTCTCCAATTTAACCAGAACCAGTGCCCGTATAATACGGTCCGTATCTGTCAATACGGCCCGTATCAAGTCCTGTACTTGTCCATTTTTAACCAGCACCCAGGTCCGTATCCAGTCCGTATCAGCTTAATACGGTCCGTAACAGAGGCTGGTAATAACCACAAATGGCCCCAAAAACACGTGGTCTTCTTAAAACATTGACAGGTCTAGGCAAGAAGAAGAGGGGAGAATCCTCTTCTCAAAATCCACCACCACCTGAATCACCCGAACGGAGCCCCGAACGAGAGGAATTGCCGGAATCCCCTCCTCAAGAAGAAACACAACCGACGGAGGGGCAGCAACATAACCCCCTGGACATAAAATTTACCTACAGGGCACATGCCAAAATCTTCGAGAAACTAGATGACAACAAAATCGTCAACCACAAGGCCATCCACATTGAAACCCTTCAAAAGCTCGGCCTCCTTGCCCAATTCAAAACCCTAGCAAAAAGGGTTCACATCTGGGACTTTCTCAACAAGCTGGTGGATGTCCCAACCTATGATGACCTTACCCGCGAGTTCATCGCCACCTTCTCCTCCGAAAATGACATAATCAAATTCCAGCTAATGAATGCAGAGCAGGAGATGTCAATGAGAGATTTTTGCGACATCTTTGGCTTTAAAAATGAGGGCGTACAGGCGTACAACAATGACCGGAATTTCTGGAAGATGATCACCAATGACTGCCTCAGCGATCCGAGAGTCGCAAGCCACATTGTCCATCCAGTGCTCCGTTACATGCAAGCGGCTCTCAGCAACTCTCTTTTTGCTCGAGGCGAGACATGTGCAAAGGTCACCTTCGCCGAGCTTCACATTCTCAAATGTATGCTCATCACACCGGAAGAGCCACCACACCTCGGTCATTTCCTCTGTAACCACATCCACGCAATTGGCCAAAACAAAAGAGACAGAGGAAACATATCTATTGGTGCCATCGCAACAATCCTCGCTCGGCAACTCAGACTCGAGGTGGATTTTCTTAAAGAAGGCACCGGTATGAGATTCCTCGATATCGAGTGCCTCACTGCCATGAGGATGATCAGTGGCAGACCTCCCGAGCCTTACCTATACCACGTCGAAAGCCGGAGGGTTCAAATGCCTTGCAAGCCGCTACCCCTCAAGAACCAGCAAAGATGGAAGCAAGTAGACCCGAGCGGCAGGCAAGCCGCTCAAGAAAGCGACGATGAGATCGATTTTGATGCCATAGAGGCCGAGGCTGAAGAAGAGTACAGGGCCGAAACCGCAGCCGCCGCCGCATACATGCAAGAAATGGCGGCAAATGAGGAAAGAGCTCGGCAAGAGGCGCTCGCGGCAGAGGCAGCACAACAAGGGGCGGGACCATCTGATGCCCCTCAAAGTGGATACAACCGAGTCCTCCAAGCCGTCCAAAGAGTGAACGCGAACATGGAGAGATTCTCCATCGACACCAGGACTACTTATGCTCAGCTGGACCAGCAGTATGACGAAACGCATCACTATACGAGCCAGGTTCGTCAGGGCATGGACGAGCTGCGAGGGTATGCTGCCAACAACAGGCGGGAGGCACAGCAGGTGATACCTCGCATATTTAGTCTATTTTAGGCCTGTTTTCGTACCAGATTCGTGCCATAATTCACCAGAATCATGTGCATTTCATAGATATATCTTTAGAATTTGGTACTGCTGAGTGTTTGTTTGTTTTCTGCAGGTTTGGAGCAAAACACACGAAGAAACGGCGATTCAGATGATGAGGTACGACCCTTACCAGGCTTGGTACGGGTCTCACCAGACTTAGCCGTTTTCAGCTCTTCACGCCTGGTACGGCCAGGCCGTACCAATTTGGTACGGGCCGTACCTAAAGGCGGCCTGACAGATTCAAATTTTGGCAGAGGCTATTTAAAGCGGGGAACTCTCCAATTTCGACATACATTCCATTCCAGATCTATTTGAGAGCACAGTAAGAGAGAGAAAGAGAGCTAAGGAGCTGAGAGCAAGAAGGAAGGAAGAGGAAGAGGCGAAACTCGACGGATCTAGCTTCCTCCTCTCGATCCCTTCGATCCATGGCTATCTCTATCCCTTTTATTGTATTTTTAGATCAGATCATGTGCTGTGAGTAGTTATTTTAGTTTCTAGGGTTTAGAGATGGATTCTTGATTTGTTTTGACTTTCTTTGACTTGTATCTTGTATGAACTCTTTTGATTGATTGATTGTGATTTACTTTGTCATCTCTTGCTTTGATTGCTGTGATTGTGTATGATGAACCTCTAGGTTTAGATCGAACCTATCAAGGTCATGTGATCATCTCAATCTCTCAACCAAATCAATTGTTTAGGGTAGAATAGTTCGAATTGAAGCCGAAAGGTTGAATTCTCCTCTAATCGACAGATTAGAGGGTGCCTTAGGTCTCCAATCAACCAGCTAGGGTAGATCTGTACCAACACACGAGAGTTGAGGTGTAGAAATCCCTAAAAGGTAATCAATTGCATTCCAACCTAGATCTTGATCCAACAAACGACAGTTGAGGCTTAGGAACCTTAGGTATGGTCAATTGAACCTTTCTAAAGAGTTTAGCACAAGGTACCAGCAAGGAAATGCATCAACTCGAACTGGTAAGCTCTGTTCTGGGAAGCCAGTACGGGTCTTACCAGAGTGGTACGGCCTTGCCTTACCAAGTGAGGTACGGCCTAGCCGTACCAACTTGGTACGGGCCGTACCACTAGAGGCAGATCACAGATGAAGTCTGAAACCCTGGAAACGCCTTTTATCCATAATCAAAACAAAGTTTACATTTCTTCTAGCACTTTATTACACCTGTTTGCATTGTTTGATTTGTTTGAATTGATCTTTTAGGAACTTAAATACCAAACCAAATCTTTCTCACTTCTAGTTTTTAATTGAGTTTGGTAGATTCTAACATAGTAATTGCCCGTCCCTGTGGATCGATACCCGATTATTGTTGAGTATTTTAGATATAATGATTTTGTACTCTTTTGCCTTTAATATTTATAAAACCTTCGTACTCAATAAATAGGTTAGTTGCAAGCGCACAACCTATCGATTGTAGTATTTAGGTGTCGATCCGCAGGGAGAGAGGGAAACACTAATTTTTAATAAAGAAAACTACTTCTAAAACAAAACAATAAAAGTAAAGTGGGGGGGTTTGTTCTTAAAATCCTAAGTTGGGTTCAATACCCGAAAAAGAGGAGTTTCAAACAATAAATGTAAATAAAATAAAGAGAAGAAAGATTGGTTTGTTTTCAAGTTTAAGGGGATCTAGGGGTATTCGGTCTACAATCCCTTGCTAATTCTATTTATTAGGTTTGTTTAAATTCATGTTTGATTTGATGAGGTTTCTAACCTAGTTAGCCTTTGGAACAAATATTAATACAAATACTTTGCGCTTTATGGATTAATGTGCCTCGAATTCTAGGGCTGTCACTAACCTAGAGGGATATTTAATCTCATGCTTCAAAGCATATATCGATATTTGTTCTAAGGTGTCCTAATTAGGATTTGCCTTCGCCTTTCGGTCCTTCACCAAAATCCTAACCTTAATTTCTATAGTTCCGGATTGGATATCAAAGTACGGTCGCTTCTAACCCAACCCTAAGGTGTGTCTTTATGGTTTCAATTAGTAGTCTCCTCATGACCAATGCCGGAATTTAATAAACTTAAAGCGGAAAGACCCGATCAACGGGATTTCAAAACTACTTCAATTCAATAAACCCTAACCAGGTGAACTCAAAGGAACGAGTACTAATGAAATTCATAAAGAATAAATCACAGAAATTAACAATCAAATCCGATAACACAATCATAATAAAAACAAATATCCGAATAATCTAGAATTAAACAAGTTCATGCATTGACCTAAACCCCTAGAAAGAGAACTACTCTCTCTTGGAGAGATCCATAACGAAGATTGGCAAAAACAATAAGAAATAAGATAAAGAAATGATTACACCCTTTCTTAGATCTAAAACCTCGATCTTGCCGACTCCTTGCTTGAATCTTCTTCTTCTTCTCCTTGAAAAACCTTCTAGAATTTCTGCAGGATCTCTCTCTCTCAATTTGTGGAAAGATGGATATAATAATGGATATGTACAATAATGGATGATTTCTCATGTGGTCTCCTTAGCCTTATATAACGTTTTCTGAACTTGGAGATCAAGTCGTTTTATTTTCGGCGCCCACTAAGCCTACTAACTTCTATATTTCTAATTCTGTGATTCTGAACTTGGAGACCAAGTTATTCTAATTTTGGCACCCACTAAGCCCACTAACTTTCCATATTTAGCAGTTTTTCAGGCTGATGCGGCCATTGATGCGACTTTACAGAATTATACATTCCGAATTTGGATATTTTTCCTTCATGAAGGTTGTAGATCTCTTTGTCCTGGTTCCGTCAAGCTTTGAATCACTCAAATCGGAGTTCGTATGACCAAGATATGGCCAAAATACGAACTGTGTGTCGGCTGAGTGCGGGTGGTGCGGCCCGAGTGCGTCCGCACTGCGCTCGGATTTTCTGTTTTCTGTGTCAGTGCGTCCGCACTCTGGGTCAGTGCGTCCGCACTGGGCTCGGTTTCTCCTGTTTTGCTCTAAACTTCAAACGGGCATAACTCATGATCCGTAACTCCGTTTTCAGTGTTCTACCACTTTTCGGAAAGCTTGCGAGAAGATCTACAATTTGCTCCATTTCCTGTAACTTAAATAGACTTTGGCAATAACTTGATTCTTGGATGTATTTCATTCTATTCTCTACTAAAATATAAGATATTTGGTGTTATTATGTGATAAAAACTAGATCGAATGTGTATATAATTTAGACCTATCAAATACCCCCAAGCTTGAACCTTGCTTGTCCCCAAGCAACATCTAAACTGGGACTACAATTCGATCTCTTTGATACACCTTATATCAAGTTTGTTTTCTCAAGTGAAAAATTTGTATGATCTTGCCAAAAATTAAAACCTTCATGCAAACTTCCCAAATTTCAAGTTTAACCCTCGGATAATTATTACTCAACCCACAATTTGATTACTCTAACTCTTATTTCCTTAAAGGTCTAGAAATTACAAACTTCGTCTACCCAAATTTATTAAAAGAAATGCCATCTTAAACGTGGAATTTTCAAATTCCCCCAAGCTTGAATCAAACTTAGGTTTAGAAATGTTGCGGACTACGTGTGTTGATACATGCATATTCTCATTTTTGTTGTTGTTGCTTTTGATTTTTCTTGTTTTGATTTTCTTTCATGATTTAGCACTATTTTCCCAATCCTCATTTAAGCACCGGTTAGTTACAAGTAGTTAACTATACCCAACCGTTCTAATTCAAGGGTGCTTTGCATGCTCTTAGTCTAACCCTTCCACTAACACGAATGTCAATTTTATCGGGAGACTAGCGGAGCAAGAGTGCTAAGGACTCATAACCATAAGTACGTCATGAAGCCGTAACATAGGTCATTGGAGTCACCTTTTATTTTCCAAAATTTTCAATTTTTACCCAATTTCACAACATATATGCATATATCATGAATACACACATCCCTAAGTATTCTTTCATACTTGTGGATATCTCAATCTTTCTAAATTTAAAATTTCCAAATCTAAATAGCTTCTCTAATAAATTTAAATTTCTAATGCCCCAATTTCATACACCTTTATTTCCACAAAGTTTTTCGCCAAATTATGTAGTCATTTCAAATTATTCCAAGGATTTTACAAAAAATTATTCAAAATTTTGCATCAATACTTCTAATTTTGCCAATCACTCAAATTTATCAACAAAATGCATGACACAAAACTAGGTAAACATCCTAACAAGTCGGACTGGACCCTATTCATGGTTAGGTAAAACCCTAGTTTTTAAACAAACAAAAAATTTAAACATGCCTAAACTAAATGCAAGATACAATTGTGAATTTCAGTTTTTCATTTATTAACCTCCCCCCAGCTTAAACAAAACATTGTCCTCAATGTGTCAATTCATACTAGAAGAGGAAATTAAAAAGAGAAATAGAAACTCACAAGATGTTGCTCGGTTTAACGTCGGGAGCTCGACTTGTTGAGGCTCAGTTTAAAGGTGGTGGATCATCGAGGGCAATTGCCTCCTTTTCGATGACCGGTTCATCTTGAATGAAATGTTTGAGCCGCTGTCCATTGACTTTGAATGAACCCATTTTTTCGCTCCAGATTTTGAAGGCACCATGGTCGAAAACTTGTGATACTCGATATGGTCCTTCTTGAAAACTTCTTCCGATGTGTTTGTCGTGCCAATGCCTTGTCTTCTCTTCTTGGTTCAAGGCGGCATTGATTATGGTGGGATGTGTCTCATATGAGTAAAGAGATTCGTTCTTGAGGGTTGTTGGCAATGGTTTGAGTTCGACCTTCGGTGGCATTGTGCATGTTGAAACGGCAAAAACTGGGCTCTGCAAGGTTTCGTATGGGCTGCCTAGGCTGCACGATTGGTTGTTTTCGTCGTTTTGAGTTGTTTCTTTATCGATTTCTTTCAGAATTTCATTCGGTTGTTCTCCTTCCATCATCCTATCTAAATGATCATTAATTGTAGAGTCTAAAACATCTATCCTGCATATCGAATCATTATTATTAGATGGAAATTGGAGAGATTTAAAAACATTAAATTCAACCTTTTCATCACCTACTCGGAAAGAAATCTTTCCATCACGCACATCTATGATTGCACCTGCTGTGGTTAGGAAATCACGTCCCAGTAGAAGGGGAGTTTGTGTATCCTCTTCCATCTCCACCACAACAAAATCTACCGGTAAGAAAAATTTACCAATTTTGACAATTGCATCCTCCAAAATTCCTACCGGGTATCTAACGGATCTATCCGCTAATTGGAGCGATATTTTTGTTGGTTTAAATTCTCCTAGACCTAACCTTTCATAAACCGCTTTTGGCATTAAACATACGCTAGCACCTAAATCACACAAACAACTATTGAATTCGGTCTCCCCAATTTTGCATGGAATAGTAAAACTACCGGGGTCCTTAAGTTTGGGAGGTAGTTTGGTCAAGAAAAGTGCACTACATTGCGCATTTAGGGAGATGGTTCCGACCTCTTCAAGTTTCTTTTTGTTTGACAACATTTCTTTGAGAAACTTGACATAGGTTGGCATTTGTGCAATTGCCTCGGTGAAAGGTATGGTAATGTTCAGTTTTTTCAATTGTTCAATGAATTTGGCATATTGTTGGTCTAGTTTGTTCTTTACCAACCGTTGTGGAAAAGGTAGGAACCTAAGAGGAGGAACATACTTTGGAGTTTCAGATTTTTGTACCTTTGTTGAGTTAGAATTACCCGTTTTGCGAGGCTCTTCCGAAGTTGTTGCAATTGGTGGATCAATTGGTGCGGCTGAAATCGGTTCAGATTGTGTGAATTGAGAGAGTCCTTGTGGTTGGATTGGTTCATCATATTCCTTATCACTCCTCAAGGTCACAGCATTCGCATACTCTCGTGGATTGATGTCGGGTTTGCCCGGAAGTGTGCCTTGTTGACGAGAGGACGAAGATGCTTGTTGTGCTATTTGTGTCTCTAGCATCTTCGTTTTAGTTTCTAAAAACTCAAACCTATTGTTCAAATTCCTCAACGAATTCGAAATATCGGTATTGATGTTTCTTTGTTGGTTCATGAACTCGTTTTGAGAGATCACAAGGCCCTCTATCATTTTTTCCAGTTTGTCGTTTTGAGAAGGTCCTTGGTACGAGTTTTGGTTTGACCAGTTTTGGTATTGATTGGAATTACCTTGGTATTGGTTTGAGTTTGAGTTTTCATTTTCAGTCCTCCATTTGAAATTTGGATGGTTCCACCTTGTGTTAGGGTTATATGTATTCGAATTGAAATTATCGTTAGGCCTAACCTTATTGTAGATCGGGTCGTTCCTCTTATCACCTTGATTGTAGAACATTGCATTCACTTGCTCGACTTCCTCTCCTTCTATGAGGACTTGGCAATCGGTGGTGATATGAGTCGCCTCTCCACAAATGCCGCATGAAGCCTTCTTTGTCACAGATTTGGCATTTTGCATTTGTGCCATTTGATGTTGCAAGGCATCTATTTGGGCTTTCAAGGCGGTAACTTCGTCGGTTTTTAGGATTCCCGGTGTGGTTTGGGTTCGTCCACTTCTCTCGGCCGTCCATTCCCTTTGGTTGATTGCCATGTCCTCGATCATTAGCATGGCTTGTTGGGGATCCATCTTGGACATATTACCTCCTGCGGCGGAATTCAAGTGAGTCTTTGTGGCGATTGTGCAACCTGCAAAGAAGAATTGGAAGAGCAACCACATGTCGAGACCATGGTTAGGGCACAAGCGTTGAAGCTCCGCCCATCTATCCCATGCCTCGGTCAAAGATTCTCCCTCGGCTTGCTTGAAGGTCGTGATCTTTGTTCGAAAGTGCTGGGTTTTGGATGGAGGAAAGTATTTTCCTAAGAATAACTTCTCCATGTCGTCCCATCTTCTTATGTTGTCACGATTCACGGTCCTTAGCCACGATCTTGCATTATCTCGGAGGGATAAGTGGAAGCATTTGAGCTTGAGGTTGTCTAGCTCTTCTCCTTCTCGAGCGAAGGTGCCGCAGGATTCTTCGAAAACCGCCAAGTGGGCGTGTGGATCTTCATTTAGGGCTCCTCCGAACTGACTTTGGCCAAGCAAGTGGATGAGAGATGGCTTGATTTCGCGTGGATCTTGGCCTTCAGGAATGAAACCGAAGCGGTGGCCTTGTTGATGGTTACGGCCATTTCCGTTGTTGTTGAGAGTCGGTGGAACATTGTTGTTGTTGTGTGGATGTGGAGGCGGTGGGTTGTTGTGTGGAGGAGGAGGTGGTGGATTGTTATCGAGATCACGAAAGGCTTGGTTGATAAGACCTTCCGGAAGTTCTTCCTCAACGAAGTTGCGTGGTATGCCGTATCGTGGATCTAGACCCGCCATTGGTTGAGAAAGCGAGGATTCGCCGGCTTTGATCTTCGCGGTTTGGCTCCTTGTGACCGGTGCCAGCGCTCAAATCTATGAGAGAAGAAAAGATGTGAAAGAGAGAGAATAGTAAAGTGCAGAAAATTAAATAAGGAAAGTAAAATATTTTTGGATTTTTAATTTTTCTGAAAAGTAAATAAGGAAACTAAGAATTAAAAGTACTTTCCTAAAATAAAAACTAGTATCTATCCTATTCTCCCCGGCAACGGCGCCAAAAAGCTTGTTGAGTATTTTAGATATAATGATTTTGTACTCTTTTGCCTTTAATATTTATAAAACCTTCGTACTCAATAAATAGGTTAGTTGCAAGCGCACAACCTATCGATTGTAGTATTTAGGTGTCGATCCGCAGGGAGAGAGGGAAACACTAATTTTTAATAAAGAAAACTACTTCTAAAACAAAACAATAAAAGTAAAGTGGGGGGGTTTGTTCTTAAAATCCTAAGTTGGGTTCAATACCCGAAAAAGAGGAGTTTCAAACAATAAATGTAAATAAAATAAAGAGAAGAAAGATTGGTTTGTTTTCAAGTTTAAGGGGATCTAGGGGTATTCGGTCTACAATCCCTTGCTAATTCTATTTATTAGGTTTGTTTAAATTCATGTTTGATTTGATGAGGTTTCTAACCTAGTTAGCCTTTGGAACAAATATTAATACAAATACTTTGCGCTTTATGGATTAATGTGCCTCGAATTCTAGGGCTGTCACTAACCTAGAGGGATATTTAATCTCATGCTTCAAAGCATATATCGATATTTGTTCTAAGGTGTCCTAATTAGGATTTGCCTTCGCCTTTCGGTCCTTCACCAAAATCCTAACCTTAATTTCTATAGTTCCGGATTGGATATCAAAGTACGGTCGCTTCTAACCCAACCCTAAGGTGTGTCTTTATGGTTTCAATTAGTAGTCTCCTCATGACCAATGCCGGAATTTAATAAACTTAAAGCGGAAAGACCCGATCAACGGGATTTCAAAACTACTTCAATTCAATAAACCCTAACCAGGTGAACTCAAAGGAACGAGTACTAATGAAATTCATAAAGAATAAATCACAGAAATTAACAATCAAATCCGATAACACAATCATAATAAAAACAAATATCCGAATAATCTAGAATTAAACAAGTTCATGCATTGACCTAAACCCCTAGAAAGAGAACTACTCTCTCTTGGAGAGATCCATAACGAAGATTGGCAAAAACAATAAGAAATAAGATAAAGAAATGATTACACCCTTTCTTAGATCTAAAACCTCGATCTTGCCGACTCCTTGCTTGAATCTTCTTCTTCTTCTCCTTGAAAAACCTTCTAGAATTTCTGCAGGATCTCTCTCTCTCAATTTGTGGAAAGATGGATATAATAATGGATATGTACAATAATGGATGATTTCTCATGTGGTCTCCTTAGCCTTATATAACGTTTTCTGAACTTGGAGATCAAGTCGTTTTATTTTCGGCGCCCACTAAGCCTACTAACTTCTATATTTCTAATTCTGTGATTCTGAACTTGGAGACCAAGTTATTCTAATTTTGGCATCCACTAAGCCCACTAACTTTCCATATTTAGCAGTTTTTCAGGCTGATGCGGCCATTGATGCGACTTTACAGAATTATACATTCCGAATTTGGATATTTTTCCTTCATGAAGGTTGTAGATCTCTTTGTCCTGGTTCCGTCAAGCTTTGAATCACTCAAATCGGAGTTCGTATGACCAAGATATGGCCAAAATACGAACTGTGTGTCGGCTGAGTGCGGGTGGTGCGGCCCGAGTGCGTCCGCACTGCGCTCGGATTTTCTGTTTTCTGTGTCAGTGCGTCCGCACTCTGGGTCAGTGCGTCCGCACTGGGCTCGGTTTCTCCTGTTTTGCTCTAAACTTCAAACGGGCATAACTCATGATCCGTAACTCCGTTTTCAGTGTTCTACCACTTTTCGGAAAGCTTGCGAGAAGATCTACAATTTGCTCCATTTCCTGTAACTTAAATAGACTTTGGCAGTAACTTGATTCTTGGATGTATTTCATTCTATTCTCTACTAAAATATAAGATATTTGGTGTTATTATGTGATAAAAACTAGATCGAATGTGTATATAATTTAGACCTATCAATTATACTACTCGATAGGGGTTGTGCACTTGCAACCCTTACTCGTGAAGTGTAAACGCGGTTTTAAAAGGTACGCCCTCAAGCGTACCGAAACTTGCGTTGCGCTTTCGCGCGAACAAGTTTTTGGCGCCGTTGCCGGGGACGGTAACCAATTGCCTAGTTAGATTTTACCTTACTTAGTTAATCTAGATTTTATCTTGTATCTTTCTTGTTTTCTTTTTCTTAATCAAAATCACTAAAAAGTGGCTTTTGAACCCCCCCTGCAGGCAAATACAGGTTGAAGTATAATCTGAGAAGCAAGGGCCCACTGTTCGATCAAACTCCTCCAGACTCAGCCGAGACTGCTCAGCCACCCTCTGGTACGGCTAGGCCGCACCAATCTGGTCCGACCCGTACCGATTCAGGCACGGCCAGGCCGCACCAATCTGGTCCGACCCGTACCAAGACACCTGAACATGAAGAAATGGCTGGGGCAGAGGACGAAGCCCGAATCAGACTGGAGGCAGAGGCCAGGGAAAGAGAAAGAGAACGGCGAGAAGACGAAGGCCGTCTGACGGACGATGATGAGGATGTTTTCATGCCTCGGACCCTGCGGGAGTTCAACGTGCCGAGAGCTGGAGACGTGCGAGGTGCGATCCGGCTACCACACATTCCAGGACAGCAACCGAACTTCAATCCGGGGGTTGTCAACATGGTGCAGCAGAACACCTTCCACGGACTCGACCACGAGGACCCGCACGCTCACCTCCAGACCTTCCTCGAGTGCATCACGACCATCAAAACCAACGGTGAGAATGCTGATTACACCAAGCTTGCTCTATTTCCTTTCACTCTTAGGGATAAGGCCAAGAAATGGTTAGGATCTTTGCCTAGGGACTCTGTTAGAACTTGGAGGGACTTGTCCAAATTGTTTCTGACCAGATTTTTCCCTCACAAGAGGACAGCCAAGGTAAGACATGACCTGACCAGCTTTAGGCAAATTTTTGATGAACCCCTGAATGAGGCTTGGGAAAGGTTTAGAGAATTGCAGTACTCTTGTCCACACCATGGTATACCCGACTGGCTTTTAATTCAAACGTTTTACGACGGCCTGAATGAGAGCACACGTGCTTACGTGGACGCTGTTGCGGGAGGCGCGCTGATGTCAAGGGAGCCTTTAGAGGCTATGAACTTGATCGACAGCATGGCGCAGAACCAGCAGTGGTCCGGCCGCGACACGTCACGCCAGCGAGGAGGCCAAGGAGGTAGCCAAGGAGGTGGCAAGTACGAGCTCGATCACATCACGGCTCTCACCGCCAAGATGGACGCCATGCAGCGGGCGATGGACAAGCTCAGCGTCAAGGCAGTCGAACAGCAACCTCAAGTATGCGTCATGTGCGGAGACGAGAGGCACGCATACGAGCAGTGCCCGCTGGTGCAACAAGACGAGGAGAGTGAGCAGGTCAACTCTCTCAACAACGAGCCTTCCTTCTTCCCAAGACCTCCCTTCAGCCGGTCCTACTCCAAGGATCTGGTTGAGCAGCAGCACTGGAGGTCGAACCAGAACAACCCTGCGCCTTTCAACAACTCTTCGTTCAGACCGCCCTTCAACAACAACAGCTTCCAGAGGCCGCAGTACAACAACAACAACAACAATTGGAACAATCGGGCGAACAACACTGGAAACTATCCCCCTCCGAACAACAACGATTGGAGAGCCCAAGCTTCGAGCAGCAGCAACAGCAACAACAATGGCAACAGGAACTTCTACCAAAACGCTTCCTTTCCCAATCAAGGCAACCGAGCAGCTCCATCTGGCCCCTCAAAGTCGAATGCGCCCGCTGATGTGAACGACTTCACTCACGAGCAGGGCAAGATGAATCAGATGATGTGGGAGCAGATGCAGAGCATGACCACTCAAATGGCTGCCCAAAGCAAGTTGCTGGAGCAGCTGAGCCAGATGGTCACCTCAAGCCACTCTCGACCCGGGAAGCTTCCAGCTCAGCCCGAACCAAATCCAAGAGAAGAGGCTAAGGCGATCACTCTGAGAAGTGGACCCAATACGACGAGCCACCAATGCCAAGTGAGGGCACAGTTGACCCGATCCTTGACGCGACACCTGACGCGACCCCGACCCCTGTGTCAATTCCACTGAAGGAGGTTAATCCAGAACGAGCTGAGGTCATCCAACCTCAAGCGAGTGCAGACTGCACCAGCTCGGCAAGACCTGCACAACCTCCATCCGAAGCGTCAGGTAGTCAGAAGAAGAAAGGTGCCGAGAAACCACCTCCATACCGGCCACCTGTTCCATTCCCCCAGAGATTAGCTGAGACTAGACTGAACGAGCAATTCGCCAACTTCGCAAACGTCATCAAGCAGCTGCAGATCACCATCCCTTTCACCGACGCTTTGACCCAAATGCCCACCTATGCCAAGTTTCTGAAGGACATCCTTTCCAACAAGAGAAGCTTAGAGGGGCACGCGACAGTCAAGCTGACGGAGCAGTGCAGCGCAATTTTGAAAAGCGAGCTACCCCCCAAATTGGACGATCCTGGAAAGTTTTCCATTCCATGCACCATTGGGAAGGCTACAATCAAGAAAGCCCTGTGTGATCTAGGAGCGAGCGTGAGTCTCATGCCACGCACCATCTATGATCGCATAGGAGTGGGGGAGATCAAGCCCACAAGGATGACACTGCAGTTGGCGGATTCTTCAGTCCGACTTCCACTTGGTGTGGTGGAGGATCTGCCAGTTCAAGTTGGGAAGTTCTTCGTGCCCGTCGATTTCGTCGTCATGGAGATGGAAGAAGATAAGGAAGTCCCAATCATCTTGGGACGACCTTTTCTGAGTACAGCTGGCGCGATAATTGACGTGAAGCAGGGCATCCTGACTCTGAACTTTGGAGGAGAGAAGGTGAAATTCCAAATTGATCGCGCCATGAGATATCCGTCACGATCTGAGACATGTTTCCGAGTTGACGGGATAGAGGAGTGCTTGGCTGATCTGGCCAAGGACTACTTTTTTGAACAAGTCAACAACTCGCTGCGCCAAGACGCTGAATTCCTCTCCAAGTTGCCAAGCGAGGCGAGCGAGTCAATTTGTGCAGCAGATGCGATTCCTGAGGATCTGGAGGATCGTACATCACACTCTGAGACGAGGAGTGGAGCGGAGCCTGCCAAGGCCGACGTCTCGACAGCACACGAGTCAGATCACCCAGATGCGACTCGTGACAATGATCAGCCTGAGCGTCTGACTCCCGAACTCAAACCTCTTCCAACCAATCTCAGATACGAGTTCCTCGATCCAGAAAAATCATGTCCTGTGATCGTCAATGCGAGTCTAAACCCCGATCAAACCGCCAAACTTCTGGAGAAGCTGAGATTTCACAAGGGCGCGATTGGGTACTCGATCAAGGACTTGAAAGGGATCAACCCAGCCATCTGCTCACACCGGATTCTTCTCGAGGATGATCACAAGCCGTCTGTGGAGCACCAGCGGCGACTCAACCCCAACCTGAAGGAGGTGGTGAAAAAGGAAATTCTCAAACTCCTGGATGCAGGCATCATCTATCCCATCTCTGACAGCAAGTGGGTGAGTCCCGTTCACGTGGTGCCCAAGAAAGGAGGCACGACAGTGGTGAGAAATGAAAAGGACGAGCTAGTCCCTACTCGTGTGGTATCTGGGTACCGCATGTGTATTGACTACAGGAAGCTCAACGCTGCCACGCGCAAGGATCACTTCCCACTGCCGTTTGTCGACCAACTCCTTGAAAGGCTTGCGACTCATTCTCATTTTTGCTACCTTGACGGGTACTCAGGATTCTTTCAGATCCCCATTCACCCGAACGACCAAGACAAGACCACTTTCACATGTCCCTACGGTACATTCGCATACCGTAGGATGCCATTCGGTCTGTGCAATGCACCTGCCACCTTCCAAAGAGCCATGACGGCTATCTTCTCAGATTTCATCGAGAAAGAGGTTGAGGTCTTCATGGACGACTTTTCTGTCTATGGGACCAGCTTTGACTCATGTCTAGCCAACCTCTGCAAAATCCAGGAGAAGTGTGAAGAGGTCAACCTGATCCTGAATTGGGAGAAATGTCACTTCATGGTCCAAGAGGGAGTTGTCCTTGGACATGTTGTGACCTCCAAAGGAATTGAGGTTGACAAAGCCAAGGTGGAGGTGATCGAGAAGCTGGAGATCCCAACAAATGTCAAAGCTGTGCGAAGCTTTCTGGGACACGCTGGCTTCTACCGCCGATTCATCAAGGACTTCTCGAAAATCGCAAAACCATTGACCAACCTGCTCATCAAGGACTCTGATTTCATCTTCACGCAGGAATGTGTCGATTCGTTTTGCCGATTGAAAGAAGCCCTTGTCTCAGCACCCATCCTGCAGCCTCCAGACTGGACCTTGCCATTCGAGTTGATGTGCGATGCGAGTGATTACGCTGTGGGAGCGGTTCTTGGGCAGCGGAAGGAGAACAAGCCATGTGCTATCTACTACGCTAGCAAGGTGCTAGACCCTGCCCAGATGAACTACACAACAACCGAAAAGGAGCTTTTGGCTGTTGTGTTCGCTCTCGACAAGTTTAGATCCTATCTGGTTGGTTCCAAGATAGTGATCTACACTGACCACGCCGCACTCAAGTATCTGTTGAGCAAGCAGGATGCCAAACCTCGCTTGATTAGGTGGATTCTCCTCCTGCAAGAGTTTGACATCGAAATCAGGGACAAGAAAGGAGTCGAAAACACCGTGGCTGACCATCTGTCCCGGCTTCGCTGGGAAGATGAGGGCTCTGGTAGCCTGCCAATTGATGACTCGTTCCCTGATGACCAATTCCATTCGATTTCTGCCATGGAGGAGATCCACTCGGTTGGTACACCGATGCACGCGACTCATGCGGTGCAAGATCGGACGTTCCATGCCACTGACCGAGTGAACACCAAGTCAGCACCCTGGTATGCAGACATTGCGAACTTTCTCGCCTCAGGAGTACTTCCTCCTACCATGTCATACCAGCAGAAGAAGAAGCTGCGATCGGACGCCAAGTTCTACTTCTGGGACGACCCCTACCTCTTCAAGACTGGCGTTGATGGCATCTACCGACGATGTGTGCCATATGACGAGACGCGCTCCATTCTTGAGCACTGCCACTCCTCAGCCTACGGAGGACACGCTTCATCCTCCAAGACTGCTTCAAAGGTCCTACAATCCGGCTTCTTCTGGCCTTCACTTTTCAGAGATGCTAGGACCTTCGTCGCAGCTTGTGACAAGTGTCAGCGCACCGGGAACATCTCCAAGAGGAATGAAATGCCTCTCCACTCTATTCTAGAGGTAGACATCTTTGATGTCTGGGGCATTGACTTCATGGGACCGTTTCCACCCTCTTGTGGAAACGAGTACATCCTGGTGGCTGTTGACTACGTCTCCAAGTGGGTGGAGGCAGTTGCGTGCAAGAATGCGGACTCCAATGCCGTGAAAAGACTGTTCACTGACATCATCTTCCCTCGCTTTGGAGTTCCAAGAGCCGTCATCAGTGATGGTGGCAAGCACTTCATCAACCGCCAGTTCGACAATCTCCTGAGTCGCCATGGAGTCACTCACAAGGTGACCACATCCTACCATCCTCAAGCCAACGGTCAAGCCGAGATTTCCAACAGAGAGATCAAGTCTATCCTGGAGAAGACCGTTGCTCGAACGAGAAAGGATTGGTCGCTCAAGCTGAGTGACGCACTATGGGCCTACCGTACAACCTTCAAAACTCCGATTGGGATGAGCCCTTTCAAATTGGTGTACGGAAAGTCCTGCCACTTGCCCGTGGAAATTGAGCACAAGGCATACTGGGCCACACGGGCCATCAACATGGACTTGCTCTCAGCTGGAGAGAAACGCATCCTTGACTTGCATGAGTTAGAGGAGATGCGTCTCAATGCCTACGAGAACGCGAGAATTTACAAGGAAAGGACCAAACAGGTTCACGACAAGCGCATCATGCCTCGTGAGTTCCATGAGGGAGACCTGGTCCTCTTGTTCAATTCTCGACTTTGGCTCTTTCCGGGAAGCTGAAGTCCGGGTGGTCCGGTCCATTCCGGGTGAGGGCAGTGTTCCCATTTGGCGCCGTGGAATTGGAAAACAAGGAGGGGCAGACTTTCAAAGTCAATGGTCAGCGTCTCAAGCACTACATTGCTGATCATCCCCAAGAAATGCGAGTGAGCTTGGATCTCTCCGATCCATCTCCAACCAAAGCCTGACGAGAGAAGGTCGAGCTCGAGACCTAAAACGAGCGCTCCTTGGGAGGCAGCCCAAGCCATTTTTACCTGTTTTGCATCTTAGGAACAGATAGACATGCATTCATTCTTCTGCATTGCATCACGAGCGGCTTGAGAAGTCACGAGAAAGAGAAACGAAAATTTTTGAGGTTGGTACGGCTAGGTCGTACCACATTGGTACGGCCTGAAAAATTGAAGGGTTGGTACGGCCCGCACCAATTTGGTACGGCCAGGCCGTACCTAGGTCAGGGACGCGAACCGACGCCATAACTGCCGCCTTTTTCTTTTTAAACCCGATCCAACCCGCACCCCTTCCCCTTCCCAGCCGCACCTCTCAATCTACTCTCTCTTCTCTCCCTCTCCACTCCATTTTCTCTCCTTCTCCACTCATTCTACCTCTCTTCCACCCTAACCGAGCACAAGGAGCACCGGCCACCCAACCGAACACTTCACCGGTCCAAGCCGCACGTCTTCGGTCCGACCCGCACTTCTCTTCGGTCCGACCTGCACCTTCTTGCCCTCGGTTAGTCCTTCTCCTTCCATTTTCTTTGTTTCTCTCCATTTTCGTGCTTACCTCTCTTCCTTGCTCGGTTCTGCCCAGTTTGTCAAAACCCTAGCTTGGTACGGCCCACCCGTACCAAGTAGGTACGGCCCGTACCAGTCTCTCTGAACTGACACCAAACTGGTACCAGTTGGTGCGGCCCTTACCAGCCATCACCAAAACCCCAAGTTAGGTACGGCCCGTACCAGCCCGTGCGGCTAGGCCGTACCTACCTAGGTCAGACCAGGCCGTACCAACTAGGTCAGACCAGGCCGTACCTACTCAGTCGGACCCTCAACCAGCCCAACGAGCGTCTGAGAGAAATGCGTCGTCAATCCTCTCGCTCCTCCACACCCTCTGACGCCTCCATCCTTTCCGCCACTGGCCCGATGGCCAACGTCCCTCCTGCTGATGCCCCCACGTCATCTCATCACTCCCACCGGCGTGCGTCTCGGAGTGACTCCCGCGCATCTCGCCACTCCCGGGAGAGTGCAGCCAGGACTGGGTCCCGCCAGAGTCCTTCCCTTCAGGACGCCGTCACGCCCATCTACTATGAGGGAGAGACCACATCCAGTGGCCATCAGTCAGTCTACCAGAGCCCACAGGAGAGCCCCTCCTACCATCCATCTGGAGACCAGGACCAGGGCTCTGACGAGGCCTCTGACCAGGCCCAGGGCTCTGATCAGGCCTCCATCCACGACTCCGACCACGCCTCTTACTCCTTCGGCACTGATGCGGCCCTCTCTGACGCCACCGAGCGTGCCGATGCGTACGCCGAGGAGTACTTCTCTATACCGACCCGTCGGCAGTTCAAGTACTTCGATATGCTGCTGAAGAAATCGATCAACAATACGAGGATTGTTGACTTCTCTGCTCTTCAGACGCTGGGACTGGAGGATGAGTTCCGCCGCATCACCACCCGGGTCGGGATCACTCCAGCCTTCTGGGAGATCGCCCAGAGGGGGTACAAGAAGCTCACCATGGAGTTTCTTTCCTCTCTGGAGCTCAAGTACTCGCGGAACGATACCCCGTTCATCAGGTTCCGCATGCTGAGTGAGACCCACCGCGTCTGGCTGTCTGACTTGAGGGAGTGGTTTGGCTTTGAGCCGAACCCGACTACTGATTCCCTCTCTTTCTCTGGGGACTTGGAGCGCGACAGCTTCTGGGCGCTGATCTCTGGCGCCCCAGCCGGGTCAGCTTTCAACAGGGAATACAAGCAGCTCAATGTCCCTCATCCAGTCATCCGGGTCCTGCTGCGTATCCTCGGTTGCACCATCTTTGCGCGTGGCGAGACGTTCGCCCGCGCCAATGTTGAGGATATGCAGCTGGTGAATCATATGCTGCGTCCCGACAGCACTCTCGAGCGGCCCGATCTGATGCTCGTCATGATCCACCACTGGCTCGGCATCCAGAGGCAGCCCAAGTCGGGTGGCGTTATCTACATCTCGGCCTATGTCACTCTGATCGCTGAGCGCTTACACCTCCAGATCATCGGCGACGAGGAGTGCCGGAGCTCCCGATCTCTCTCTCTCACTCAGTTCACCACCTACAAGTTCATCGAGTCAGCAGCCGGACACGATGGGCGAGGTGCTTGGTCTTGGCGCATGCCTGACGGGAGGTCCAGCTATGTCATGCCTTTCCCGGTCACTCTCTCCTTCACTGACCGGAGCACTTGGTATTTCCGACGTCCGCCCCGCGTGCCGCCTGCCCCTGTGGCCCCACCCCCACCTCCCCCACCTCCTCCACCACCACCGCAGGGTGATGAGGACATGATCGATGCTACCACCTCTTCGGTCCAGGCTCCGTTTGAGCCGCTGCATCCTCTCTCTCCTCTTATGCACCCATTCCCCGGCCAGGCTCCCCCCTTCTCCGAGCAGGTACATCCTTCACCCTTTGGTGCAGGTACCTCTTTCTATGGAGCTGGCCCTTCCACGTACCAGACTGGCCCATCCACCTCCGCCTACGCTGCCGGCCCCTCCACCTCCTACAGTCGACCAGTGTATCCCCCTCCAGTCTCTGAGCCCACCATCCAGGATGTCTACCACCTGATGTACGGCATGCGTCAGGAGCAGGGTGTTGCACTCTATGAGCAGGGTGCTGCCATTCGTGAGCAGGGCGCCGCACTCCATGATCTCACGCAGCGTGTGACTGGGATAGAGCAGCAGTTGAGTGACTGGCTCTGGTACGACCGCTCCCACGACTGATCAGGTTCGCTCTCTTTTCCCCGAGCTTCTTTTATCTCTTTTATCTTATAGTCTTGAAGCATTGAGGACAATGCTCCGGCTAAGCTTGGGGGGATGACATTTGCATTTAGGTCATGTTTACTTTACCGTTATTTTTCCTGCATTTTTTCGTATTTTCGTGCATTGTTAGGTGAAGATTTGCGTGAATTGCTAGAATTGAGAATAACTTTGAAACAATTTAGTTGTGATTAGGATAGACCTGAGTGAATTGGAACTAACCCATGATTGGTTATTGAACTGCTTAGGTTGAGATGTTTTTAATAATGGAAACGATGAAACAAACTTAGAATTGAATCGAACGAGATTATTCGAAAAAACTGAACTGTGCCTTTAGGAATTGAGATTTTCAAATTAAGAAAGTTTGGAATATCCATTGGTATGAATGAATACCAATAGATGTGTGTATTCATGGTATGAGCAAAAAAAAAAAAAAAAAAAAAAAAAAAAGATGGAGAACATAAGAGTACTGGCAATAAGCCTCGAATGGGCGCCTTTGAGCTCGTCTCCCAATTAGAAATAAAGAAAGAAAATTTTGCTCATACCAACACACTTCGTTCGCAACTTTCTTACCCTTAAGCTTGATTCAAGCTTGGGGGAGGGAAAATGAAAAGAAAAATCACCTTGAATGAAAGCACTGATTCGGAAAAAGAATGAAATTGTTTCGATCCAACCTAGGTAATTAGTCTTTCCATTGTTAGAAGCATCTCAAAAATAAGAAGTTCAATTGACTAATTGGTGGAGTGAATCAAGGTTTATAAAGGCATATTTGAATTACAACCGAATCGATTCTAGAAATTCTTGACTATAGCAGATTCACGTAGGTTTTCACATTTAGACTTGTATCTGCATTTAGATTTAGTTGTCCAGCACTTTTACCCGAGTTTGAAACTTTTTGCTTGAGGACAAGCAAAGGTTCAGCTTGGGGGAATTTGATACCTCGCATATTTAGTCTATTTTAGGCCTGTTTTCGTACCAGATTCGTGCCATAATTCACCAAAATCATGTGCATTTCATAGATATATCTTTAGAATTTGGTACTGCTGAGTGTTTGTTTGTTTTCTGCAGGTTTGGAGAAAAACACACGAAGAAACGGTGATTCAGATGATGAGGTACGACCCTTACCAGGCTTGGTACGGGTCTCACCAGACTTAGCCGTTTTCAGCTCTTCACGCCTGGTACGGCCAGGCCGTACCAATTTGGTACGGGCCGTACCTAAAGGCGGCCTGACAGATTCAAATTTTGGCAGAGGCTATTTAAAGCGGGGAACTCTCCAATTTCGACATACATTCCATTCCATATCTATTTGAGAGCACAGTAAGAGAGAGAAAGAGAGCTAAGGAGCTGAGAGCAAGAAGGAAGGAAGAGGAAGAGGCGAAACTCGACGGATCTAGCTTCCTCCTCTCGATCCCTTCGATCCATGGCTATCTCTATCCCTTTTATTGTATTTTTAGATCAGATCATGTGCTGTGAGTAGTTATTTTAGTTTCTAGGGTTTAGAGATGGATTCTTGATTTGTTTTGACTTTCTTTGACTTGTATCTTGTATGAACTCTTTTGATTGATTGATTGTGATTTACTTTGTCATCTCTTGCTTTGATTGCTGTGATTGTGTATGATGAACCTCTAGGTTTAGATCGAACCTATCAAGGTCATGTGATCATCTCAATCTCTCAACCAAATCAATTGTTTAGGGTAGAATAGTTCGAATTGAAGCCGAAAGGTTGAATTCTCCTCTAATCGACAGATTAGAGGGTGCCTTAGGTCTCCAATCAACCAGCTAGGGTAGATCTGTACCAACACACGAGAGTTGAGGTGTAGAAATCCCTAAAAGGTAATCAATTGCATTCCAACCTAGATCTTGATCCAACAAACGACAGTTGAGGCTTAGGAACCTTAGGTATGGTCAATTGAACCTTTCTAAAGAGTTTAGCACAAGGTACCAGCAAGGAAATGCATCAACTCGAACTGGTAAGCTCTGTTCTGGGAAGCCAGTACGGGTCTTACCAGAGTGGTACGGCCTTGCCTTACCAAGTGAGGTACGGCCTAGCCGTACCAACTTGGTACGGACCGTACCACTAGAGGCAGATCACAGATGAAGTCTGAAACCCTGGAAACGCCTTTTATCCATAATCAAAACAAAGTTTACATTTCTTCTAGCACTTTATTACACCTGTTTGCATTGTTTGATTTGTTTGAATTGATCTTTTAGGAACTTAAATACCAAACCAAATCTTTCTCACTTCTAGTTTTTAATTGAGTTTGGTAGATTCTAACATAGTAATTGCCCGTCCCTGTGGATCGATACCCGATTATACTACTCGATAGGGGTTGTGCACTTGCAACCCTTACTCGTGAAGTGTAAACGCGGTTTTAAAAGGTACGCCCTCAAGCGTACCGAAACTTGCGTTGCGCTTTCGCGCGAACAGCAGGCCCGCTACATGTCACAGCAGTACTACCAGCATGCCCTCACCACCGGTTTGCCATACCAGCCGCCACCATACGGACTCTTCGACCCGCCATTCTACGAGGAGATCCAGCGACCACCACCACCTCCACCACCTCCACCACCTCAGGATTGAGGTGCAGTGAGTTGTTTCTTTCCCCGGTCTTTTTACTTTACTATTCCTTTATTATTATCTCTCGAGCATTGGGGACAATGCTCAATTTTATTCGGGGGGTAGGAAAAGTAAATTGACCATGTATCTTTAAAATTTTCGCTTCGCAGTTTAAATTCTTAGGTGCTAGTAGTTTTACTCAATTTTTGACTAGGGTTGGAGGCTTTACCGAAAATCCTAGAATGATTAGATTGAGCTTTTTAGCTAGCTTGCATTTTTATTTTTATTTTAGGAGTAGGTTAATCAAATAGGAATTGTTTTAAATTGAATTAGGCTAAGGTTTAGATAATTGGCCATGATACCAAAAATTCGGAATTTTTAAAATTATTTGTAGTCTCAAAATGAACAATTAATTGCTAACCATGAGAGTTGATCAAAAATTGCAAACCCTAGAATCTTTATTTTGAGTAATTTATTTTTGCAAAGTCTTTTAAATTTGATAGTGTTTTAGAATACCCATTTATTATAGATAGACCCCTAGCGAAACTATGCAATAATTTCTTGTATGAATGAATACTTGAAATTGTGTGTAATCATGGTGCTTGTGACACAAAAATATGTTATTTTATTTTTCGGGAAAAAAAAATACAAAAAAATCGAAAATGAGAAAAATCCAAAAAAATAGAAAAATATAGAAAAAGAAAAAAAAATATAGATGGAGGATAAAAAGAGTACGGGTGCCTACGCAAGACTGGTTACCAATAGGTTCGAGAAAACCTCCCAAATTCAAATTCTTGTATATATTTAATTTTTCAAAAATAGTCACAAGTGCCAACACACTTAGTTGTCATATTTTGCTCCAATCAATTGGGAAGGAAAATTAAAATTTATATCATTAGAATTCCTATTTTGATTGGAAGGGATCTATTTATAATCGAAGGGGAAATTAATACTCTCAATTTTAAGGATATTTGTGAAGTAGATTGCTCGATAATAATTTTTCTAGGGTTAGCATAATGAGGTCAATCATGGGGTGAATAAATTGTTCAAGGGAGAGATTATGAATATTTTTAATTCTAGATTTTTATTGTCATACCAATTGTACCTAACCTAAGCCCTAATTTAATTTTTAAACGAGACCTTGAGATTGTATGGTTTAACCTAGACCGGATCTTTGACCAGCTGAGATGTCGTTGCTTGAGGACAAGCAACAATTCAAGTTGGGAGGCGTGATCAGAGTCAAAATAACGATGATTTACGTAGGGTTTTGGCTTAGGTTTTACATATTTTCTCGCACTTATGTTTACTTTATTAGAGAAAAAGGCTACTGTCACCCTTCTTTATGTTTTATTGTAGAAAACAGGTTTTGGGACTATTTTACACCAAATGGAGCTAGAATCAGGTCAATCGGATCAGCGACGCTCATCGACTAAGTCCCTGTTACGGCCAGTATTGACCAATACGGACCAGGCCTAGCACAGACAAGGAGATAGCGCTGGAAGCAGTTAAACCCTAACTGCCAAGGTCTTAATACGGACCGTATCACCTGATACGGCCCGTATCCGAAGGCATCTCTTGGGGAATAACTGCCGACAGCTGTTTCCAGATTGATTTCTTAGCCTCCAATCAACCTCTACACGTCCCTACACTCCTATATAAGGCCCCTGGGCAGAAGAATACATCATCTTTGTAATTAGGGTTAGATTTGATTAAAAAGAGAAGAGAGGAGTGATTGTAACCATGCCGTTCCGCGGCTAAGTTCCTTTTCTTAGGGCTAGGCAGTAAACCTTGTTACTCTTGATGTTTTGATATATATATTTCTGTTGATTATGATTTCTTGTTGATGTATCGAATATGGTTTTGTGATTTATTATCTCTTCACCTAATTTCAATGATCTAGTTGAGTTCATTAGAGTAGTGACAGTGCTTTAATAACTCTTTAATCTATTTGGATGAGTTAGCCTCGTTGAGATCTATTAGGTTTATGTGAAGAAAACCTTCGCGGGGAAACCATAAACCAGAACAACAATAAATCGCATTGTCCTGAGTAGAGTCTCGATGAAAGATCTGTCATTCTGGCGTAACATAAATCGCAGTGACCTTTGTAGTTATCTTTCATAAAACAACAACAGGAAATCAGACGCAACAGGAATATATTATCAAGGCGGATTGAGTGACAATGGTGTGCCGAAACCCTAGGAATTCTCATCTCTATCTTTATTTTAATTACTTTTAATTGTTTCCTAATTTACATTGATCAACAAACATCTCTCAAATTTCAGATTTCATCTAGCCTTTCGAAAGGTTGTGATTCGATCGCTCGAAGCACTGAACCAATATTCCCTGTGGATCGACCTCGCATATACTACTCGATAAGGATTGTGCGCTTGCAGTCCGAACCAATAGCATTTACGAGTTTATAAATATTAAAAGAAACATTGCTCTCTTTTGAGTGATCAAAGGCGTACATTCAGACCCCGCACAGCAGACCTATGGGAGTTGATTTCTTCCGGAGTCAGTTTGATCAGATGACTCCTGACAGACACGTCTGTTGGCGGCCGTACGACGAGCGTATTGAGGTTGAGGACGATGTTGCTGTCCCTCACTCCTTCCTGTATAACCTGCCTCATATTGTTAGTAAGTAATAATCTAGAAGTCAATAATACAATAAAATTATCATAAAGCTTTGTTCATGAATTGAATGATTAATAAAATGTCATTTTGTTTCCTTGAGTATTATTGAATTTATGAATCATTTCGAGTTAATGACTGAAATTGTGAAACTTCATAATACAGATGATATATACTCTGAAAAGGTCACTGATCGAGGTAATTAGCAGGAACACTAACTACCGCTACAAGGTTAGTATGTGGATTAAAATATGGTCAAGTTTTACAGACCATAGACATAGAGTTGTCATTTTAATCACATAGATACATGTTACAGGAACATAGTATTTGACAGACCCCGAATGAAACATTATACGGAATTGTGTTCGTGTCATTAATGCTTTTATTCAGTGTTAAATTCTAAAGTATGAGGTATTCATCGTTCCTACATAAGAGATGTATCTGTGACTGTTACCTAACACTATCCGTAAAAAGTAGCTATAACGGTAGCTCTTCGGTATACATAACTTATGCTGAGGAAGTGATGGTCTACCAAAAGTACTATTGTCCCTCGTATTTATTATACGAGTTATAGCGCCAGTGGGTCCCTTGATAGAATAAGATTACCTGCATGCAGTATGATTAACAAGAGTTAATCATATTTGATAATCTGTTCAATATCAAGAAAAGATTAATTTGCAAGGATGACACAAACCTACCCTGAAATTAATCTGACAGCTATGAGACGAAAGAATTAAACACAAGTAAAATAGTTTACTGGATCGTGATATTGTACAGTATAGCATCATCTGTGTAATTGGATGGTCATGATGCATTTTGCCAGATGCCTCTCATGATTATAGAAGTTAAAAACAGTTTTAAATTTTATTTACCAACATAACACAGATCCTATCGGGTCACACCAATAGAAAAGTAATCAGAGAATTAATTTATTTGATTAATTATAAATGTTATAATTAATAAATAAATGTCATAGAGATGACAAGCTTAAACACATTAAATTTATAAGCGTGTACGACACGTTGTATAAATTTACTGCAACAAGCACCTCCTTGCAAGCTGCTTACAAGCACCTCAACAAACCTCCTTACTCTTCACAACCTCCTTACTATTCATGGGGTATTTTGATCTTTTCACAACATTTCAAAGGCTATAAATAGAGGGGTAGGGGTAGAGAAAAATATAGAAATCAGATTCGATTCGGTTATAATATTTTCTCTCCCAAATAGTGTTTTTGTGAGAAAAGAAAGAATACGTAATTTGATTACGTATATCTTGCGAGTCGTGAATAGTGTTTGCAGTGAATAGTGTTCTCGGGATTCGTGAATAGTGTTTTTGCGAAGTACGCGGTATTTTTGCCGTCGATCGTGAATCATTTTTTGCGAAATCGTGAATAGTGTTTTTGCCTTTTTTGTGAATAGTGTTTTTGCGAATAACTCGGTTATAGTATTTCTGGCAAAAGAAATAACCGCTCTCTGGTTATTCCTGGTGGACAACCGATAGAGGCATCAGACGTCTGGTGCTACGAGACGCGACTACAATTCAATTGGAATTTGGATACAAGGTATAAACTTGTTATATTAATCTGTTTAATTTGTAAATAGATTAAAACTTTCGAAATCAATTATGGAGTAGATCTATAAAAGGATTAAATCGGATTTTGATGCCAAAGGAATACTGAAGGTGGACCGCCTTGGAAAGTTTCCTTACATACCCCGTTGAATCCGTAGCCTAAGTTAGAAGTAAAAATTTTTGTTTTACGTTCTTTCCACATCTTAAGCTAATGAACGGGTTTGAACAATCAAAACTCGAGATCAATGGGTTTGAACAGTCAAAACCCAACAGTGGTATCAGAGCGCAGCTCTCCCGCTGATTGATTTTCTAAAAGTTATAACTTATACCGCATATCGGTTTAATTCTTAGATTTGCAGCTAAAGGTCCAAACCGATTAGGACTGGATTTTCTTGGATCGGTTTTCCGACCGAAAAAGTTTAAATTAGATTTAAAGCTTTCTTTACATATTTTTATGAAATGTAAATTTTTACATTTCTTGGTTCGATTTTTCGACCGAGAAAGGTAAAATAAGATTTTACGCTTTCTTTTCGAAAACTTTTGATTACGTTAAGTTCATCGAAGAATGTGATGAAGCAATAAAGTATCCAAGTAAGAACTGTTGATCTCCACCCGTAAAAGATAAAGGTTAATGTCAAGAAAAATCTTAATTGATTGTTTCGACTAACCTCTTTTACGTGTCCTGACAACTGGCCCAAAGGAAACTTTGTCACATTACTAAATTGCTTTATGTTTTCAAAGCATGACAAAATGTTACTTTTTTCACCTTTTCGAAAACCTTCGGATAAGTAGAGTTCATCGAAGAATGTGATGAACCAATAAAGTACCTGAGTAAGAGCTGTCATTTTCACACAAGAAAGATATTGTTCTGTCTAGGAAAGATTGAGTCTAAGTGGTCCTCGTGACCCCGATCTTTCCTGGGAGCCCCTTTCACGTGTGTCCTAATGGCTGGCCCAAAAGGGACTTTGTCACGTTACCAAATTGCTTTACAAACCGAAAAGAATAAACTGTTTTCAAAACATATAAACTGGTTATATGTTTTTTACAGTATAAAAACATGTATAGCTGCAAAATAAAGAATTGAAACTGATAGAAGGAACCGTGAAAGAAAACTTGGTTTAGAGAAAATAAGAATAAGATCACATTCGGTATGCTTTCTCTCCAACTTCCTTCCCATGACTGCTTAATAAAGCATATGGAAGAAGTCTTTGAGAAAAATACCAATAATATCACATTCGGTATTTTTCCGAACAAGTGACTTTCACGTATCCGTAATACTGACCAAGGTCAACATTACAAACTGATAGAAATATACCTGACCTGGTCACGTATATAAGTAAATTAGATTTACTGCTTTGATATGAAATGCATAAATTAGATTTATCGCTTTCAAGGAACCATGAAAGAATGTGATGTCAAAGAAAGGCTGGAGGTGGACACCCTCAGTTGGTCTTTTTGGCAGACAACTTTCACGTGTCCGTAAAACGGTCTAAAGTCAGTTAAAAGAACTGACGGCTTACCAAGCTACGCAAATGGAAAGGGTTTTTATAAAGAAAAATATGAATGGGATCACATTTGCTATGTTTTCTTTCTGACTTCCTTTCCACGACTGCTTATTGAAGCATATGAAAGAGGTCTTTAAGGAAGATACCAATAAGAACGCATTCGGTATTTTTTTCTCTCTTTGACTTCCTTTCCATGACTGCTTATTGAAGCATACGAAATAGGTCCTTGAAGAAAATACGAATGGGATCACATCCAATATTTTTCCTGGAAAAACTTCCTTTCCTTGACTGCCTGCTTGGTAAAGCGTAAAACACAAACCCACTGAATTAAGTAGTATGCCCTTCCTACTCTATCCTCCTCACACCATTATTCATTGGTTAATGTTAACCCTACTCAGTAGGCATCACCTTTTTCCTTTGGTGGTCGAGGGTTATGTGAGACATAACAAAACAAAATAGAGTGAGGTTACTTACCGATGATTTCTAAAAGAGTTTTAGGTTTGGGGCAAAGTATTCGTTAAAACACACGTTGTTTAACGAAACCAAGAGTCACAAGGAGAGTATGTGATTAGCACCTGAGTTTCTTACCTAAGATAACTAATGACCATGATATGCATACACTGTCTTGGTTCTTAGTGAAAATAGGGATCTTGGTCCTACTGCAAAATGGGTATAGAACAAATTTACAGTGGGAGATTTTATCATTGTATAAAACATTACATGAACAAAGCTAAAATCTTTACGTTTAAAAATGTAGAACATGACTAAAGAAACGTCTCTCTCATTTCGTTTCATACTCTGACTATCGTTCCGTTTTGGGCAAATAACTAATTTCATGTTTTGGGGTGATAATTTCCTAATTTTCATGTTTTGGACTGGCATAAAAAAAAATTCCCTAATTTTAACCCTAAATTTAACATTCATTACAGACCAAAAGTCCAAAGAAGAGGCAAATAAAATTTCAGAGGGAGGCAAAATCAAACCGAACCTATAAATTTGTATAAAACTTCAAAATTCAGGGAGAGACAGTTGACTCCCTGAACTACACTGAGTCCCCCTCTACCTCCAAGGCATCTCTTTTTCTCCACTTCTCTAGTCTCTTAAAGTGCTTCCCTCAAGAAAACTCTTTTCGTTCAAACCTTAGTCCCGGTTCTTGGCCTCTCTTGCCCCACCCGTATGAGTACAACCACTTTTTTTTTAAAATAGACATAAATGCCCTTCCATTATATAAAAGGAACCATACAAAGTGATGTACAACAACAACGAGCACGCTGTCACAAACAGGATCACTCTTCGACGGACAAACGTTGATTTTGTTAAATAACACATTTGAGCTTGGCTTCTTCAGCCCAATGGCTCAAGTTATCGCTATGTCGGAATATAGAGAAGAAAATTTATCATGCCGTGATCAGTCACATCACGTCACGTCACGTGCGTCGATTACGTGACCTGACTCGCGTGTCGCGTGATATGACCGTATTTGAGCGAAAATTACACGTCACGTCACGCCACACGAACTAGTCACGTCCCGTCATGTTACGTGGTCACGTCACGGTATGAAACATAGAGTATCCAGCTTTTTGTAGTTAATTTTCACTTTTTTTTTGTACGCATAAAGTATCCATGTTTCTTTTATGGTGTAGGTCCAGTGATATCGGCACTCATGTAGTACTGATTTTTATTTTCTCTTATTTAATCCAATAAATATTTGTAATTTGAATTATTAAAATAATGTCAGAAGCCTTTCCTCAAAAATTAAAAAATTTACAACATTATTTACTTATTTTATAATTTTTATAATTTTCATATCTTTTTATATTTTTTCTGAATTTCAACAATTTAAATAAATATAAAAAAAAAAGTTTCACGTAATTAATTTACGTCATGTCATATCACGTCATGTGTAGTCACACCACGTGTAGTCACGGCTTGACTATTTGCGTAACGTGACCGTCTGCCACTATCTTAATCACGTCACGTGAAAAAAAAATTGATCACGTTACCTCATGTCACGTGACTAAATCACGGCGTGTCATGTATTTTCTTCTCTACTGGAATATGGTACCACAAAACTCAAAAGTATGGATTTTCTATGAATTTCTTAAGATTCTGGATACAAACTATCGGGATTACTTAGCAAAACCAGGGTTGACAAGTATCATCTCCATTACTGGAAAAGATTACTTTCACTTTACAGTTTGAGATTAACTCTCAGCCGCTTTGAGATTCGAGATAATGCAGGGGCAGTATTATTGGGCTTTGGAATTCGTGCCCAGTTAAAAAGAACGGTCCAGATCTGATAATTGTAAAATATTCTCTATTACGGTACCGGTGAGGATGTAAATTCTTATTGCCTCTGGGTACGCAAAGAGAACTCCTGACAAAGGGACCCACGGGCCCGTGACTCAGGCGCATTTGTGCTGATTCTGGGAGATAGACGAGCGTGGTGCAGGAGATCTGAGTCATGAACCGAGCTGTCAGCGCTGCGGCTCATAAAAACCTCGTCCACCCAAACTTCACCAGCAGGCGGAACTTTAACTCAGCGCCAAGCGCTCCCCGTTACTCGCTTGCGCCGGATCCCGTGCACTACCGGGCATGACCCTTCTATGCGGCCTACAAGGACCAATCCTACCTAAAACTCCGGAGAGCAGCTTGGGTCCGATGGGCTCCATGACCGTCCAATCTGCTTTAAGATTCACGCCAGAACTTTACGAGCCTGCTTTAATATTTGTGCACAAGAATCTTAAAGCAGATCGGACGGTCATGGAGCCCATCGAACCCACTTTGGGTCCGATGGGCATCGGACCCAAGCTGCTCTCAAAACTCAGAACCCCCAGGCGGGAGCCGTTTGATTCAAACTGACAGTGAGACTGACAGAGGTCCCCACCCTGTCAGTCCCTCCTCCTTCTCGCGCCAGGAAACGAATTAGGGCAAACAAGAACAAAGAAAGTAAAGGCACTTTGGTGAGCACGCTCACCGGCAATCGAAAGGGGGTAACCTTCTCTTCTCCTGGCCAGTCAATTGAATAGAAAGGGTATCTCACGAAGTAGAATTGAAACCGAGAAGAGAAGAAAATGATGAAACCAAACTCGGCAATTAGGAAGAGGCAAATCGAAGGAACCCTAATTGGCTTGACACACGACAGGCAGTAAGGTAAAGGCTTGATAATAGACGCTAAAAAGTTTATAAATTGACCATAAATATACATAATATTGAAGTAATTTTTTTTATGAAGATAAGATGAACAATTTAGACAAAAAGTTATCTTGAGGACGAGCAAACGGACATTAAAAAATTGAAACTATGTGATACTTGATTAGAAAAATTGATGGGGTCTTTTGAGTAAATATGAGCAGCCTCGGACTCTCGGAGCACATATCTCTACAGTTTTGCATGTGGCGGTGAAGGTCTAAAGTCTAAACTATTGGAAAATTTAATTTCAACATGCAAGATATAATTTAAGGCGCCAAAGAAAATCGCTGCTCTGAAGTTCAAACAATTTTTCGAACCGTGATCTTCATTAAAATATAATGAGATCACGAAAATATACTTAAAAACAAAATTTTATTCATAAAATATTTTTTACTATTATACTTAAAACTAAATGTTATAAGTTTTTAGAATATTTTTTACTACCTTTAGATAGATAAAAAAATCACTACTTTCAAATAGTTCATAATGTTTAGATTAAGTAATTTTCTATCTAACAAAATAGTAAAAAAAAAAGAATTACAAAAATATAAAATTTGATCTTCGGGTACATTTTCATATAGAGATCATATTTAATTGTTGAATTGGCTATTTAAACTTTTAAAAAAAATATAGATTCACAACACAGATTAATAGGCATATTAGATATTACCATAACCTCACTCAGGGGCGGAGCCAGACTTTCAGACTATGGGGGTCAAACCTGAATGGGGGTCAAGCATATAAAATTTTTCTACTACGAATGGGGGTCAATTTCACACTATCCATAATATTTTGCTTTAAATTATATTAAAATAAGGTATAAATAAAAAAAATTCAAAATGAATGGGGGTCAATTGACCCCCATTCAATATACGTAGATTCGCCTCTGACCTCACTCTTCTTTATCAAGAATTTGCTGAATCATTAAAAATTTAAAACAACTGAATAACTAAGATGCGTTGCAGACTTGCAGTATTGAGCTTATTAAGATTAATTTAATATCGAAAACAACTATTTTTGGATAGAATGTGATCAATTATATAAAATTTTCATGCTACATATAAAGGTCAATTTTACGGTATCCATAATATTTTATTGAAAATTATAAGAAAATTATGTATAAATATAAAAATTTATAAAAAACAAAATGAGAGTCAATTAACTTCCATACGTGGAATGTGCATTTGCCTTGCTTGATATTCATGTATAAAAAATGTCTTTCAGAATCTAATTGCAATTCTCTTTTCGACAAGCTAAAAAACTAGCATTCAATTTTTAAAGAAAAACCAACAAATTCAGATTCGTCAGGCATATACAACGAACTAACTAACTATTCAAATGTTTTGTTTATTATCAGTCACATACAAAGAAAATTATCTAAGATAATTTCTTTCCACTGTTAAATTCAGCCTATGAACAACCCTAATATTTATTTGATCATTGTAATACAATCAATGAAGCAGCTACCTCCAGGTGCTTTTATTGGATGTACATAGGAGGAAATGTGCTCAAGTATGAAATAAGTAACCATGCTAAACTCACAAACCCTAATTATGCGCTGCAAGATAGAATGCAAGCCGCCTTTCTTCAAACGAATACTCGATCACATGATCTGGTGCATTGATTGATTCAAGCTGATGCTTGACTGGGGTAAGATATGGTGTGGGGCCTACTTGCATCTGCACTGGCATCAGAATTGGTGTTCTAGAAGCTGAATTATCACCCGATATCATTTTTGGTGGTGCAGAGATGATATTATTAGAGCGAGGTAATTGTGAAAAGGGTTGACGTGGCAACTCAGGTCGACAAGGAGTTGAGTCGTTGAAATGTAACTTTGTGGGAGATGGTGAGCAATAAGCACTTCTTTTACCTATTGGTGGATAAATTTAACAAAAAGATATTAAAATAAAAGAAGAAAAGTGTCAAGGGAGTAAGCACAGCAAGCATGAAACTTAGAAAGGCACTGAAACCTAATTTAGGAAGAAAATTGGAAAGTAAAAAAGAAGAGTGAGGCCATGATACTTTGCAAAGCACGGAGCGGTCCGTGCTATAGATCCATATGTCTGTTTCAAATACTAAATAGTTGATCCGAACTGCTCACAAATGTACTTGGAGACCAAATTGTATACTTCTTAGAATTATTTTACTATTTGTTTAAATAGGTAGAAAAACACTATTTTTGGCTGGTTGAAAAATCTTTAGATTAGGTGATTTTCTATCTATCTAAAAAGAAGTTAAAAAATTCTAAAAAATGTAAAATTTAATCACAAAGTACATTTTTACATGGAGATCATGTTGAACGGTTCGGATCAATTGTTTGGACTTTAAAAACAGAGATATGGATCCATAGCACTGACTGATCCGCGCTTTGCAAAGTACCATAGCCTCACTCAAAAATGAAAATAAACAAGATCTGGCCATTACTAGAATTGTTGGGTTCAGTAATAATTATGTACCAGTACAGTACTTGTCAATTTGGTGTAGCACCAGTTTTGATGAAATACAATGTTTACCAGGAGAGAAAAACAGCCTATCCTTCGTCTTCTTAGCTGAGGGAGTCAATTTTTTTCGTTGCAGGTCATCTGGTCTAGGTGGCGCACTCTGAGCCCCACCAAGAGAGAGCCTTTTGCGAGGAGCAATAGAACCTCTTCCCTTTCTTGAATTTTGGCATTTGGAAGGGCTTGGTTTGGATCCATAACGGATCTCCTGCTCAGCCACCCTTTGCTTGTGCAGCTTCTTTTGTTCCTGTATTTAAAAATTTACAAATTTATTAGATGACATTTTTTATTGATATAGTAGTAGTAAAAGAACAGGTTCTTTTCTTACTATCATATCCAGTTTCAATTTAATGTAATAACCAGATTATAGAATAATATGCGTGTATTGGTAATAGATACTTTGTAAAACGAACATGCTTTGCATAAATACTTCAATAATTGGGCAGTAACTAATTAGTTAAAGGGTTAAACTCTAATGATAACTGATAATCTTGAAGACCTAGATGACATATTTCAAATCAAAGCACTATGGTTTCAAAATTAGAAAAAAAAAATTGTAGACATGGCTTTAACCTTATGGATTGGGTTGTCTGACAAAGTACGAATCACTTTTCAACTGATGAATTTTAAAACTATAAATTATTTAACGATTGCAAGATTGTCATGTTAATTAATTATCTATGAATGTCTGCTGTTTATTAAATTAGCTAAAAACTTAGAAATAATTAATTTAAGATATTACCTTCTGGCGTTCTAGTTCTTGCGCTTTCTCCATCTTATGCACATTATATTTTTCAAGCATTAAATGAAGACTAACCTGAAGTGAGATGAATTACAGAAAACAAATTAATGCCCCATACTAATACCGGGATAATCTGAATAAAAAGACACTAAGAGAAATATATTCTCACTCCATCATAAGTGAAGACCTTTCTTCTTTCTCTCTCCCACATGGTGATTTTCTCAGATAGATTATGTATCATTGCTGATAAAGATACAACAGTGAAATTTAGTCAAGTCCGTTTTTTGAAAAAAAAAAAAAAAAAAAACAAAGAAAGAAAGAAATTTAGTCATTGGCCTGTTTGCAAACTACATTGAATATTTAGTTTGCAAACAGCCAACATTTCTTAGTTTTGCAACAAGCGCCCACCAGTTTAAGTAGATGAGAAAATCATACCGAATTGTTAAATTTCACATGTTGAAAAGAAATCTCCTGTTAAATGCTAACAGTGTTAGACTTGTATTAGAAAACATTTCTTTAGCCCAGATCGAATTAAAATCAAGGCAGTGAGATATATCCCGGGGAATTGATTTTGTTGAGTTAAAAAGTAAACAAATTCAGCTCTATGTTAGTCATTTTGTGACCTTTGATCAACATTGATTAAAGTTTTAAACACTGGAGTATTTTTGAAATATCCCCAAAAAAGTTTGTTCTAAGCTGAAAATATATGAGAACAGTACAAGATTAGGTGCAACTTCTCAAAATTTATCATTAACAATTATGCAAGTTTTTCCGTACAAATTTTAGCCACTCACCTGGAATTTTGTTCACTATGCCACGTGCCTTCTCTGCACGCTTTAGGGCAAGATGAGCCCCTCTTCCAGCATTATAACGGTTTTCATCCTAAAGCAATGACACATGTTACTAAGCATTAAATAGTATTGTAATCGGGAAAGAGATACATGTACAAATGCTCACTAATACTGAACCTAATTGCAAAGTCGTTAGCTGTTACAGATAGCAAATGAACAGATCAATCGACTTGGAAACGAGTCATTTGGGTTCACAATTTCAGGTCTCAAACCAGTCCTAAATGTTATCAGTCAAACAAAGAAAAGCCAAACTTTATATAAACTGTGATACAAGTATATTTGTATTCTTTGAATGTTACAGGCTACCACATACTTCAGAAAACATATAAAAATAATGAAGGAAAAGTATCAAACCTTACTGTACTCTTCCAACCAATTTTCCTCTTCACAGGCATTCAACCATTTCTCGACCTTTTCTAGAATATCCTTCCTGCTTAAAACATCCTCTTTAACCAATGAGATTTGATTGTCAATCTGCTCCATCAGTAAAGAGTAGCTTAGAGCTCCTGACAAAATGAAAAATATAGATGTCCACGAGTTAGACTATTGTACAAGTGTTTATATTTTGACTGAAATATAAATTTCAAATATACCTTTTCTTATTCTAACGGTCAATCCAAGCAGCTTATTGTGATCTACATATCAATACCTTATACTATTTTTCTTTTCTTTCTTTTTTTTTTGGGGATTTTTGAAAGATGACTCTATTTGATATGCAAAAAGAAATCCTAACTCTGTTCACAAGAGAAAATGTGAATAAATTGAAACAACCTGAAATTGTACGGGAAGGATTAAAATGGCATTCTTCAAATACAAAATCCCAAGAAAGGGACAAATACAAGAAGAGCATTGTGCAAAACAGACAATATTTTTACTATTTTGTGAATGAGCCCAAAATTCTCGTATTCGAAACTTACAAACCATCTGCTAAACTACACAAACAGCTGCATGTATTCTGTCAAATATTGACAATTAAAAAAAAAAAAAGTCAAGCAAAAAAGATGGTATACACTTTGTCAATGCCTAGGGCGTAAGGATTACATAAAATTGATCTGGAACGTCAAGGGTAATTTAGTAATTCTTTGTAAGACTTAACTTTGGTTTTTAAGTTGGAGTGCCATTTTGAAATTTTGAAAGTCGATTTGAAGTACAACAAGTTTCATGCAGTTGCAAGCTTGACAACTGTTGTGTTTTTCACTAAAAAAAGATGAAAGATCCATACAACTTTGAAAAGAGGCTGGTTGAGAAAACAAAAAGACTGATTATTGACTGTACCAGCTTCAACAGCCTCAAAAGCAAAATTGATTTCGCCATCTTCCGGAAGTAGATGCGTCTTTCGTCTCAACTCCTCTAGTTCAAATTTCTTCTTCAAAACAATATCTTTCCCTTTTCTAGCTTTGAGATTCTCCAACCTTGAAACCTCTACCTCAGCCTGTGGCAATTGAACCTCTCTTTATTAATCCCTCAGATCGATAGAACAGCAGTATCAAAACAAGACCAGTCAATATCATGATCTCTTTTTCTGATATCATGCATTAATCCCTCCCATAAACAAATAAGTAAAATAATAAATACATACATAAATAAACAAATTAATTTAGGAAGCATCTTGAATTTCTCCTATTACTTTTTTCTACCAAAAATACTTAACCTACTCTCCTCCCTCTACCTCTTCATTCTACAAAAATAACGGAAAATGAGGGACTACTTGGGGTATCTATTGTACAAACTTGGTGGGATTACAGCAATGCTTTATACAGGTGAAATGAATATTTGACATTCCTACAAGGGCACATGTAATACTAGTTAAAGAGTGAGGCTACAATACTATGCATAGCGCAGATTTGTCGGTACTATGGATCAATATTTTCGTTTTCCAAGTTCAAATAGTCAATCTGAACCGTTTAACATGTTTTTATATGAAGACTAAATTTTACATTTTTAGAACTTTTTTAGATCAAAGATATTTTCTACCTATCTAATAAAATAATAATAAAAAATCTAAAAAATCTAAAATTTGTTCTACGAGTACATTTTCATATGAAGATAATGTTGGAATTAATTTCAATTAATTACAACATATATGGGCTTATATGTGATATAAATATATATTGAATAATAGACTGTCAAATATCTAATTAGACCCGTTATGAAGTGATCAAATTAAGTATTATCGGGTTCAATATGTGTCATGAGAAGTGGGGCCTTTAATGTGTAGAATGCGTATTAATAACTTTATGATTTAGTGATGGTCTAAATTATATAAAGTTTGGTAATAATACAATTATGCTATTGGTCCCTGGAGAACACAATTAAATACGGCAATGTTCTGTAAATAAGGAAATACCCAATAAGACAAGTTCTGAATCAAGACCCGCTAAGAATCCAATAAGATAATAGGCTACAGATCCAATAAAAGAAATAAGATTAATTAATTAATTAATTAATTGATTAATTAATTAATTGATGCGCCTATTCAATTTTTGCGCCGATTCAATTCATTGGTCTGTCTCCTCTGATTAATGGATAGAATTTTTATACGGCTTACTCTCTCTTTAATTTCTCTCTCTACAAAAAACTGAAATAGAGAAAAACAGAAAATTGAGTGGAAGAGAAGAGGAATTTCAGTACAGAACTAGAATCGGGTATTTCTCCTTGTGCAGAACAGAGCGTTGCCGCTACCGTCTCTCTCGCTCTCTCCATCGGACTTGAGAGGGATTACTTGGAAATCTAAAGGCTTCCGGTGATCAACGGTGATTGTGTCTCTCTGGAAGATCATGGCTATGGACCAAGGTAATTTAGAATTTCAGATTATAGTTCACTAGAGGATCATGACAAATCTAGGGTTTATGAATTGCGGTATCGTTTTGCATGAAATAAATCTTACAGATAATGTTGTTCAGATTGATTGTTTAGACTTTAAAAATAGAGATATTGATCCATAGCATGGACCAATATGTGCTATGCATAGTACCATAGCCTCACACCATGTTAAATAGGGGCTCACATGACATGATTTCTTGCAATTAATTGGCTCATATTACTCCATAGTACTGCAACTCTTTTTGATGCAGCATTAAGTATATAGCTTACACTTTTAAGAAAATCGACGGAGAGAATGTTTGGTTCATTTAGTTCATGCTCTGAAGCTGCGACATTACGAGTAATGTTTTGAAACAACTGTTGCTCTTCTATGGGAACATCCATTAGGTCCCAAAGCTCTAACAGTGAAGTTGCGAGATTTTGAAGCTGTTACAAAATATGGAGATGAAAATAATCAATATCTCATGATTACAGCTTCTAATGCTGTTTCGGTCAAATCCAGCATGTGTGAAGCAGAATTTACTCAGTAGTACCAATTTTCTCATTTAATTCTATTCTTACTTCCTCAACTTGTTCTGCTCAATTGTACAATGAGTAGGGTTAAAATGCCCCATTGTTTTCGTGCCCCAATCATGCCTCACATCATTATCTTAATTTTCAAAGTCCAAACAGTCGATCCGAACCGCTCAACATGATCCATATTAAAATTTTAGAGACCAAATTTTATATTTTGGGAACTTCTTTACTATTTTTTTTAAATAGGTACAAAATTACTGTTTTTCAGAAGATTCTGGATCATCCAAAAACAGTGATTTTGTGCCTATCTAAAAAATAGTAAAAAAAGTTCCAAAAAAAAATATAATTTGGTCTCCAAGCACATTTTAATATGGATATCATGTTGAGCTGTTTGGATCAACTGTTTGAACTTTGAAAACTGAGATAAGGATTGTACAATTTAACCCTACTCATTGTACAATTAAGGTACATACCTACAGTGTTAACTTAAGAACATAGAAGCTTAATGGAGGCTTTTCATCAATGGCAAGTTGGTTGAATAGAACCTTTTCTTACTTTTGTTGGGTTTCAATTGCACTGTTGAGGCTTAATATATACAAATTGTTGCTAAGTTGCACCTTGCTACCTTGGTATATACTTGTAGAGAGCATTTACCTTCTTCATCCTTTGGATTTTAACCTCTCGCAATCTCTGAATTGTGGATGCTAGCCGATCAACAACATCATCGCTTATGTTCTTTGATTCTTCTCCTTCATCTAAAGTAGGGTGCACCTCTGCAACCATTTTCTCGAATTCTAATCCCAGCACAATGCATAAGGAATTCAAAAATTTTAACTGTCCCATGACCATCTTAAGACGTTCACTCTGTCAAAGAATAAATTAAAATTCAGATTTAATGAAGAATTAAGATGTCGGTGCCTTTGCAACAGTTGCAACAAGAATATTGTACCACTATATGGTACAAGTACAAACAAGACTTCCTGGTTTTGTCCTTCTCTTCTTAAATGTTTTGACCATATGGCAGTATTCTATCATATTTTACAATAACACCCCCAAATTTCTGTATAAACTAAAACGGTGAACAACTTTTGATATAACTTCCAGTCATTACAGAGTGCAATAGAGTATTTGAAATTCTGCTCCTAACTTTAGTAATTCATTTTTATAAATTTACAAATGATTTTGGGTTAACTTGCATAAACTCTAGTATTAGTCGGTCAAGTGGGTTAGTAAGGTAGAACAATACTGAATTACTCATTTACTTGTCAGAATGAAAACCAACCTTCTCCTTTTGAAGGGATTGTAGCTCCTTGTGCAGCTCTTCCAGCTTTCTAGTAGTAAGTTCAGACTCATCAAAGGTTATTTCTGACTGATTACAGCCTGCTGGCTTGATCTCAATTGTTATCTTGCGTATCTGCTCTGTGACTTCTAGAAATTGACCTATTCTCTCAGCCCTTCTATTTCGCATCTCCTCGAGTAGAGGAACTATGGCACTAACCTCAGACTTTAAGCTTCCAGCTATCCGATTTATCTGAAAACTTCACCATGGTAGTTAGAAATTGTAAAAAGGCTTTATACATGTTGATAACTGCAGACACTAAAATGTTTGAAACTTTGGCATGGATTAATTATACTTTCCTCACTGCTAGTACGAACATGTATCTGACTTCGGTAGTATTATTCAATGTCTCTAACGAGAATTTATTTTTTGGGGGGAATTTCATGTAATACCCCTCAAAAACCTCACAATTACATATTCCCCCCCTCTAAAATTCATAATATCATATTTATTCTTCTAAATTTCAAAAACCCACAAATTTACCCAATTTATTGTTTTTTCTATTATAACTCATTTTAAATTTTTATTAAAACAATAAAAATATGTTAGCATGTTTAAGAGAAATATTTGGTCTTCTAATTGGTCGGTTTTGAGAGCAAATGATTCACTTTCTTATTTGCGACATACACACAAGCATATGCCTAAATGTCATTATCTATGCTTCACGAATAGAGAAATGAACCATTTCATAAATTTAAATAAGTTTTAATGGAAAAGTCAACAATTTGGGTTAATTTGTGAGGTTTTGAAATTTAGAAGGGTAAATATATTATTATGAATTTTAGAGGGGGGAATACGCAATTTTTAGGTTTTTGAGGGGTATATATGAAATTCCCCCTACTTTAATGCCAAATTGAATAAATTTATCTTAATTTAGATTACCCATTAGCTAGGTATGTAATGACATAGTGGTAAGTCTGCTACTGCTACAAATTAGTACAAGGCTAAGCACCTGTGTGTTGTTAACCGTTCTCTCACTCATGGCAGAGCAAATAGCTGCCAGCTCAGCCTCAGCGTCAGCAATGGACTGACGCAAATGAGCTCGAAGATGGCTGGCCTTGTCGAGTTTTATTCGGTGGGCCTCCACACACTCATGTTCCAAGTCTTTAAGTACTCTTTCTCTATCAGCAAAAGATTCACCGATTTCATCCCATATTACCTAAGAATGGTACATGAAAAATGAAACAAAAGAACAGGAATACTTTAATTGACTTGTAGTATACCATATTTGACTTGCAAAGTAGCAACCACACCCTCTTTTATTAAAGGGGGAATTTCATGTATACCCCTCAAAAACTTCAAAATTACGTATTTCCCCCCTCTAAACTTCTAAAACTCACAAATTTACTCATTTTATTGTCTTTTAAATTAAAACTCATTTAAATTTATAAAATACTCATTTTACCCTTTATTAAAAGCATAAAAATTGTAGTTTGTGGGTTTTAGAAGTTTAGAGGGGGAAATACGTAATTTTGATGTTTTTGACGGGTATACGTGAAATAACTACTGAAAATTGTAGCAGAGCTTATTTAACTCTAGATGAAAATTAATTATTTTTTTTTAAAAAGACAAATTAATTAACTTCACTAATAACTACAAGAAGTAAAAGATTGAGACTCTGTTCAAAAGAAAAGACTTTTAAAGAAATGCACTAATTGAAAGTAAAAGAAAATAATGTGCAATTTATGAGTGAACGATATCTAATGTAACACCTGAAGCTGATGAAGAAGCGGCCCGCATGCTTTCTCCATACGCAAAAAGTAGTCCTTGTGAAGTTCGTTCATGTTTCTAGAAGTTTTTCCTGAAATATTTAGTCAGAGTCGAGTTTGTCAGTGGTGTTCTAAAATGCTAAATTCTTTCTTCTTCTTGGAAAAGGAGTTAGTCTTTTTCAGTGATAGGTATCGCTTTACACCACAAAACAAAAGGTACACAACAATGGTTTCGCCACAAAACAAAACAAAAAAGGTAACTTTTCTCTCATGATCGTTTTCTAAAACCTCAAGATCAATAAAAACATATAGTATACAAAAACCAATCCGAGAAAATTCGAGGGTTCTTGTGATTTTCACATCTTCAAGTCAGAGAAATGGAGGGAAAAATCAAGTAGCGACTAACCTGAGTGCACCAGCTTGAGAGGAAGAAATCGATCGGAGTACAAAATGAATATCCTTCAGAGAAAGAAAGAGCGGGAATCTCGGGATTTTACGTTACAAGTGATGGAATTAAGAAAGGAGTTTAAAGAAGGCAATGGAGTGATGTCTCAAGCGTGATTTTGGGAAATCGGTGCGAAGAAGAGCGCATGATGAGGAGCAAGCAATGCAAGCCGTTGGTTTCTTGGCCCGATGAAAATAAATCCATCTGAGCCGTTCATTACGGGCAAACATTTGGGCGTTCCCGGCGCTGTCACTGACAAATGGCAAAAGGGTGTCAATGGGGTAAGAATATTAATAGAGTAATTTTTGCTTCATGCAACGCAAGTCATATGAAGAACTATTTTAACTTCATTGTCCGTGCACTGCGTGAAGTAAAATCTTCTCTGTCAATATTTTACTCTGTCAATTGAGTCGGACGTTTGGGCGGTTTAATTAGGACGTGTTGAAAGTTGAAACTGCTTAGTTATTAGATAAATTATCACCTGCAGCACGAAAATCTATAAACTTTTAGTCGTAGAAATTGCTGCAATGCTTCTGAGCCGAAATTTTATTTATTCCATTTTAAGAAAATCAATTAATAAAATAACCACCGTTTTGCTGACAATTCTAAATCTAGCATGGCCGCAGAATACCGGAACGGACCCATATGGGGGGTACCGCAGAATGCCGGAGCGGACCCTCATATGGGTCCGCAGAATGCCGGAGCGGTCCCTGGGGCCGCTATATGCCGGAGCGGACCCTTTTTTTTTATTTTAGAAATACGAAATTGTAATTTGATAAGGGTTATTTATTTAGTTTCGAACGTGGTTTAAATTATTTTTTGGTCGTATCGTATTTTAGATATGTCGTTCGTTTGAAATATTTTAGATATGTGGTTTCTTTGAAATTCTTTTGTGTATTCTGAGATAATGAAATCAACAAAATAAATAAATAACAACAAAATCAAACAAAAAAGAAACTAATCAACGAAATAAATAAGTATCTGACAAAACATCTACCAATACTACAAATAAGAATCTAACAAAACATCTAACAGTACAACAAATCAAAATCTAAGGCTCTGGACTAAACACCGTCATCGCCTTCTTCTTCCTAAACCCCCGACCCCGCCTGTAGAGTGGCGTCTCGTCAGTATCTGCGGAGGATGCAGAGTGGTCTGCCTGGACATTCGTAGACTGAACCGGCTCCTGGCGAACCTCCTCAATCTCGGATGTCTGTTGGACCCCAGGACCAAAAACTGTGGTCTGTCCAGACTCAGCCTGCGTGAATAAAAATGCCTGTCTAGCAATGGGGTCATCGTGGAGGGAAGGGTGAGGTACCTGCTGTGAGGACTGGCCAGGGAACGGCGGAATGGGGTCTGTCTGAACATACCCTGGCTGATAGGCAGGAGGTGCTGTCTGAGTGGGACTGTAACCCGGGGAATACAGTCCATCTCCCTCTGTGCCATAATCAGCGGAGATATCGAAGCCCAGGTCCTCCTCGTGTCCACCCTGTAGTAACTTACAAATTAGATAATGTATTGAATAAGAAAAAAATCACAGTTATGTATTTTAATTTAAATTATACCTCGGTAGGCATCCTAGCCTGGGATCCCATGGCGTCCTGTGCGACTCGGCGCATCAACTCGGCACCTCGGTCGAATGCCTGACCGACCGTCTCAGCGCCGTGGACGGGTGCAAACACGTCCTCATCACCAGTGTAGAGGACATAGACATCGGGCTGTCAGATATGTCGTCCACTGCATCAACACCGCCCAAGCCAGCGCACCTCAGTAGAGAGTCGAGGCGCGCCTTGTACCCACACTGGCACACCGCAGGTACGTTGTGCTTGAGAATGACCTTCCCGAGCCTCTTCCATCCCCTGGTGACGGCCATCGTAGCCCCTATGACGCAACTCTTGACAAGATATAATGCCTGAAAATTGAAAAAATTATGAAGTAGTTGTACAATTGTAAATATTAATAGTTTTGAATTTGAAACTTCAAATTAAAAATACCGTGGCTGCGAAAGGTGCGCCGGCGGGGATAATACCGTGGATCCGTCCCATACGATCCCTCGGCTTCGGTAACCGCTCATGCGGGTTGTCGCCGATGCATCCCTCGAGAATATGGTGTACGCGCCATGATCCTGGTACCAATCTCTGTAAGGTCTGTACGAATTACAACAAATGTTAGATATTCCAATCAAAAAACTATAGTTGAAGTTTTGAATTAATAAAAAAAATTCTTACACTGGCGCGACATCCATCTGACGGTCGGGCTCGGCCAATGGGGGATCTGCAGCTCCTGCCTCGAACACGTAATCTGCACGGGTAATCCCCCAGTCCTTGCCTGCAGTGGTCTCCCTGGGATGGTGCAGCCCTCGCCAGACCTCCTCGCTGATCGGTTCCGGGGGCGGAGCAAGCTGGCGCATCCCGAACTGTCTCATGACCCGTCCGGGGTAATGGTGCTCGATGATCTATATATTTTAATACGTTAGACTGTTTTTATTAAATTAAGTCGCTTGTGTAAATAACTAGCATAAAGAAATTACGGTACCTGAAAACATATGAGTGCGGTTGTGATGAACCGTAACCGCATCCAAACCCTGCATTTAATTAAATAATCAGATCAAGTTCATTCATCAAAAATTCGGATGACAAATTTACTTACCCCAGTGGCAGCCTCTAAAATCCGATGCTCCACATTCGGTTACTACAAGAAGTCGCTGACCCTGTCGGTGCGACTCCGGATACCCGGAACATCCGCCAATGCTGTCTCGATGTACTGAGACATCTCGTATGGCGTGGCTGTAGGGCCATGCTGTGTACCCCTACTGGAGGATGGTCTATCTCTACTGGATGTCATGCTGTATTGGATAATTTTTGGTCAAATATGAGAGTTTGGTAAAAGTCCGGTTTAAATTTGGGTACAATTCTAATTAAATTTGGGTACAATCTATTTAAATTTGGGTGCAATCTAATTAAATTTGGGTGCAATCTAATTAAATTTGTGTGCAATCTAATTAAATTTGGGTACAATTCTAATTAAATTTGGGTACAATCTAATTAAATTTGGGTACAATCTAATTAAATTTGTGTACAATTCTAATTCTAAATCCTAAATTAATATCTAATTCTAAATGCTAAATCTAAACTCTAAACCTAAACCCTAATCCTAAACCCTAAACCTAAACCTAATTACTACTCTACACTAAAAATTAAAACTAGAGAAGAAGAAGAAAACTTACCCGAGGTCGAAGGGATTGAAACTTGAAATGAAATGATATGAAATCGGAACCCAACGGCCCCTTATATAGGCTAGGGGTCCGCTCCGGTATTCTGCGGCCCCAGGGACCGCTCCGGCATTCTGCGGACCCATATGAGGGTCCGCTCCGGCATTCTGCGGTACCCCCCATATGGGTCCGCTCCGGTATTCTGCGGCCGTGTTAGATTTAGAATTGACCAAAAACGATGGTTATTTTATTAATTGATTTTTTAAAAATGGTATAAATAAAAATTTCGGGCTTCTGAGTCACGGAAAATAAATGTAACTTCAAATGTTCGACAATAGATCAGCCCAACATTTTCTAATTTTACAACCATTTTGATAGTCGTTAATATTGTTCGATTTGGACTTCAAAAATATATAGGAATATGTTGAACTTAGTAAAGAAATACCAAGGTTCAAATGACTTGTGTATTTCATGTCTCATATTTTTATTTTTATTTTCTTCTTTTTATTTTTAAAGTTTAAATAGTTGATTCAAACTGTTCAACATGATCTCTATAATAAAACTATTTTACTATATTTTGGAAGAGAAGGGTTCAAATGCCTCTATTATACCTTTTAATTTTCTAATAATATAAATTTTAAAACTTATATGTCAAAATAAAACTGTTAGATGTGATCTATATTATATTCACAACATGCACATACAAAATTTATCACTTTTTAGTTTTATTTTTATATGAATCAATAAGTTGAAAAATCAACATTCAAAATTTATCTATATCAATGTATTATTGCAAGCTGATCTAAACAAAGTCGAAATGTCGTAATTTTTTATATGTGCAATAAGAAAATGATATAGGTCAAATTTAACAATTTTATTTTGATATTTGAGTTTTAAATTTAAATGTATTAATGGTTTATAAATGAAGGAATTATGGAGGCACAAGAAATGAAGGAATTTGTAAAATCAAAACCATCTAAAACAATAATTTTATACCAATCCAAAAACAGAACATGATTATTATAGTAAAAACAAGTTAAATTCAAACCACGCGGGAACTACAAAGCTTCTGATAAATTATGCTCGCATGTCCTCCAGGAGGAGGACAATTTGGGTCCGATGTCCATCAGACTCAAAGTGAGTTCGATGGGTTTGATGACCGTCTGATCTGCTTTAAGATTCACACCCACAACTTTTACGTCTGTTTTAAATTCATGCGCACGAATCTTAAAATAGATTGGACGGTCATCGAACTCAAATTTGAGTCCGATGGGCATCGGACCCAAGCTGCTCTCTTGCAGGAGACGCGGGAACTACAAAGCTTCTGATAAATTATGCTCGCATGTCCTCCAGGAGGAGGACAATTTGGGTCCGATGTCCATCAGACTCAAAGTGAGTTCGATGGGTTTGATGACCGTCTGATCTGCTTTAAGATTCACACCCACAACTTTTACGTCTGTTTTAAATTCATGCGCACGAATCTTAAAGTAGATTGGACGGTCATCGAACTCAAATTTGAGTCCGATGGGCATCGGACCCAAGCTGCTCTCTTGCAGGAGACGCGCAACAAAAATAAACCGGTGACGTGCATCTAAATCTTACCGGAAATTCCAGTTGCACAATTGCTTCCTGAACTACTGAAGGAAATGCCAATTTTACTGCTAAGCTATTAAAGTAAGCAATTTGGTACAAGTTGCTAAAAGGAGCAATGTAGTCCTTAATCTAGTTAAAAAGTCGGTAAATAACCTGTATGGCTGTATCCCATTCCCATTGTTGTGTTGTCCTCTTAACCAAAGATTACCAAGAAAAAGAGCACCATGGGTGAAAAAGAGATGTCCATTTAGGGAAGTAAGAGAGAACGGGACGGAAGGAACTGGAGATGAGGGGTTTTAAGTTGTGTATGATTTGACGGTCAAATTTTGACCCATGCAATTTGAAGTTTTGACTTTTTGTTCAGATGTCAAAAAAGAAATATACTTAAAAAAAAAATCGATATTTTATCAAATGCAATTAATTTGAGTGTTCATTCTTATGTTGTATGCAACAACCTAAAGCTATTATAAAATCTTACTAAGAGACCATGTAAAAAACGAAATCAACAATTCCAACTTACCGTTTATATTTTAAATTGTTGCAAAGTAAATATGCATTAAGGTCAGGATCTTGTATAGCTTTGTCACTAGATTGATACCAGACCTATGTTATTAAAACCGACCGGACCGGCTGGGTGAACCGGAAAAAACCAGATCCGGAACCGAGTCCGGTTCTGTTTGAATAAAAGACCGAACAAGCATTTAGGTCCTGTTCGGCTGTCGAATTTTAGTTGGGAATTTGATGGGTTCGGGCCAAATGAGTTTTTGATCCCATTTTGACGTTCAGCAGCAAAATTTTGGACCGGAATTTCTCATGGAGTTTTTTATCCCATTTTGACGTTCAGATACCATAGAATTTCCTGATCCTTTTTTAGTGTTACATTGAATACCATGTAATTACAATATTGTCATGGTTTTGATGTTTATGGAGGAATGGGTGTTCATGATTCTGGGGGACTGCTATGTAATTACAAATGTCATGGGTCTGTTTTATCTCTCTGTACCGGCACTGGTAATTTTCAGGTCTGGATACCGGAACTGCTCTTGTCACTGACAAATGGCAAAAGGGTGTCCCTGGGGTAAGAATATTAATAGAGCACTTTTTGCTTCATGCCCTCGCAAGAGTCATATGCAACACTATTTTAACTTCATTGTCCGTGCTCTGCGTGAAGTCAAAACTACTCTGTAAATATTTTACCCTGTCAATGAGTCGGACGTTTGGGCGGTGTAATTAGGAGTTTAGGACGTGTTGAAAGTTGAAACTGCTTAGTTATTAGATAAATTATCACCTGCACCACGAAAATCTATAAAGTTTTAGTCGTAGAAATCTGCTGCAATGCTTCTGAAATCACGGAAAATAAATGTAACTTTTAATGAGGCACTTATAATAATATAATAAAATTTACAGCGAAATAGTATTTTAACGTGTATTACTCTATGTGTATATCGGTTTTGATGTATTTTTTTTTATTCAGATGCTCGTCTCATTTTGGTGAATAAGATGAGCCCGGTATTGTTTAATTCACAACCATTTAATGATCGTTTATATTTTTTGAATTGGACAATAAAAATATATAGAAATATGTTGAACTTAATATAGAAATTATATTTTTTTTTGCTAATATTTGACCATATGGTCTGTAAATATAATATAATTGATGTTTATTGTGTATTGATATTGACCGTGACACAATGCAATTAATGCAGAATGTATACATTGCTAAGAATTTATAATTATAAAATGGTAAAATATATTTGTGTTTGCTTGTTTGAAAAAGTTATTCGTGCGCATATTATACATTTATAATTTTAGTGTTATATACTTTATTACTATGTTTATATGATGAGACAAATTTATTCATAAATAGTTATCTGGTATTAATGAGTCTCTCTAGAGGAAACAAAAAAAAAAGATAAACTTAGTAATTTAATTTTTTTTTTTTGTACATATTTGATTAAATATAACTATTTTTACATATGTTTTGATATTGACCATCCAATATTTAAAAAAGGCCCAATTATATTGTGCAGATTCCTTGGAAATCTTCTCAGCATTTGCAATGAATAAGATGAGCCCGAAATTTATTGAGTTTTGACCATTCAAATTTAATCTCTAACATACCCAAATTTATTTTGGTTTTTTTGGTCCAAATGTTATTCAGTTCGTTCAGTTAGATTTTTGAAAAACAAATAAAATTTTGGTTTTACTATTTTAACTCGGTTTTAACCGAACCGACCGTTTGAACACCCTAAAGATGAATTCTCGGGAAGGAAATGACATCGCATGACATTAAAATTTGGCGCTCGAAATTTCATAAAACTTAGGTTAAAAAGGAGGTTTGAAAGGACGGAACCTGTCTAGACAGCACAATGGTGGCATCAAGATGGCAACGGTAGTTGTCAATGAAAAGAAGCACATCCTGGCCTTCAGCATCACAGAAATTTTATTTCACTCTTATTCTACATTAATTTAAAGTTTTAAACATTGTGGTATTTTTGAAATATGAGAACAGGTTTCTCTTGCTAGTACAGTAAAAGATTAGTAGCAACTTCTCAAAATTCCTCAAACTTAACAATTAATGCAAGTTTTTCTGCACAAATTTTAGTCATTCGCCTGGAATTTTGTTCCCTATGGCACGTGCCTAGCTTCTCTGCACGCTTGAATGAGGGTAAGATGAGCCCCTCTTCCGGCAATATGTTTAAATGAAGGGCATAACTGTCCTTTTAATTTTTAATTAAATTGAGAAATGAGTATATTTGTAATATAGTTATATTAAGATGGAGAAATAACTAATTTTGAAGTTTGATGGAGAAATGTCTAATGGAACATATATTCTAATTTTGAAGGTATGGGATCCGGCCGACTCCCAAGTGGTAGAGTACCATGGTACTGAAGATGGCGGCCATAGTGGGATGCCTTTGAGGGATGCTGGTACACCAGCCTAGAACAACATGAAGTTCAGTTTTTGTTGCATCGATCCGAGTTTAGGATCCTTTCGTATATGTGGCTTAGTTTTAGATAGTGAGTTTTCTATAACAGTGTTTTGGTGGCTTCTTAAGCACCGAGCTTTTGTGTTTTGTTCGGTGTTAGGACATTATTTCTCACTTTAGAACTGTGGTTATTTTTTTTGACTTGGATTGTAAGTTAACTTGATTTCATAATACATGAAATGGGCATTCTATGCCTTTTATCAAAAAAAAAAAACATATATTCTAAATTTCTCTATAGGCAAATATAAATGTCTAATTGCTCCGAATTAGAGTGCTTGAAATAAATGTCTAATTGAAGAAGGTTTTGTTCGAGTGTTTTTCTTTTCTTTTCTTCCTCTTCGAACCCAAGATAATTTTTCTCTCTCTCTTCCCTCCTCCTTTCAACCTGCTCTGCTTGTCCGACATCGACCTCTAGTACTCTTTCAATTTTCAAGGTAATCCATCTCGGAACTCCTATATATGTTAGTGATGCATATCTTGCACTTTTTAAATCATTAATTTGTCTCATTATTTGAATGAGTTGTCTTCAATTTTTTTATGTTACTTTTTTCTCTCAAACTTAAAGTTTTCATCCGTCGTATTTGCACCAAATTTGCTCACTTTTGTGTGGTGCCTGATGGTAATATAAAACCAAGTAACACAAACTAAGTTAACTACTTCTTACTGTAATTATCAATTGAAAGAGATAGTGTTTGTGCACAAACTATGGATCTCATGTTTTGGAAAATTGTTACCTTTTGATGTCATATGTGGGTTATGGGCTTATGGCATGGTGCCTCTGTTGCGAAAGCGAGTTGTGTGTTTCAGATCTATTAAATTCCCAATCTTTTATTATTGATGGGTATTGATTAATTTAAGTCATATTCTCTTTTTCAAATTAGACAATCTCAATTGAATAATGACTTTGTATGTACAATGACAATATCAAAAGGGGATATAAATCATCCTTAGTAGTTGTTTTCTTAATTGATTTTCTGCTGGTATTAATACTTTTGTTTTCTTCTTATTTTACATTGTTTTGTGCATAGGTGTTAATTAACTTCAAGGCATGAGCAATGAATAACACCAACAAGTGTACACCCATGCCGAATGACAAGTATGACATGATAAGTAGCTTGCCAGATGAAATGCTCCAACATATTTTGTCCTTCTAGGGATACAACAGGCGGTTCAAACGAGCGTTTTGTCAAAGAGATGGGTGAATGTTTGGACCTCCTTGTCTAATCTCAATTTTGATCCACATGAGTTTGTTTTAGAGGATGAATATCGTCTTAGTACCAAGGAGAGGAAAAGAGCACTTGATGCAAAGTTTAAAAAATTTGTTGAAACGTTGTTATCCCGTCATAAGACATCCTTCTTAGACACTTTCCGGATTAAAATCTTAGACCAAGATGTTTGCTCTGACCTTGTCGGCACATGTGTCAGCTATGCCATGAAGGTTAATCCTCGAGTTTTTTCTGTGGAGACTCCATTCTTCCACAAAGATATATCTGGACCCATTTTCTCTTGTGAATCAATAGAGGAGCTCTTCTTGAGAAAAACTTGTAATTATCCTCAACTAATACTAGAAGTTATAAATCTTCCCCGCATCAGAAGGTTGCAGCTTACGCATACTAGACTTGATAATAGATGCATCACCAGACTTTTCTCAGGGTGTCCAGTTCTTGAAGACGTGTCATTGGAATATTGCTCTGGTGAATTTTCATGTATTTTCAGCCAGAAGCTAAATTGCTTATCTCTCCGTCATTGCATTATTGTGCACAATTTTAGATTAATTAGTGTATATCGTTGCCTCCTTGGGGATGCAGTCAATTCAGTGATGATCATTTATCCTTTTTATGTAGAGTTCATGTGGAAAAGTCTAGGTACAATTGAAGTGAGAAACACTTTTTCTTTCATGCGAAATGTTTTATATTATTTTGATTTTGGTGGCAATATAGGTGGTCTTTCAGATGTTATAGCTCTCGAGTTACATATTACACAAACGAAGGTAAGTCTGCAATTTTAATATAAACTTTTTGTCATTTTGTAACTTGGTATTGTTGGTCTTGACATCACAGAAGTGTTAGTATGACAAACCCATTTTTATTATCAACATTTGTACCTTGAATCTTCTGAACATATTCTCCTCTGATATGTGCAGCATATCTCAGGAGCATCAGTATTAAAGCTCGGAGAGTTCCATAACCTAAAGGATTTCTCTGTTGGTACTTGGTGCATGACTTGTCATTTCGGTCCAATTGCATTGTTCCTTCAGCGGACACCAAATCTTCAGAAGATCACCTTATACATGTGTGCAAGACATTGTCGTGGGAAGAAAATTAACATCCACCTTATGGTGAAATATTTAATGTGGAACGAATTATCTCGATGCAAGAATCTTAAGCAGGTTGATATCAAACTTTTGAAAGATTATATTAGAGCCCATGAAATCGACGAGGCTTTGCTCCCAAGCAGGAAACAAATAGAGAACATAGAGCTTATTATATCAGAACACATTTGATTTTTGTTCTTTCTATGTTTTAATGTGACAAATCGAGCATGGATGATCCTTTAGTTGTTATGACAATAGTAGCATATGTTGTTGTCAGTTCAATTCAGCTATGTTTTTAAGTTTTAACAGGTCGGCTTAAGCTTCCATGAAGCTCACATCTTATAGAGCTTGGGCATGATTGAAAGATACCAAGCTTGTAACTCACATAATAATTAGACCCTAAGCAATCCCATAAATGGAATCAAATTGGATTGGATTCGATCAAATGGGTTAACTCATCAAGGGTTCAGACAAATTTTGATTTTTTTTTTGTTTTCTGCCAATGTATCTTTAGTAGGTTTAGGTTGACTTGTAGCCATACATAAGGTCTAAAATAGAACGTGGCAAAAGAAATTTGAAGACAAAAGGTGGAACTGATTATTAGAACAAAATGTATGAAATTGCAGCTTTCCAATTCGAAATATATATACATCCCAACTGAATATTTCTTAGTTATTCTAAATTTCTAATAGAAGCTAGCCAAAGAATTTGTAGCAACATGTTATACATAATTCGATCTTCATTTTTGGCGTAATGGTGAGGAACAGAGTAATTTCGAGCTGATTTTCAGCATGAATTTTATATGTCAACCTCTTCGTTTGAATGAATGGCAAGAAATTAACCAAACATACTCGTAACAAAAAATTTATGTCAAAATAAAATCGTTAAATGTGATTTATATTATTTTCTTTGCATACTCGTAACAATTTTTTTAGTTTTTAGTTTTGTTTTTATATTTTCTTTGTTTTTATTATGAAGTGGCGATGCAGCATTTAAATCAGAGAGATCTTTAGTTTTCGAGTTTCTATGTAATTAAATAAGAGCTAAATTTTGTAAATAACTTCTCTTATTAATGGAATAGTCGGTTGAGCTATGCTCACTGACCTTCAAAAAAAGTTGAAAAATCAATGTCTATAATTTATCTATATATTTGTATTTTTACAAACTCTTGATACTAATTAAAATAAAGTCGAAATGTCATAATATTCTATACATGCATAGAGAATATGATATAGATCAAAATAACAGTTTTATTTTGATATTTGAGTTTCAAATTTTAAGTTATTAATGTTTAAAAATGAAAGGCATGACAGAAAAAACAAAAAATGAATGCATTTGAACTCTCCTAAAAAATTCATCTTCCTTTTTTTCACCCGATATATAGGAAAATATACAAAATATGGTTTGATCGGGGCAAAATTCGGCAAAAATTAAAGAAAAAACGAATCGGAGAGAGAAACGTCCATAATTGTGCTATTTATGAGAGCATAAAATTTGTTTTCGACAATTTAATTCCAATTCTCTTTTCGACAAGCTATAAAAGCTAGCATTAATTTTTTTTTATAGAAAAACAAATAAATTGGGATTCATCATGCATATACAACGAACTAACTATTCAAATAAATTGGGATTCGTGTATTACGACATATTAATTTGAGGGGCGGACCAAAAAAAATCCTTTCTATTTAGGAGGCGGTCCAATATATTTCTATTTAATTATTTTAGATTCAAGATTCTTTTCAGATAATTGAATTATGTTTTGCTCTATGTTATTCCGATACTTCATTTAGAGTCCCGTATCCGTATCAACTTACGTGACGTATCTTATACACCTCTAATACTCCATCAATACGTTCCGAAACATTCCGATACGCCACAGATACTCTTTGATACTGTGGCGCGAATTGGTGCACCGTGAGCATTGATGACTGCACAGAGAAGAGAACAGAAAGATCAAGGTTGTGATGTATTATCAATAGCAACTGATTTAGTCTTGTTGAAGGCAGTCCAATACAAGCTTGTGATGTATTATCAATAGAAACTGAAGAAATTGCAAGGAAGATGGGCATGGTTGGTTTGTGGTGCACACAAACAACGCCCGTCTAATCGGCCCTCAATGAACAGAGTCTGGAAATGCTGGAGAAAAATTTAGACGAGTTGGAAATGCCACCAAAACCCTACCTGTTTCTCCACTTCATTCCACAATATTATCAGATACTTCTCATACTCCCAAGTTTGGATTAAATTCAGAGTCTGATTCCGACTGTTTAGTTGGGGTTAACACACTATGAGTATATGTGTGGCAACTCACTAGTGTCTGTCACAGGTTTGATTAATCAGTCCCCAGGTTCAATTTATGTCAAATTTTTACAAGGAGCCTGACATTAGATGAGCAGCCTCAAGTGACAAAAATAGGCATTCAGGGTAGTCAATATTATTTGTGTAAAAAAAATTTAAAATTTGTGTTTATACTTGGAAAGTTTACATTTTACACTATATCTACATTTGGTATTTTGTATTTGACATTGTTTTCATATATTAAGGCCACTGATGGAAAAAAAAAATTAAGATTTATGTACGTATATTTATGCATTGTTAGATGCTTCGAATTATGTAGATTGGAAGTATAGTGTAGTCAAAATGAAAAGGTAAAAACAAAGAACTGACATTAAGAAACTTTGCTCTGATGGGCCTTTGGGCCATGCTGGTACTCTGAAACCTAATAATATCATTTTCTTCAACACTTCCCCGGGGAAAAGCTGTCTACTAAATGATCCAGATGGGCTCAAGAAAGAGAGTAGAAGATAACTAAAGGCCCCACAATTACTTCACAACTGATATCATGTTAGTAGGAACTTAAATTAACCAAACCATGTAGTTATATATTTTGTGAAAAAATATAACTATAATTTGTAAAAATGAAAGGCTCAAAACAGTTTAGCCTTTTGAATAAAAAAAAACGAGATAACAGATGGAAAAAAAAGTAAGGAATCAGAAAGAAAAAAGAAATCTAAAGGTCTTTCGTTGATTCCCGGAAAAATTCTAAAACACCTTTCTCTTCGTATTACAAACTGGAAATCAACGAAACGGCCCTATCCTCCTTTGTATATGATGGACTAATAAGAGGTAGATTGCATATTTGCATCTTCATTGACGAGGCCTGAGACTGTAAGCATTCTGACGAGTTTAATTAGTCGCCACCTTACTGTACAATTGGTTCAACCATATTTCCCAACAAAATAAACAGTATAACCGTACGAGTGTACAAATCTTATTTGATGTACCGTTCCATGAAAAACTTATCTAGCTGGAGCCATTTGGATTTTTTATTTAAAGAAAAAGATTGCACAAACAAAAGTGATCTTTTACAGAAACTTCAGTCAAGATTGTCTTGTCGGCTCAATATTTCTATAACATTCTATCTCAGCAGGGATGCTTCAGTCAAAGCACAGTCGGGGGCGTTTTTAACAAGGGAAAATTTCTTCTAATTTTTCCATAAAACACCACAATATCTAATATTTCCATACAAATTTAATATTTTTTCTTCTATATCCTTTTAACTATTTAACATTGTATTTAATTATTATAAAAATTAAGTTGACCAATTTACCCTCTGATTTTTACTTGATATGTCCATTATTTCTCCTCTTTCTTCCTTCTCTCTTCTTCCCGGTACGGATGAACTAGACTAAATCTTCTGAACCTTTCAAACTTTCGATGATATCAACTATTTTCTCACCGTAGCAGAACTTTGCTACTAGCTCAAAAGAGTGGGCCCCATCTGGAATTTTGTGGAGTGCGAAAGTACAAATGCTACTTTCGCCACAGAAATATTTGTTGAATAGTGCGAAAGTACAAAACGGAGCTGCAATTTCAGCATCTCTTTCAAGTTTCAACTGTGTGTTTGCGGGTATTCATGATAAAATGAATAAAAATGGACAAAAAATAGGTCATCTGCATAAAAATATGTGAATGGTAAAAAAACTCGATAAATTATAAAATCATGAGATAAGGCTAATAATTATGAATCGAAGATCAAATGCCAAACTTTATGCAGACAAAATGAGAAACCTGTGAACCTTTCAACTAGTCTTGAGAGCGATGCGTTGATAGAGGTCAGGATTTCGTATAGCTTCGTCACTAGATGTAGGTCAATAACTAATGCAAGAAAAATAACAGTTGTTAATAAAAACCAACTAAACTCGCCAGTCGTGGAAAATTTTATTGTAACACAAAACCAGTCACTTGGATCCAGCATTTGCTTTCTTCTTCACCGCAGCCTTACACAGTGAATGTGGGGAAAGAACAAAAAGTGTGTTCAATATATAAATCGTGAGACCCCAACAACACGGGCCTCGGAAGCTTCTATTATTATGAAAAAAAAAAAATATGAAAAAAAAAAAATAATCGCCATTATCAATTATTGTGCAGATTCCTTGGCAATCTTCTCAGCCTTTGCAATGACCTCCTCGATTCCTCCAACCATATAAAATGACTGCTCTGGAAGGTCATCGTATTTTCCATCCAAAACACCCTGCAATTAATTGCACAAAATCATATTTATTACTTGCCTATGAAAAATAAAAGAACTTTAACATGAAAAGATGAACAAATTAAGCAGCTCAGACTTGTCTTGCATTTATAGGCAAAAAGTGACATGAAATTCAAATTTTGTACAGGGTTTACACTTTAACACAAGCAGAATTTGGAGGTGATATTCCACCTGGAAAAAAGTTAGAACTACTATTTACAAGCAAGGTTCCTCTCTCACTGAACTACAGATGAAGCTCTCAAAATCATTCTCAAAAGGCACTTAGAATAACTAAACAACTGGTCAGCCAAAATCATAAAATGCATGATCAGTAAAAGGGTGATCATATCTTGCTCTTAACTTCCAATAATGTTTGAGTGAGGCTATGGTACTATGCATAGCGTACATTGGTTCATACTTTGGATCAATATCTCCGTTTAAGTTCAAATAGTCGATCTGGACCGTTCAACATGATAATCATATGAAAATGTACTTGTAGATCAAATTTTTTATTTTTTCTTTGTTTTTTTTTATAGGTAGAAATCACTTGATCTGAAGGTTCTAGACCATTCAAAAGTAGTGATCTTCTACCTACCTATCTAAAAAATAGTAAAAAAAAAATCTAAAAAATGTACAATGTTGTCTGCAAGTACATTTCATATGGAGATCACATTGAACGGTTCAGGTCGCCTACTTAAATTTGAAAACAAAGATATTGATTCAAAGTACAGACCAATGTGCGCTATGCATAGTATAATACCCTCACTCAACTGTGTATGCATTAAGGCAGACTCCTTGAACATATTAGAAACTAACCTGGAAGCTCTCCACACCCTCCTTGAGTTCAACATACTTTCCAGGAGCACCAGTGAAGACTTCAGCCACATGGAAGGGTTGGCTGAGGAAACGTTGGATCTTCCTGGCACGAGCCACCGTCAGCTTGTCGTCCTCACTCAACTCGTCCATTCCAAGAATGGCAATGATATCCTGAAGATTCTTGTAGTTCTGAAGAACCTTCTGGACACCACGAGCTGTGTTGTAGTGATCCTGTCCAAGCACATGGGGAGAAAGCATTCTAGATGTCGAATCAAGCGGGTCCACGGCAGGGTAGATACCCAGTTCTGATATCTGTTACATGAAGAGAAAGGTAATTAAATAAGATTGAACAATGTCATATCTAACTAAGATGAGTAAGGGTGTTCATTGTATCCGGTTTATCTGGTTTTCAACCGAACCGACAAATTTTGGATTAAATGGTTTGGTTTTTCAATTTAAAAGGTTCGGTTCAGTTGAATTTTTGAATTACTTCGGTTTTTTATTTTTGGCTCAGTTTAATCTCTCTTATTTCGGTTCAATCGAACAAACCGAATTTTACTTGATATTTTACTTGAATTACTTTGGTTTTTCATTATTTGGTCTTAACCGAACCGACCATTTGAGCACCCCTAAAGATGAATTCTCGGGAAGGAAATGATATCGCATGATATTAATATTTGGTGCTCTAAATTTCATATAACTTGGGAAAAAAGGAAGTTTGAAAGGACGGAACCTGTCTAGACAACACAGTGGTGGCATCAAGATGGGCAAAGGTAGTTGCAGGAGCAGGATCAGTCAAGTCATCAGCCGGCACGTAAATAGCCTGAACAGAGGTGATGGAGCCTTTCTTTGTGGTGGTGATACGCTCTTGTAGACCTCCCAAATCAGTAGCAAGTGTTGGTTGATAACCCACAGCAGATGGGATACGCCCAAGCAAAGCAGACACTTCAGAGTTTGCCTGTAGTTTCATTCATTAATGACCTCACTCTTATTCTAAAAGGATAAATGAGAAACAGTAGAAAAAGAGAAGCAAACCTGAGTAAATCTGAAAATGTTGTCAATGAAAAGAAGCACATCCTGGCCTTCAGCATCACGGAAATGCTCGGCAACAGTCAGGCCAGTTAGACCCACACGAGCACGGGCACCCGGGGGCTCATTCATCTGACCGTAGACAAGTGCACACTTGCTCTCAGACTGCCATGAACCACGTTAGATGAGCATCAAAAATTGTGAAATTATCTTCCTAATTACACTGCAACTCCTACACAACCTATACTAAAAGTTAGGGTATGAAATCACCCAAAAACATATTTGTTCAAAATTGAGTTGCCTTTAAAGTATTCAGCCAAAAATAATACATAGATTTATATCTGATTCATTTTGGATGCATTTGAGACATACTTGTTCATAGATAATCATGACTGAAATCAACAAATTACTTCAACACATAGAGAGAAGATCCTCAGAGTGTGCACGACTGACTTCTGATATTTGGTTCATTGCCTTAGTACCCCTGTTCCAACAGGCCCTCGCAAAATTTATTGCGCTGATTACAACTACTAATAACCAGTAATTCCACAACTAGTGATAAATTTCTATTGATTTTACCTGCTACTTCAAAAAAGTACTTGTATTACGCAAAAAAACTTAAGTGGCTTTGTATAGTTGACCACAAGGGTTTAAGGAATGGACACACGATAAAATAAAAATAGAAATATAATAAAGACACTAAACAGCTACCTGTTTATCTCCTAGCTTAATAACACCACTTTCAATCATTTCCCTATACAAATCATTACCCTCCCTGGTTCTTTCTCCAACACCAGCAAAGACAGAGAAACCACCTAGCATATGAATAAAAACACTTGTATAAATGAGACAAAGATATAAGAAACTCAACATCAGCTTTTGATATCAGTGCAAAATGATATTAGTTAAAGCATATCGAGCATTTCTACAAAGCTAACCATGAGCTTTGGCAACATTGTTGATCAATTCCATGATAAGCACAGTTTTCCCGACACCGGCACCACCAAAAAGACCGATCTTTCCACCCCTCTGATAAGGTGCAAGAAGATCGACAACCTGCAAAATATGCAAAATCCAGATGCTAAGAAATAAATCATGCACCACAGTTGTATAATATGACGTAACACTTCACAGCGAATGTACCTTGATTCCTGTGACAAGAATTTGCTGCTCTGTTGCTTGCTCAACAAATGCAGGAGCTTCACGATGAATCGGAAGGAAATGGCTGGTTGCTGATGAACAATATCATAAAAAGTCAACTTCTCTCTTTCAGTTCCTTTGAAAACAGATGCAATGGAAGACCCAAAAAATGGAGTAATAACTTACTTAAATCGCCCTTCTCATCAATGGGTTCACCGATGACATTCATGATACGTCCAAGTGTAGCCCTACCAACAGGTACCTGATACAGCACAAGAATCCAACATATTAAGCGATATACAAGTACACAAAAACACGGGACAACTAAAAAGTAAAAGAAATCATGATAAATGAAAAATTAAACTACTTAACTGTTAGTCTAGGAAAACCATTCAAAATTAAGATCATACACAAAAACACTTCACTTTTCCCAATTTCTCAAACAGAAAATTTATAAGATGTAATTAATTTTCCTATGATATTATACTAAAACGTTGTGAAAGTTTATTAATGCTAAAATCATCTCGATGAGATATTAATTTGCCACGATAAATACAAATAATCATGGGAGTTCTAATTTCCCCAAAATGTTTCTGTAAATCCTTAATGATTTCCCAAGTTCTACAGAATAGCCAGAACACCTCAAAATTGCTTTTACAAACCAATACTAAAGCAAATAATAACATCACTGAAAATGACAAAACTAGATCAGTCTACTGATTAACAGATCAAGCAAAAACAAAAAAGCATCTAAAACTAAGCAAAAAGATGGGAAGAGAGAAGAAAAAGGCATTATACAGTGATAGGCGACCCTGTGTTAAGAACTCTTTGTCCACGAACTAGCCCCTCGGTTCCATCCATAGCAATCGTACGGACCATGTTCTCTCCTAGATGCTGAGCGACCTCGAGCACCAGCCTGATCGAATTGTCTAGAACCTCAAGCGCAGTCAAGATCGGAGGCAATCCCTCATCAAACCGCACATCTACAACAGCTCCAATAACCTGACAGACCTGGCCCACCGCACCTGCTCCGGTGAACTCGTCCGTGATCTTTCCAGAGGGGCCCGATGGTGCGGGTGGTTCACTCGGAGCTGCAGCAGCAGCGGAGGCTGCGGATCGGTTTGGGAGAAGACGGGAGGGGGTAGCGGGTCTAGGAGCAAGGTGAGGAAGGATCGAGGGGGCGGCGCGACGGGCGGATAAGGCATAGGAGGAGCGGCGGAGGAGGGAAGAGAGGATCCGACGGGAGGCCATGGCGATGGCCTGAGAATGCTAGTAGAAGACGGGATCTAGGGTTTTGGTTTTCTCCCTAGCTAGTTGATTAATGCATGGGGGAAGAGACCTAAGTGAGGGAGGAGAGAGAGAGTGTGTCAACGGAGGAAGGAGTGTTATGATTGAAGGGATTATATATGCTTTTTTGGAGTTGAGGAACGCCGATCAATTCCTGGCATGATGGGATTTTCTGTGGCACGATCGCGTAAACAACTGTGAAAACATTGGGTGTTTTGCTATTTTTACTTGATAAATTTAGCTATTTTTTATTTTTATATGTTTTATTTTCTTTGAATCTCTGGAGTCTGGACGCAATGTCTGGACCTCTGGATACCTATGAGAAAAATAAGTAAAAGTAATAAGGTGGTCAGGCAGGTCAGCCTCTCAAATTATGACATGTAATATAATATCAAAATTTACAAATATATCATTTAAAAAAAATTAAATCAAATAATCACGATTTGGTCAGAATTTCATTTTTGACACGGCCGCAACGTGAAATTGGATGTCTGCAACTTCAAGTTGAGGACGCATTTCATTTTTTTTTCTTAAAACTTTGATTTTCAGCGCGGATTGAACAAAAAAAACATCAGATTGGACCATGAAATGTGTCCTCAACATGAAGTTGTGAATACCCAATTTCCGTAATTTCCGTTGCGACCGTATCAAAAATGGGATTTTGACCAAATTGTGGTTATTTGATTTAATTTTTTTAGAAATGGTAAAAATAAAAATTTCGGAATATAATATGAGTTAAAATTTACTGATAACGGATTGAGTTAATAATCTTAATAAAAAAATTCAAATTAACTTAGAAATTTTCTCTAATAAGAAAATTTTAAATATGCTGTGTTAGTCTTGTAAATTAGTCACATGTTAACTTTTATGAAACATAAAGGTCACCTGATATTTCTAACAAATATAATTAAATATGTTGATTACAAGTAATTTATTGAACAAGTGCAATTTATATAAAAAAAATTATCATTTTTATATGTATAATGTGCATCATATATAGATTATGTTTTAACTATCGATTTAAAATTAAATGTATTTTTCACTGTTGTCAAAATGATTAAATTAATCATTTACCAGTCGTTCGAATCTACAAATTATACACGTTTTAAAAACACTAATACATGAGCGTCTAATTAGTGTAAAAATCAATAACGATGAAAAATAAAATACACTTATACTTCAAAATGAAATGAAAAAAATACCGGTGCTCACTGAGGATCAAATGAAACAAAGTATCTGTTACTAATTGCATATTTCCATGTGTCATGAGACACAGAAGATCTCCACTCTCCAAGATGAGAAACGGTAATTTCATGGTTTTTAAAATTGTTTCTGTTATAGCCGTTGCTTAAAATTGAAATGTGATATACCGTTTATCATACCACTAATTACAAAAATTACAGCAACATAACAATAGAATGTGTAGAGGTAAATAATAACATACTAATATGTAATATAATATGTTTTTTGAGTAAAAACTTTCAAACTAATATTACTCATGCATCTTAATTTAATAAATATTAAATAATGACATATGTCGAAATAAACATGCTACATATATCAAGTTAATTTAAAATAACAATCTGTATCTCTCTGTTATTTCAACTGAAATGTTTGATTAAGAACGTTAGTCAAAAATATAAATTTCTAACTTAATTTAGTATTAAAAATGGTGGTCGAAAAATGAAAGTTATTAGTTAATTTTAATAAAACTTTTGTCATTTTTTTAGCGTTTAACTTTATACTAAATTAATTTTAAAATTTTATAAATTGAATATGTAAATGAATTAAATCGATTTTAACAGTTTGAATTTGTTATTTAAAAGCATTCTAATATGTTTAAAATGTGAATAGCACTATTCTTTACTAGTCAATTGAGGATCCAAAATTTCAAATACAAAAATTGAGGACCGTGTCCATTAGAAAATACATTTAAAATAGTGCTAATTCAACACTATTTTAAAGAGAAAGAAACGTGTTCGGATTGCATTTGAATGGGTTTAATAATAATATTCTCGACTTTGAGCTGTTTTTATTTATTGAAATGTATCCCTTTCATTATATCTGTATTCTCTTTTATTTTATTTTTCTATAACTTGGCTGTGGCAGCCAATGGACATTATATTTCACTTATACATATTATCATAGAAGCTTAATAATTTAAAAGAAATCATGTGAATTAACTCCAATAACTTTTATGATAATTGTAATTAAAATATTATTAGGATTGTCTCTTAGGTTTCGCTCTAGAAACATTAATGCCTATTTCGGAATAGATTGAAATTTTACAATGATAATTTCTATAAAAACAATATTACATTCAAGTTATGTACTATGCATAATGCGGATATGGTACAACGATGCATACGGATTGGTATGTTCTATGAATCATTACTATTGAATGGTAAGGAATTTTTAGATCAAGTAATTTTCTACTTATATAAAAATAGTAAAAAATTCAAGAAAAAATATAAAATCTGATGTAGGTATGTTTTCATACGAAGATCATGTTGAACGGTTTAAATTTACTATTTGAATTTTAAAAATAAAAATATTGATTGATAGTACGAATCAATCCACACTTTGTATAGTATCATAGCCCCACTCATAAAATTTAACATTATTGATTTTTTTATGTATAAAATATATAGCAAAAAAAATATTCGGACATTTGTACAAAAGAGAAAATGAATTTAGATTAAAATAGTTCTAAATATTTTTGACTTGACATAATATTTTTTTTTCATAATACTTTTCATTACAATAAAAAGAATAGAAATGATCTCACAAATATGTTTTTGTAGCAACCATGTTTTATTAAAAAAAAAAAAGTTCACGTGACATGATAGATTAGTATTTGTTTATTGGAGAGACACATCAATAGAGCGTAGGAAAATAACAATGAAGTCCGATTAAATTTATTTTTTCCTGTCAAATAACGAAGGGTTGAAAACAAAGCTGGGAATAAACTCAATCCCATCTCCACAGAAAAAGGATAAATTTCCACCAGATCCAAATTCCCTTCACATTCCCATGGATTAAGGCTTCCGAACAGGCCCTTAGGTATGGAAGTTCCTACAAAAAAAATATATAAATATATGTTTTCTTTTACAATATTGAGATAGAACATGAGAAAATATGAGCTCTCCAATTATAAAAAAAAAAATAGGAGATCAAATCATATCGTTGAGAGGAGTTGATGATGCAACTTAGATTAAAATTCTTGAAACTTAATTCTCTTTATGAAAAATGTATAGTTATATCGACATAAAAACTTATCTTTTAAGTACATATCAAGGGAACCACAATAGATTCAATTATGAGTCCAGAATTTTTTTCTACTATTTATTATTATAAAATAGAACTCAAAACGTGAATATCGATCACATCTTTTCTGACACGATTGCTAAAATGTCTATTCGTATAAACCATCATATATATATATATATATATTTAGCAGATAAAATTGTCTATCAACAAAATTGAAAGCTTAGTTCAATTTTTTTTCCATTATTCTAATTTCAAACAAGGGCAAAAACCGTGATTATAAGTTCATAATAGGAGATGATATCACAAACCATCCTATATATTGTATAGGATGCTTATCTTCAAGGTAGTTATTATTTATTTCTTCACTTAATTTATTATATTTTTATTTATCCACAATTAAATCTTCCCTTTTAAATTTAATTTATTTAATATATTCAATATGCCTCCTGTATTTGTTCATGTTTGTTGCATCTGATTTCAGCCATTCAATTTGAGTTGAAGTTTGTCACTGTTGAATTAGGTTAGAGATATTATCTCTAGAAGGCATTTCTTTTTTTTTTTTGAATGTTAGTGATTTTAATGCCTATTAACAATTTAATTGATAAAAATACATTTACAACGAGTTAAGTGACTCTAATTTCTAAATCTACTTCTTTATTCTCAATAAATCCTCTAAATTACTCTAAATTAATTTAATTACTCTTAATCACCCTCTAAATTTTTAGATCTATTTTTAACTAGATTTACTCTTCTAATCTTACTTATATACATTCATACTCACTTTAATACCTTAATTCCATCTCATTCCATGACCGGATCAGCTCTTACGACCGCCGTTGTGCTCCGATGATCGGATCTACTCATCGTCGCACTTCGATCGAGACTCTACGCTCCGAGCTCCGACGATACCGTGCTCTCGGCTTCGGTCAGCTCCGCTCAGCTTGATTTCCTCCATTATCTCTCATTCTCCTCTCCGCTCGAAGAGTTAGAGCCGAACGAGAGAGAGGGAAAGATGATGTATCGGAGATGAGACCTAGAAGTAGTGGAGATGATAGACGGACGGATGTGGGGTGGTGGGGTGGTGGAGTGGAGGGGAGGCTGGCGGCTCTAGGGTTTGTCGCTTGGGGAATCACCTTTTCCCAAAAAAACGAAATATTAGGCATTTCATTTAAGAGAGAATATCCTGTGTGCCATTTAAATTTTTAAAATAACTAATTTTCTCATAAAAACACCATAATATCCAATTTATCCATTAAAAGTTGATATTTTATCCAAGATGGAGTATTTATTTAATATTTTATTTAGCTATTTGAAAAATTAATTTTAAACTCTCCTCTCTCTCATTTGCTCTATCCAGTTCAATTGCAATGAAAGGGCTATATTAACATAAAAATATAAAAAATAAACCACAACTATAACCTAAATTATAAGTTTGCTGAATTCTAAATTTCTAATCATACTTTTGTTTAATTTGACTAATTTTTCAATTCCTAATTGTATTCAAGCTGGGGATTTCAAACACTTAGAAATTATTCAAGTGTGCCGCGATTTCATTTCTCTCGATACCCTAAAAATGGTACATTGCACTGCACTCAGATTTATGCCCGAGTACCTATCTTTTTCTTTGAGAAATCTAGTGGTAAGTTCCTATAAAGAGCTTATTAACTTTCCTACAGTTCTCCCTTCTCTTGCCAACTTGATTTTGATGGGTGATATTAACAAGCTCTTCAATAAAAGAACTGGTCGTACTTTATTACCATAAAAAAAAAATGAAATTTATTTAATTTACAAATCACTCCAAACTTTGCTTACGGATTTTGTATTGTCATGTTCTAGTTGCAAAGCAGAGAGGTACAGATAGAGATCTTGAAGCATTTGATGATGAGGACATTTTTGAATGGAAAGATTATAATTCATAACAATGCCTATGAAGAGGCCATTTTGGCAAATAATTACGGAGAAATCCTTAATTTCAATAATGAAATGAAGAGGCCATTTGAAGAGAGTTTGAAATGAAGTTTAGATGGGCACACTAGAAATTCTCCCTTCATTTTCTATATTATGATAATCTCCCTCCATTAAAGAATCACTTGATGACGACATGGAAGCACGGATAGCGGACTTTGGTTTAGCAAAAGAAATGACTCATATGCACACACACATGACCTCATCCAACATGGCCGGTACTGTCGGATACATAGCACGAGAATACTACCAAACATTAAAATGCACGGCAAAGTGCGACATTTATAGCTTCGGAGTAATCCTCGCGGACGCGGTGCTGGCGATGGGGAAGCAGCCAACAGACGAGTTCTTTCAAAGCACAGAAGAGATGAGTCTGGTGAAGTGGTTGCGTAACACGATGCACACAGACAATGCTGCGGCTGCGATCGACCCTGTGTTGGCCGGGGGAGATTTCGACGAGCAGATAAAGCTCGTGCTAAGGATCGCGTGCTTCTGCACGGTTGACAATCCCAAGGAGCGGCCGACCAGCAAGGATGTGAAACGCATCCTAACCCTCATATCCAATTACATATTTCTAAGATCTTTTCGCACTTAGGCAGATTCTCCCGCCACAGATTATATTATCATTACAAGGTAGGGGGCGGAACGAATCGGATACAGATCGGACAGTGGTAAAACCATATATTTGTATTTTTTTTTTTTTCCGGGATACAGATTGGATATCGGATATCCATAGATATATATTAACCTATATGGTATATATTTACTATTTGAATATGGATAATTAAAATTTAAAATTATATCTATACTATTATAGGCACAGATATTCGGATATCGGATATCCGTATCTAATTTTCAAATATGGATCCAGATTCGGTCGAATAACATCCAACCCGTTTTCACCCCTATTACAAGGTGTAAGTGGCGTCGATTTAGATTTAGCTTTGTCCATTGAAGTTAGATGAACAGAGTTTGAATAATAGGGTTTTGAAAAACAACATACAGGGATTCCCGTTGTACCAAACATATATCGATCATAGCTATCATTTTGCTAGATAACAAGGGTGTTTTAAAAAAATTGACTGGCAAGGAACAGTCAATGCCTATTTTTTATTTAAATTCTAATATTTATGTTCTGATAAGACTCGGAGCTAGTTCAATCTGTTAGATTTTTTTGGAGGAAAATAATCGGAAACTTTTATAATATATCCTTCTTACAACAATTATCAAATAAAATATCGTTCTTCTAAAATTATTAACAAAATACTCTTATTTTATTTAACTTTAGAAAAAAAGTCCCCTTTCTATGGTTTGGTCATTGTTTTCCCCCACTGTTTTCACCATTGAAATCATAATTTTTGTTTATCAACTCTCTTTGGCTTGCTCATTTATATAAAAAAATCTTCCTCTCCTTTTCTTAGCATATGGACTACTTAATTTTCTTCCTAGTAAGGCAAAAGACCAGATAGAAATGAAAGCATAAAGAGGCTCCCTAATAGAACAAACTTCACTACAAACTTGAAAGAATATATAATAATCATATTTTCAACCCAAAAAAATACAAACAAATTCAAGCGCTTCAAAATTTTAGGGTTTCATTGTCTGGTTAAAGATATACTAGCATTCGGCCACAGCATCATTTCTCTCTCTTTTGTTTTTTCTTCTTTGAACTCCCAGTATGTTGTTCAGTTTTCTCTGCGGCTGCATTCTTTGCTCTCTGCAAAGGAGAACAGCAAATAAGATACCAGACACTAAAACTAACATTTGATTGATATTGAAGCATGGCTGATTTTTCATTTATCAATTCTTTCTTTTATTTTGCCTCCATTTTTTAAACCTTAATAAGTTAAAATATTAAACTCAAATATCAATATAAAACAGTTAGATTTTATCTATATCATTTTCTCTATGAATATATAAAAATATACAACATTTTGACTTTGTTTTGATCAGTATCAAAACCAGAAAGTAATAAATTTTTATGTGCATGTAAAGATAATAATATAGATCACATCTAACAGTTTTATTTAACATATAAGTTTTAAATTTTTTGTTTTAGACGTTTAAAAAATGAAGGCATGATGGAGGCATTTGAACCCTCCTCTAAAAAGCTATGATTGTACATCATATAGAATATTGCATATAGTAAAAAGCCACTTCAAAAAGCTAATTGCATAGTCAGTTATCTTTCCATTGCTGACTTAAGCTTAGGGATCAGTTAAACCTTAATTATGCTTCGAGTGTTCAATAAATAACAATTAAACAAAACTGGCAAATTTTTTGTTGGTCATGAAACTGACCTTCTTCCTTCTTAGTCTTTGCCTTTGACGCCCTGTGTCTTTTTTTGGAACATGAGGCCCCTCCTAATATTTTGCACCAAAAACAAGGAAATAGTTAATAGCATGCCACAACTTAATGACGATAGAAGTAGCGTTTTTTAGTTACACCAAACATACAGGAACACCCTTTAGTGAGTCATTTATCAATACATTTTCTTTACATGCTAATATTTAAAATAACAAATTACTACCGCACAAAAGTCACCCCCAATTATTCAAGTTTGAAACCAACAGCTAACATTATTCTGGGATACTCATAAATGATTCCCAACTTGCACATATTTTGTTAACCATTTTGCACCTGCATCTTACAAGTCTATTTCAGTGAACTAAAGTAAAAAAAAAAAACACATTATTTGGGTGTCAATTGCAACAAAAGATGTGTTGGATGCTTCTTGCAAATAAAATAAACATTAGATCATTCGCCATGCTATTGCTAGAGTATAATATATATACCTCAGCAAGGGCTAAAGTTCTAGCATATCTTTCGGCATGTGTTTCATAATCCTCTTCCAACTCTCCATCACTATTTAGCATGACCTTCAGCCTCCCTCCTTCAAAAAGCTTCTTTGACCTAGCATGCCTCTATAATTAACAAAAAAAGAGCAGCTAATTTTGATATTATAAGGTCTCTTTAATTCCAATGAAGAAAGTCGAGTGAAAAAAGAAAAAGTAAAAGTAAACAATTAGGATATCGGGTATGATATCTTATGAAAAACTTGACAACCTTAACAAATGACAACACTATTTCAAATCAAGTAAGAAACTTTTCAAAATGGAAAAAAGTTTTAGATAGATTGGGTGTATATAAAATTAATGCAACTCGGATGTCATTTTTTATCCAATCAAATGCTGGTTAATACAAACCGTGGCAAATTCTGAGTCACTTGACAAACAGTCAAACTTACATTAAATTTCATTATTTTTCACATGTATGGTGTGCCAAATGCCAGATCTAGCACTTCTTTTAAGTTATTTTTTACGGCTATCAAGATGATCAAGTTAATCCCTTGTCGAGCTCAACCCTTAGGATAAATTCCCCTGTTAAGATCTCGTTTCTTACCTTCGATTCAAGATGTTGTTTAACAATCTTTTCACTTAAGCAAATTATTCGAGGGCAAAGCTTGCATCTAAACACAGACTTCGACTTCAAAATACAGCTGTCAAGCTCTTCTATGCCGGTGCTATTTTCTTTAGCAGCGTCAGCTTTAACAATGCCCCCTTTTTTGTGTTTTTTTATTGGTTTTGTTTCCTTCTCTTCCTCCATATCAGCAACTAAGCCTGTTCACATTTTACGCATAATTGTTTAAAATTGGCCAGATAACTATTTAATAATAGATAAAATACGAATGAATGACACAACAGGGGTGATTTGAAAGACATTATTGAGACATATAATAGTATATTATACTACTACGAGCCAGACTAGTCATGCTTACTACCAGCACCACATCAGGAAACATACTTGTACTAGTCACATTCTAAAAAAATATGCTGTCTTTTCTATAATATGAATATTTGGGTTTCAAGATCCTAACCACTTGAGTTCAGCAAACTATCCTTTGAAAAAAAAAAATGAAAAGAGAATGAAACTGTCGACTGTGCATGTTGATGAACCAGCTAATGTAGTATTCCCTAGTGCCATCTTAATTATCCTAATTTCTATAAGGGCTCTTTTTTTATTGTATACTTGGGGGACTAAAATGCAAACAAAGTATTTTCTCTCCTTTTTTTTTTTTGAGAAAAGCAAACAATGTATTTGTTGTTTATTTTATTTGTAATGTTCAAATTCCCCAAGGCAATTTGGCTATAAGAGATTGTTTACAATTTGAATATGCCTACTTATTTTTTGTCAGATTTTACTTCAGTAATCAGCATGATTAGTTCTAAAACAAAAGGGATTCTGAACAGAGAAAGAGCATATCAAATTATTTCACAGTAATACCTGGGGAATCCTCGTCAACCTCATTTCCTGAGCTCTCTTCACTCTCATATCCTGAACCTAACAATTCAAAAGCACAGATTCAGAAGGAATTGATGACTTTTGATGGATCTGATTAAAAGAAAAATGTGCCAGGACCTATACCTATTTTCATATTTCAATCAAAAAGCATATAGACCATTGCACATAACAAGCTCATCCTGCAATTTTTTAGCGATTCTCATTTTAGTACTATAACATTAGGCCGCAGTATGCAAATTTTAGATTTTCTCCATTGACTAGCTCCCAATTTAGTTTATTCCGGCATGAAAACAAAGCTAAGTTGTTGCATAGAAACTTCTATACTTTACAATAAAATTATTTAAGCAATAGAGTTATATGAATGCAAAAGAAGTACCAGGGGAGGGTAATGAAGGCTGCTTCTGGTAAAAAACTTCCTCTTCTACTTTGTCTTCATTGTCACTCTCCGGATTCGTTTCTACTGTAACCGCTTGTTCTCCTCCTGATTCTGATTCTGATTCTGATTCTGACACCTGCTCCTTAGGGCGGGCTGGAGCATCCGCATCCGATTCTGTACCCGAATCGGAAGAAGAGGAATCCGACGAGGATCCTCCGCTTTGATCCCCATGATCTACCTTGTAGTGAACCCTCTTTATCATCTCCTCCTACCTCCAACACTAAGAGAGAGAGAAAGGTCGATCGATCTCGAGAGAGAGAGAGAGAGGGGTTTAGGATTGCTGGCGTGGGGAGGCGGAGTGGTGGTTGAAGAGGGTTTTAGATTTGATTCGAGTAACTCATGGGTTGTTAGTGGTCTTGGGCTTTGAAAGGCGTGAGTTCCTTCTAAATTTGGGCTGACATTTCCTGAATTTTGAGCCGGGTAGTTTTGGGCCTTTACTTTAATGGTACAGAACTCGTAAATTACGCTCTTGAGTTCAATAGAAGTATTAGTCTAGCCATGGGTTGTTACTGGTCTTCCCCATGTTTGGTTGTGGTCTAAAGGAATGGAATAAGGGTTTAGTCCTCGTTATTCTACCAAACGAGCATTAATTGAACCGGACTAGGATGACATAAGCTAATTAATCTTCGTTATTCGCATGGTTGTTTAATTTTATTGCACGTCATGATCTAACTCGAATGATTATAATAATATATTATTAGTACATAATTAGTATATTATTAATAATAATTATTATTAGTATATAATTATATAATTAATATCTTATATGGTTAATATATTAAATAATAATTATAATAATATAATATAATTAGTATATTTTTATTAATAATTATTATTAATATATAATTATATAATTAATATGTTATATTGTTAATATACTAAATAATTATTATAATAATATATTATAGTTATTATTAATATATTAATATTATATAATTAGTATCTTTTATTAATAATAATTATTAATATATAATTATATAATTAGTATATTATTATTAATAATTATAATTAATATATAATTATATAATTAATATCTTATATTGTTAATATATTAAATAATTACTATAATAATATTATAATATATTATAGTTATTATTAATATAATAACCAGGGGATGGAACGTGATCCCTTTAATTTCTCTAGTGAGTCTAGTGAGTCTCTTTGTACTGTGTTATCTCTTTAATTTCTCTTTCTAGCGAGTCTAATCAGGAGGGGATGTTAATTTCTCTAGTGAGTCTAGTGAGTCTGAGTGAGTCTAGTGAGTCTATTTGTACTGTGTTATCCCTTTAATTTCTCTCTTTCTAGTGAGTCTAATCAGGAGGGGATGTGATCCCAGTTTTTTGGGCTTTTACAGATTTCTGTCGGCCAACAAAATCCTTCGAAATATAGAAGAAATAGTTCAACCATTAATAATAGAGACTGAAAAGACGTTTTTCTCTTTAGAAAAATACAGCTTTGTGTGTCTTCTCTTCTTCTTCCACCATCAAAGAATAGAGAAGAGAAATTCATTAGAAAATTTGGAGAGAATTTCTCTTGCTGTCTTGGAAGTAAAATAAAATAGACACGCCAGACTTTTGTCCCATCGGTCAGTAATTTCTCAAAAAAAGTAGAGTGAGTCTGGCATTTACTTTCTCTTTACCTCATTCCATGCAAAGTAATAAATCTAGCTACCTTTGGCCCTCTGTATGAGAGGTTGCGGATTTGAAACTCAAATAGAAATCTCTTATGAATATTAAATAATTGAATAATTTGATCTCTAACATTTACTCGAAAAAAAAATATTTGTAACTATCGACTCAAATATAATAATGAAAAAAAAAACAGTTTTTCCATTCCAATAACAAAATTGGATGCTGAACGAACTTCAGCATACTGGTGAAGTTTAATGCACTGATTAAACATCAGAACACTAAATTTGCTTAACTCAAAACACAATAAATTCCCCTTTCCGAAGAGTTAATTAAGTTGCAATTGACCAATTAAACACCAAAACACAAAGTATTATTGGGCAAGTATGGGAGTAAGACGCTTCAAAGTGTAATTGTGTAACTGATCAAGTTTGATTCACTCGAAAAAACTTATGGAATGAGCCTCATTCTTTTTCCAGTCTGTAGCTACACACCTCACCGACGCATCCCTCTCAATTTAGATTCTTATTCAATCATTTCGCTCTTGACGAATGAAATCAAATCCAAATTGTCCTCCGAAGTTGGACTGTTAGTCGATGACCAATTTACTAACCAGGGGAGGTGTGGCATTGTTTAGCCGCCACTCGCAATCAATCAAGAAGGGCCCAAATAGAATATATTTTATCTTGTTGGGGGGTCAAAATTTGGTGTTGGGACCTACCACCAAATTGTTGTACATGTGGTATATGCAGATCGAGTCACGTCGCAAGTCATTTGCAGTGTTGTAAAAATCGGTATTAACGGTCGATTAAATGCTTGTTTAATCATTAACAGCGGTCAAACCGTTACTGTCACACCTCTGATCCGGAGGTGCGACAGTTCCTACCGCGTATCTTTTACCATTCAATTTACGTAACATAAGTCATGGATCTTTTTATGCATTGCCAATAACATCCATTATTTTTCTCACATCCCAATTTTATTTACAATAATTATCTGACATTTTACAGTAGGTGATGCTAGAGAAATACTCTCTGCACCATATCAGATAAGATAATCTCAAATCTCATACCTTTAGGTGGCCCTGCTGTCAATTACAACCCCAAAAGCGTTTCTCTGTCTTCGTCTTACAAACCTGTGAATCCCACAAGGGGAAACGCGTGAGAAATAATAATTATTTCTCAGTGCTAATTGCCACTGAGGTTATTTGATTTGAAAGAAATCTATATTCATAATGAAATCTCCGCACAAGAAACTAACAGTTCATTTCATAATAACGAATGCAAATGCTCAATAACAGTATCCAATTGAACAACAACAATTACATAAATAAATCAGAACTCTCTTAATCTTATCAGAATAAATGGTTTGGGTCAAAATCTTTTAAACCATCAAGTCTGGTAACGTTTGGTTTCTTAACTTTACAATTTCTAGTCTGGTAACACTGACAGATACAATAACATGTATATGTCGTCTTATGGCTTATACTGTTTTAACTATCCTAATAATTTGTTAACATAATCAATATCTCAATACTGTCATTATCGGAAAGAAAATAAATGATAAGATAGTTATAACTATCATGACAATTAATTAACAGAAACAATACGAAATTAATATCACAATCCTGTCATTATCGGAAAGAGAATCATTGATAAGACAGTTACCACAGTTCATTAGTTTTACAGTCACAATTCATATTTATTCAATATCCCCTACCCAACCGGTACTGGGTTCAGTTGGGGCCATTTACCATATGCGCATAAGGGTCCTGGAGTAAAGTCTAGTAGCTAGCTAGACTTTACAATATATTAATCTTTTTTCTCCACTATATGGAGGTTCAAGGATTACAGTATTCAATATTCAATCAATTCAATCACTGTGGTTTCAATCAATCAGATTTCAATAAGAATCAATCAATCGATAAACAATATCAACATGACAGTCAACAGACTTACCTGTAATTCAGTTTCAATTGTATTGGGCTATGCATATGATGCAACAGTTCAATCAATGCAGTCAATCAAAATATTCAAAATGCACAACGAGTTACGATTTAATTCCTAGTCATGAATCTCAGACTAATCCAATAACCGCGCACCTGATATCGTAGGAAAAATAGAGCAATCAATCATTGCATATCAGTTGTTTTGAACAGCCCAGTCAAGTCTCATTCCACAGTATATATGCCTATAGCATAATAACATATTCTCGATTAACACTTATAAATTAATTATCGTTACAAAACAATATACATATACAATGGTTAATTAATGACATTATGTATTAGCTATTTTGTCATTTCCTTAATCTTTAGTTTAACCTTTTAATATTTTAAGGTTTAAGCTCTATATCCAGAATCAAGGTTTCAACTAATTAGACAAACCATACTATGATCTAATGATCTCAATTCAAGCAAAAGAGGTACCATAACTATATAAAGATTATAGGATTCAGATTCGATTAAAGAAAAAGAGGAAAGAATTATCATCTAGTAATTTCATCACTTTCAAATATTAACAAACTTTCTTTTTATTTCAATCACTACATAATTTATAGCTGTGCACTTTGAGCTTGTTTAACAAATTCTAAATCTATAAATCGATTTAAAAAGGAAATAGGTAGAAAGATGAATACCAATGGGTTCTCTTGTTGCAACTAATCACTAGCTGTCTTTGTCAATTCCAAAGCGGCATATATATATATATATATATATATATATATATATATATATATATATATATATATATATATATATATATATATAGAGTAAGGCTACGGTGCTTTGCAAAGCATAGAGGCCTCCGTGCTTCGGGGCTACTTTTTGGATTTTGAAAATCCAAACAACCCATCCGAACCGTTCAACATGTTCTAAATATTGAAATGTGCTTGGAGACCAAATTTTACATTTTTTGGAATTTTTTTACTATTTATTAAGCCACTTTGAAAATCCCAAAATCCAACGGTAAACAGTACAAAAATTTGGACCACCGGATTTGGAATTTTCAAAGTGGCTTAATAAATAGTAAAAAAATTCCAAAAAATGTAAAATTTGGTCTCCAAGCACATTTCAATATTTAGAACATGTTGAACGGTTCGGATGGGTTGTTTGGATTTTCAAAATCCAAAAAGTAGCCCCGAAGCACGGAGGCCTCTATGCTTTGCAAAGCACCGTAGCCTTACTCTATATATATATATATATATATATATATATATATATGAGTAGAACTAGGGTGCTCCTAAGCTCACCAAGCCCTTCGTGAGCGCGACTCTAAAACCTATCAAATTGACTTCAAACGACATTTTCAAACCGTTAGATGTTCAATCTATATTAAAATGTGCTTGGAGACCAAATTTTACATTTTTTGGAATTTTTTTACTATTTATTAAGATGGTTTGAAAATCGCTGTTTTTATTAAAATTCTGCACCATTGGAAAACAGCGATTTTCAAACCATCTTAATAAATAGTAAAAAAATTCCAAAAAATGTAAAATTTGGTCTCCAAGCACATTTTAATATAGATTGAACATCTAACGGTTTGGAAATGTTGTTTGAAGTCAATTTGATAGGTTTTAGAGTCGCGCTCACGGAAGGGCTTGGTGAGCTTAGGAGCACCCTAGTTCTACTCTATATATATATCTATATAGAGTAAGGCTACCGTGCTTTGCGAATTAAACAAGCCATTTTACTTCGGATTGCTGGCTGTTGGATCTGCTTCAATAACCGCGCAGATCATCAGATGAACTTTGCAAATATTTCGGAACTGGACACCTCCAGTTCGGAGCAAAATCGAATTTCAGAGGGTTTAGCGAAGCAGCTCTCTTCTCCAGCGCCGAAACCAGCGACAACCCTAAGCCAGGGGCTCGGCGCCTCTCCTCTCCAGCCTTTCCTCTCCAGCGAACTTGCTCTCCTCTCTCTCGTGAAAAATACACCGAGCCCCTTGCTCTCCTCTCTTTCTCTCGCGAGAAATACACCGAGCCCCTTGCTCTCCTCTCTCTCTCTCACGAAAAATACACCGAGCCCCTGCGGTGATCTCATTCCCGACGCCTCTCCAGTGACGTCTCTCTCGGGTAAATATTCAAACTGGAGCTTTTCTGATTTTTTCTTGCTAGGCTGTCTGGTTCTTGCACTGGTACCGGCCTTGCTGGTTCTTGCACTGGTTTGCACTGGTTTTGCATATCTTATGAATGAATTTGTGGAAATATTGGGCTAGTAGATATTTGAGATAACTTAAATGCGATATGCTGTTCTGTGAATCATCAACTTCTTACTCGAATATATTAACCATGTGAATATATTTGAGATAACTCGAATATATGTCTGGTTCTGTGAATCATCAACTTTGGAATGCAAGGATTATTAACCATGAAAAATCATCAACTTCTTACTCGAATATATTTAAAGTTGATAAACTTTCTGTGAATATATTTAAAGTTGAGATGCTTGATTCCGATTTTAGTGGTTATTTTAGTTCTATTGGATGCTTCTGCCTTACACAGTACAGAGATGCTTGTATTTTTGTTATTTAATTTTCACACCAATTTTCACATCAAAAAATAGTAATGGGTATACAAAGAAGATTATGGTATACAAAGAGATGCTTCTGGTTTTTTTTTTTTTATCAACAAGCATGTCAAAAGAAGATTTATGGTATACAAAGAATAAATTTACTTGTAAAGATTTTGGTATAACCTCCATTACAATCTGTATATTTGCATAAAATCTATTAATTTTGGTGTTTTAATTCCATTATTTGGTGTTTTAACTCTGCCTTCTTAATTTTGTTTGTGTAGGCCAAATGAGTAGTGCAGAGGTAGCCTCAAATGACATTTTAAGTGCTTGCTGAATTTTTAGTGATTGCTGTAATGTTTTAGTGATTGCTGAATTATTTAGTGATTGCTGAATTTTTATAAGCTGTTATGTTAGGATTGCTGAATTTCTGTGCATTTTGTCAATATATATGCTTGCTGTAATTTATATGCTTGCTGTAATTTCTGTGCATTTTGTCAATATCTGTGTTTGCTGAAAGTATTTATAAGCTTGTAATTCACACTTGGTGCTACTGAATTTTTTAGTGAGTTTGGATGTGCTTGCTGTTATAATATGTGCTTGGATGTGCTACTATTTATAATCTGTGCTTGCTGAATTTTTTAGTGAGTTTAAATGCTTTTGATCTTTTTTCTATGCTTGCTGGTACCAAAACAGTAGCTCAAAGGCTACTAAAACCTGTCTTGACAGTAACCAGCTAGTGCATCCAGTGGTAAACACCTCTAACCAGTCCTTGGTATGCCTATATACACAGCATCAGCAAGAAATCACAAAGAAAGTGCCACTGGTACATGGAAAACATTCAAAATGACAAAATGACCTATTCTGATAAATTGACCTACACAAGCTAACACGGGGACCAAAATTAAAAATGGACAGCACAGTCACATAAAGGACTCAAAGACAAACACTTTAGACACAAATTTTCTATTTATTAGATTTTATTTCAATTTATTATGAATTATCAAAGTTCAGCCTTTAAAATGAAAAATCTCTTAATTAAAATGAGAAAATGACCTTCATTGACCCTCTACATGAATAATAGCTTTAAAAAAAGAAATAAATTCCAAAAAATCATGAAACTCAATACAATTATAGTTTACATACTATATTATAAATATATGATGAAATCCAGTATGCTCATTAACAAAATTAATGAGAAAATACAAAATCAAAACTGATAGATCATGAAACATACATTGTGCCTAACTCCAAATCAAATTCCAAGCTGAACCAACTCCGAAAATCAATGCTGCCAATAACCCTTGTACCCTTGTACCAGCCAAACACAAGTTATCTTGAACCCTTGTACCCTTGTCAGCATAGTGAACCCTTGTATCCTCTTAGAGAAAGCACAAAAAACATTCTGAAAAAAAACACATGTTATTTGCATTTTCTGAGCAGCAACTTGTTCTCCAAATATAAAGATAGAAAGTTTTAAAATTGCAACTTCAATCATCAATTCATCATACACAAACAAACAATTAGAGAATGACATTTATCATCAATTCATCATACACACAAACAAATTAACAACCACAATTAACAAACCACTAATTCCTAAACCCTAATTAACAACCACAATTAACAAATTAACAACCACAATTCCGCTTCAAACATATCCCTTGAACCTTTATTGTGATGTTGCATCCGACTAGTTGTTTCTTGAGTATCACTTGATTTCCGCTTCAACATGATGTCGCACCACCCATTCCACGCATTGCAATTTTGACAACTATAAAATTCTCTTCCATAGTTCTTCGTGGTCCATGACAACATCACAACCGTTGGATTATGGCATCTCTTGCAAGAAGGGCTTGATAGAGATCGACTATTTTGACTACTCATTTGGCCTACACAAAAAAATTCAACACACTAGTAACAAGCAGAGAGGTGCATGAGTGCAGCTGTACATAAAAACTTGTGTTGCACATGCAGGTGTAGATTAAAGTGTGCAATGGAACCAAGGCAGTAAATTAAAGTAATGAACATCTCAGTTGCTTTTTTTTTTTTGCTAGTCTCATTGTTAGAAGCTATTCATATGTATAGCTATTCATTTTTAAAACCAATTGGTACCATGTGTTACTGGTGATATACCAACCTTTAATTTTTGTCTAGGTATCTTAAATCTGAATTAAACCTTGACAAATGCGAAAAGCATATGCAGCGAAGAACCCGACAAAGTAAAGAAAAAAAAAGGTCACAACCAGGATCTTCAGTTTTCAGGTAGGGTTTTGTAGAATAATTTTCGGTTAATACCTTTCTTGTCCAGCCGTATCCCAAATTCATTCATAAGATATGCAACATTACAATCCCTTTATTTACTTTGCTACAAGAGTACAATTAAAAGGAATGCTAGAAATGAGATGTAGGGATTTATTTGTATCATTTGACAATGCTAGTTTGGTACCTTACGAAAAAAAATTAGAAATGAGATGGTACCAGTGAAACATTTGCCAGGGGGCTCATGGTGCTTCGAGATCTTCAATGGGCACAAATGAAACATTTTCAATTTCTTTAGAGAAAGTTCTTACTGCTACCAGTGCAAGAACCAGCAAGGCCGGTACCAGTGCAAGAACCAGACAGCCTAGAAAGAAAAAATCAGAAAAGCTCCAGTTTGAATATTTACCCCAGAGAGACGTCACTGGAGAGTGTCGCTGGAGAGGCGTCGGGAATGAGATCACCGCAGGGGCTCGGTGTATTTTTCGCGAGAGAGAGAGAGGAGAGCAAGGGGCTCGGTGTATTTCTCGCGAGAGAGAGAGAGGAGAGAAAGGGGCTCGGTGTATTTTTCGCGAGAGAGAGGAGAGCAAGTTCGCTGGAGACGAAAGGCTGGAGAGGAGAGGTGCCGAGCCCCTGGCTTAGGGTTGTCGCTGGTTTCGGCGCTGGAGAAGAGAGCTGCTTCGTTAAACCCTCTGAAATTCGATTTTGCTCCGAACTGGAGGTGTCCAGTTCCGAAAAATTTGCAAAGTTCATCTGATAATCTGCACGGTTATTGAAGCAGATCCAACAGCCAGCAATCCGAAGTAAAATGGCTCGTTTAATTCGCAAAGCACGGTAGCCTTACTCATCTATATATATATCTATATATATACATGCTGAATCAAGCTCAAGAATTTAATCACCTAGAATATTAATTCATATATGAGAACAAGAGAAGTGGAACAGAAAGGGATTAGAGGGAAAACCCCCCCTGTTTATTCCTTTTTTTCTTGTTTTCTTTCATATTTATTTTTTTCCTTTCCATTCTCATTTCTTTCGGATTTTACTTGGTTTCTTTTTCTTTTTCATTTCTGTCTTTCTTTACGGGAGAGAAGAATCCCTTAATTAAGGGAGATTTAAGGAGCTGGTGTTTTCCCCTGCACATGCCGCGTGGCATAGACCATTTGATCATTAATTCTTCAATTTTTTTTTATTTCTTTTACAAGTAGAACCTTTAAACTTCCAAAATTTGTGAATCAGTCCCCAGATTAAATAAAAAAAAACTTATAAAATTATTAACTATTAACTCTCTTTTATCCATTATATATTTACAAATGAATATATACAATTATCTTAAATTATAATTCTTGCAAAGTATAATCCCTTAAAATTCCTACTTCTGTTTTCATAAAACTTGAATATTTCGAAACTCTCTGTATTACTTTGGTCAGATAAAATTTCAGTTGATTGATTTACCATACTTACATTTAAATTAACTTAATTATCTTATTCATTTATTCAGAAATATGATATTTATTCTCTGATCGTAACATATTTTATGGAAATTTATATTCAGACATTTCATATTTTATTTTCAGATATTAATCTCATATACGAATTTTGCGTGATGTTACAGTTACGAATATACTAATCGGAGGTCTATTAACGGATTTTTCCAATTAATCGGCCGATTATTCTGTTTATTTTCGTTTAATCGTTCGTTTATTCCTGTTTATTCCCGTTTATTCCAGTGAATATTTATTTTCACATTGTTTTTATTCTATGACTGTGAGATACTGTATTATAGTTTTATTTGTACTTGGATATACATCCAATATTTTTTATATATGTTTTTTCTTCTTAATTATTTTGAAAATTAATTGATTAATTTTTCTATTATTTATATAGCATATGTTTTTCTTACTTACTGATGTAATTTTTTCAATTAGTATGACATGTTCATATATAAAATTAAGTTGTTATTATTAACTAAATTTAGTGATTTTATGTTGGAATGTTTCATTTCTTTCAAATAATATATTATTTATATTTTAAAAAGCTTAATTTTTGAATTTATTTTTACATTAAATAAATGTGTTTCTTACAAATGTAAAATGTGTATGTGTTGTTAAGAAGAAATAAGCGTAGTGTATGTCATGTTATAATAATAAAACTAAGTTAAATTAAGTTTATTTGATAAGTTTGATGAGTTAAATAAATTATTTTTAATAAATTATGAATATATACACATAATTTTAATGAAAACGATTAATTGGCGGTACCATGTCCGTCCGATGAGCGCATATCGATTAATCACTTGGCGGTACCCTGTCCGTCCGATGAGCGCATACCGTTATTTACAACACTGGTCATATGACAAATGTCATGGATATTTTTCCCTTTTTAAAATGGGGGAATTTCATGTATCCCCTCAAAAACTTCAATATTACGTATTTCCTCCTCTAAATTTTAAATACGTATTTATCCATCTAAATTTTTGAAACTCACAAATTTATCCATTTCATTAGTAAAATATATTTAATATATTTAAAAGTAATTAAATATTTTGCAAAACTTATAAAGATTGAATTTTATGAGATTCGTAACATATATGTTGTTGTAAGTAAATTTCAGAATCTGAAATATTATTATTTAATTAGTTTTAAATATATTAAATATATTTTATTAGTTTGTGAGTTTCGAAAGTTTAGAAAGCGAAATACATAATTTTAAAATTTAGAGGAGAAAATACGTAATATTGAAGTTTTTTAGGGGATACATGAAATTCCCCCTTTGAAAATTATCCCGTAGGCCGTAGGAAATGCAGAGGATACGGGTGAATCATATCACCTATGTAATTTAATTTTGATATTAAATTTATAATTTTTTGAATTAATTTAATATAAAGTACACAAAATAAAAGTAAAAATTAACTTATTAATCTTTTAACGTTTAATTGTATATAAAATTAAGCCAAAAAGGTATAAATTTGCTATGTAATGTCCGGCTAGCGTCTAAATGTTTGGATAGAGGTTTATATCTAAACATGTCATTTTTGCGGTTTTAAAGTTCAAACAGTCGATCTGAAGCGCCAAAAATTCTAAAAAATAACAAAAATTATTCAAAAAATGTTAAACTTAGTTTCTAAGTATATTTTAATATGGAGAATATGTTGAGCGCTTTGAACTTGTCATTTAAAGTATGTTCTGTGGGTTTGGAATTACCACCGATGACATAGTAACCAAACTCAAAAGTTAAATTTCTTAAAAAAGAAAAAAAAAATCCCAAGCATTCTTGCTCCAGGGGGGCATGTTATGATATGAAACGATGTATATTTATGGTTGATTATAATTTCATATAATTTTGGTGTGGACATCAACAAAAGTTCCTATCTATTTTAAATAAAAATATAGTAGGTAATTTTCTGTAAAATGAGAAGTTTAGAGACCAAATCAGTGTCCCTAAAAATATAACGATACTGAGAACTATAAGTATAAACTACTCAAACATAAAAAAATAAAAAAAATGTGTGAATACCCATCAAGCTTTCTTGTATAATATTTAATTTTTAAAATACTTGATGTTGATTTAATTGAGAAGATACAAAAAGGATGGATGTTTCGATGGGTAAATATTTAGATTCAATGAGAATAAGATATTAATTTAGTGGCTAAAATAATAATTTTGCATGAGAGATTGCAAGTTGGAGAATTATTTAGAATTTTTTTTATGAATATTTAAAGTCAAAAGATTATTATCTCATTTTTATTTCAATAAAGTATTAAAATATAAATTTTGAATGATAAATATTTTAAAAAGTAAAGTTATAATGAACATACAATCAATCTGTTTTAATATTTTTTTTTTTGGAATCCTATATAGTGAAAGAAATATCAGACAATACTGAGTTGATAAGAGTCATTCTACCATCAATGGATATCATTTTTCCTTTCCAATGATGTAGTTTTTTTGATGAATTTATCTAATAAAAAAACCCATTCAAAAGATTCCAATTTCTTATCTGTCAAGGGAACCCCTAAATATTTAATAGGGAAATGACCAACATAGCATTGGAATAATAGAAATAAGCTTAGTTTTTGAATATTTTGAATATTGCAAGAATCAACCTTTAAGAATAAAATTATATCACCAGCACAGTGACCATTAATAAGAGAGAGCATGGTGACAATTAGTAATGGAGGTGCTCAGGTGCATAAGGGGGCCCTAACCCGATTCTAGACAAACCATCAGATAAAATGAACGCAAAAAGAGAAAGCGGGTCCTGTCGGAGCTCTCTTTTTCGAGTCCGAATCTGCTGCGACTCCTCTCGGAATCGCAGGATTCTGAAATTCTGAAATTAACGGTTGAAACTTTTCTGTGCACGAATCTCGAAAACAACAGTTCTAGGAAAATTAAATTTTCATGCACGCATTTCGAGAAAAACAACAGTTCAGATCGGATCGCAGGGTCCTGTGATTCCCCGAGAATCACAGCAGATTTATTTTCCTCTTTTTGAAGGAAAATAAGGAGCTAATTGTCCATTTATATTAGTACAGGTATGAGCACTAATCAATCAACCCCCACTTTCCCTTGAATCCGTATCCTCTCATCAGTGATCAGTTTGCAAAAACTCACGGAGCTTCAGCTGGACTCAATCAACACATCACCTCAGTGATCGCTCCATGGCGACCGAAACCGACACCAAGAATCCCACCACAACCGAGTCGGCTGTAGTCGACGGGAGCGCGCTGGCGGGGCGAGCCTTGGCCGCGGCGGGAGTAAGCCACATGTTCGGCGTGGTCGGTATCCCTGTCACGGCCGTGGCTACCCGAGCCGTGGCAGCTGGAGTGAGATTCATTGCTTTTCACAACGAACAATCGGCTGGGTACGCTGCCTCAGCTTACGGCTACCTAACTGGCCGACCTGGGGTGCTGCTCACTGTATCTGGGCCCGGCTGTGTGCATGGCTTGGCTGGGTTGTCAAATGCCTGGATCAATACCTGGCCCATGGTCATGATCTCGGGTTCTTGTGATCAGGCGGATTTTGGTAAAGGCGATTTTCAGGTAGGTTTTTCCTAAACCCTTATTCCATGAAATCTGAATGACTAATATGAAAATTCTCATAATACACGGTGAAGTTGTTAACAATCCATAAGACATGATCTTTTGGTGGAAAATTTTCTATTCAGGTCAAATTTACAATTCAATCTTGTAGGAACTAGACCAAATTGCGGCTGTAAAACCCTTTGTGAAGGTAGCCTTGAAAGCCACCTCAATTTCTGAAATCCCTCGTATAGTTCAGACTGCTCTTGTAACTGCCGTTGCTGGCCATCCCGGTGGCTGCTACATCGACCTCCCAACTGACGTACTCCACCAAACCATCTCTGAGTCTGAAGCATCTTCTCTTTTATCTGAAGCGGCAAATCCAATACCTCCTCAAATCCCAGATCCAGAAATCACAGAAGTCGAGAAAGCGGTGTCTCTTCTCCGGCATGCTCAACGCCCCTTGATTGTGTTCGGCAAGGGTGCAGCATATGCACGTGCAGAGGGTGCAGTAACGAAGTTGGTCGAAACAACTGGGATCCCTTTCCTCCCTACCCCGATGGGAAAAGGACTACTGCCTGACACACATGAGCTTGCTGCTACTGCTGCTCGGTCTCTTGCCATTGGGAAGTGTGACGTGGCGCTTGTTGTTGGTGCCAGGCTCAACTGGCTCCTCCATTTTGGCGAGGCTCCTAGATGGTCCAAGGATGTAAAATTTATTCTAGTTGATGTTTCTAAAGAGGAGATTGAGCTTAGAAAACCTCAGGTGGGGCTTGTGGGAGATGCAAAAAGGGTTCTCGATTTGATAAACAGAGAGATTAAGGACGACCCATTTTGCATTGGAAGAACACACCCTTGGGTTGAGTCAATTAGAAAAAAAGCAATGGATAATGCGGCAAAGATGGATGTACAGCTGGCGAAAGAGGTGGTCCCATTCAATTTCTTCACACCAATGAAAATTATAAGGGATGCGATATCAGCACAAGGGAGCCCTGCACCGATATTAGTGTCAGAAGGGGCGAATACAATGGATGTAGGCAGGGCAGTGCTGGTGCAGCGTGAGCCAAGGACGAGGCTTGATGCCGGCACTTGGGGCACTATGGGGGTTGGCTTGGGATATTGTATTGCAGCTGCAACAGCAGATCCCGACAGATTAGTTGTTGCAGTGGAAGGGGATTCAGGTTTTGGCTTTAGTGCCATGGAGGTCGAGGTATGTCCACTTCTAGGTCTTTCTGAAATTCCAATTACAGTTTTTGAACTGATTTTGCTATGTTGTCAAAATAACCTGTGTGCTAATCATATCTTGCATAAGAAAAAGGGAAAAAATAAAGGTTGGATTGATGGATACTTGGTTAGAGAATTGGAGTGATTTCAAACAGTACCATTTCATTTCTTTTACCGAAACTATGGATACGGTACCATTTTATTTTGATTTCCAAAGCTACGTTACTATGCATAGCACACATTGGTCTGTACTATGGATGCATATCTTCATTTTCAAAGCTCAAACAATCGCTCCAATGTGTTTGGATACCAAAATTTATATTTTTTAATAATTGTTTTACTATTTTTTTAAATATGTTCAAATCATTTAATCTAAAGATTAGCAGTGATTTTCTTCCTATCTTACAAAATAGTGATTTTTTAGAATTTTATACTGTACCTCTTCCATTTCCTTTATTTTGGCAAAGGCCTTGTCGTGTACAGTTGAGTTCCAATCCCTCATAAAGACCATAACAACAAAAATCAAACAGAAGGAGTGCAAGATTTTTATTTCTTTATTCCTGCCACACCTAGGAAGTAATCATATTTGACTTGTGCAGACACTCGTGAGGTACCAGTTGCCGGTTGTGGTCATAGTTTTTAACAATGGTGGCGTTTATGGCGGTGATAGAAGAACCCCTGAGGAAGTCACTGGGCCCCACAAGGATGACCCAGCTCCAACCTCCTTTGTTCCCGGTGCGGCTTACCATACCCTAATGGAAGCTTTTGGTGGCAAGGGCTATTGTGTCAGTACTCCTGACGAGCTCAAATCCGCTCTATCTGAATCTTTTAGTGCAAGAAAACCAGCTGTGGTTAATGTCATTATCGATCCTTATGCCGGTGCTGAGAGTGGCAGAATGCAGCACAAAAATTGAGCCTAGGTTGTCTTGCTTAATAACTTGTAATCTATATATGCTGATTTACCAGTCAGTTTTTTTTTACCAGTCATTGTTTAAATAAAACATGGTAAGATTCTTTTCTTGCTTTTCTAGCAGAAATACGGTATGGCACTAGTTGGAGGACAAGCTAAACTGGTGAGGCTTTTGTAATTTATTACCAAATGATTAAATAAGAGGTGATTTCTGGGTGCTATATCTTTTATGCTTTCGAATTCGCCAAGAGTTCGTTTTCCAAGAGAACTCAACACGCTCGATTCCAGACATCATGCAATCCAATATGAATCAGTGCTTCAGTTGTAGACATGTTCATGGATAATTCATCTGTTTATGTAAAGCTGAAAAAAAAAAAAAAATTCCACCTTGGGCTATATCTTCTTCTATAACAAAAGAATATTCTACATTTAGAAAGATAACACATTCAGAAAAAATAACACGAAAAATAGTGCTACTAGAACCAGTCTAATAATAAGCCTCACAGTATCGAAATACGGTTGATACAAATTCAAAATTAACGTCCTATTAATTTCACCATATAAGCTCCACCTAAGTAGAGACCAAGAAGTGGGCCAGCCAACAACATTTGAGTCAAGGGATCAGTTGAGGGTGTAAGCACAGCTGCGGCCACCACTGCACCCACCACAACATATCTCCAAATGGAAAGCATTTGGTCGCTAGACACTAAACCAACTTGGCCCAACAAGAGTTGTATCACAGGGACCTGAAAAGAAAAGGTGTTAAGTAACTTGTATAGGCTCACATTCTTATTTTATTTTTTTCTTTAAGGTTAGTGGGCGAATTGTATAGGCTCACATTCACTTGTTAGGGGCTTGAAAGGGTCTGGTTGGGTCGTTAATTGATTCCTAAGGAACATATAATCAGGTCAGACCGAACCTGACCTGCCAGGTCATGAAGTAATGCTAACCTGTCAATCTGTCAGGCCTAATCTAAAATAGATAGGTTAATCCAACAGATCAAGTTGCGAGGTACCAAGATAGTCACTCAGAAGACAAACAAGGTGATGCTGCTTTTTATGTATCTAATTTTGAGATCATTTTGAGACAGGCTTTACTCGAACAAAAATTCATGAGCTAAATGGGTCAGCTAAGCCTGACTTACTTGCACCTCATTGGACAAAACTACAACATGAACCTGCCCCATTAACCCGTAAGGTTAAATCTAAATAAATAAGTCAAGACTAAAAGATCTTTGGAATATATTATACACAGCCTTTTGAAGTACAGTTAATAGTAAATTGCCATTCGACTTGGCCGAAACGAAGTTCCTGTTAAAGAAGTCTAATTGTTACCTGGAAAGAGAGACCAGTGCTGAACATGAGAATGAGGATAAAATCAAAGTACTGATCGATTGACCAAATTGACTCGACTGCCCCTTCAGCATAATTGACAAAGAAAGTCAACGCAGCCGGGCTTAGCACTATGTAGGAGAAAGCGATGCCAGCATAAAAAAGCACAGAAGAGCCCAAAACTATTGGGCCCAGAAATCGCCTCTCATCCTTGGTCAAGCCTGGAAGTACAAATGCGATAATCTCATATAAGATTAGAGGACTCCCAATAAGCAGCCCGCAATAGCCTGAGACCTGAAAAAAAATGCATTGTCTATTAGGGGCAATTTCACATATCGCCTTGCCGAATTTTGCATATTTCACAAATACCTTCTCAAACTAGAAAAATATCATATGCAAGTAAACAAACCTACAAAAGATCTAAAATATACTATACGCATGCTTCCCTATTTTAGAAGTTGTCTGAACTATCACACCCTCAAGTTTCTCTAGAATTTAGAGCAGCAGCTATTTGAAATTTTTTAGTACTAAGTGGGAAAGAAGCATGGGTGGTATTTCAAGTGCTCAAGTGGCTTGCAGATACTTTTGAAGTTTCTCAGAGTGCATATGAATTCTGTAGTGATATCTATCTTAGATAACATCAATAATGGGATGATAGAGTAGACCTAATCCAACTATTATTTTTTACAGCTGATTGCTGTACGAGAACTCCACACAGCTCTACCCAAAGCATACATCTTCAACATAAATTTCACCAAAGGCGGAGATGGTAAATTTATACCAATAAACTTCATCTCTATTCAAAGGTAGCAAAGGACAAGTTCCCTATGAGGTGCTCCAGTTCCTTTATACAATTACCACCAGTTAAAGGTGTGATGGTCCAAAGAGGATGACAAACTGCATGGTACCTTGCTTGGTTGAATATACAAAATGGCATATTTACCTTAAGTGTTGTGAAGAAAAATTCCCCAGGAGATAGTTGCAAGAACCTAACTCCCTGGTTACTGACAGGTGCTTCTAGAAGAAAAATCAGCTTCTTTGAGAATGCAAAACAACCTAGTATGGCAGCCCCTACGGCAAAAACTGAGATGAAAATTCTCTGACGAAGCTCCTCTAGGTGGTCAAATATGCTCATTTCTTTGTCATCAGGGAGAAGTTCCTTCCCGGGATAAAGGATATTGTACAATACACTGCTTTCCAAATCCAAATCAGGATCTGTTTTAATGCTTTCTTCCAAGCTGCCATTTACAGCTACAATATATGAAATACAGTTAGCCATAAGAAATAGAACTTTCAAGCTGATATTAAATTATTATTGACTACTTATTTCAGCTCTAATAAAGAAAAGTTATAACTATTCCATAATTTTAAGCATGCTGCAATTAAATTATTGTAACCAATTATTACAGCTTTAATAAAGAAAAGTTTAATTATACCATAATTTCAACCATGTTTTTCAATAGAAAAGAGTTTCATTCTTTGTTCATTTTTGTGATTTTTCATTCATTTATAAAGTTAAGCATGCACATAACATACAAACAAAATAACAAGGTTGTGATCAAAACGTCATATGAAAAGTTATTTTTAACTAATTTTGGGTCTCTTATTGGAAGCAGCACCATTGTAAAAACCTCCAAGGACCAAGGTTGATATTTCTTTTCTTCGATGGGCTAATTCATACTGTATTTGAACCTTACTTTTGCTAAAAAAAAACATTAAATTGATTTTAGTTTGAACAAGACTACAGGATTGTAATGATGGAACATGTGCCCTATACTTCTCATCCTACCAAAACTTAGAAAGGATCCACAAGAGTTGCTTCAATCAAAGAAAAAGATATACTTAATATTGATTTTGCTCTGAAATGGTAATAGCTATTATGGTAGGGAGTAACAATGGATATCGTCTATAACAGTGACTCCTGATCTGAATCCACCCCCTTTCTCCCACAGCAAAAGGCAAATCAATACTAATTTGACAAAATCGAGAAACCACTTGGACCTGACACGTCTCAGAACCCATTCCAAACATCAAAATTAACAAGGAACTTACGGGGTCTCTCTTCAAGAGCAGGCCCGGCGCCTTCATCCTCAATAGCAAAGCAAAGAAACCGTGACTTCTTGGTAGATTTGGAGACAACACTGAGTGAAGCAGGAACAGAGGCCGCTTTTCTCAGCTGCGCTCGGGCGGAGCAGAAGTAGCGGCGGCTTGCCCCAACTGAATCGCCTCGCCGACCAAAGCAGCTGCTCAGCTGCGGTTGAGACAGCAGCGATGTGCTTCCCATCTCTCTCTTTCTATCTCTCTCTCACTAAGCTCAGGCCGCTGGTGGATTCACTGGCGAGCGGCGAGAGTCTGAGAGCGGTGAGATATTTTTTATCTGAGCTCCGCGGTTGCTAAACTCCTCTACGGTTCTACTCCTCGAGTCTATTTCCTCTGAGGTAACAGAATATTTATGTTTAGATCTGGACCGTCCGATCAAGAAATGAGAGCATAGGGCCTCTTCAATTCGTGAGGGTTCTGATCGGACAGTTCAGATCTAAATATAAATATTCTGTTACCTAAGGTGTATGAAGTTGCAGAAACAACCTCGAACTTATTGTAAAATCTTGTTACGGAAAAGAAAAGAAGGAATGAAGGATGATTATACTTTTCTAGATGACCACGGCCCATTTCAGCCCATCTTTAGCGGCCTTGCCTAAATAACATTTGTTTGTCCTTTTCTTAGCCCAACCTGATACAACTAAAAGGCCGAGAATTTCATAATCTATAAAACCTCAGGTCTCTTCAGATCACTTTGAGAGTAGGTCCGATAGGCAACTCTGGTTCGATGGGTTTAATTACCGTTGATTTTCTTTAAAATTCGTGCGGAACGCTTTAAACTTCGTGCATGTCTGTTTCAATTTTCGTGCACATAAATCTTAAATTAGATCGGACGGTCATCATGCTCGTTGAACTTAAAAAAGTAGATCCGATAGGCATCGGACCTACTCCGTTCTCTCTTCAGATACATGTCAATTGTCATGTGTAAAAAATAATTGTCTTAGAAACACGGACACTAATTCTGTTTCTAACTAATTCTGTTTCTCTTATATGTATCTAAAAAAGCTATTAAATGGTTCAGTAAATTACATTTTTAATAGAACTTTAAATGTATGTTAATTTCCAATTATTTGTGCTACAAACATACAGAGCAATTCTAGTTAAAATGCTTTATTATACATTTGTCATGACCATAAGGGAAAAAATAATTTAGAACAGCAATTTACATCCACTTCATGCTTTGAGTCTTTGAGATCCTAAACTTTGGTGGGCCCACCTTCTAAAATCTCCACCATAGACCAGCAGAGAGAGGTACATCATCTTGCCACATGGCAACTACTAACACTCTAACCATAGCGCCAATCAACCAATGAGAGCAATACCCTTATCCAATCCTCTTATCCACCACATAGATATCAATCAGATAATAGATAACATTCAGAGAGACCCCTCTCAACAAGTATAGTTTGTGTGACAGTGTGAGAGAGGTGAAAGTAAGAATTGAAAGATGGCATCTCTCCAAGCAGCTGCTACGTTGATGCAGCCGACCAAGCTCGGCTCTGCTAGTCGGGCCCCAGTTGTGCAGTCGGTGTCAGTGAGGTCTGCTGCTCGCATCTCCTGCTCGCTCCAGTCTGATGTGCGTGAGTTGGCACAGAAATGCGGTGATGCTGCCAAGCTTGCCGGATTCGCCCTCGCAACCTCGGCTCTTGTTGTCTCGGTACAAAAACTAGATTTTATTTTTTATTATTTTTTTTATTAAAGGGTCTCGGTATACTCCAGCATATTTTAGAATATTATTCTTGAGAATTGAACCAGCGTATCTCCGAAAAGAGATGAGAGCTCGTGCCACAGCACTAACCCTGCCGTTTTGGTAAAAAACTAGATTAAAAATAAAAAGGCTAAATTTATATTAATTTATGGATGTGCTATGAAATATAGGTGATTGCTTTGACAATGAAAGAATGAATTATCTTTCTAAGCCAAAACATTTTTTTATTTTTATTGTGAGTGCAATATTCAAATTGGATCCAATTATATCTCCATTGAAGTTGTGTGCATCAAAATATTGCTGTACTTCTATAAATTGTCTCAATATAGAGCTAAAAGTCATAGATATCAGAATTCAGAGGCTTCAATATAACACATCCTTATTCCAATAGATTCTAGTTTTTTTGGTATTTTATTTCACTTCTAACTGGAAGTTGGATGGCAGGGAGCCAACGCGGAGGTTGGCAAGCGTCTGACCTTCGACGAGATCCAGAGCAAGACCTACATGGAGGTAAAGGGAACTGGCACAGCCAACCAGTGCCCCACAATTGCCGGTGGTGTCGAAGGTTTTGCGTTCAAGCCCGGCAAGTACTACATAAAGAAGCTCTGCCTCGAACCAACCTCCTTCACAGTGAAATCTGAAGGTATCAGCAAGAACTCACCTGCTGAGTTCCAAAACACCAAGCTCATGACCCGTCTCACCTACACACTGGACGAGATTGAGGGCCCACTTGAGGTCTCTTCTGACGGCACCATCAAATTCGAAGAAAAAGACGGTATCGACTATGCAGCCGTTACAGTGCAGCTCCCGGGAGGTGAGCGTGTGCCTTTCCTCTTTACAATCAAACAGTTAGTTGCCTCGGGAAAACCCGAGAGCTTCAGCGGTCAATTCTTGGTGCCGAGTTACAGAGGCTCCTCTTTCTTGGACCCAAAGGGAAGAGGTGGGTCCACTGGTTATGACAACGCAGTTGCATTGCCGGCCGGAGGCAGAGGAGACGAGGAGGATTTGTCAAAGGAGAACATCAAGAGCACTGAGTCTTCAACCGGGAACATAACCATGAGCGTGACGAACAGCAAGCCGGATGCCGGTGAGGTGATCGGTGTATTCGAGAGCTTACAGCCATCAGACACGGATCTCGGAGCGAAGGTGCCGAAGGATGTGAAGATCACAGGGGTCTGGTATGCACAGATCGAACAGTCTTAGATCGATGGATTAATTATCTGGTGCTCTTGGTTTTGGTGTTTTTCTCGTGAGCTTTGATCTCTGATCAGGGAACCTCGAATGTATATTGTAATGATTTGTAAGGACAGTATGTTGGTAACGAAAAAAAAAAAAAAAACAGAGAAATTGTTCCTTTCTTCAAAGGTGTTCAAGTTATTTTACTAGGCCGAATCATATACAAGTGCCTCAAATAAAATTTGTAGGATGTTGATCGGATCCGGTTTAATCGATTTTAAACGAAATCAAGAGAGATGGATTAAACGTTTGTTTTTCCGGTTAAATGGATCGATTCGGTTTATTTATAAAAACCGGTTTAATTATTCGGTTTGATTTGAATTAGAAACTTTTAATACCGGTTAGACTGAACCGATCAAAATTTTCAAATCCGTTCTTTATCCGAACAAAATATTGAAAAAAAAACTAGACATAATGTATATTATTTGATTAAATCAAACATAAATTTTAAATCTATCTTAAAAAAATCTAAAATTAACAAAAAATGTTTATTTTTATATTTAATCTTCTTATTTTTATTTTTATGATCTTAAATCATTCTTATGATGAGTTTATTTCGGCTGGTTTGACTGTATTTTTAAAACCGAATAAATTTTAGTTTGTCGATTTCATTTTAGTTTTAACCGAAATAAACTAATAAACACTCCTAAAATTAATAGCAAACTGATGTTAAAATTAATAGTAAACTGATTAACACTTCTAAAATTCTCATAAAATTTAATAGTAAACTGATGAACACTCCTAAAATTCTCATAAAATTTAATAGTAAACATAAAAAATTAATAAAATGATTTGAGAATTGAGATCGATGCTCATTTGGGTACAAACTGCGTCGTATGAGAAAAAAAAAATTAAAAATTCGTAACCTTTCTGCATTCGAAAAGCCACTATGAGGAATAAATGTACTTCATGAAATGTCGTATTTTATCAAGATCCGTGCCATATAAAATTCTCCTGAAAAAAGTAAGAGGATGCAGAGAATAAAATAAATTAATTAGCAACACGCCGTGTATTCCTAGGTGCAGAGACTAAAATAGTATATGATTTTTTTTTTTAATTTCAAAAAAAAAAATCATATACTATTGTTGTCATGTTGTGGTCCGATTAATCAACACATTGAGATTTACGCCAGAGATTGACCCGATCCGTGTATTCCGACTTCAACGCCAGAATATTCCTAGTTTAGATTGATCGAATCGAAGCTCTCACAAAACATTCAACGAAATGAAATTTTAATTGATTTATTTTTTATATCAACGTCAACTCAAAATGAGTTTTGATTCGAACTGTCCGATTTTTTTTTTTTTTTTTAAAGCAGGTTAAAACTCTCCTTAACTCTCCCTCGCTAATTTTTCTTCAACATAGTAATAAGATTTGTGAATTAGTCATGAATAATTCGGATTTGAGTTGTAGGTGAATTAATTTGCTTATTATTCAGTTTTTCGAACTTTTTTCGAATTTTTTTTTACTCTCAATTTATATTTTAGAATTATTTTTGAATTATATCTGAATTATTCTCGAATCACGAATATTTTATCCTGCCGTACCTTTTCCAAATCATTAAGTTGTCACTATACTCTAGAGCACACCCTAAAGGATCTCTGTGCATTACAGGCGGGAATGGATTGATCCGAATTCTAATTAGACGATCTAGAATTAAACTCAAATGGTACATTAATGCAGAGGATGCTGATTTCAAAATTACTAGACTGACTGACAAGTGCTGGTGTACAAATCATACTGGATTAACTTGTAGTTTAAGCATTTATGTATAATATATGCCCTCTTATATATACTCCATATTTGCCATAAGCTTACATTCAAAATTCATTGGTTGCATATATGTACCGACATAGGCTTTCTTTCCCATATACACATTATAGTTTTTTAAATTGCATGCATTATTGTTAAATTTGAACAACCTTATCTAATTTAATTTAATGTCATAAGTTGTCTTTTTCTACTTTCGTAGTATCAGTGAATTTTTTGGTCTGACCAAAATTGTTCAATTACTCTATCAAATTAAAATATTTTTGTTTACTAATTTCGGTGATATACGTCTTAAAATATTTGGGAATTACTGAATTTATTAATTTTGGATATTAGTTATTGGACAAATTCATTAATAATTTGGGTCGAGCTCCAGACAAGAGGAAAGACATGCAACCACATGAAGGAGAGAGGATAGGACAGCGTAAATAGTTTCTCTTCTATGTTCTGATTTGAAAATTAAAAAATTTAAATAGTTAATTTGTATATAGAGTTTATTTTTTATTCTCTCCTATTCTCTTCAAAATTTAATGTTCTGAAGTGAATAAATATGAGTTGATCAGGTCCAGTCACCTCTCCTCTCTCCTTTTCTAAAGCACACCTTACACCTTGTTTGGATGGAGAGTAGAGGAATGGAGGTGATGAATAATAAAAGAGAATGTAATGGAATAGAAAGAAAGATTAACATATTTAACTTCTTTATTTTTAGATGATTAATGAGAAAAAATAAATTTAACTTTCCTTTCCGTTTTATTTTTTGTTTTGTTGATTAAAATTTAGAAGGTAAATGAAGAACTCGGTGGCTATTGTAGGTTTGTGACAAAAAACTTGCATTAGAATTATATATGTAAGAATAGGGTTGAGCATTTGTGTTATTTTTTCTAAAAGTTATTTGCAACAAAATTTCTTTTCATCAGTTACACTCCAAATCGAGGGAAACCGATTCTATTGATTATAATGATACAAGGTTAAACCTTTCAACTTGTGTACTCTTCACTTCTGACATAATCTTGTCAACCAAACACGATTCTCAGAAAGTTTTCTTTTCTTTTTATTTCATCCCTTCCTCTACTCTCCATCCAAACAAGGTGTTAAGGTAACTCAAAATTTGAGTTTAGATCCTAACCGTTTGATTTGCTTTGGTACGAATATTAATATTAAAGGGTCCATACATTCTATCTCGGATCGTATTGGTTCAGATTCTTATTGGATGGGCCGGATTCAAAGTCAAAATTGAGTTACCGTCAGTTTCCTCTCTCAGGTACCTCATAATAACCGAATTTTTTATTTGTAACATTTTAAAATAATAAAATTCAAAAATAGTAGATAGTTGGAAAAATCACAAAACTTAGGCGAAAAAAACACAGACTAGGTCTGCGTGCCTGATTTTTGTACTTTTTATTTTAAAAATCATGTATTATTTATCGTTGTAATTCAAAAAGTTAAGTACTAATATTTGTCTTTGTTAGTCGTTCAATATGATATGCAATAATATTTAAAAACAAATTATTGATGATAAGAAATTTCAACTCAGTTTTTGAGGCTTCTTAGAAAATGAAATCTTTAGGATTACACCTCAAATATCTCGTATATCTCTTCGTGAGCTTTTTGGATTGTGATCGTAATAAGAAATCAGAATTTTCTTTTAAAAGTTAACGCATGTCTAAAGTTTGATTTTGTTTTGTTAAATTTCTTTGGCCTGCAATTCTTTTTTCTTATAAAAATAAATTATTAGTCAACAAATTAATATGCAATCTGAAAAATATAAATAATTTATTAATTTCTCCTTCTATTTCTAATTTGATGTATCATGTTATTTCATAAAACTTTATTTTGATTTAGCATATTACATGATATTTTTAATTTTAATTTTAATTTTGAACAATTAACAACGACAAATAATATCGCAAATCATTGTTAACGATTAACAATGACAAATATTAATACACAATATTTGAATTACAACGAAAAGTAATACACAAATTTTTCTTTCTAGAGTCACAAGTTGACCTAGTTGATGTGCCTAGGGGTGATTAATGAGCGAGCATGAGCGAGTTGGAGTATGCTCATGCTCGGCTCATTAGCTTAATGAGCGAGTTGTTAATGAGCATGTTGTTAATGAGCGAGTTGTCGAGCAAGTTACCGAGTTGTTTAAAATACATCATTCAAAAATTAATTTTCATTTATAGAATTTAACAAATTTTCCATAAACAAGTTTAACAAAAAATTGTCCATAAGCAAATTAAACAATACATAATTTAACATAAAATTGTCCATAAGCAAATTAATAATACATAATCTGACTCTCTGTGACTTTAGTTTTGCAATTTTGTAGTTTTGCCTCTTAAGTTTTTAGTCGGTGAAAATTTTGCTGCCGCCTAAATAGTTTCAAAAATTTTAGCTACAGAACCAAATACTATTCTAGGAATTAGATGTGGCAGGATTTGTGTAACTAATTTCTTAATGAGCTAATGAGCGAGTATGAGCGAGTTGGGGTATGCTCATGCTCGGCTCATTAAGTTAATGAGCGAGTTGTTAATGAACGAGTTATAACGAGTTGCTAATGAGCGAGTTGTTAATGAGCATTTAGCGAGCGAGTTATGAGCGAGTTACGAGTTGTGAGCGATTTACTCACCCCTAGATGTGCCACCTGATGCCTAGGTAACACACGGACCTTGCCCTTTTAATTTTTCGAAATGCAAACTACTTGACACTTTTAATTTTTCAACATGAATATAAAATCCGGCTTCTTTGAAGTATTTTGTGCAGCATACGCTTTTTCAACAGGCCGGTTGGATGCTTTTTTCTTGGTTAAATTTCGTTGGAGGTCACTCAACTTTGTCATTTGTCACGAATTGGTCACTCAATTTTAATTTGTTTCTTTTTAGTCACTCAACTTTGTCATTTGTCCCAATCAAGTCACTTTATATTTTTCCGTCCAAAATACTAACGGAATATTCTCATTACGTTAGTATTTTGGACGGAATATTCTCATTCCGTTAGTATTTTAGACGGAACTAGTATATTCCGTTAATATTTTGGACGGAATGAGAATATTCCATTAGCATTTTGGATGGAAAAATATAAATTGATTGATTGAGACAAATGACAAAGTTTTTTTTTTTTGAGGGTCAGTGAGCAATGGCTCACCAACATTTTGTATTAACTAATGAAAAATATTTACAATGTCACCAACAGCAACCTCCGCCTTACAAAATCATGAAGAAATAACAGAAACTATTTAGCTATGAAATACAACTTCTAATAAAACGCAAAAACAGCCAGATTGGTCTCTTTCCCATAGGCTCCGACCCGTTAAGGATCCCCCTCTAAAGCACAGAATACCATAAATCGACTTGGAGTTTTGTCTCATTGATTAAGGTGAAGATCTCTTTCCTTTCCTCCGAAAAGGTACGCCTATTTCTCTCTCGCCACAATGCCCAAACCGCCGCTGCCCAAAGAGTATCCCACCAGCCCCTCTGATTTCCTTGTAATGAATAGCGCCGCATCAACCAAGTTCGTAGAATCGAGGTTGAGGCCGGTAAGGAACTAAGTTGAGGCAGCATGAGCATGGCCCTCCAGAACCTTCGTGCAAAAGGGCACGCCCAGAGTAAGTGATCTCTATCTTCGAGGATGTGCTGATCGCAAAGCACACAATGCGGAGTGACCAGCAGCCCCCTTTTGGTCAAGACCTGCTGGGTTAGTATTTTGTTTCTCGTAAGCAACCAGATAAAAATTCTTACCTTGAGTGGGGCTTTGATCTTCCAGAGGAGGTGATGAAAGCGGCACACTTGTCCCTTCTGATGCAACATACGATATGCTGTCGAACTGGAAAAATCTCCTCCAACGGTCCAACGCCAGGTTACGGTTGCCAACTGGCGGTCCACCGAAATTGAGTAGAAGGGATTCAATTTGGAGAGGTCGGCCAAGAAGAAGGATTGGGTCTGGGGCGATAGGTGAGATGGATGTGTGATGTTATGTAGGCTCCGAATGGTGACTGACCACTGACACGTAGTTTCCCTCTCTAGCTTCCACAGCCATTTGGTGAGAAGTGCATCGTTCTGTGTTGCTAAGTCAATGAAGCCTAAGCCTCCATTTTCCTTGAGTGAAAATGACAAAGTTGAGTGACTAGAAAGGGACAAATCAAAGTTGAGTGACCAATTCGTGACAAATGACAAAGTTGAGTGACCTCTAGCGAAATTTACCCTTTTTTCTTCGGAGAAAGTTAGGAGAGCTGCATGGGATCGCCTCCAATTTAAAACGGATGGTAATCTAGTGCTACTATCTTTGCATCATGCAATTCCTCTTGAATGGTCAGGATCCCATTAAAGGATACAACCTTTATAGTAGCTTATGCCCTCTTCTCTTTCTTTGAACTAGCAGCGATGGAGTGCTAAATTAATGCTTCTAATATAAAAAAAATTCAAACGTTCGGAAAAGAGAGAGGGCGTACTAAATTAATCAATGCTTTCATTTGACGGGATTGAATTATCTTTTACACAAATCTAAACAATCAGAAAATGCTCTTAGGGGAGCACGAATATTACCATTGATTGGATGATTGGAATTTAATTAGTTTGGAACAAGCAAATTATAGTTGGAAATAAGGTCAGCTAGGATGCTATATGTATGACATCAATTGGTCGGTATTATAAATTTAATTAATTTTATTTTTTAATAAATTAAACGGTCAATTCAAGTTAATATAATTTTTGAAACTCAACTTTGCAGAGCTCTAGTTGGCCGAATTTTTTTTTTTTTTTAAGTTTCCTTTACTATTCTTTGAAATATAAAAAATAAGAGTGAGACTATGGTAGTATGCATAATGCAGATCGGTCTGTACTATGAATTTATTGTTGGATCATTAATTCAACATTAGACTAATATGTAAAATAACTATGTATTGTATACTGTTAATTTGACATTAATGTGTCATATAGAGTCTGGACATTTAATGTGTATAACTTTAAGGGTAATATTCATTTTAATGATGGAATGAAGTGAATAATTACCATAATTAGACAGTCAAGGGATTCCTTGGGTTATATACAAAGATTTGGTTTTCAAAATACGAGGCATCATGAATTCATTTCTCATTATCCCATTAAATAAGAGTGTGAGAGACTTTAGAGAAGACATAACTAAATGAGACTTTCTAAAGTATCTTTCTATTCTGGATGAACCAAATCGGTGACGCTCTCATGCTCAAGGGAAACGTCGGTTCAGGTACGCTTTTGCTCTTCAGTTTTATATCAACACAAATGATCATGCGGTTGCCAACGATGGTTTTTGTCGGTCCCTACAACTTCATATCTTCCTTTAATTTCAAAGATCAAACGGTCGATCGAAACCGATGAACATGATTTTCATATTAAAACATACTAGATGTCTAACCTTTATATTTTTTATAATTTTTTAGCTATTTTTTAGACGGGTAGAAAATCACTCAAAATTAATTATTTTCTACCTATCTAAAAAATAGTAAAAATATTATAAAAAATATAAAATTTGATCTCCAAGTACAATTTTATATAGAGATCATTTTGAGGGGCTCGAATTGACTTTTTGGACTTCAAAAATAAAAATATTGAGCCATAATACGGACCGTTGTACGCTATAGCACCGTAGTCTTAATCAAAGTATAATGTTATTAAACTATTTACAATTCTCAGAATCAATATTTTTTCTTTTCTTGAAAACAACTATAAATATTAATTTGCTATGAGATTTTTACCATGTAAATTATATTGACTTCGATCAGCTACTAGTCATCATTATAAATTCCGTGAACAGTGGAGTTAATTTAGGAAACATTTATGGAATCAACTTCGAGTCTTCGAGTCTCTCTTTCTTTTCCAATTTCTACTCCCTACTTGCAATGCTTGTCAAATTAATTTCTACATTTTACTATGCATGCTTATCTTTTCCCTTACTTCGAGACGAGCTTACTCTTGACTTTCCACTAACGTGCATTACACTTAAAAATATATACATTTTTATAGTTACGTATACACATAACACATAGAATGCTATTAAGCATATATATAGCTTCTTCTCTTTTACGTAGCACAAGAAAACAAAAATGGAGCTTTCCAACAAAATGCATTGGTTCCAACCAAAGAGTTTTGCTGCAGTATTACTAGTCTTATCCTCTCTCCGTTTCATTCTATTTTCTCTCCTTCGATGACTTGTACACATTTTATCAAATTGACGATTGTAAGTTCTTTTATCACCGATTAAGATACGCACATTGCATTTTTATGTTAATTCTTGCTTTTGCATATGAATTTCATAAAGCACATCTACACGACTACACCTAATTAGCTTTCTTGATGCATAGTTTCTTTGTTTTGAAAATTACGCTTGTGATTCTTTGTTTCTTCAGGAATAATAAGTTCTTGAATATATATAATTAATTAAGAAGTCTTTATGACTATATATCTGCAAAGGATATATATATATATAGTATCGTTAAAATGCTCTATTGGTTTTGTGCCCCATCATGCTCCAACATTGTTATCTCTATTTTCAAAGTCTAAATAATCAATCCGAACCGTTCAACATGATCTTCATACTAAATGTGCTTGGATAATCCATTTTAAAAATTTTAGAATTTTTTTACTAATTGTTTAGAGAGATACAAAATCACTATTTTTGAATGGTCCAGAATATTCTAAAAACAGTGATTTTGTACCTATCTTTAAAAATAGCGAAAAAAAATAATAAAATATAAAATTTTGTATCTAAGCACATTTTTAATATGAAAATCATATTGAGCGGTTCGGATCGACTGTTTAAACTTTAAAAATAGAGATAACAATGTTGGAGCATGATGGGCACAAAACTAATGGGGCATTTTAACCCTACTCATATATATATATATTCAGTTTGTTTTCTTACGTACGATTTGGAAATGACTTGGTTATTAATGTAATTTAGGGGATAAACTTCAAGATGATAACTACACAGCATCTGATGAAACATTATTTTGCCTATCTTCAGCTAAGATACTTCACAGGGCAGATAATCTAGGTAACCATTTTATATAATTCCTTTCACCTCTTCATCAAATATATATATTTTTTTTTCAAGTGATGGTGTTGAATATTTGGTTTGAGACTTGTATATAGTTGAGCATGTCACATGGGAAACATTAGATGTGATTTGTATAGGAAAAATTGTATATTTGGTTTCATGGCAGAATTGGAATTGTATACACATGATAAATTCTTCAGGACAGGAACATTCTGACAGAATTGGAATTGTTAGAACGATTTGTATTGTTTCTCTGCTCGGATTGATTAATTACTAGCACATGTGGTAGAGACTGTTGGTAGCTTTATTTTATTGCTGGGTAACAACAACAATATATAATATAGTTCATTGAAATTCAGGTAGTCAAATGAAACAGTATGTGTCACAGTTTTATGGTTACCAATTTCAGTTTTGATTAATAATGTTATGAAAATGTGTAGGAAGGGGAGTTCCGAAGGAATCGATATGTCGGCTCAGAGTCCCAAAATCTATAGTCTATGAGATTGATGGTGATATTCGGGTTGATGGCAATTCTTCGTCGATCATTTGGATCAATTCGAGAGGAAATGAATCATTCAAGGTCAAGCCTTTTCCGCGAAATTGTGACCCCAGTGCCATGAACAGTGTAAACGAACTTTCTGTAAAATCACTGCCACTTCAAAATGAATCAGTTCCTCAATGTACTTCCAATCACAGTCACCCGGCCGTTATCTTTGCAACAGCCGGTTATACCGGTAACTTCTTCCATGAGTTCACTGACATATTGATTCCCCTTTTCTTAACCGCTCACCTGTACAATGGCGAGGTTCAGTTTTTCATAACAAATACGAAACCATTTGTGCTTAAAAAGTACGAGCCGTTTTTAAAGAGCCTCACGAGGTACACAATTATTGACATTGACCAAGAAGGGCATGGCAATATCCATTGTTACAAGAGCATGACAGTGGGTCTTTATGCACATAGAGAGTTTGCCATTGATCCCTTGATGCCTCCACTCGGCTACACATTTGCTGATTTCACAGATTTTATGCGAAAATCCTATTTCCTAGAGCGACATGCAGTGACAAAAAATGAGAGAAGCACACCTAAAAAACCAAAACTTCTACTCATTTCAAGAAGATGGAGCAGAAAACTCCTTAATATAGATGAAACAGCAACAATGGCAAGTGATATGGGTTTCGAAACAATCGTCATGGATGGAGGCGATGAGTTGGAGAAATTTGCTCAGATCGTGAACTCTTGCGATGTAATAGTCGGAGTTCATGGAGCGGGTTTGTCGCACATGGTTTTTCTTCCACAAAATGCTGTTGTGGTACAAATTATACCTTGGTGGAGACTTGAAGGGCTGTGTTGGTGAGATTATGCCTTTACGGTACCGAAAGCGAAGCTCAAGTACCTGGAGTACCAGGTGAGCTTGGAGGAGAGCACAATTTTAAACAAGTATCCGAGAGACCATCCTTATATTCAGGACCCCTTTTCGGTGCATGAGAAAGGTTTTTTTGAGATGAAGGATGTGTACATGAACCATGATGTAACAGTTGATTTGCAGAGGTTTAGGAGTACTTTAGTTGAGGCTCTTGAGCATGTCAAGAAATACAAGTGAAATTTTTGTTAGGAGGTTATAAACAAATAGGCTAGAAGCCTTTGTATTTGTCTCTTTTTGTTAGAATGGTATGTTTCCCTAATATATATTGTTTTAGAACTTTATTTCGATAGTAGCATATATATTACTAGGGTTTATTAAAAGTGACAATTGTATTAAATTCATTAATTAATCTCTGTATCCAGAGAAATACATTGAGACATTTTATCTTTGTGACAAATAGGTCTACTTGAAGCTACGTACCCAACGTAGTAATTTGTGACAATTTGGCCTACATACTTTGTGTGTTTGGGTTGGTGAAAGGAAATGGAGCTGCGAGGCAACCGAACTTGAAGCATGAGCAGAATCGACAAATTTATGTGGCTGAGGTGAAGGGCGACCCGCAATTAGGCGAGCACAACTACAATTTATTCCCGTGGGCAAGAATTCTCTTCAGTGGGGGCATTATCATGTGCAGAATCCACAACAACAAAGTAGGCACTTATCGCGAGGGTATTCCGTCGCGAAAAGAAAAAGCACAATTATGACGGTACTCCGTCGCGAAAAGTTACTTTTTACCCTCACAATTGTGCTTTTTCTTTTCGCGACGGTACTTTTCGCGACGGAGTACCCTCGCGATAAGTGCTACTTTGTTGTTGTGATCGACAAGTCAACGAACGGTTTGGTGAAAAAAGGAAGGCTGGGCAGCGAAATGGTCAACACCCCATTTAAACAGATAAAACTGCAGGAGGGCCCCTCATGTAAATTGCTGACTGGAGCCGGAGCCGTTATAGAGATGAATTGTTGTAGCGCAGGTCCCACATCGTCAGGACTGGACGAAGAGTGCAACGCCAGGAGAGGAATTAATGGAGCAAGTCTGTTGAATAGTTAGTTGCTATGTTGCATGGATACGGGTATAGATATCGTATATGATACAATACAGGATATGTCAATTTTCAACGCAATACGGGTATGGGCATCAATACGGCAATATGATATGTATTGTATATGATACGGGATCATATATGAAGTATCGGTTACACATATCAGCTTAAGAGCTGACGTGGATGTCCACGTCCTTCTATAGTTCAATTGAGTAATCTAGACGGTAGATTATTGTCACTTTGTTGGATTCACCATTGTTGAGTTCTTTGAATATCTTTCAAATTACTCTAATTTGTTTATTTATTGAGTTAATTGAGTTGAATTAGGCTAAGAGTCTAACATCCGGCTTCTTTTTAACACCGATCCGCTTTTTATTTTTAGCAGCAGGGAGGCCCCCCCCCCCCCCCCCCCCCCTCTAATGAATCCATATCCTCTGAGGTAACTGAATATTTCTGTTTGGATCACGACCGTCCGATTGGAATCGGGGTCAATCCGGCCCAAGGTGGAATGCACGGAGCCGCTTTAATATTCTGTTACCTTAGGTGATACGAATTCCCTTCTAATATCCCCGCAACCCCTCTAGGAATTCAGATACGTACTAAAGCACTCAAAGATGAAGTTTAGATGCGAACCGTCCGATCAATGTACGGATATTAATGGTGAATTCTGTGAATTCTACTTCGGACCAAATTGTCCATTCCACCACCTCCCTCCCGTCTGGTCCCCTTGACGGCCTAACCCCCACTGCTCCTGCCTCCTCCTTGCTGGTCACCATCAAGCAATGTTCTTTTTTAATTATTTTAAAAATTAGAATTATTTGAATATGCTCTTACTCTTTTGACTTACACTAACGTGCATTACTCTTAAAAATACATTAGCGTGCACCTTGTTGGAGAGCACGGTATTCCATACGTGCATAACATAAACGAGTTACGTGCACACACACATTGTGCAGTGCTCTTATTTAAGCCTAGCTAGCTGCTTCTCTTTTACCTAGTGCATGAAAAACAAAAATGGAGCTTTCCAACACAATCCATTGGTTCCACCCAAGAATTTTGCTGCAGTACTACTTGCTCTATCCTGTCTCATCATTCCATTCTATTTTTTCCCCTTCAATGACTCGTACACTTTTTATAATACTAACGACTGTAAGTTCTTTTAACACCGAGATACATTTCATCTTTATTCAAATTAAATTCTTGCTTTTGCATAAGGACCTCATGAAGCACCTTTGCTTTTTTAGTGTGGCATTATGATAGTTATCATAACATAACTCATAAACTCTATGGTAAGTAAATATGCATACTTTCTTTGTTTTGAAAATTACATTTGTAATTTTTGAAGAACAAGTTTTAATCTGTTGGTAAAGGTAATTCCTCGTAGATATTTAATATAGTTGGGTAACTTGTCGTCCAACCATTACTCAAAAAACACTTGTAGTTCTTTGTTTCTTCAAACTTTTGGTCTGACAAGGAAGCAAGGGTACATAGAAAAAGCAGGGAGGGTGCATGACCTTATATGATCTGCTAAATATATTTAATTTCAAGGGTTTAGTACGACAATTTGGAAATGATTTGGTTATTTATGTCTATATAGGGGATAAAACTCAAGATGATAACTTCACAGCAGCTGATGAAAAGTTACTTTGCTTATCTTCAGCTAAGATACTTCACAGAGCAGATAATCTTGGTAACCATTTTCTATTCCTTTCACCCCATTAATTTTTTTTTTTCAAGTTGAGTTGAATATTTGGTGTTAGTTGTGCATGTCACATCGGAAACATAAATTAGATATGATTTGTACAGAAAATTTTGTATTTTTTAATTTCATTGGATACACTGCACATGATGAATAGTTGAGCACACGGATAGTAACATTCTGGCAGAAATTGGACAATGTGGTAGATACTGTTCTAGTACGATTTTAATATTAGCTACTGGCAGCTTTGTTTTATACTTCTATTGCGGGGTAAATAATGTTTTATGATTACCAATTTCAGTTTTGATAAATAATGTTATGAAAATGTCTAGGAAAGGGCGTTCCGATTGAATCCATATGTCGGCTCAGTCCCAAAATCTATATTTTATGAGATTGATGGTGATATTCGGGTTGATGGCAATTCTTCGTCGATCTTTTGGATCAATTCAAGAGGAAATGAATCATTCAAGGTGAAGCCTTTTCCGCAAAATTGTGACCCCCTTGCCATGAATCATGTTAGGGAATTTTCAGTGAAATCACTGCCACATCAAAATGAGTCAGTTCCTCAATGTACTACCAATCACAGTTACCCGGCCGTTATCTTTGCAACAGCCGGTTATACTGGTAACTTCTTCCACGATTTAAGTGACATAATGATTCCCCTTTTCTTAACCACCCGCCGGTACAATGGCGAGGTTCAGTTTTTCATAACAAATACAAGACCATTTGTGCTTAAAAAGTACGGGCCGATTTTAAAGAACCTCACAAGGTACAAAATTATTGACATTGACGACAAAGAAGGACATGGTAATATCCATTGTTACAAGAGCATGACAGTGGGCCTTAATGCACATAGAGAGTTGGCCATTGATCCCTTAATGCCTCCACTCGGCTACACATTTCCCGATTTCACAGATTTTATGCGAAAATCTTATTCCCTAGAGCGACACGCACTGACAAAGCATAAGAGAAGCACCCCTAAAAAACCAAGACTTCTACTCATTTCAAGAAGAGGGACCAGAAAACTCCTTAAAGTCAATGAAACAGCAACAATGGCAAGTGATCTCGGCTTCGAAGTAATTATCATGGAAGGAGGCGAGGAGTTGGATAAAATGGCTCCGATCGTGAACTCTTGTGATGTAATGGTTGGAGTTCATGGAGCGGGTTTGACCCACATGGTTTTTCTTCCACAAAAAGCTGTTGTGGTACAAATTGTACCCTGGGGGAGAATGGAAGGGTTGTCATGGTGTGACTATGGCTTTCCGGCACTGAACTCCAAGCTCAAGTACCTCGAGTACCAGGCGAGCTTGGAGGAGAGCACAATTTTAAACAAGTATCCGAGAGACCATCCTTATATTCAGGACCCCTTTTCGGTGCATGTTAAAGGTTGGTTTCTTTTGAAGGATGTGTACATGAGCCAGGATGTAATAGTTGATTTGCAGAGGTTTAGGGGTACTTTAGTTGAGGCTCTTGAACATGTGAAGAAATACCAGTAAAATTCTGTTAGGAGGTTATACAGTTCAGGATAGAAGCTTTTGTGTTTCTCTATTTTTTAGAATGTATGTTTCCCGATTACTGTTTTAGAACTTTGATTCATTAGTATATTTCTACGGTTTATCAACAGTGGCAATTGTATAAAACTAGCGATTAAACTCTTCTATAATATAAATAGCCCTCAATAAAGCATCTTTATGTGATTCCTCTCCAAAATAATACAAAAACTTACAGAGGACCCAAATAAATGAAGCATGAGAAAAAGCTCAGCCTGTTAAATTAATTCATCCACAATTTTAGAACTCTGTCCTTGCCACCAGATACCACTTTTTCACCATCAGGACTCCAATCCACAGAAAATACCTGGCAAATCAACAAATAAATTTATAGTTCGGTCAAAATACAGAAATTTTATTTAGATTTGCATTTATCACTAGTCAGTGTTTCCATGTGGAGTGAAATTGACTACATCTAACTATTAGATTCAAACTTCACATCCTAATAAGAACCTTGGAAAACAAAATTTTACCTCATCAGCATGGCCAGGAAGGTCTTGCTTCAGTTTATGTGTCCTAATATCCCAAACCTACATATAAAAGAAAGTAAAAACAAATGAATTACAAGAAAATGTGAAAATTATGCACAGAAGTTACTTCAACAAAAAGACACCATCTAGAATGCTATTAATAAAGAAAACCATAGGTTGCTGTTGAGAAGTTTTCTAAAATAAAGTACTACTAACCTTCAGTGTGGAGTCCTTGCTTCCACTCAGCAAAAGCCTACTGTCAGCAGACCAGCTAAGAACCGAAATAGAAGAGTTTAGCAAGTTTGGGGGGGGGGGGTGGGAAAAAAAAAGGGAGTAGGGGAGTATAACAATAGGCATACCTGATTTGGTACACGGGACCGACATGACCTCTAAAAGTGGCAACAAATGCCCCAGTGATGCCATTCCATAACTTCACTGATTTGTCAAATGAGGCACTAGCCAGCCACTGCCCGTCTGGTGAAAAGTAGACATGATTTACAAGCTGAAAAATCAACAACAAATTATATAACAAATGTAAAAATATTATCAACAGATAGAGATCCTAGAATTTTGCAATTGCAAATAAATTATAGCCAAAATAAAGGTCAAAATTATTGCAAAAGTACAAAAAAAAAAGAGATTGCATGAATAAGTTATTAACGAGAGAGTCAGAAATAACCTGTTGATGACCAGTCAAGCGCGCCTTGTGGTTCTTATTTAAGGCTGGTTCCCAAAGAAACATAGTGAAGTCGTCAGAACCAGAAACCAACCTCTCTGGCGCATTACCTCTCATTTTATTGTATCTAGCAAGTGCCGCCTGAGAATGAGACAAATAGAATGCACATTTATTTCCTCACTGATTACCAACATGGAAGGAAGTTTCCTTCTAAATAAGAGTAATTTCCATTAACATGTTTTCTTTTTGCATTCATATCATTTATTGAGTGAGGCTATGGTACTATGCATAGCACTGATTAGTCCATACTATGGATCAATATCTTCATTTTCAAAGTTTAAATAGTCCATCTGAACCGTTCAACGATCTCCATATGAAAATGTACTTGCAGACTAAATTTTACTTTTTTTAGAAATTTTTTTCTATTTTTTTAGATAGGTAAAAAACCACCACATTTGAATGGTCTTTAATTTTTAGATCAAGTGATTTTCTACCTATCTAAAAATTAGTAAAATAATTATAAAAAATGTAAAATTTGATCTAACAGTACATTAATATTGATCCATAGTACAGACCAATCTGCACTATGCATAGTACCATAGCCTCACTCTCATTTATTTATTTATATTTATTAATTATGTTTAACAGGCACGATTTAATTATTTATATTATTAGTTATGTTTAATAGGCACGATTTAATTAAGTACTACTTTTTGTTTGCTATTTTTATTTTATTTTCGCTAAATATTAAAACTTAAGCATTTATGATAACAATGATGCTTGCAACCTTGACCAAATAACATAAAGAAAAAGGTCAAAAATGAATCGAAAGAAAAAGAACACCTCCTTCATTTCCTCGGGAGAGGAATAAGTTTTCCCTGTATGGTCATAGGCTCCTGTTCTGAGAACATACTCAGTGCTCAAAGCGAGGGAATTAACCCAGTGTCCGTGCCCCTAAATAACAATACAAAACACCAATGAGAAAAAAAAAATTGTTTAAGGCATTGTTTGCTTAGAAGATGCACAGTCTGTCTATGAAAAACTTAATACTGGCCAGATTGTATATATGAATCTAACAATATTGAGCATAACATGAATACCTTCAATTCACGAATCAACTTTCCTTGAGTAGTTTCCCAAACTTTGATCGTACAATCTTGTGAGCTGTATTAAATTAAAAAGTTCAATGTCTATTCAATTATGGAGAGAAAAACACCACAATTAACTTCATGAAAATTCAATCTTGATCACTATTTCCTCACTTTCTTTGCTGTTCTTCACACACAAGGGAGGAAGATGATAGCAGTTTTAGTACTCAAAATAAAAAGGGCAGAAATGAAATTTATAAATTTCACAATGGACTCACCCGGTATAGATATGTCCATCACCTCCCCACTTGACACAGGTGACAGCAAGAGTGTGGCCCGTAAGAGAAATCACACATTTCCTCAGTGAAATATCCCAAATGCGTGCATCACCATCCTTGCTGGCGCTTACAAAGCGTCTAGAAGGGGCTTGCAAATGCACCGGTTCCCAAGATATGGCAGTGATCCATTTTTTGTGGCCCTAAATGAATGAAGTTTACACAATGAAGAGAAAATATCAAGGTCAACTTTTGCATCTCATACTAAGGTTTTATAAAAATGATATCCACTAGACATCTTGCAGTGAGCACATGACTTTTTTCAATAATGCGCACTGCTTGGTATGGATATCTTAAATTTTGCTCCAAGGAATTAAGATGAGTTGCATAGGAGAAAGGATTCACTCTTTCTCTTTATTTTGCAAAATATAACAAATATTTGAGGTGTTAATAGGAAAAACCATTCTTAAAAGGACAAGGATCAAGCCATCAGAATATTTCATTCGAATGGATTCATTTTTCTTATATTTGCCGCCGACACATTTGCAAGCTCATATTATTTAACTTTGATTTGTCTCTTATTTGATACGATAAACTAAGAAATTGATAACAAACTTAAAATTTAGTAGATTAGAGGATCAGTGATGGTGATGCTGTGTATTGGTAAAAGTGAGGGTCTATCAAATTATGCGGATTAAGTAATCAGATTTTACCTAATTTTAGATTAACTTTTTTAACACTATTTTTTCAAATAAGATGTGGGTTTTCTTTTCAAAAACAGAATTATTTGTATTAATGTCACATCAACAAAAGATACACAGAACATTTTTTGCTACTTAAAAGGAAGGCCTTACAGTGAGGGGACCGCCCAATTGCTTTCCGGTTTGTGGGTCCCACGATATCAGTTCTCCTGATTTGCTCCCACTCACAAGGTGTTTTCCATCAGGTGACCATCCAATGCAAAGCACCCAATTCTTATGACCTAAAGAGATGCAATTGTATATCAACATAAAGATCTTAAGGAGCTACAACCATTGTAGAATACCTAACCAGTTAAAAAAATATTTTGGATATACTGGTAAAAAAAACAGTCATTTTTATCATAAATATGAAATTAAGAAATGGCAGAAGCTCAATACAAAGATAACTAGTGCAGCCAGAAATACATCTCTTGTGAACAATAGAATAAAAAGGAGATACCCAAATGAGTACTCGTCAGTGCCATGCTGGCAACAGCCAGTACTCCTGTGTGCTCAATACTGAACAATCCACCTCTTGCTGCACAGCTTTCATGTTTTCAACTTTTGTGGTTGTTTGGGTTTTAACAAAACCCTAGCTCCGTTGAAATTAAAGCTCTCAGGAATAACCACAAGCTAACTTATTTTTATACAAAGTAATCATAGCAACTGACCAAGTACCAATCCGATTCCAGTTTCAAGTAAATAAATTCACCTGGGCTTGATATCTTCATTCCTTAGGAAAACAATTCATCAACGGATAATCCAAATTTATCTACGTTTTGATATAAATATTAGACAAGTGATATAGTACCTGTGCAAGTGAAAAGAGGGGTTTGTGTATTAAGATCCCATAATCGCACAGTGGTGTCACCAGATCCACTAGCTAAATTCTTCCCATCAGGGCTGAAAGAAACAGAAAGAACTGCTTCTGTATGACCTATTGAAATAAGGAAAACCAATACATAAATTGTATGCTGTTACAAATTTAAAACTTCAAAGGGTGGGATAAGAACAAATTTTGTCTCACAGATAAGGCACATTATATTTCTTCAGGGCAGCCATACCAGTAAATTTGCACTTAAGCCCTTCCCCATTTCATGGGAAGTTATAACTTATACTAACTGATACAAACAGGTAATAAATTGGTCTTCTTAACACAGTACCAGCAGCCATGTATCATCAACACTTGGTGCAAAGATCAAACTACTTTTGGTTCGGAAAATTTCTAAGACAATATAATGAATAAGAAAGCAAACAAAAAAGGTACAAACCAACTAATATAGCAGAGACACTTGGTAATGTAAATTTAAATCCTAATCGCATTAATAGGAAATCAAGAAGAAACATACCAGCAATAGTCGCAGAGCAACGATTAACAGGTCGAATTCGAAATATTGCCTGGGGTTGGTAAACTATCCGCAGAACCTTTTCCACAGAAACTGTATACATGAAGTAATTTTACAGCAGGCATTTGAAACAAAAACAAATTGGATAAAATGTAGAATAAATATATAAACTCACCCTTCTTTGCCTCCAAGTAAGATCCAAGCTGTACAGCGAGCTCTTGGTCTGATATGTAAAATGCATAAGGAAGCTTCTCTTCCTGAAACATGTCAAGGAAACCAAATTGCAAATTGCAACCCATTCAACAGAAAATTAATACCTATTAAGAAAGGTTTTGTTTTTCTTGCATATTTTATTGTGCATATTTTAGATTTTGTACTTGAATCAGGGTGAAATTTCTTGTCTGTTCTTTTCAGTATTAGTTCATTAAAAAACAAGCTGACAAAGTAATATCCTTCTAACTTGAGTTCCACTGTTAATCATATATTATTTATACTGATGACTCAAACTCACATCATATCAACTAAAAAAAGTTAATTCTAAGCCCAGACAGTATAAAACAAGAGATAAGTTACCGTGATTATACAAATTTAATAAACCAAAAACACTTAGAACAATACATTGTTAAGAAGCTTGTTGACAATTTCTTGCAGCTGAGGAGGTCCGATATTTTGCGGGAGATATAGGGGAGCGCCTAGTGGTTCTCCCTCAGGATTTGTCAAAAGACACATCACGCTCGCATCTCTCCCTTCCTCGACCGCCATCTCTTCTTCCTGATATTCTCCGCGGAGATTTCAATCAAAATATTATTTTCTTGTGTAACTAAGTTGAACCACCGAGGAGCGCCGCTGCGGAGTAGAGAGGGCGAGAAAGTGCAGAGGTGAGAGGTTTATAGGGTTTAGTACTTTAGCGTAAATTATTGGACTTCTTTGAGGCCGATGTAGGTTGTCTATGCTTAATGATGAAATGAGTCATTCTAACCTGCGTAAACGTAGTATTTACCCGTTACACCATGTCTGCAGAGTTTTGTTTAGGGAATATCTTAAAATGAAAATACGGACAAAATCGGAGAATAAAAGAGAGCAGAGGGCACCGATTTTTTTATTAATGGAAAATCAAATAAAAGAATATCACAAATGAGAATCAAATAAAAGAATAAAAGAGAGCAGAGTTTCTCATTTGTTGGAAAATCAAAATATAGAAAAACCATTCCGTTAATTAGGATCAAGATTAACGGAACGGGATGGTTTATCTTGTCTCTACAGTATCGGATGGGATAAATCATTCCGTTTTTTCTATATTCTGATTTTTCACCAAAACAATGTTCTTTTGTGATATTTTTTATTTTAGTTTCAATTAATAAAAAAATCGGAGAGGGCAGGATCTGTATTTGGAGTCTTAGGTACCTGATTCAAAGGCAATTGAAACGGACGGCCCAGATTTATTCTCAAGCCGGTGGCTATTGGGGATAGCGCAGGGTCCAGTATTATTTGTGTTTTGAGATTCGTGCCAAATTAAAGTAACGATTCTGGAACGTCTGTTTTAATTGTACTTATTTATTTATTGTTTTTAAGAAACTTGGTAGATGCTATCAAGGGTAATTGTACTGGTAACATGAGGGGATGTGAATTCGGAGAGGGCATTTGCAGAACCACAACGAGATTATATATCAAGGGTAATTATAGTATTAGATGGATTGGCCGATTATTTTATTAATAAAAAAATATCGATAATGGAGTACGGTTTCACGAGGTTTCGAAATATATGAAGAACGTTATGATTTGTAACGTTGGACGTTATATACCATAACGTCTAATTAATTCGATCGTAATGATCGGTAATTTAAAAAAAAAAAAAGCACTATAACTTTTTATAACGTTCAGCTATAATATATATATTTTTTTTACTTTGGTTCTTCCTGTTGAATAGAATTCAGAGTTTTCCTTTGAGCTAGAAGAGTGACTGAAGGTTGAAGCAAATAAGATTATCAAAAATCCTGAAAACGTGAATTTCTTGTAGGGTTCAAACAAAAACAAAAAACCGAAGCCAAACCGATGCGATTTATATCTTCAGGCATTCACCAGAACAAAAGCAAAGTCAGAGACCATAAACAAAAGCAAATTAACTTCAAACTCGAGCTCACATGCAAACGCAAATATTAACCTCGAGTGAAGATCGAATCGCTGATCCACGATCGCCTGAAAGATGAGAGATTGTTCTGAAAATTGCCTCTGCTCGCCTCAAAATTGCATCAGCTTTGAAAAAAGTAACCTACGGAGAGAAAAGAAGGCATGAATTTGAAAAAGGAATGTGGGATACGGAGGTTAGTTAGTGCGTTAGTTAGTGGGGACCACCGATATCAGTGAAAAATGTTAAACATATCCTTACTGCTTCTTAGGATCACCTTGAAAAGGCTTGGATCCATGACTCATTCGAGTTCATATCGCCTCTCAAAGATCGTCTCCTCCTATCTCCTTCAGATCGCCTCTCTCTCATCTCTCTCCTCCAGATCGCCAGAAGATGGATACTGTAAAACCACAAAATGCATACTGTAAAACCACAAGGTGAATACTGTAAAACAACAAGTTTAATACTCCAGATCGCCTCTCTCTCATCTCTCTCCTCCAAATCGCCTCTCTCAGATCGTCTCCTCCTATATCCTCCAGATCGCCTATCTTTCATCTCTGTCCTTTAGATCGCCTCTCTCTCATCTCTCTCCTCTAGATCACCTCTCTTAGATCGTGTCTTCTTATCTCCGTAGTCATAGCAGCGGCTAAGCCGGCGCCAGAGGAAGAGAAGAGAATGAGAGAGAGAGAAGAGAACATATGAGAGAGAAGGGAGAGATCAGAACGAGAAAGACGGCAGCGGCAGCAGTGGAGTCTCTGGTGTGAACACAGCAGCGACGGCGTGAGGATCTCACCGTGGGAAGGTTGATCGGAGTCGGAGAAGTAGTCATTCATTTTTTTTTCTCAAGCTTTTCTGATGGGTTTCAAAATAGAGAGATGGGATGAAAAATTTATAAAAAAATGTCTTACTGTATTTAAAGTTTGTTAAAAAGTGGATAAGACAAATTGTGGGTAAAAACTGGGGACAAAGGAGTGGGGAAGGAAACATTTTCTCTTGCAAAAATGGTCTATAAATTTTTTTTTCATCCCTGGTTTTCGTGCAGCTGTAGTGAAAAATAGGTTCCGACCTACTTCAAAATAGCCTCTTAAAATTCTAAAAACTAATTTTGATTATAATGGTTTTAGATAAAAAAATTTACAATGCCAAGTGTAAAGAGTACAACAATTCAGATGCCCGTGAACTTTTTATTAAATTCAGTCCGAATTTCCATCTCAAAATTTAATCATATTAGAGGATAAGTCCAGTAGAGTAGTGAGCGAGCTCAACTATCAATTTCACCTTAATCATGGCCGTTTGGCTACAAGGAATTAAGAGTGGAGGATTAAGAGCTTAAGGAGTACTAAGAAACTAATATTCGGTTGTCTTAATCTGTGAATGAAAACTAAAGGAAGTGATAGAGGTGCCTTAAGGTCCGAACAGAAAATTAAGATACGGACAAAAAAAAATAATCTTAATCCACACTAAGGAACTGATATTCAGCCGGATTAAGTGACTAAAAAAATTAAAAAAAGCAGATTAAGTTTTAAAGAAACTTAATTCCTTATTGCCGAAAGGCCCATAGACTCACTAATTGACAGAAATTTCTTCTTGATATTTCCGGTCGATTAGTGAGTGAGCTCAACTATCAATTCTTTAAAGAAAAACAGTTCGAATAAGTCCGTATATAGTCGTTGCCATGACCATGGCTTTTTTAATCACTCTTTTATGAAGACCTGGTTTCTAATCCATTTAAGATGCACTCATTAATATTAAAACTCACCTAACTTTCTTAAACGAATGCTGATTGTCTCGTCAAACTGTAACATATGCTGCAAACTAGTTTACAGTAAAATTGATCCTCATTTATTTTCAATCAAAATTTCCGAGTCTATACATAATTTTCTATATAGTTTTATATAATTTGTTCTATACATAATTTTTTTCTTTCTTTCTTTCTTTTCCTGGAGCAATCAAAAAGTAAGTTGCATTTGTTGAAATCCAGATAGAAACGCACTTTCACAAGTACAACTACTAGGAAATGAATAAATAACATACAGCAAAGGATTCAAGTTGCATTGCTACAAAAAAAATTATATAATTTTTTATTGCATGATAAAGATAAGGCCTCTTGGAAGTTCATGTCAATCACATTCTTGGAGCTGCATAAAGAAACAAACACATTAAACAGCAATTGTAATTTGCTATATGCTTCACATTATTTATATGCATTATCTTTGCAATAAATGAAAAACAAATACCAAAGGCACAAAAATGGAAAAAGAAATACCTCCACCAATGGTCGCTTCAGGAAGTCGTTCAATAGAGTACCTGTGCCGAGTGATATACATTATAGGGATCCCAGGTATCTGTCAAACGCATGAAAATAATTAGGGTCCAATGATATACTAACAATAGAGATTCATGTAAGGAAACGGAAACCATTCTAAAGGTTACTTGAACAAAATAAGTACATAAGATGGTCAATTTCAAGTGTACCTTTCGAATACGCCGCTTCAGGTCTCTGTCGCATGTGGCAACAATGTAGCACTTGTGCTGTTTAATGAGGAATATTGTTACCAATTGCAAATAAGTAGCAGATATTTTTGCATAAAAGACGTTATTTTACTGTACTCGCAAACCGAATTTTTTTAATTTACAATTAACATCCATTATTCTATGGGTTAATTAAGAACAATATACCGACCCATTGAAGAAACGTCAAGTCAGAGCAAAAAATTGACATTAATATTGACATCGCTTATTGAATTAATCAAATTCATTCATAACACATACATAGTTTCTTATAACTTGTTCAACAATCAAATTCATTTTGCTCTACAACAGTTCAATTTGAGCATTCACAAAATAAAAAAGGCTTAGTAAAAATCGGGGCAAATATGACAACAATTACCAGAATGTACTTATAATTTATACTAACCAGAAGTTTAGGTATAAGCTGCACACATGTTGGGTGTAAATATGAGAATATTCAGGAGTTTTTGTAAAGTATATTGCATAAGAGAAGTTATTTGAAAAAAAAGTGAAATGTCATGTACATCTTTTCCGTTTCATTTACAAATAAATGGAGAGAATCAAATAGAGATAAAAAAAATGCACCTGAGTAACACGTTCTACAATGCAATCATCAGCATAAGTTCCCTTGTGCGTGCATGGTAACCTGTCAAATCTCGGGTCCTTTGCGATCCTGCAATAAGAAAACAATAAAGTGAAATATAAACACAGAAATAATACATGTCATCAAGAAAAATTTCAGCCTTTTCCCATACGGGGTTAGAACCTTCAACGATCTTTACAATAATTGTAGGTAGAATTTCAAATTCAAAATCCAATATATTGGATTTGATCAAACAAAGAGCGAATTGCATATCATGAAGATTATGCAAAAGTTCTATACAACTTTTGAATTAGATTGAAAGAGTGACTGCATAACATTTTACAATCAAAAGAAGATTAGAATTTTTGCAATAAGTCCATTCTGGTAAAATAATTAAAAGTAAAGTGATACTAGTAGAATAATGTAAATATTGGGGACAAGCAATTCTTTTTTGTTTTACTTCTTTTATTAAATGGGTTTTGTTTGCAAATTAGAAAAACGTTTTGAATGCCGTGTGAAACATGGGGAAAAATTGGCATTTATTTGATGTATTTTGCAAAACTCCTAACAAATATTCTTTCTTATCTCATATTTGATGTATTTTTGCAAATTATCTTGAAGCTTATAGGCCTTAAATTTTTTCAGACAGATTTTTTTTTTTTAAAATAAATTTAACAAGGGCAAAAGGATAACCTCAAAGCAACACGGTACTTTTGACCCAATTTCTCCAGCTCAGCCATGACACAATCAGTTATGCATGGTGTGCCTACAAAACCCAAACAAGTATGTGTAATGAAATAACTAACAAAATTAAACAAAAAGAAAATCAGATTAAATGTAAAATTAGGTGTCGAAATAAAACGAACATCAAAAGTAATATACTAGCACTAACATTTTGCATAAAGGCAGTCCATCATTCCCTTTTCTAAATCCAACTGCATGACATAAACAAACAGGATACCGTTATAACAGAGATAATGTTTTCAATTTTAAATAGGCAGCGTACTACATGCAAAATTTTCTTCTCATGTCATCAGAATTCTACACAATGTTTTCATTTTTAATGGCCAGTATAATAATTATGCAACAAGGATATGGCTAATTACTTGCACTTAACTGCAAATACCTAATAAAGAGACAATTTCAGCTAATCCATAATTCTAAAATAATCTTAATCTAAAATTATTACCAATAATTCTTATGTAAATTTTGTCCAACAAACCCACCTCATCCTCAAAGCATCCATAATGAAATTTAAAATAAATACAAATAATTTCAGCACCTTATTCTGAATAGAGAAGTTGATAAAGTTGGTATCCACAATGACTCTGTAAGGTGGGCCCAGTGCAGTGTTATACTTGAAGAATAATGCTGAAGAAACTTGTGGCCTACACATCAAAATCCACAAAAGATGAAGTCTGGTACAAGACCTTTTTTCAGAGTAGAAAAAAGCTTTCATAATAGGCTCAAATTTTGATACGCGGTAGATTTCATTATAATGTGAAAGTATCTCAGAAACTGCTGAATTTTAATGAAGCTTGATTGATCTAGTTCTCTGACCTGAACAGGAATTGGAATTTACAAGTAATTTCCAGGATCAACTTGTACCAATGATCTAACACTACCTCAAATTAGTTCACTCAATCCCTCACAAAAGACCTGACATACTAGGCTATATACCAGTCTCGAGATTTCAGAAATCAAGTGCACAATTGGAGCACATTAACAAAATTCCATAATATCTAACAATTGATTAATTAAATTGGTTATTTGGGTTTAGGAGCCAGCAATAGCCAATAGGTGGGTGCAAAACTTAGTTAACTAAAATTAAGTAACTAATGCTCCAATTCGCACAACAGTATCCTCTAAAATTCTGTATACAGCAGAAATTCTACACAGACACAGAGAGAGAGAGAGAGAGAGAGAGAGAGACTCACACATTACGAGGCAAATTCTCCTTCTCCAGATCCTTCTTTTTAGGGTTTAAGACCTCCTCCTTGTACTTCTTTATGGTTTTCGAGCTCACAATCTTCTTCACTGAGGCAAACTTCAGCCCCTTTTTTGCCTTCACCATAGCTGCTATTTTCAGCTAAATCCTCTCAAACAAAAGAGAAAGCAGGGAGATCGAGAGGGGCGCTGTAATATAATTGAAGCGGTCAGCGGTGGATGGAGTGCAAAAGGAAATGTTGCAATCTGATACACATGTAGATATCATTAGATATGCAAACTGATAGCAAAAGTGTAACAGTTCGGGAATGAACGCAAATACAGCAGGGACAAATGAATATAAAAAATAAGGATACCATCGGAAATAAAATACTAATTAAGTCCACATGACAGAGGGAATGACAGACCAGTACCCAGGGTTTTCTAAATTTGACAACTTAGTCCCTTGAGGACCTTTAAATCTGTACCAGTATAACAAGGAAGCAACGGTACCACTGTCACCAGAGTTTAGAAAGCATAAGAAGAAAAATGCATTCAACTCTCGGTTAACAACTCAAACAGAAGTTGAAAAATTCGAGAAACGAGGATTTGGGGCCCGGTACCATTCACGGAGAGATTGATATACTTACTGTCTCTCTATAAGGATGTTGGTACAAATTTCAGCACAATTCAATTGATGTACTTACTGTCTCTCTATAAGGATGTTGGCACAAATTTCAGCACAATTCAATTGATATACTTACTTCATCAACAAAATTAAAATCTATACTTACTGTCGGTACCAAGACGGAGGTTGGAACCTTCTCCCACCTTCGCACTCAAGTTCAGTTTGCAACGGTCGGGTTAGATTGTAAGAGCATTCAACTCTCCAGGCAACCTGTGAAAAAATAAACAAAAAATGTCTAAATTAATATACAACTTACTATAAAAAATAATTTAGAGCAGATGGTTTGCTCAGATTGTAAGAGCCGTGCTGCCGTAATCTGCAAAGGTATACCAAATATGTAAAGAACTTCTGTATATGATGTCAATGGGATAATACCAGATCTTTTTGTTGCTTTTCTCTTGGGTTAATTTTTCTGATATTTCCTGGTTACATTTTGGTGTTTGCTCCAAGTTTTAGCCACAGATCAAGGCTTATTCTAGGCTCCAAACTAACCTTGAAGAGCCCAGAGCGAGGCAGGTCGGCTGTGAAGGCGGAAGACTGGTGGCGCCGTGGCGGAGGCGGAAAGAGAGGGAGAGAGAGCGGCTAAGAGAGAGAGACGGGGGTTTTCGGTGAGGCGGAAAGAGAGGGAGAAAAAAGGGTTTATGAGTACGTAACTCCAAAAGTAACCCAATTCTTGAGTTTCGATCCAGACCGTCCGATCAGAAATTCGGCCAATCCGGCGCGTGGGGGAACGCACGGGACCCAGCTCAGACTGTCCAGATCAAAACTAAAATATTGGGTTACTCTAGGGGATTCGAATTCAGAGTGTTACATAGGTCCCTGAGGTGCAATTTATAAATCTGGACCTGTCTTTTAACATTGCACGAATCTCAAGGGGATCCCTATAGTTTCTGCAGTTACTGGATTGAGTTTAGTCCGATTAGGATTAATCTGGGCCGTCCGTTTGTACGAGAAATAAAAATAAAAAATGTACATGATACGTATCTTTGATTTTTTATTATGCAAAAAAATTATGCTATAATGCTCTTAGAGTGCGTTAGTGTACTGTATTGAAAAAAGACCGGACCGGACCACCCACGGACCCGTCTCGGACTGACCCGGACTAGTCCGGATCGAGACTAGGGAGCGGCCTAGCACGGTTTTTCGTGGGTTTTCTTCACTAGACCTAGACTTACCTGGCCGGTTCTAAACCCGTGGACCGGACCTAGAGTGGGAAAAATGGCACGCCGGAGCCGGCTCCGTCACAGAACGGCACGGTAACGGCACGGAACGGCACGGCACGCGTGTCATTCGCGTGCCGTGACTCGCGTGTCCCGTGCCGTGACCATCTTTTGAAACTTTGGCACGGCACGGCACGTGAAAAATTTAGTCACGGCACGGCACGACACGTAATCACGCGAGTCACGTGTAATTAGGACCATTAGATATTGATTTAATGGTGAATCTTGAATAAATTAATTTAAAGTATGAATAAATGGCCACGCGAGTCACGCGGGTCACGGCACGTTTAGGCACGGCGTGACTCACGTGGCGTGACCATTCGCGTGCCGTGACCACCCCTTGACATTTTAGTCACGGCACGGCACGGCACGTGAAAAATTAACTTGGTCACGGCACGGTACGAGACCAAAGTCACGGCGTGTTAGTCACGGCACGGCACGGCACAGCACGTTTTTCCCTCTCTAACCGGACCGGACTATACCCAGACTAAATCCGGACCAAACCGAACCCGGACTAACCCGTGGCAATCCGCCCTTGACCCGGACCTCACCCATACTAGGCATTTTTTTCATTTTTTTTTCTTTCTTTGATATATTTTCATACAACACTATTTGTTAGATTTTAATTTGTTAAATTTATTTTTAATATGCTAGAAACTTAGATATGTTAGATTTATTTTTAAATTCAAATTTTTAGTAATTTAAATTTTAAATTCGAATTTATTTTAATTAGCACTTAATTATTCTCAAAATTAAAATTATACACTAGAAACTATAAAAATCAAACTATTGTAATATTTCTAACAACACTATTAAATTAGATTAAATAGATCTCAAATCAAAATGTGGACAATTTTGGTTTTTTTTTTAACCCGAGACATTGAAGGGATTTTTTCATTTTTTTTTCTTTCTTTGATCTATTTTTTATACAACACTATTTATTAGATTTTAATTTGTTAAATTTATTTTTAATATGTTAGAAATTTAAATATGTGAGATTTATTTTTAAATTCGGATTTTTAGTAATTTAAATTTTAAATTCGGATTTATTTTTAATTAGCACTTAATTGTCCTCAAAATTAGAATTATATGTTAGAAACCCATAAATGCTAGAGATTTAGAGAGTATAAGCCACAAATTTGTATTATTTCATATTATTTGAAACCTTAAAACCAAATTACTTTACAAAAATTTAAAAACCAAATTACTTTATAAAAATAAATAACTGAATTACTTAAAAAAACGAATTATTTTGATCTTTAAAACTGAATTATTTTAAAACAATAGATTTAAATAAAACAAATTAGAATGATATAATTCAGTTTTTTTTAATCTATTGTTTTAAAATAATTCGGTTTTAAAGATCAAAATAATTTGTTTTTTTAAAGTAATTTGTTTTTTTTTATTTTATTAAAGTATTTCGGTTTTTTAAACAATTGATAAAAAAAAAATTGGACCGGACCAACCCGTGTGGGTTTGGACCATAGTCCTTGGCACGGGTTTGATTATCCCCTCCAAATTTGGACCGCCTAACCCGGACCGTGCGGATCCGTGAACCGGAATTTTCAGAGTGTGCTTGAAAGTGTTTGTTCATGTTTATAATCAATTTAGTCCTGATTGTAGTCGTAATATCAACAAAAAAAAAAACACATACGCTCCAACTTATTTTCTTACATGTGCATAAATTTACTGAGGTAAATAAATAAGATACAATAATTAGTATGCACGTAATTTAAACCGACATTTTTATTAATATCCAAAGTTTAATACAAATTATTAATTATACCCAGAACTCAACTCAATATCGAAATATACCCAAGCCGGCCATTTTCTGGCCGGCTATGTTCCTTCCCTAAGCCGGCCAGAAAATGGTCGGCTATGTACTTTTTTTTTTTTATAAAGAGACACTATGAAGATCAAAATATTGAAATCTAACTCTGAAAATTTGAAATTTTTGTTTAAATTATTTGTTATATTACTTCTATGAGGAGGGATCAAATTACAACAATTATTTTTTTTATTTTCAAAGTCCAAATCGTCAATCCAAACCGTTCAACATGATTTCCACAATAAACTGTGCTTGCAGATCAAATTTTACATTTTTTGAATTTGTTTACTATTTATTAAGTATTTTACAAAAAATAGTCATATTCAGACCATTGAATTTTGTACCCATCTTAATAAATAGTAAAAAAATTCAAAAAAATGTAAAATTTGCAAGCACATTTTATTTAGATAATCATGTTGAACGGTTTGGATCAATAATTTGGACTTTGAAAATGAAAAAAATGGTTGTTGTAACTTGATCCCTCCTCTACTTTGATGTATAATTAGCATATTTATACTAAAATACGCTATAATACTTGAAATTATGTTGAATTACACTATATTACAATAAATTATGTTCAATTATACTAAATTACGTTAAATTACAATAACTTCGCTAATTATGCTGAAATACAGTAAAAAAAACACTAAACCCTACACAAAATTACGCTATAGTAGACTGATTTTGCTCATCTTTCATGAATCATAAAAAATAGTAAAAAAATTCCAAAAATAGTAAAAATTGGTAATCTGCAAGTTCATTATGTAACTAATTTACTGAGCTACTTGGATTGAATGATAGAAATGAAAATCTTAATCGGAAACTTCAACTCAAGTTTTGAGGCTCTTCCCTTTGTTTTTTGGCGATTCTGAATTTCGGAATCTGATGTAGCGGGCACGGACGCATGCGCATTTTCGCAAGCTTTCCGAAAAGTGGTCATTTGCTGAAATCGGACACTCGAGCGCCGTTTTATGACCGTTTGAAGTTTCATCGTCGTTTTTCTCCTTTTCAGTGAAGATATCGTCCCTATTCATATCGTATTTTAGCGTAATTTACCGTATTTTAATGTAATTTAATGTAATTTAACGTAATTTAACATAATTTAGTGTTATTCAACATAATTTCAATTAATCTATCGTTATTTAGTATAAATATGCTAATTATACATCAAAGAAGTAATATAACAAATAATTTAAACAAAAATTTCAAATTTTCAGAGTTAGATTTTACTATTTTGATCTTCATAGTGTCTCTTTATAAAAAAAAAAAAAAAAGTACATAGCCGACCATTTTCTGGCCGGCTTAGGGAAGGAACATAGCCGGCCAGAGAATGGCCGGCTTGGGTATATTTCGATATTGAGTTGAGTTCTGGGTATAATTAATAATTTGTATTAAACTTTGGATATTAATAAAAATGTCGGTAATTTAAATGTATATAAAGTGATCTTGGATTTTTCTATTTTTTTAATCAATATCGTGGAGTTGGGTGTGGCCTATAAGATTAATGATGCCTGAGTTGGTTATTTCAACTTTGGCCGGCAAAATTATTGATGTTTGGTTGAGATCTAAAGTTAAATCATTACTTAAGCTATTTTTTGTTTGGTTTAGAGTTTGTGATTTAACTTATGGCCGACTAAAGTTATTCATATTACATTTCATATAATTTTTTTATTTAGTAATTTACAATAAAATTAATTTATTCAACATTTTATGCAGATTTTTAATTAGTAATTTTTGACAAAATTGATTTATACAATATTTTATCATTTCATTTAGTTAATTATTTATATCTTTTAAAATAATTAAAAGGGGTTTGAAAATTATAAATGAGATAAAAAAAAAATTTGTGTATATTTTACGATATTATGTACATGATGTATTTAATGTATAAATTTATTTGTTATAATTTTGGATTAAATTATATGTTATCAATTTATTTGTTAATTATCGTTATTTGTTTTGTTTGGAGCTTAATACATGTGTAGCAATGTTGTTAAATGCGGTTTTGTTCATTCATACGGAAGGTCACTGCATACCGCAGATGTGGATTTTTATGCGGACTTATAAATACGAATTTTAAAATGAGAATTCAGATATATATTTATATGTGTGCATTTTATACTACATGTATATGTAGTATATGAGAAACTTCACTTAAGCATATATATGTAGTATATATAGAGCTTCTTATATGTAGTATATATATTCATATGGAAGCCCAACGCATGTTTACAAGTATAATAAATAAATGCCCAACAACTGCTTTAATTCGAAAATGACTAATAGGTCATAAATGCAGCTGCTTTAATTCGAAGTCATTTGTAGCCAATAGCCAATAATGGGCCATAAATTCAGCTGCTTAATTCCTTCGGACCAAATTAGTAATAAAATAATGTAACACTGAATTCACTTGAATTTCACCCATAGCGTCTGTCTGGAGTAACCGGTATAATAACACTTCTTTAGTTCCAACTCTTAAAAACAAAAGAAAGAAACTTTTTGAGAGCCTATAAAAGAAACTGCATGGACAATGGGAAGCTTCACTTAACTGGACTTGTGTCCGGGTGAGTATAAAGAATTGGATCAGGGTTTTACTGCATAACTGATCCTTTTTTTATTAATAAATGTTTGATCAGAACTAGAAATTTTTTTAATTAATTAAAATAAATATTTGTATGGACTGCATAGTATAATGCGGTATGTATGGACTGCATATGTGGTTGTATATGTAAAACCGCATATATGATATTGCATGAAGATCTTCATGCAGTTTCCGACTGCATAAACATATGCGGCCGCATTTAACAACACTGATGTGTAGTGATCGGTGGAAATTTATAAAATGTGCATTAACAAATTAGCTAATTTAAAAAAAGAAAAGAAAGAATATGAATCACGTTGACATGATATCAATGTTCTAAATAGCGCGCTATAGAGTTTTCGGACCAAAAAAGCTATGACGCTATGGCCATATAGCACCGCTATAGCGCGCTATATGGCCATAGCGCCGTTTTTTCAGCCGTTCCGCTATGACGCGATAAACGCTATTTAAACCTTTACATGATATAGATTAGATCATATTTGATGCGAAATATTACTAAAATAGTAAAATATACTTAGTATTAAAGTACAATTTAATTAGATTTGAAATTCAAATGGTTAAGTTGAACCATTTAATATAATTTATATATTGAATCTCATGGAGAATCAAATTATATATTTATAATAATTGAAAAAAATAATAACATTTCCTTTAACAATTTCGAAGGCCCAAATATACATTTTTTGTTAAACAATTTTTGGATCCTGTTGTGAATATATTAGACAAACATATAAATAGATTGTAATTCGAGAATCATATAATTAACAAGTTTGATAGACGATATGTTAGATGTTTGAATTATATTATACTTGGTATTTATAAGCTTAAGCCACAGATTTAGACTAAGTGTTAAACCACCTTGATAGGTAGCTTAACTTTTTACATTTTAGACCATCCTAAAAGTCAGCATATGTCATCTTAGTCTGATTCAATTAAATTACGTTTGGCTGTTTAACTGAGACCTAAATTCTTTATTTCATGATTTAGACATCAACCATACATGACCTATAGATTTAGTTGTAAAATCTTCACCTATAGATTTAGTTGTAAAACCTTCACAACTAGAATGCATTTACAACAGCATAATATTCAGCTAGAATGCATTTACAGCATGTTGGAACGCGTACGTTCTTTCTTGTAATTAATTTAAACCTCATTGGTGATTGTATTACACCAAAACTAATAGATATGCTCTAAATTATGTCATTTACAAATGTTTTTGAGAAATCGCGAGCTTGTTTCGGTTGGAAAATTCTTGTGATTATTAAAAATTAGATGGCTTGACTTCTAACTTGTACTCAGAAAAATTAAATCATTTACATATGCATACATTTGTTTAAGCTAAATCAAATGTATATGACACATTATGCCAAAAATTATGTCAGAATGCAATTGCAACGCGTTTGAATAACATCACGACGACTCATAGATATGCTCCAACTTATTTCTTTTATATGTGCATAATTTTATTCGAGCTAAATCATATACATACAATAAATAATGTCTAAAACTCCGCTAGAATACATTTTCTAGCGCGTTTGAATGTGATATATGTTCATACATTTAATAAATTTATGACTCATTGCTTACCCTAATTATTTCTTTTTACGCGTGGAGAAATTTTGTTCAGCTAAATCAAAAAAGTTAGAGCAAATATCATGCCTATAATTATGCTAGAATGAATTGACAATGCGTTAGAGTGTGTCCATTCATATTTTTAATTAATTTTATATATGACTCATTTGTGGCTGTAAGTAATATCACCAAAATTATTAATATACTCCCAATTATGGGTTTTTTTATGTGTATAGATTTATTTGTGTTAAATCAAAGAGATACATAAAAAATATGCATGAAGTACTGTTAAAATGTATATATATATATTTTTTCTTTTCATGTTTGTGCCTCAATATAAGTCAAACAATGCCATAATTATTAGTTTAATATTCCTTTCTTTATTTCATCCTTACATCTTTTTTCTTTTAATGTACTATAAATTTTAGATGCTACTTTGGATCATTTCTTACAGAATTAAAAATGCCATAATAATTTACATAATACGACAAATTTCCTAAGGATTTTTAAAAAATACAGTATTTATAAGAAATAATCGGACAACAAATTGATATACACATTTAATTAAGAGGCAGAATACTTCTTTTACAGTGAGCCACAGTCCATCTACTAACTACAGCAAATACATAATTTTCAAAATATATAGCATTTACATATGAACTTCCCATATCCAAACCCTCCTGTTCGGCTATGTTACTGTGCGTGTGGGGAAAAAAAAATTCAGTTCAACTTCGTGTTTTCTGTCCCACGCGCACAGTAAATATCAGTTCAAATTAGAGCCCAACCCATTCCCGTTCCCGTTCCCGCCTGTAGGCCGAACAGGCAAGACTAAAAAAAAACCAGCACAAAAGATAAAAACACAACGAATCCAAGAAAAGTACCTTCAGATAACAGATCCAGTAGAACTCCTGAGAAATGTCTGCTGAAGAATATCAGAGTAAAAAAAAAAAATGTATCACGTTCATGCATGCACATTATTTCATCATAATCATAATTAATTATAAAGGAGAAAAGACCATTTTAGTAGCAGCAATAGACTGGCGCTGTCTCTCTATCTTTTCGCGCTGGCATTCACCACACCAGGTTGAGAAATCCTTCTGGTACTTCTTCAGTTCTCGAAAGGTCGAACTACAAGTCAAATACACATCTTAAATTAGCATACAAAAGGTAACTTTGATACAGCTGTGGTGGCCCACAATCTGTGCTTTGTATTTAACTAGAATTCAAAAGTAAATTGAGGCAGTACCATCTGCACCACAAAAGCAAATTAATTCTGTGGCCGGCTGTGGTGGCCCGGGCCCCATGCCGGTGCCGACCTCTGTGGAGTACCGCTTGACCAGGTATGTGACTATAGTCAAATATCTCCTGTAAAAGTAAAAATAAATAACATAACATCATGTTCTTGTAATTACCAACTGAAATTCAATTAATGACAAAGGACTTTCATTTTCAATTATGAATTTCTTTTCTTATATATTTGTTTAATTTTGAAATTTCTTATATATTTCTTTTTCTTATACATTGCAAATTTGCAATCTTGTCATCAATATACAACAATTGCTGGTACCTCTGGTGATGTATCAGAATTTACATGCTTATCACACCGCACACCTCTAAAGAACAATTCACCGCCAATAAATTGCTTCCCCAAGCAAACATTTAAAGTAACTTCAGAATCATCTACATGGAAACCTACAATTGAACAATAATACAATATGAGCACACATTAGGTTTCCAAAAACCCTAAACCTAAAAATAACAAGGATCTCATACATTCTTTTGCTCTCAAAAACCAAAACCTTTCAACAGCACACGATCTAATTTCATTTGGATTAAAACAACATTCACCAAGAATAACATAAACACCTAAATAAAAGTTTGTTCACCAAAACAGTATGGGTTAATTCATTAGTAAGATATCACACTAGTAATATACACAAAATTGGCAAACAAATAACTAAGAATAATCTCATTTAACAAGAATAAGGCCAAAAAAAAAAAACTATGTCAGTCACATACCAAGATCAAGATCTCTATCTTTTCCATACTCAACCACAAAACCATGATGCGAATCCAGCGCAGTCCCTCCCACGTCAGGATAAAACACTGTAATATATCATTATTCTTGTATTAGTACTGATGGTTATAAATCAAGGAAATAAAGTAGTTTCATACAAATCAGCAAGGTTGGCACCATCATTTGTACTGTAACAGTTTAGCCACATTAAAAGGTAAATTGAGGTTAAATAGGGCCACAACAAAGTTTATAGTTTGCTGCACATTCAAAAAGTTCGAGCTCAACAGGGTTTTATTGGACTTGATTGCATGAATAAGGGTCTAATTGAGATCTTTACAATAGATAAAATTAATAAAATGTGACCTTTCGAAATGGGAGAAAGAAAATCCTCCATGAGCTTAGTGAGCATAGCATCAAAGCCAAAATCATCGAGAACCGCACCATACTTGTTCATGGTGTTTGGCTTCATTATCTTTGTACCACACGACCTGATTGTATTCTCAATGTGTTCAACCTAGCCACAAGCGCAAAAACAATCAAATTGGTAACATAAAAATTTTAGAGTGAGACTATAGTACTATGCATAGCGTGGATTGGTCCGTACTATGGATTAATTTCTCTGTTTTCAAGGTCCATTCAAAAAAATTTACATTTTTTACAATTTTTTTTACTATTTTTTGAGATAGGTAGAAAATCACTATATCTAAAAATTCTAGACCATTCAAAAATAGTGATTTACTACCTATCTAAAAAAATAGTAAAAAAATTCTAAAAAATGTAAAATTTAGTCTGCAAGTACCTTTTCATATGGAGATCATGTTGATCAGTTCAGATCGACTATTTGAACTTTGAAAGTGAAAATATTGATCCATAGTACGGACCAATCTGTGCTATGCATAGTACCATAGCCTCACTCAAAATTTTAACTTTTAGTAACCAAGGAAAAGATCAGGCTCAAATGTAACATCAAATGCATACGTACCTCTTCTATAAGCATCTGACAAAAGCTTGGCTGAAGCATAGGGAATGTATAAATCCCAGGGGAAGGTTCCGACATTATACTTCTAATGCTCTCTTCTGTGTTGTCACTTACTGCTTTGAGAAAAGATGGTAAAAAGAAAGCTGCCGGATTTATTGTGAACAACTCCCTGTGCAGAGGCTGAAAAATGAAAGATTTTCATAAACTACACCAAAAAACTACAGAGGAAAATGAACATGTAGTTATGCATGCAAAATAATTATTTACTTATTAATACATACCAAATTTTAGTTTAATGTCCACCTTGTATTTATTCAGGTTCAAACTACCAATTTAGGACTAAGATTTACTCCCTCTCGATTTTGTCTACTAAAGTTGAATGAGCACAATAAACATACCATTTGCTAGTAACAGATAAACCCCTTCAGCTAAACTCAATATACTCTTTGACTTGGCTTAAGTACGCATGCAATAAACTTATGTAGTTGAAATATGCAATATACCGATCTAATTTATAAATCTAAACTACATAAGATATACAATTTAATATAGATTTTTTATAATTAATGACTGCATTCACCAGTAAGAGGACAAACCTTGTATGTATTTATGAGATTTTTTCTGTATTCTTTGTGCTTCTGAACCTACCAAGAAGAAATTTTAAGTTATGAGTGAAAACATCCCAGAATCACAATTTAGATTAAAAAAAAGTAGCTCTGCAAAAGAAAACTTTATCTTTCAATTTGGTACCCGGAGAAATTAATAGTAAGATATATCAATTGGTTCAGTGAACAAGCTCTTCTACAATACATATAATTTTCACATATCCTTGAATATTCTCATTTAAGGCAGTTCAAAAATGGAGTAGCTGAGCTGAGTTTTGTAAGCTAAAACTTCAATAGATAGCTTATGTCAACAAAATAATTGACAATTGCAACAGCTGACATGATGCTTTTCAAAGAAAGCCATTAAATAATAGATATGTTCCCTATTATTTGGATAGGTCTTGTACCAATTGGTGCAATTTGGAATTTGGAAACCAATTGAATGTTCATCAAGGATAGTCACATCACGGAATGGTCACGGCACGGGACATGCGAGTCATGGCATGTCCCTATGTGACAGTGGAAACCCATTTTCCCAGCCGTGCTCCAGATGCACCCAAGAATATCCCATCCTTAATGTAAATAACTCGGATAAGATGAAATAGAAAAGAGAAGTCTTAAAAGAAAACAAGCTAATAATTCCCTCCGTTTCCCCAAACTAGATATATCCAGTTCTTCCCTGCGCAGGGGCCCGCTCTCTTGTCTCTCAGCAGTGGACAACTGGACGTATCCATTTGAACCCCTCGGAAGGAGAACATTAAAATGCACGGACCTTAGTGCGCTCTTCCGGGGGGAGGTAACGCGAGAGCACCTCCAACATGTACTGGAACTTGGCGTCACGCGGGAAGTCGAGCATGGTCGGAGGGAGGTGCCTCTCAAGAGAACTGAACACCGCCGCTTCGACCTCTCCGGTCAAGTCGTCGTACCTTTCCGGCCGATGTTCCATGTTGGGGCTTATCCTCAGCCTCCGGTCGACGAACCTCGACGACGCCGTGCCATTCCCGGCGGATGCCACTACAGTTAGCTCTTCCCTCCTTTCAATGGCGCCGTCCATGGATGGACACGATCACAAAGAGTGACTCAGAGGGTAGTGGGGGTTACGTGGTAGAGAAATTTAGGGTTAGGGTTTTGAACTTGAACTTGTGGACGTTATTAGCAATTAGGGTTAGCTACTTTTAGCCCGTTAGGTCAACATGGGGCATAACCTCTAGACTGAGTCCATATCCACTGAATTCACATCCTCTCCATTACCTAAAAAGGAAATCTTTTACAATTAGTGAATCCTAACCTTTCATTTTAACTCGGCACAAATCTCAAAGCCCGATAATACTGCTTTGTGCTAGTCCAAATCCCAAACCTCGGATACCTCGGAGGATACAGATCCATATCCACTGAGGTAACCTAATATGTTTGTTTTGATGAGGACCGTTTGATCAGAATTCGGACCAATCCAACATGAGGTAGAAAACACAGAACTCTTTAATATTCATGTAGGTTCTAATCTGACGGCTCAGATCTAAACACAAATATTTTGTGACCTTAGGTGATATAAATTTTCCTCTAGACTGAATTTGTATCTTCTTAGTACTACAAACTAATGTTCTATACAATTAGTTGATTTGGACCGTTCTTTTAATTTGGCACGAATCTTAAAGGGGACTCTTACGGTCTAAATAAGCACTGAACTGAGTTTGATCTGTTTGAGAGTAAATCTAAACCGTAAAATTGTGAGACCCACTGTGCGGTACTAGATAAGATCCCTCTAGACTAGGGAACAGACAAGTAGAGAAAATAATTGTCTATAAAAATTAGAGCATCTCCAACGCCTTGCAAACTCAATTGCAAAGTCCTCGCTGGCAGTTGCAACATCCGTGCTGGCAATTACACTTCTATTTTCAGGAATGTGGAACCCTTCTAAATTTTGAAATCTTTCAAAAGGCCGAGTTGGCAAAATGTTTTATTTTCATTAGTTATCGTCGCGACAGTCTTCTAAACTATTACCGTATCTTCTCTCTTTCACGAAAACGAAAATTTCTTCCATGAATCTCTCTGAGCTCAGACTCCTCTCGTCGCAACGAAGGTGGCGCCACCACACCCTCCTCCCTATTGCCTCCGCGCGTCTCAGTTGCACTTACCTCCCCTTTCTCCCTCCCCTTCCCACCAGTTCGCCTATCGCAACCCCTGTCGACCCCGCCCCAAACCTCACCCTGACCTTGTCAGGGAGGTGTTTCAACCTGAGAAGGGAAGCGAGGTTAGTCCGTTGGTGGAGAGCCCTTCACCTGCCATGGAAGGGAAGCTTGAATCGAGGCATAGCTTGTTAATTGGAGAGTTTTCTTCTGTGGCTACGTTCAAGCACTTCCAAGGCACGACGTTTGTGGTAATTTTGGTCCTTTTTTGTTAAATTAAGTTGCAATTTATTTTATGACATAAATTTCCATGTGATGAAGAATGGATTGCTAACTAAAACTGATTTGAAAATTTCTTTCATAAATCATTTTGTTGCAAGTTATATGAAAGCATCTGGTATTTTATAAATTCAGCATTAGTTCACAACTTAGAATATACTTAATAGGAGAGTCTAAACCTAATTGATATTGAAATTTCTAAGTCTGAATTTGAGTCTGGTTTTTTTTTTTGAATTCACTGCTTAAATTTAGGTAACTTATAAATTGCTAATGGTACATGCCACTAGTTTTATCTAATTTAACTATAATGTTATTTTAACTAATTGTGCTGTAATTAACTAACTTATTAATGTGACACTATTTCTGTCAATTTTGATTTCTCTATTAGACTGATTTATGTCAAGTTGAAGTATTACCATAATGTGGTTTCTCTGTGTTGTCATATATTTATATGTTGCTACATATTTCACAGACTGATACTACATGGGACACTTTATAAGGTTGTGTACTAGTAAATCATTCTTGATTTTTTTTGTTTGATTGGATATCTCTATTTGGCTCAAGGGTTATTAAGTTTTTTATTTGAAGATAATGTACGTCTTGGTTAGATTCAATTATATGTTGATATTTGAATTAATAGATGTCAGTTATTCTTCATTATTGAATACAAATACAGGTTCTTATGCAAGCTTGGCAATTGATGTCAAGGGTTGTGATTTGTACCAATTATGCTATTGATATTTGAATTACTAGATGTTCTAGGACCTAAGGCATTTTCGGCTTACATGTATGAAAACTATGGTAAAACTTAATCATCAATCATGCATATTTTACACCAATTCACAACAGTTGCTGACTTCTTTAGTGATGATGACTAGATGGTCTATTTAGAGGTGATGAATATTTGGGTACTCCTCTCTCAACAATTAGGTTTTCAATGTATATATACACCTAGGAACTTAAATATCTTTTAATAAGGTGGCACAGATGAACGATTTTTTATGTGAATGTTGCACATATCTAACTCTCCTCTTAGGTTCTACAATTTCACACATTTTCTAAGGACTCATAAAAAGGATTCAGGGCTCAGGGGTATTTTGGGGTTTTTAATTTTTCTTTTCTGGTTCTAATTTTTCTTGTGTGTTTGACTAGTATACATCCTACATGATAGATGCAACTGTTTTTAATTTGCTTGTGTATTATATATAATACATGCTTCTTTTTAAATTTTTGTTGGTGTCAATTTTTTTTAATCTGGTACCATCCATACATGTCAGGATGGATGCAGCAGTTTTTGTTATGTAATTATACCTGCTGCCTGGTTTGTATTATAAAAGATTTTAAAAGTCAGGGATATAATATAAAATGAAGAGTTATGGTAGCTCTGAAGGTTATGGCAGCACTCCAACAATTGAACGGTATGAAGATACGAAGCATGGGACACGCAGTAATTATGCTGCTTCTATTATCAGGACCTGCACTCCTGCAGTGTTACACGACTCTACTTGGTTTTTTTTGTTTCTGAACTGAAATTAGATGGTTCAAACTGAAATGATACAACATTACAACTACAAGGGGTTACCTGGGGTTACTGGTATTTGTTTTATATGTTCATACTAAAGGATACAGATTCAAGGGGTGACTGGTATGTACCATTGTAGCTAAGATTATTAATGTTGTATGACTTTTTCTCATCTTTAATGAATACCTATGGGCCAATTTGCCTAAAAAGATGTTCTAGGATCCGTATTATGGGAACCTAAAATTTTAATTTTGTACTAACTTTTTTTTTTAACTGTCATGGAAGAATTTTCACAAGTGGGAAATATTAAAAATATTTGGAGAAAGCAATTAACCTATGTCCATCATTTTCTAATGAGAAATATTAAAAGCATTCTCCACCGTTTCCAAAGTGAGAAATTTTAAAAGCATTCTCCACCATTTCCAAAATGAGAAATATTAAAAGCATGGTAAGGAGGAGGATAAAATAACATGATGGAGGTCTCGTTGTGGCTATAATAAATCACTGTAGAAAATTTTCACCGTGAAGAGAGTTCCATTGCTAATTGTTGTGAAGAGAAAGAAAAGGAAAAACAAATATCAATGTGAAGAAAAAGAGCGATATCGCTTTGAGAAGAAAGAGATTAGCGAAAAGAAAAGAAAAAAAATATCACTGCTGCTGATGTGGCGTTCAAATGAAATTAAAAATAATTTCAGCAATAGAAAAATTGTGCAATTTTAATTAACTTAATTGCAATAACATACTTGACAGCGGTCTAAAATTGCAAATCTATTTCATGAATGGAGCTACTCTTACAAAAAGTAAGATTTTATTGAGAGGAATTGTTAAAAATGTAAAATTCCCGAATTTTAAAAAACAAGTTTGATATTTTACTCGAATTTCAAAACCGGTTCAGTAACATAATTAATTATTAGGTTGGATTTTGATGTCTACTTCCAATTTGACATTAGAGCAATACAATTAGTTCCCAAACACATTTATAATAAGGAATTCGGATCCAGTAAATTGAGATTGGAACTATTCATCTGACGCGAATCTTAAGATAAGTCTGTTTTAATTTGACTTCACTGGAGACGCGTGTATTATCGCGAACGATATTAAATTATCCTAGCTCCTTGAATGCCCATAAAAATACGAATCTTTAAGGAAAACTTGCTCAATATCTTTTAGTATGAAAAATTGAGACTGTTAAATAAAAAGAAAAAAATAGTAGCTGATCCAATAAAAGTTCCAAATAAGAGCATGTACATTGGTATTAATTTGTAATTACTAATTATAATTAATAATTACTATAGTACTAACTTCTATAATAATTAGTAATTTCTATAGTAATAATTATTAATAATTCAAATAAACTTTAACTAAAATTTTGAGGTATTAAATGACCTTATTTGAACTTTTGATCAGTTGACTTACAAGGAACACCGTGCTGTATATATCTTTGCGAGCTTCTAAATTGAGTTCATACGCTCACCCTCTCTCTCTCCCCTCTCTCTTTCCATTCTAGTTTTAAATATTTTGTGGAAATTTCATTTGCAATGCTAGAGATTATGATAATATTATAAACATAAATTTATTTTTAATGAAATTATTAAACAATATTAGTAAAAATATTAATTTCTATTTACTCATCTACGACAGAAATTAACTTTTAAAATGTATTAAAATTCCTTTTTTAAATTTCAAACGGCCCAAAAAAATAACTTCAAATTTATTTTAATTTTTATATTCTAATTTCAGTCTACAACGGCCCAAAAAAATTGCTTCTTTCCTGAGCCGCCTGTTTATCAACCATGGACGGACCCCACCCGACAGGCCCATCTTCTTCTTCTTCTTCTTCCTCCTAATTCGAAACCTACTTCACACAAACCCGAAGTATCAGTCACATCCAGCTTTAAAGAATCAAACTCGAAGAAGAAGAAGAAGAAGAATCGGTCGGCGTAACTCGGACGGTGAGCCTCTTCCAAGCGTTTTCCCAAAACACGGCACAGTTGGTTTGGAAAATCGCCCAGTAATCGGATCGTGCTCTGCCGATAGATTTTCCAAACCATGTTAGCAACAATGAACTATTGCTTGCTATCTTACAAACAAACAAACAATATTTTCTGTTATTGTTGTTGTGGGAATTGTTTTTTTTTCTGTTATTTATCTGTACTATTTGTGCTAGAAGGCTAAATTTTGTTTGCTTTTCTCTCTGAGTTTGCAGTGAACAAAGAGGAGTTGATTGGATCAGGTGAGCAGTATTTCTGTCTCCCCTCCAATGTCTACTGGTATTGGGCTCGAAACACTTGTTGACAGTGAGTAATCCCTTTTGTAATTTGACTTAACTTTTTGCTGTTTTAGATATCTTGTAATTTGGCACTGTCTGTTTGAAATTAAGAATTTTTAATTTCATCTGATACTTTCTGGTACTTTGCCTGTTCTCCCCAATTTTGTTGTTAGGTACTGGTTTAATCCTTTAGGCCCTATCTTTGTACAGTACATGCTGTTTCACAGTGATGCCATGCTGGACTAATTAATTAAACTAATTTAAGAACATGCTTGTGTTACAAATCCTCAATCTATGTTTCAACGATGTTGCATTGTTTTCTTTCATGTGCAGATGTGATATCTGTCATAACAAATGATGGGCGCAATATTGTGGTAAGAACTAATAACTTTATATAATATGACTGTATATTATTATGGATGTGTGACATTGTGAAAGCTTGGAATTTATCACCACTTATATATTTGCTCATGTCCTCCTGAAACTTTATGTCTTTGTCTGGATGCCTTCCTGTTTCATTTAGATTCTGTTGCGGGGTATGGATAATTTCTATTTAACAGACCAATTTTCCCATGAATTTGATTGGATGTTGTAAAAAAACAATTTAATGGAACCTTTTTTTTCTTTTTGAGAAAAAGGGTTCATAACACCTGTTTCCATTAAAGGGAAACTGCATGCAAAAATGTCAATAAAACAGACAAAGAGCCAAACTGAGATGCCATACTTGCCTCAGCTGATACAATTCAATTGTCCCGCACTCAGTAAAACCTAAAGCCTCCTTATGCACCCATGATACCAGCAACTAACTGTGGTGGTGGTGAGGGGGGGGGGGGGGGGGGGGGGCACCTCCCACTTGCTACACATAATAACAATTGAAAGCATAAACATAATTACATTTTTTTGCACAGCTGCCGGACAAAAAGTAATTTTATGCTAATTAATGTCTCTAAAATATCAGTTTTTTTTGTCAAATTTGTAGAACTAAACTGTCCTTTTTACTAATAGGCATACAGCCTTGTTCTTATATTTTTTAAATTTTAATAAATAATAATTCATATGGTTGTCCTTTTTTCTGCTTAGGGAGTGCTAAAAGGTTTTGATCAAGCTACAAATATAATATTGGATGAGTCACATGAGAGGGTCTACTCAACAAAGGTATGCTACCTATAAAACTTTTGGTTTGAACAGCATAGATATGAGCAGAAACAGCGACGAAAATTTGTTATTTTTTTATTTTTGGTTGGATAATGGATAGTAATTCTTCTCAGAAGTTAATTTTCTTTCTGAAAAGTTAGATATTTCAAGGATTGAGAATCTTTTTTCCTGTTTCCTTTTGTCATACCTTAAATTTGTTCAAGGCAATTTATCTCCTGTTGGATGCATTCTGGAAATTAGTTTTAGAATTCTTAGTATCTTTTAAGGTGAAATTGCTAGTGAATAGTTCGGTAGTTTAGGGGATTCTGTTTATTTCAAAACTTCGCCTACATTGAATTGTAATACTGTATTACTTCAATTAAATTTTACTGTTTGAGCATGTAGGAAGGAGTTCAACAGCTTGTCCTAGGGCTATACATCATCAGGGGTGATAACATGTATGATATTTGCTTCATCTTTCTCTTAAAGTAATTGTAAATGTTGGCTTAAGGAGTTCAACAATTTAGGGTTTAGGGTTTATACTTTATAACGTGACCTTGTGCCCCATGGCCGATATCTGGTATGATCAATTGTGCTTTTGTGGTCTAATCTCATAATCTAAGTAAGAAAATTAAACATGTTTTTGGGCAACTTTTATTAGAACCCTTGTATTGAAGCACCAAACTTAAACAAAAAACCGAATTCATGGAAAATGAAAATTACTAATATCTAATTTTCTCAAGACTAATACTATCATTTTGAATTTGTACCTTATCACAAGGTATATTATATTTTGAATTAGGCTATGGTTATATGCATATTACGGATCATTAAACATGATCTCTATTTTCAAAGTTTAAATAGTCAATCCGGACCGTTAAACATGATCTCCATGTGAAAATATACTTGTAGATCAAATTTACATTTTTTAGAATTTTTTTACTATTTTTTAGATTGACTGTTTGGACTTAAAATGGATATACAAGTTCATAGCGCGGGCCATTGTGTAATATGCATATTACCAAAGCCTCACTCTTATATATTTTTTTTCTTATCTTGTGAATTTATTTTGCTTTTTAAAATTGTGTAGAAGCGTGGTTGGAGAACTAGATGAAGATCTGGATGCAAACCTGGACCTGTCAAAGGTTAGAGCGCATCCCCTAAAGCCTGTCATCCACTGATTTGGATAAAGGATACTTGTTTTGTATCAGTATCTATTTACGTGTTAGATTTACATACAAATGTTCATTTCCATTGTGGAATGTTTTGCTATGCTTTGTTTGTTGTACGCAATGGTGATGTATAATGCTTTATCAAGTTGTAACTTCAGAATGGATGCAAGTCTTTTGAAGCCGTTAGTTGTTCCCATTTTGTATGGCGGAGTGAAGAAGAGGAATCAATTATTGTGAGGCTGATGCTGAATATTTGGTAGAATATTTTCTTTGCTAAGATTTATTGGTAGAATATTTACTTTGCTGATTCAAATATTGTAGTTAGTGAATTTGAGCTTTCTTTTCTTCGGATGTCTAGTTTCCTTTGATTTAGTTATATGTTTTTTTATTAAAAACTTTATGCCCCTGTAACATTTTTGTAATCTAATTGATTCATAAATAGCTAGCAAGTGACGGTCAAAACACGAATTACATACATTACACGAATACACTTAGATTAAATAAAGTATAACGCAAAGGTTAGTAAGAATAAGAGAGTTGCGAGATTTAGAAGTTAGTAATAATAAATCTTGATCTTTGGATTGACAACAGTTTTAATTTCAACGGTTTAGTTTACCAATTTTGATAAAAAGTTTCTCAATTGAAATTATTTTTTATAATATATGTGTATAATTTTCTAATATAATTTAATGTCATTAAATATGGTTCATTGTAAATTTCACCTCATTCAACGAATGGAGAACTGATTGATCTTCATCATTTCTCATGCGTGAAAAACGTCCGTTTAGGCCGATTAATTGTTGGCAGTGACCAAACCGTCATGAATTTTTTTGACTAATCAGCCGATTATTTCTAATTATTGCCGATTCTTTTTAATTATTTCCGATTAATCGCTTGGCGGTACCATGTCCGTCCGACAACCGCATACCGCTATTTACAACACTGCTTTACACAAAGTAGGCAATGGACCTTTTCTGAGATAAGCAACAGTCCTTGTCAGCATTAGACAACGAGTAAATCATATATACTCAATACAGTTTTCAAAATTCAGGGTTAAGCAGTTGATGACTTTGTCTCCGCCTATGATTACGAATGCGAATTTTGGAGGCTTTTAGAGTTGCATTAGTTATCTTAGGATTCAACAATGCATTTCATACTTTGCATGAGCTATCTTTTTCATACTCTTTTTCCTCATTGTTTGTAGTTACTATATTCTTTGCATGCCCTGTGTTAATCTAAACTATAACATACACATAGATATACACAGCATAAAATAGTTCACAGATTAGAAACAGAATTCCCTTAAAATTTATTTTTTACTGTTATAGTTAGCCACGCTTATTTTTATGTCTACAATATTGATTTATAGTTAGGGCATATTTTTATTTTTATTTCAATTTTAATATGTTTTTATGTGTATTAATTATCATTTTATCAAATTTTCAACTATTTTCAAGCAACTGTTTTCCATTTATTGATCTACACTACATATCACGCATGAGAAATGATGAATATCAATAAGTTTTCCATTCATTGAATGAGGTGAAATTTACAATGAAACATATTTAATGACATTTTATAAAATATCAAATGACATTAAATTATATTAGAAAATTATACACATATATATTATAAAAAATAATTTCAATTGAGAAACTTTTTGTCAAAATTGGTAAATTAAACCGTTGAAAACTGTTGTCAATCCAAAGATCAAGATTTATTGTACCAACTTCTAAATCTCGCATCTGTCTTCTTCTTCTGACCATCTAATTGACCTCGCCCATTGAAAAAGACCAAATAATTAGAATCTACCTTTGCGTTATACTTGATTTAATATAGAATTATTCGTGTAATTCATGTTTTAGAAACAATTAGATTACTAAAAATGTTACAGGCACTACATTAGCACGTATCAAGAAGTTAATTTTTTTTTTTTATAAAAGTGGGTGAAACCCACCAGTTTCATTACGAAACTAAAATCAGTTTTACAATAGAGGCCGGTACACACTACGTACCAAAGTTAACATAAGAAAGAAAATACAAAGTTTCACAGGCATTAAATAAGTCCGGATCCACCATGATATAAAACAGCTTTAAACTGATATTACAAAGCTTCACAAAATTAGTTTTCAAGCACCACTACACTTAAAAAGCAAGAAGTTTTTAATAAGAACATATAACTAAATCAATCGAAACTAGACATCCCAAGAAAAGAAAACTCAACTTCACTAACTACAATTGAAACTAGACATCAGCAAAGTAAATATTCTACCAACAAATCTTAGTAAATATTCAGTCTCAGCCTCACAAAAATTGATTCCTCTTCTTCACACCGCCATACAAAATGTGCACAACTAACGGCTTCAAAAACTTGATAATACATCACCGTTGCGTACAACAAACAAAGCATAGCAAAACATTCCACAATGGAAATGAACATTTGTATGTAAATCTAACACGTAAATAGATACTGATACAAAACAAGTATCCTTTATCCAAATCAGTGGATGACAGGCTTTAGGGGATGCGCTCTCACCTTTGACAGGTCCAGGTTTGCATCCAGATCTTCATCTAGTTCTCCAACCACGCTTCTACACAATTTCTTAAAGCAAAATATATTCACAAGAAAAATATAATATACCTTTTGATAAGGTATATATTCAAAAGAGTAGGGTTCAAATGCCTCGTGTCTTTCATGCCTCAATCATGCCACACAAAATTATCTCCGTTTTCCAAAGTCTAAACGGTCGATTCGAATTGCCCAACATGATCTCCATATTAAAATGTGCTTGAAGACCAAATTTTATACTTTTTGAAAAAAATTTACTAGTTTTTAGGATATGTACAAATCACTGATTCTTAATCATCCAAAAACAGTGATTTTGTACCTATCTAAAAATATAGAAAATTTTCTTTATGATAATATTTGTAATTTTCATTTTCCATTAATTTGGTTTTTTTTTTTTATTTCGTGCTTCAATACAAGGGTTCTAAATTCTAATAGAAGTTGCCTCAGAACCATGCTTAATTGTCTTAATTAGAATACCAGATTAGACCACAAAAGCACAATCGATCGTACCAGATATCGGCCGTGGGGTGCAAGTTCATGTTATATAGCAGCCAACATTTACAATTACTTGTTGGCAGTTTTATGATAAAAGTAATATCCAGGAAAAGTTAAGAGAAAGATTTAGCGTAAAATTAGCATAAAATTACTTCCCCTCCACAATCTAACAGTACCGCACCCACATCTCACTCTCCTGTGCGATTTTTTCAGCCATAATGTTCAGAGGAATTGTTTCCAAATCCCCCACACTGCACACAGGAATATATACTTAAAACTACAGATACTGAACTCTAAAAATATATTTTACAAAAAAAGGTGTCATATCATGTGGCGTCTTCTTTCACTCTAGCCCCTCCTTTCCTGATGCGTTTTGGGTTGGTTAACAACTTAACATGAAATAAACTCCAACTCAAAATGAACTTTACATCAACTAATCAAGATATAATTTTTTTTAACCTTTTGAACTTTTGCTTTATATAAAGAACAAAAATGAACTTTTGATGTTGGAATTCAGTCTTAAAAACCAGAGAGTTAAACGAACCAATCAAGACCTCATAATTTCACTTGTTATTCTTAAATTAGCAAGGCAAGAATATTGCTTCTCTCGGAAAAAGGAATCTATTTTTACAACTACACGGAAAACAAAAGTTCCCCCATTTTTATAAGGGGGAATTTCACGTATACTCCTCAAAAACTTCAAATTACATATTTCTCCCTCTAAACTTAAAAAACTCACAAATTTACCCATTTTATTTATTTTATATTAAAACTCATTCTAAATTTTAAAATACCCATTTTACCTTTTATTAAAAGCATATAAAAGCCCATCAGACTCAAATTTGAATCTGAAGGATTCCTCTACTGTCCGATTCGCGAGCATCGCATTAAGATCTGTGAGCATCGCTTCAATATTCGTGTTGATCTAGCACGCACGGATCTTAAATCAATTCCGATCCGCACACATCGCATTAAGATATGTGCATGTCGCTTCAATATGTGTGTGTGTTGGCATCAAGATTTGTGTCAATCATGCACGCACAAATCTAAAAGCCATTCGGATAGTAGACGAACCGTTCATATTCAAATTTGAGTCTGATAGGCTTTATATGTTTTTAATAAAGGATAAAATAGGTATTCTATAAATTTAGAATGAATTTTAATATAAAAGACAATAAAATGAATAAATTTGCGAGTATTTAAATATTAGAGGGGGGAATACGTAATTTCAAAATTTAGAGGGAGAAATATGTAATTTTGAAGTTTTTGAGGGGCAAACGTGAAATTCCCCCTTTCTATAATCAGCATAAGTTTGTTAAAATAAACCTAATTCTTTCTTAATTTCTCCTCCTAGCTAGAATCTAATTTCATAAAGCAGCCGCCGCACCTAACTACATCTACTAAATCATTCACAGTACATTAGGCCTCTAAATTTTTGGAACAGCAGAAGCTCCTTACAAATTTGTCACTGGCAAATTGAGGACAGAGAAACAAATCAACATTTACATATTTCACATCAACATTCATGTCTCACACATAATAATTTCTTCACCAATTGTCTTGATGTGAGTACGCAAATTGTTCATCAGTGTATCAACCACCAAATCAGGCCGTTCTTTTGGTTTTACAATCCTAAGCGTCTTCAGGTGCTCTCTCTGGAATAACACGTTTATTCTATTTCCCAATTTCTCCTGGCTTATCTCTTCTTCTGGATCATCTTCCTCCGGCTCCATAATCGTAAAAAATTCATATTAGTCAATTAAGATAGGTGATCGTCATATAGGTACCAGCTAGTTCATAAGAGCTCTGACCTTGCTTAATATATAAAGAGTTTATAAATAAATTGTTATTAACCAGAGTTATAAGGCAAGATTGGTTTTGGCCACAATTTACTCAGCATTTAACATGTAAAAATATTATATATTAAATATAATTAATGCAATTTATATACTTGCTAAAAAATATAACTAATATAATTATTTACAATGCAATTGAAATAGTTGCTAAAAATATAATAAATCGAATTACTTCATTACTATAATTATTTTACTTATTAAAAGTGTGCTAATTAATATAGTAATGAAAATACAATTGATTTGGGGTGATCATTCCTAGAGTTTTTGTTTTGTTTTTACATGGCAGCCTCTGACTAACTTTTTTTTAAAATAATAAATAAATAAACAGAGAAAGGGGGGGGAGGGAGGGTGCAGAGAGATTACTTCACATAGGTGCAAAGTTAGCTCTTCCAGAAAAGGAGACTGCTTTACAAAACAAGCCACTAAATCAATGTCATAACTCAAATACCAGAAGTCAATTTCCAAATGCCGCAAGTTTCTGAAGGTTTTGCTGCAATCACAAATGTCCTTCTCCAATTTTTCCTTTATATTAAGAAAGAAACATCAATTTAAATGAATAAACAAAAATCCATTTAAAACTGTCATTTATAACACCAATTACAAATAGATCAACATGATTAGCACCCACCAAAATAAAATTTTCAATATGAAGCAAGAATTTCCTTGGTTTCTTTTGTTTTCATGATTTATCCAGCTGCCAACAGCTAGCAAAAGATGGTACAGAAACAAGCCGCAAATGGAAACAAACTAAATTATAATTTGTAGTAAGAGATATTGTATATCGACTATCAGCACACATTTGTATTGCATAACTACTATACATCATCATACAAGAAATGTATTTCCATCTGAGATGTGATCCCAATAAATGCATGCAAGAAGCTAATTTTTTTTTTTTGTTTATTCTTACGAGAAGAGAAATATACCTTGAACTGAGGAAGCAAACCAAGACTCAGATGTGTAACATTTGAAAGGCTGCTGAGGAGGTTCAGATCACCATGATTATTGTCCAGATATAAAAAGATCTTAGCATATTTAAGGGATGTCATGTTCTTAAGCTCAAAGCCGTCCATTTCTTCATATGATTCAATGACAAGAGAAGCAAGAGAGGGACAAGAAATTCGAGTTCGCCTTGCTTGAGAGCAACTATAGAGAGTCAATTTCTTCAACACCTTAGATGAAATTTCGGTGATATCCAAATCACACAGGCGTAAAACCATAGTTTCAAGGACAGGGCATTTAGAGCAAAGATTTTGTATAAATTTACAATCATCATCGAGTGCTATGCCCGTCAGATCTACAAATTTCAGAGCAGGTAGGTGTACTAATTCTGTCCTAATACGAATAGGCAAGGCATCAGCAATCTTTAGACGCAACACGAGATTTTCTAGTTTTGTGCAAGAGAAAATAAATTCAGGCAAATCTAGCAGATCCGCTCTATCTCTACCAACAATAACAACAGCCTTCCGAGGCTCTAGCCCTATACCATCAATAAATTCGAAAGAAATTTTGGAATCGTAGTTCAGAATAGCATTCGTGTATTCAAACACGTCCAACTTTATTGGGTATCGATTTTCCAACACGCCAGACAGAAAATTGTTGAACTTATCATCCTCGAAACTCCCATCCACCCAATAATCAGTAACACTAAATTTTAGAACCGGCAGAAAAGTCCATGCATTTCTCCATCTTTTAGAAAGGATGCATGTCTGAACAGCCTCTTTTGTACTCAGGAAGGACAGGATTTTGGGCAATATTTCATCTGGCAAGCTACTAAACCAGTCCATGGCGTCCTTCTCCTTCAAGGTTAAAAAAAAAAAAAAACAAAGCCCAATATCTTTTCAATGATTTGCTCAAATTAAAGAAAAGGGTTCAGACAAAACTTTAGCTGTGATGCTTCCCCATCACCTTTCTTGTTGTTTTTCTTACTTTGTCATTTAAAAGAACTCCCAGAGGGTTCCATGCCTAATTTCATTTTGAGTTCAAATTTGTTCCCCAAGTTGAAAAAAACTGACAAACCTATCCTAATCTGATTTTTGAAAGGTTTGTTCTTTGAACTCTATAATGTTGCAAATACATGTACAGATGATTTATTGAGGCTACATATCTTAATTGAATAAATGAAATGGTCAATCTTAATTAATATTTGAAGTTAAATAAACAATAGGCAATGCTAGGTTGCAAGATCAAGAAATGATGCAAATTTGCTAAACCAAGGTCAATCCAATAATTGCACAGCTGAGGAACTATTTGACATTAAATGAACATAATTTTTTCACTCTTGGCCGATAAGCCAATACAATCCCCTCATGGAAAAGATAAATTGAAAATCGATAAAGAAAATGCGGGACTGATGAGAAGGGATGGTGCAAACAAGATTTTTAACCAAGGCCTAATTTAACTGAACTAATATTGAGTGGATGAGGCAAGAAATGAGAGGGAGTCGGACTCAATTTCAACAAGAAACTATTTAAAGGATGAAGGAACTGAGAAAAACCTGAAGAGGTGGTGCTCAGCAGGGTGAGATGGTTACTGCACGGAGAGAGGCGAGGCCTAAGGAAGAGAGATGCGCGAAGATTCTGTAGTGAGGGAGGCGCTGTGAAACATCCCAGCTTCAAGATGCTCAGAAAATTGGTCTAGAGAATTGAGAATTTCTCAAAAACCAGTGGAACTATGGTAATGACAGATAAGAGATGGAAGCGTAAAATTGGAACAAATTATTATTTCCTTCCATAATGACTTTCCATACAAGGGTTTGTCTTGTATAGATGATACTGTTGCAAAAGAAACAATCTTAATTCACTAATTAAAACTCTAGAATTAACTTTCAGAATTTTTTATTATTTTTTTTACCATAATAAAACAGTGATTTTTCAAAAATTCTAAAAAAATAGTACAAAATTAAAAAAAAAATGACAAATTTGGTCTCCAAGCACATTAGTATGGAGATCATGTTGAAAGGTTTGGATCGAATATTTAAAATTTTAAAAATGAAGATATGGATGGAAAGTAAAACATGCACTTTACTTCCCAGAGCATGATAGCCCACCTCACATATATACAAAAACTTGAGGATTATCAACATAGATGCAAAACTAAAGCTGATTAACCTCATGGCCCTCCACTGCATTGTGTAATTTGTCTAAAATATTTACAATTTCAGTTTCAATTACCCTTATTGTGCAATTAGACACAAAACTAGCCAAAACAAATGAAAACAACTAAATGAAAACAATCAGGGACCAAATACTAAGTTTGAAGGTCACCCTGCTACCTGCCTACCAGTACTGATATTGTAAAAAAAAAAAAAATCATATCTAAGTTCTTCCTAACAACCCATTTTTATTAAAAAAAACATATCTAAGCTAACGAAGTACTAACAGTTCTCCAAATCAAGTCTTGCAAGCTAATGAAGTTTGGTTGCCAAGATTTGGTGCTAATGATAAAAATTAAAACTCAGAAAAAATAGGGTTTGAGCTTGTAAGAATATAGAGTTCCCCTTTCAGTCAAATCAGTAACAAACGAGGGACGGGAGGGGAGAGGAACAGAGAGATTACCAGGTATGGAGAGGCCCAAGGCGGCAGGGGGCGCGATGTGGCTTGACGTGCAACCGGCTCTCCACGCGCGATCTGAACCAGAAGAGCTGAGAGAGGAGAGGTCGGGAGCAGATCCGAGAGAGAGGAGAGGTTGGAAGCAGAGCCGAGAGAGAGCAGAGCGAAAAATCGCGGGAGGAGAGGACCTGGCGGTGAGGCGCCGAGAGAGAGAGAGAGAGAGAGGAGAGGAACGGAAGGAGGAAGGGCTGGGACAAAATCGCGTGAGGGAGCGAGAGAGAGATCGCTGGTTTTTTCCAGTGAATATTTTGGATTGCGACTAAGATTGATCTGCACGACTTTTAAAGCAGATTCAAGAGACCAAAGTTCATCAAATCAGTGTTGTAAAAAACGGTCGTTTCGGCTAATTAATCGGCTAATTAGTAGTCGTTGACGGCAATTAAATCGTGACCGATTTTTCTGATTAATCGGCCAATTATTTTTGATTATGACCGATTATTTTCAAATATTTCTAATTAATTGTTTGACGGTACCTGTTTGTTCTGCGAGCTCATTACGTTATTTACAACACTGCATCAAATTGTGCAATTATTTAGTTAAGTCCAGTATTTTTGATTGCCCAAAGGGAAAACAAGATTTGACGGCTTCATTCCATTTGTATAACCGATACTTCTCAATTTTTTGTTACAAAAAAATGTTATTTACAACATTGTTGCATTGTTTTATGATGTTTACCATCATTTAGCTTAGTTTATAGTTTTGTAGAATTCTAAAATATTGATACATGTACGATATTGTTTAATTTATTATTTGTTTAATATACGTGCTATGGTATTGTCCATGTATTAGACTCATTTGAAATGCATGTTTTTATCATTTATTTCTGAAAATTACAATTTTTTAATTCAAGCGCATATGTGAAGAATTATAATAGTTAACTTTCTTTGTTTAAATAGACATGACACGCCTATGAAGAGTTTTGTGTGAAGAGTTCATACATAAGTTATGAATTAAGTAGTTAAGTCCATGTACAGAATATTAAAACCATAAATATATGTGTGTTGGCTAGCATTGTCTATTTGCCCAAAATAAATAATTTTCTTTTCTAGCAAACAAAAACATAAACTGTGAAATATATACTCCAAGTTTACCTAACTATAAAATATTAGAGGATAATTAATAAAAATTATGAAATTAAAATTGAACTCCTTAAGTATCGATATTTTTAACATTTTTGATAATATGTTGGTTGTTTTGCATATCTTAATATTTTCCTTTGTTTTTCTAACTTTTTGTTATTGATTTTTTTGTTTAAATGGAAGGGTTCTAAATGATTTTTCCTTGTCAGATCTATTTATTACTATAACATTAAATCTCAAAATTTGTTTTGATTTACTTTATTTAACTGGTCTTATATATTTTTGATAAATTAGGTTAGAAAAATATTAGTTGTTAAATTGTAACCATCTTTCATGAACTGAATAAAAATATTTAAATTATATTATGGTTTTATTCTAAATTGTAGTTCTTATTTTACAAATGTTAAAATACAATATTAATGTTGAAAAAAATTATCTCATTTTGCTGGATTATATTACGATGAATAAAATATATATTCCAATAAAAGAATTTCTTAAAAGATAAAATCACATATACAATTTGTGCTTTGTTGGTACATTGTGGTACTTTTCAAAGAATTTTATTCGATTTTAAAAAAATGAACGGTTAATCTGAAAAATATCCATAAAAGCATTTGCCATAAAGTTTTTAATTATGTCTAGTTTGTATAAAGAACAACATAAATAATTTTAATGAGCAACACCAACATCCGTATATGGAGCGAAAGTGTGACTCTGGTTTTTTTGTTTTCTTTTTTTTGGTTCAGAGTAAAATTGGGCCGCTAAGAGTAGATTTAGGAGTGCCGATGGATACGGTGCGGATTGAATGAAGACGTTTTCATATCCATTTCTATATAGAATTGGTCTTATTTATACATATTCTTATCTATTAAGTTTTAATCTTATTCATATTTTATCCTTATCTATTAAGGTAACGGGTAATTGAACAAATAATGAGTAATCATCGAATAAATTAATATCTTATATAATTTAATCTAAAATATAATAAATAATTACTCTATTAAACATATCATATATATAATATCATAAAATAGAAAAATTATAAATTATTATTCGAATATGACAATATAAAATAAATATTAAATTATATATGATAATTTGTATAACTATAAATTTCTTATTATTATGATTAGATTGATTTATCGACATTTTAAATATGTTTTTTTTAGTAATTTACGATTAAATTATTTTTTCTAACAAGTACACAATAACTCATCCATATATACTTTTACTATATAAGCTAACAAAGAAAAAGTTTCTTACCTATAGTCATCCTCATACTCATTAAATTAAAAAAAATAATTCTTATCCATACTTATTTTATCAACTACAATACAGATCGAATAAACGGCTAAAAGAATTTTGTTGACAGCCCTAGATAGAAAGGCAGTAGTTAAACTGGTCCCACATAAGCTATTTTAAGCAACTTCAAAAATGTCAAAAAAGAAAAGCGAATATACAGATGGACAACACGGCAACAGCAAGACTTTATATATTTGTTGCAAGAGCTAACCGCTCTAATCTAAAAGCCAGACCAGATACGAAGCTTCTCTTCTAAAACCACCATGAATTTTCACACCACAAATAAGATGTTCTTCTTGGTGCTTGTTTCAATCTTGCTGTTTGCTTGTATATCTAATTCTCAAGCAACCCGGCTTCCCAACTCTTATTCCTCTCAGAAAGGTTAGCAATTTAATATCTTGTTTTGTTTTCTCTATGATTATATTATTTGAAACTTAAACTTAAGAACTTTAATTGTTATTTTTTTTAAAGTTCAGCTAAATAGGGTCATTAGAAATAAAACTAATTACAATTACACTTTAATTCTTTCACTGAACCAAACAGAAAAATCTTTTATTATTAAGGAAAAAAATTCTCAATGTAATAATAAAAGTAGCACTTTTAACACTTTTTAGAATTCTACCTGCAACTAATAATATCAGTCATATTGAGGATATGAGAAACAGAGAGCAATTGATGTTGTAAATCATGTCAGTTTTATCTTAAAGTACCAGCTAGTTATCATTTAAAAGCAATTTAAAATGAGACTACAGTAACTACAGTGATTAATTTGAACTGAACTGTTGTTATAAGCAGTTGAATTGATGATTGATTGATTTTTGTTAGCAAACAATTAATAACCTTTTGAGTATTGTTGTGTGTACAAACGGAGAAGCATTGCACGGTATTTTACCGGAGAAGGTAAACTCGAAGAGAGCACCGGGTCTTACGCCTCCTTCGCCAAAGGCTAACACCAGTCCACCTGAGGGCCCACATGATCGGTAAAACGAGACTATAGTTCTGCTATAAGATGAAATTATTTTCTCATTTAGTGTAATTTAATTCAAGTATATGTACATTTGATGATAATAAGATCGAGATCAAGTGTGTGTACTCAATAAACTAAGAATAATTATGAAAGATTTAGTAAAATCTTTGGAGAATATTTTGGAGATATATGGTTACTTTGCTTTATTTATTTTTTCATATATAGTCGCTTTACTTTCTTGTTTTAGTATGATTCTAATCTAAATATTATGAATTAATATCGAAATAATATTCATAAGATTTAAATATTATTCTGTAAAATTTAGATAGAGTTCTAGCCTACCTACTCTTTCTTCATTGTAATGCATAATTATTTGATTTATTTACTATTTAGTGATAAAAGTTTTGTTTTAATTTAATAGTCGAGAGTCCATCCTTTTTATATCTTTTATTGTATCTAATTATTTTCTTTTTAAAATATCTGGCACCCCGCTAAAAAATGACTAATAATTGTTCACAAAGAAATAAAAAGAAACAGAAGTGAATTCATGTTAATTTGTTTTCAATCAATTGATAATATTCATGTTGCCTGTTAATTATAAAAAAAAAATCAGTTAAATATATAAAGAGGGAAGGTGTCTTGGGATATTTCTCTTGATAGCTAGTACTATTAATTTTGGGTTATATGCAATTAATTACTAAGAGCATCTACATCCCTGAAACTATCAGAGTTTCTAATCTGATGTGGCAGTTTCTAAACCAGTTTCAGGGATGTAGACCAGTTTCTTATTTAGCAACTGTGCTCAAGAATTTCTTAATAAGAAATCGTTTATAAACTGTGAGTTGGCAAAATGATTGGCCGGTGTTCGCTTAATTTTTTTCTTTATTTTATTTTATTGCTGATGTGTCATTTTAGAAACTCTTAAATTAGTTTCAGGGATGTGAACCCTTAGAAACTCCATAGCCTATAATTTCTGAAAATTAGTTAGTAGTTACTTAGAAACTCTAAGAGTTTTAGGGATGTAGATGCTCTAAGAAATTTTTCAGGGAGCTCCAGTCTTCCTGACCGTCTGATCTGAGAGGAGTATCGCACGGTCAATATTTATCCTAATGTCTGAGATGAACTGTAAGATCCGGTATCCCTTTCGGTTAAGTTTTGTAGCCGGAAAAAAAAAGATAGATTTGTCTTCCCAAAAAAAATACAATCCAGGTCAATTCGGACGAATTCGTATCGGTCCTTCGAGTTGACTCAAATTTAGAGTAAAAGATCTGGACCGTCCGATTTAGATCCGTACTAATATTAAAGAGTCCCGTTCGTTATAGGTGTGGACTGGATTGGTCTGAATTCTGATCGCAAATTCAAAAATTAACTCAAACAGTGTGTTAATGCAAGAATATGAATTCAATTCGATTTATTGTCAAGCTAACTATCTAACACTTTCATTTTTTTATTTAAAGAATTTTCACAAGCTTGAGTTGAAGTTTCCGATTAAGATTTTCATTTCTATCTAACACTTTCATTTAATTAGAGCAGTGCTTCATTTTTTTATCTAACACTCCAAAATTCAGAATTGCCAAAAGGGAAGAGCCTCAAAACTTGAGTTGAAGTTTTCGATTAAGATTTTCATTTCTATTATTCCATCTAAGTAGCTCAGTAAATTAGTTATATAATAAACTTGTAGAATACCATTTTTTACTATTTTTGGAATTTTTTTACTATTTTTTATGATTCATGAAAGATGGCACAAAATCGGTCTACTTTAGCGTAATTTTGCGTAGTTTAGAGTAATTTACCGTATTTCAGCATAATTAGCGAAGTTATTGTAATTTAGTGTAATTCAACATAATTTATTGTAATATAGTGTATTTCAACATAATTTCAAGTAATCTAGTGTATTTTAGTATAAATATGCTAATTATAAATCAAAAGAAGTAATTTAACAAATAATTTAAACAAAAAATTCAAATTTTTAGTGTTAGATTTCATTATTTTGCTCTTCATATTGTCTCTAAAAGAAAGAAAAAAAAAGAGAAAAAACCGGTCATACCGGAAGCCGGCTATTTTATGACCGGTTTGGACATTTTTGGCGAAAGTCGGAAATTCTGGATATAAATATTAATTTTTAATTAACTTTGGATATTAATAAAAATATCAACGGATGACCGGTTTATTTTTGTATCCCCTAATTGCGCCTGAACTTTTGTTCTATTTGCCAAAAATGCTCTCTCAATCACCGATACAATTTGAAGCTCACCGAAGCACTGCTCTAATTATTTTCTTTGACATAGCTTTTGTACTCTTTTTTGGTAAAGATATTGACAAAGCTATTTTAACTACATGCAACGCAGATCAATAAAGATAAAATACATAAGTATTGACCGATGTGCTCCGTGAAGACAAAACCGCTCTGTTAATATCATAATCCAATTTTGTTCCCATTTGTTACAAGAAGGGGTGTGAAAACTATCAGTTTAAGATCTAAGAGCATCTCCAACCCAGCAATCCGTAAAAAATTAAAAACAGCTGTAAAGCACTATTTAAAAATTAAGTTCCTTTTAATTTGTTAACCACTCCATCTCAGAAATTGGGTCAGAGCCAATAGGAAAGATAACAAAGGAGTCAGAGCTAATAGGAAAGAGAGAGAGTATTAGCATGTCCAAAAGAAATCGTTTGCTTTATAAGCAAATTTGTTTTTTTAGCAATTAGCCTACAACCCAACAATTATATTAGCAATTGACACATCAGATTAGCAATTTAAAAACAATTACCATTGTAGATGCTCTAAGCAAAGTAATCCGAATCAGGATTACTAAAATTCAATATAATCACATATTTGCCAATCATGAAAAAATTTCCTAGCATTTTACAAAAAACTCCCATCATTTTTGGTTTTAACAAGCATTACAACATGCCATCTTAAAATTCAAATTCACATTAAAGAGGAAAATAAAAGATGTCACAATTAATCTAAGATAAATTCCTATGCTTCCATTTCACCATTCACAACTTTTGTTTGACGAGGAAGAAAACATCCTATCTTCCGATATCCGACTGCAAGAATTATTACCGAAACAAGATGAGTTATGTTCCCAAATGGGAACGACAATCGGATTGCAACTGTTGGGTAATCAGGCCCTAAATTCAGATTTTTAGCAAAAAGCCACAAAATTCAGACCGAGAATTTTCTGAAAAATTATGTTTAAGAATTTATCTTGCTAAATTACTTTTAATAAAATTTTCCGACAAATTCTGTTCGGGAATTTACCGTAAAATTCTGATTAGGTTTACGGTGCGGAAAGAACGTAAAATCAAAATTTCACATTCTACCATAAGCCGAGGATCTATTTCCCGATTGATTTCTAAAATAATACTTATTTAACATTTAAATAAATTAAATAACATTTGTACATTTTTCCAAATTCAAATTGGAATGCAGTGTAACTCGGTTACGTAGCACCAGCCGTCTGATGCCTCTATCAGTTGTCCACCAGGAACAACCAGAGAGTCGGTATTTCTTTTGCCAGAAATACTATGCCGACTATTCGCTTAAAACACTATTCACAACTCGCAAGAATATACATGGATTACGTATTTCTTTCTTTTCTACACAAATCACTATTTGGAAGATAATACGAGAAAGAGAAAATATAACCGAATCGAATCGAGTTCTAACAACTTCTATTATTTTCTCTCACCCCACATGCTCTTTTATAGCCTATAGGGTCGGTTCAAAAAGGACCAAAATGCCCTTGGCAAGGTCGGTTCTAGGGGAAAAGACCGAAATGCCCCTTGAGCCATAAGCCCAAAATTCAATTGAATCAATTTGGGCTTTCAATTTGGACTTTTAATTTAAATTCTAAATTTAAATTTGGCCCAAATTCTAATGGGCTTTTGACCCAAAATATTAATTCATAATTAATATTTATAATCCATTTAATATCAATATAATTATTCTGAATAATTATATTTTCTTGCGATTGTTGTTGCGATAAATTTATACAACGTGTCGTACACGCTTATAAATTTAATCTGTTTAAGCTTGTCCTCTCTATGACATTTATTTATTAATTATAACACTTTATAATTAATCAAATAATTAATTCTCTGATTACTTTCCTATTGGTGTGACCCGATAGGATCTGTGTTATGTTGACAATAAAATTAAAACTCATTTTAATTCTATAAATCATAAGCGGCATCTGGCAGAATGCATTATGACTACCCAATTGACACAGATGATCTTGTACAATACAATATCACGATCCAGTAAACAATTTACTCGTGTTAATTTTTATGTCTCATAGTATCAGATCAATTTCAAGGTAGGTATGTGTCATCCTTGCAAACTTAATCTTTTCTCGATCTTAAGTTTGATTATCAAATATGATTAACTCTTTAATCATACCGCGCGCTGATAACCCTACTTTATCAAGAGGCCTAGTGATACTATCACCCGTAATGTATACGAGGGACAATAGTAGTCTTGGTGAACATCTCCCCTCCGCACAAGTCATGTATACTGAAATGTCATCTGTATAGCTACTTTTTATGGATAGCGTTGAACAACACTCACGAATACACACTTCTCATGTAGGAAAGATGAACCACCTTATACTTTAGAACTTAACACTGAATGAAACATTAATGACATGAACACAATTCCATTTAACGTTTCATTTAGGGTCTGTCAAATACCATGTTCTCTAACATGTATCTATGTGATTAAAATGACAACTCTTTGTTTATGGTTTGTAAAACTTAACCATCATTTAATCCACATACTAACCTTTGATTGGTCAATTAGTGTTCTTTGCTAATTACCACGGTTAGTGACTATTAAGAGTATTTATCATCTATATTATGGAGTTCTACAATTTCAAGTCATTAACTCGAAATGATTCATAAATTCGATAAATCTCAAAGAACAAAATGATAATTTTATTAATCATCAATTATATGAACAAATATATAGAATAAATTTATCCTATGATTGACTTCTAGATTATTACACTAACATCAACTATGTACGAGATCGTCTGAGCAAGTGCCCATGTGAAGGAAATCAAAGCTACCGTCCCCACCATCCGTTTCGGGGGTTCTTCTCCATGCAATTTTAAATCGCGATACACAGAAAACAAAAGGATAATGAACAACATAACCGCGGAGGCGGTGAGGAAGGTGAATGCCATTGTATCATGCATTGCGAGGTAGACGAATAAATTCGGAACGAGAACGACATAGACATGTTTGAGAGCTTGTCCCAACATGGAAGGATTCAGACCGGTACCGGTGATAGTGGTGGTGATAGTGGTGGTGGTGGTAGTGGTGGTGGTGGTAGTGAGTGTTTCTCATTGTGTTCATCAAATTGTTTCTCTTCCATTTGTAAACTAATTAAGGTGATGTTTTGTTTTTCAATGTTATTGAAATATTGAATTCTTTTTGGTGTTAGCGGAGGAGAAGATTACAATGTTATTTAAACAAAAATTGTGAGGTCAAATATTGAAAAAAATAATAAATAGTAGTTTTTGACAATACATTTCATTTTAGTTGAAATTTTTTAGTTCTTTTCTTGTTGAATAACATTTTATTTATTTAATTAATTAATTTAATTGTTTGATACATATTTATATTTTAATACATTTTAATCTAGAATCGCTATTTGATTTCCTGTAAATCTTGTCAAGCTTTGTTAACCAAATTATTTATATAATAGTGTATTTCCCATGCACAATCTCAGTATTAATATAATTGAAGGACCGAGATATTTCTTTTACTAGTCTCTTAAACCTAACAAACTCCACGGTGGCAGTTTTTTTTTTTTTTTTTTTTCAGGGTATACGCTCTGTAACCATGAACAAAAAAACCGCAAAGACTAAAATTTATTTTATATCAATATTCACTATTCAGAACGAAATACAATTTTATGGGTTATATACACTGCTCCTTTTTAATGCATAAAATCTCGAAAATATGTGCATTTGATTAAAATCAAACCTTGATATAGTAAGGAATTTTTTTAATTTAATCTTAATTTGTAATGTTTTGATTTGAGAGTTTACATGTAATTTATCACAGGTTAGATAATAATTTTTAATTTTATATTGTACCGGAGTACGCAAAGTTCTCTTAATTCCTTTTTAAAACCAATTGACTTGAAAATGACATTAACTTTTCCATGTTTTATGCACAGGTAATATGTACTCATAAGGTTCCAGATTACATTAATTGACTTCTCCACAACATATATTTTTTAGTATGACCTATGCTAAAAGAAGATAAATAAATTAAAATAATTGAAGATTTTTCTTTCTTCTAGATGGGTAACAAGCAAAATGTAGAACAATTAGAATTATCTGAATTCACCCTCTCAAGTTGAAGAAATTCAATGTGGACTGCGTGACTGCTTATACAGTTTGTGTGATTTCTTTTCTACTTTATCTGTATTTGGCTATTTGCAGAAAATTTGGTATTTTTTTAAAGGAATTATTGTTGTGGCCCATCGAAATTTATAAAAATTTTCTCTTAGCAATAAATGAAATAAATCTAGTAATATCATACATTCTAATTTTGTAAATGAGTCATTAGTAAAGCGGTCAAGTTCTCTCTTTAATTGTCATTGTATCGGCATGGGCTTAAATTAAATAGGAAGGATAATTAATGTATATCTTTTGTTTCTAATTAGACAACAGGCGTATGTAACTTGCCACATAAAAATGGTCGTGCATCAGTGTAGAGAGTTATATATATAGTCCAGAATACAAAGAGTTCAATAAAACGGTGCATTAATTAGTATATAATTATCATATAGCTTTTTTTGTTTTTGGAGCCTGAAATGAATTTTGGTGTCTTATTATCACTTTTAGGAGCTTTTTTGTCCTTCACATAAATATAATTGCATATTATATTTGTGGGAAAGCATTGTTTTATCATTGCTTTAAATCAATGTTTAGATGCTACGTACGGTAAATAAAAAGGGGTATAAGATAGTTATTAAAAACATTTACAAAAATTATATGCTCGGAATTAAATATGGACTATGATTTTGTCAGTATTGAAGAAAATTGATTGAGATAAAGAATATCTAATCCAAAATTATAGAGAATTCAAAGGGACATGCGCCTTCTCAGTATTTAAGAAAATTAAATAGAAGAATTACCTCTTTGATATAAACGCCATCAACAAGGTGATATACAATGAACAGAGAAGATATACCGTCTATAGAACTACTTGTATTCTTCATCTTTTCCAAGAAATATTTATTGCTTTTCCATCTTATAAAAGGGAGAAATTAAGCAGGACAGTAGAAACCCATAGTACAAAAATTCTACTTGCATTGCTCTCCGTTCTATTGTAATATCAAATACTTATCCATGGGCATGTCACTCTCCACACAATGTCCCATTGACACAATAGAAACCACAAGGAGCATAAGAAGAATTGAAAAAGAGACTAGATCACATATGTTTACAATTGCGGGGTACTCTTTAGATAAGGATATTGGCAAAGGGAAGTTTCTCGAATCAGCCATTTTTAATGTCGGTGGACATGATTGGAGTATCAAATACTACCCAAATGGTTGTCATACGACAAAAGATGACGAACTATCTATACATCTTAGCCATAAAAGCATGTCAGAATGTGTAAAGGTACAATTTAGTTTTATTATTCTAGACCAAAATGGATGTGTTTTATCCTTAAAGAAAACAATAGGACCTAGAAGTTTCAGATCCGATTCGGATTGGGGCTATCCTCCATTTGGTAAAAGAGCAGTGCTCGAGTCAATTATTAAGGATGATTGTTTCGTAATTAAATGTGTCCTTAGTGTTTTTAAAGTTTTTCCTGTGGAGCGAGCATCATCAGAAATTGTTGTTCCGCTTGGTAGTATCCAGCAGCAACTCGGCCATCTTTTGGAGAATGGAAATGGAGCGGATGTTACATTTGAAGTGGATGGGCAAACTGTTAGTGCTCACAAATGCATTCTCGCTGCGAGATCTTCAGTCTTTTTGGCACAATTTTTCGGTCTGATGAAGGAAAAATCAGACACAACAATTAAAATTGAAGAAATGGAAGCTCCAGTGTTCGAAGCACTGCTTCATTTCATATATAATGATTCATTTCTTGGTTTTGAAGAGAGTGAAGAGAAACATGACACTAAATTAATGGCTCAGCATCTCTTGGTTGCGGCTGATAGATACGATTTGGAGAGATTAAAGATAATATGCGAGAAGATCTTGTGTGATAGTATCAACACGAGCAATGTGGTTACCGTGTTGTCTTTAGCTGAGAGGCACAATTGCAATCATCTCAGAACAAGATGTTTAAAATTTTTAGCCTCTCCTGAAATTCTTCAAGAGATAGCAGCAACTGAACAATTTAAATTTTTAATTGGAAGTCGTCCATTACTTTTGAAGAAACCATCAGTGAAACAGCAATTTAGTTTCCTCCTTCCAGTTACAGTTGTTCTTTTCATTTTCTTTTTCTCTTTTTTTTATGGTTGGCGGCGAAATGCCGCTTGCTTTTCTTTTTCACCAGACAATAATATATGTACTGCAACATAGATGATATATGCATTGCGTTTTGCAATATAAGAGGTGTTTGTGTGTGTCTATATATATGTCTTGTTCTTGTTATATGTGATTTATATATCACAACAATTGTTATTAATTTGTTTGGCCATGTTATATATCACATAATTTTATCCTGAGAATTCCTCTAATGGATAATATATTTATTTTTGTCATATGGTTATGGATTATACTTTTGAGTACTCCATATTATAATGAACTTTCATTCTGAAAATCTCCTTATTCTTTTCTCCACATTATACCCAAATTAGAGACTCTTGTAATGATTAACATCCGTATGAATCAAACTATAATTTCTCTGAACCTGATTAAGAGGTTTCAGCAACTCTGTTTACATGGTATTCAAAATAGTCGTTCAAGCAAAATTAAAAGTTTAGACCAAGAAATGATAAATACTGCAAGCAAAATGACAATAAAGTAACTGATCAACTAGTCAAAACTAAATTAGTGGTAAAACAGAATATTTATTCAAATAACTAACTAATGATAATAATATACTCCAGTCCAGCCCTCTCACAGCTAGTATGTTTTTTGACATGACCCAGCAAAATATATTGAGAAAACACAGAAACAAAATCAAAGCAGAATTGGGACAGCAACGTTTTTTTTAACTCTCCTTTTTGACTGGGAGCGGCGATGACAAGGAGAAAGCTTCTCACACTGGAGGACGGCTGGATGACCTACCAACGGTCACACCACCAACTGAGGCGCCCCAACCACCGTGTCAGAAGACATGGCTGTCCACCCGTACCAGGTCAGAGAAATTCTAGGACGAAAGGACTTCCCAAAGCTCTCCAGAGGCAAACATGGGGCATGTAAGACTTTTACAAACACCTCACAAGTACGGTACACCTACAGTCATGGCTTTAGTGCCTTATTCCCATCACCCATCACCCAGCGCCGTTTACAGGCATGGCATCAGTACACCCCACCCTCTCCTGGATTGAGATCTGCCGCGATCCGAAGCCTGTGAATAGTAACCCTGAAATCTCTGCTTTTTCAAATCCAGCCGTCCAACTTTTTATGTGCACGTATTTCGAAACAGCTGGTTTTTTGTGCACGCATCTCGAAACAATTCAACAGCTGGATTTGGAAAAGCAGAAATTTCAGGGTACTGTTCACAGGCTTCTGATCGCAGCAGATTCTCTTCCCCCTCTCCTCACAAAGCAACACATATACAACAACCAAATCCCACATTCACTCCCATTGCACCCCCATACAAAGTCACCTTCAAAATGGCAGCCAAGAGGAACCCAACCCCAAACTTTCATCAACACAGCCAGACTACCCCCACATCTCAACCAAACCGTGCACCAATGGCTAGCTCTTATGCAAACCTACTAAGGCGCCCTATTCCCAGTACTCTCCCATTCCAGGTCACCCCGAGACATCACCCATGGCAACTCTTTACATACCAGAACCCTTGAACCAGCAAAGGCCCGGCGTCATCGGACTGGGCATCCCAAACGAAAGATACACCCCAGGCCTTGCCTACCCCCCCAACCCGAACCACCACCTTTGGCGTGGCCGGTGCTATAACTGTCTAGCCATCGGCCATGACCAAAGGGAATGTACCAAAACTGACAGGGTTTGCGCATCCTGTTGGGAAACGGGGCACGAAGCACGATCATGCCCTAAACCTCCTCAGCCGAAATTTGACCCCCTCCAACCTAGAGGTCACTTAGGAGAAGAGAGCATGCCTCTAGACATACCACACACGGCCACGGTCTTTATGCCGGAGTCTAACCAAATGCAAAAAGATAGAGCTGAAATGTCACGTGCGGTGGTGATAGATGCACGCCTACAGCTAAACCCTGACCTCGCCTCGATACTGTTTGACCCTAAAAAGTTACTACTTAATATTCAATATAATGAGTAGCTACTTTGGGGCAATTAAACATGCTTAGAAAATGTCAACAAGTTGCACAACAGCATGTTAGAATTCTAGGTGATGATCTACATGTGGAACCTCGAGTTTTAATGTGTACAATGATAAAAAAAATATGAAACAATCAATTTCTAATGAAATTAAATTAAGCTGGATGATGTTATGGGTGCAAGAAAATGGTGGCTCTTAACAAGTCCCAGTTTCAGAAATACCCTGGGTACAAAATTAAGGACCTTAAACAAAACCCAACAAAGAGGGCCCGCGTGTCAGCGACCCATCTACAAATCCGCTGGGGCCTCGATTTGGATAAACCCGGAATATGAACATTAAACTCTATGGACCGATCGGACAGCAACACAGCTCACGGTGAGCCAAGATCATACAAGACCCGCACAATGTCGCTGGGTTTTAAAATTCCAGCGGGTGACCCCTTCGTGTTGCCTAGACCCGGAGCATGCAAGAACCGTGCAGTGTCTCAAGCTGTCAGCGAATGGGTGTATCATGAACCGCATCTACCGAAATTTAGTGATATAAGAAATGGAATTCAAAACCAGCGGGTGACCCCTTCGTCCTATGTGAACCCGGTATTCTGTAGACCAATATAGAGCTCATGTGTGGTCTATGGCGAAACAGGTGCACTCAAACCTGAGACATAAAATGTTAAAATAGTCACTGGCGAGGCTGACAGGCAGGCCCACACATGTCGGTGCCTTCTCCTTGGCTGCAAAACGTGAGCCTCAATCCATGGCAAGGCCTTCAAACCGAAATCCGGGCCTTCCAATTTAGAAGCTACCAGTGGTTCAGATTCACTCAATTGTTGGATCAATGAGCTGACATTTCCCCACTGGCCACAAGGCAACAAAAAGAATGCTTAAATAATAAGCAAACTCTCACAGACCATTGATCGAACATCTGATGGTCATGATGAAAAACCAGTATAGAGGCAGCAAGCCGAAACCCTAATCCTGCCTTATATAAGGCACCCCAAATGCAAACTCCAGATATACTTCATCTTCTCCAGAAAGCTTTGAGCAAGAAACAAGAGAGAAAACCCCATTTTTACACCAAGGCTAGGTTAGAAGCTTGAAGTTTTCTTAAGCAAGGCTAATAGGTAATTAATACCTATGTAATGTAAGGCTCTTGATGAGCAATGTTATGTAAATATTCTGTTTTTTAATCGAAATAAAGAAGGGTTTTTTGATGATTTTCTTGTTTGTTCTTCATTACTTTAGCTTTATCCCTCACCTCTTCCTCTTTTATTTTATTTCTAAAACCTTCAAAAATCATGGATGTGAGAGTTGCATAGTTTCTAGTTCATCTTAGGATGAACAAAAAATGGAATATGTAACTTGAGGATCAAATAAAAGTATATTTTCCCTTTTTAGTTCCTTTCTTTGCATCTTTCATGAAATAATAATGAAAAAATATAAAAATGTGATTCTTCTTACCTTTTTATTTACTTTGCATAAAAATATATATAAATATATATAAGTATTAATATTTATATATGTTAATATTTTATCATCTCTTTTATTTGGAGTTTATGAAATAAAAATAATAAAGTTTTGATCTTTGATATTTTCTCCCCTTCTCTAAACTCTTTTAATTTCTTCTAAAAATAATTAAATAGTAGAAGTATGAGGGTTGAGCCATGAGGTCTCCCTTCATATGAAAACTATATTAATTATTTTGTGAGGATGTTAAAAGAAAAATAAAGTGACAACAAAAGAAAATTAAACACAAGAGGTAGTAGGGTTGAGCCATGAGGTCTCCCCTATTATTCTCTCAACCTAAATGATCAAAGGGCCTATTTGTGCAAAGGGATTAATTTAGTCAATAATTAGTGCATTTACATGCATGAATATTGGCAAGAATTAAAAACTATGTGCAAATGGGGAGAAATTGAAGTCTAAAGTATTAAATGATATTAGCTTTGGCTATGATATGTCATTTGTGCTTTAAACTTGTGATATTTCAATGACCCTCCCTTTTTAGATCCATTTGTGTATGGAAGAATACTTGATTTCCTAAGCCAATATGCTAAAGGAAATTAAATATTCCAAATATATGCAAATGATGGAAGATGGAAGGTTTGAAGTGTAAACAAATGACAAGTTGGATGTTTGCATCTCTAAACCTAAGGAAATCTTAATGACATGTTCTTCAAAAAACATCAAAAACATGATTTTAAACAAAATCAGGGGCTTCTTTGCATAAAACCACATTTTGGCAGATTTTTGGCACCATTTTCGGAATTTTTGGATTTTTTCCTTTCCCTTTTGTTCATTGGTACCAAAGATATAGCAACAAAGGCCATGAAAAGTCCCTAAAAATGATGTTTAATTCATGGAATTAGTTGTAAATATTCTAAATCAGTCCCTAGTACCCTCTGGAACAATGGACCAACATTACACTACAAAGCATGCACCAATGACACAATAAAAGCCCTCTAAAGTGTCAAAATGACCTTTTCTGGTAAACAGTACCTTCTGGACTGGTACAGGGACCAAAATAAAAAATGGACTTCACCACTGGATAGAGGACTTCAAAACACACAAAATGGACATCAAGTTTGCACTTTTCTGACTACGTTTCGATTTTATACGAATTTTCAAAGTTCAGATCCAAAAAATAGAAAAACAGCATTTAAAGAAAAAGGGGGCTGCTGTTGGAAAATGGGCAGTATCGAATGACAGAAAAAATCAAAACATAAAATAAACATCATAATTAAATAGAACATTTCAAAACACACAAAATAGACATAAAGATCATATTTTTCTGACTTTGTTTCAAATTGATATGAATTTTTAAAGGTTGAATTGCTAAGTATAAGTAGAAATCCAATAAAACAGCTGCACGGATCTTAAAGCAATCTGAGACCCTCCATTCCGGCGCCATAACAGGATTTGAATGACAGCACGGGCTTTAAAGTCCAGAATACACATCAAATGGCCAGCACGAATCCTGAAGCTCAGCCCACATCCTAAAGCCCAATACACGAATCTAAGAGACCCAAAAACCCGAATCTTAAAGCCCAAACAATAAATAAAATTATAAATCAATCCCCTTTTTATGGAAAACCCCCTCTGATTTCCCAATATTTGCAGCGAAGCCCCTGTAAATTTACAAAAAGGCCCCTGACAGCACAAAACTCTCAAAAATAAGCCCTTAGAGGCCCAAATTTCACATGAAACCTTGTCTAAAACCCAAATCACAAAACCACACCCTTCCAGCTTTGTAAATAAGCCCCTGGAAAAACATAAATATTTACAAATAAGTCCTTTTTGGCTATAACTTCTTCATTTCAAGTCCGAATTGACTCAAACCACCTCCAAATGAACCCAAATTGAACCCTCCATCTTTCTAAACCAAAATTGAGCATGTCCGGACATCAGCCAAGCCCTGAAATGACGAAAATACCCTTTTCTTCATATTTCAATCATTTTCTCTTAAATAAAAAGGTGTAAATAAAGCATACATATATCTTCTCAAGTACAAATATGTTTATAAATAAATAAAAATGTGTAATAAAGGTATTTTAACGATAATCATTACACCTCATGATGCACATTAATTAAATACCTAAAACAATGGTAAATTAAAGAAACACACGAAAACCAAGTACATGAGCTTCCCCTTTTAGCCCTTTTATTCAATACACAACAAATAGGCATAAATCCTGGAATGAACGAGGTATTCAGCATGGCTTGGGAGGGCCATCTGATGTAATTAACAGCGGGGGCTTGCGCCCGCTGGGAGTTAAACGTCCCCACAATCATTAAACTCTCTCGATGGACCGATCACGAATCGTAGGTCCGTCGAGGGTGAACCAGAAGGAATAGCGGAAAGAAAGAAATGAATGTTTCGAGTTCGATGTTCTTTAATCAACAGAGAGCATTGAACCACGAGACATTTAAATACACATGCACACACCTTCCCATACCAACAGCTGTGCAACTTTCTGCGCCCTACAAATACAGGAGGTGCTGATGAGCACATGCAACACGGCATATCCGTTCCCCTTAACCCATATGACGGGCACGCAATACCTCTTGCTGCTCCAACCGGGAGTCGATCGACACACCTTCCTCATGTCACACGCTCGCCAACTCCAAAAGATAGGCTATGTCACGTACCCTTGGAACCCGGCGGTCAATGGATACGTTATGCAGCTCAAATACAAGCTGTGGCTAGAGCTAAGCAACTTGGCACCCCTCACCTGGACTATAGAGCACCTGCTAGCAGCGGCTAGTTCCTTCGGTATAGTTCTTGAGCATGCACCGCTCACCAACACCACCTCACTCGAAAAAATCATGCTTGTTGTGGCAGTACCAAAGCTATCCTCTGTTCCCAAGAACATAACGATGTGGATACGCAGTATTGCTCGGGATTTCAAGGTCAAAGTCCACGGGTGGGTGGAGGAGCCAGTACAACTCACCACTCCGCTAGACAGCACCCCCTCAGCCGAGTTCTTCGACGAAGTACAAGCTGAAAACAGATCAGCCATAAGTCTACAAGTGGATCATCAGGCCGAAGACAACATATCTATAGACTTTGATATTCTGTTTGCGGCATGGGAAAGCATGCCGGCAGGTGAACAGAGAGAGCGATTACATGCAGTGCTGAGAAGTACCCCATATTACGACGGAGGGAACGCACGGGAAGCACCACTCCCGGCCCCGGCAGGATCACACCAGCCTCGGTCACCAACCACGGACAGAGGCAAGGCACTGGACGAGTCCAGTACGCCTCCCACTAGAGACCCAACGTCTCCATATAACGGTATAGCATTAATGAGAGGGACCAGCACGCGCCGCTCAGGAATTTTCAAATTCCTGAGTACGGAGCCACAGGAGTTCTCACCAAGCAACAGTGCAGGGCCCCACCAACCAACCAATTTTCTCTTGAAGAACGCGCCCACCAACTAACTGAGACAGAACCGGGCCTGGAATTAAACTCAGACATTCAGCAGTTGGCAGGCCCTGCTGGTCTCGGCCCACTAACCGACCCAGCAAGTAGCTCTACTCCACAGCGGCAGGCCCAGCAGCAGAACCAACCTACATCAGGCCACCCGCAGCAGGCCGTGACAGAGTCAGCCCGGCAGAAACCAGGCCGTAGGGACCAGGCTGAGAGTGAATCGGCCCAGCATGAATCGACCCCTCGGGTCCAGGCTAAGCCAGCAGGGGACCAGCGGGTCTCTGACCATCAACAGCAGGCCTCCGAGGCAAGCTCTCCGCAGGCCCAGCTGGATCCGGGCTGTGTGCACTTTCAACAGCAGAGGGAAAATTCAGATTCAGAGGAGAATAGGGCTAGAGGCCTGTCTGGGAAAGAATTCAAATATTATCAACAGGGATCCGACACAGAGGAGATAGCGACAGAATTATTCCCCTCTCTTAGTCCAACTTCACAAGGTCAATTCAACAGCGAAGATGAATTTCCGGGCATGGATGCAGATCCCAGAGACCACTGTTCAGACCCGATAGACATTGATACTCACTGTTTAATGATGGAATTTGGGAAATGGGGAGAAGAGGTTGCACGTGAGCAGGTGGCATACCCCGAACAGCCAGCAGGGGGCGAAGAGGAGACCCAACAGGAAAGTGAGAACGAGGAGACGCTGGGGGGAGAGGAAACGTGCCTTAGGCGCAGTAGGAGGATCCAAAACAGGGGGGTCCCACCTCCTATGCGCCCCCAAAAAAACAAAAAGAAAGAGGATCGGCCAAGAGCCGACGGGGAAGGCTGATAAAACTGATGAACAAAAAATACTGCTGCAGGCACTGGCTGATGAGTCTCTCAAGGAGACCCCACTGGACGAAGGAACCAAGAACAAAGTAAAAGTGTACTGCGGTCTGACAGTGAATCCGGGGGCAGAAATTGGCCAAGGTTCGACTTCAGCAGGGCCGGCTGAGAAAGAACATGGCTACAAATACTATGAATCAGCTCTCGAAGCCATGCAGTATAACTCAGAGGAGGAGCTCTCCAATGAGGAGAGCATTAACCTCTCCGATTAGGGTCGGGTAGTTAATGTTAGGACCAGTTAGCGAACTATTGGGGGTTTCTTTTTTGTTTAAGCTAGTGAATCCCTTTATTTTGAGTCTCAACCTATGTGTAATGGTTTAATGATGATGAATTCTAAAATTAATCTTTTGAATTGGAATGTCCGAGGGTTGGGTGATTTTCACAAGTGTGCGACTGTGAAAGAAACTGTCATAAATTCTAAATGTGATCTAATATGCCTCCAAGAAACAAAATGGAGCGAGCATTCTATATTTCGAGTTAGGCAAGTGTGCCCCTCGAAATTTAGAGAATTTATGGCACTAGATGCAGTGGGATCTAGAGGAGGTGTAGTGCTCGCGTGGAGCACCACATACTCGTGTGTGACTAAATATGAGCATAATTAGACCGTCAGTGCGGTCCTCAAAACTGCCAACTTAACTTTCTTTGTAACAGGGGCATATGCACCGCAAGCGGACTGCGAAAAGAGCCAGTTTCTGGATGAATTGAGGCAATTAAGACTCCTAAATGATTACCCTTGGATCATTGTATGAGACTTTAACATGCTGCGATCTCAGGAGGAATCAACAGGGGGAGCAAGGAATGCAGGCACCATGTTTCAATTCAACAATTTCATCTCAGATACATGCCTCATCGATGTACCAATGCATGGGAGAAAATTCACCTGGACAAGCAAACGACCTAACCCAACCTTATCCAGACTAGATCGGGCATTGATCTCGGGTCACTGGAATTCCCTTGGAATGTCCTACTCTTTAAGAGACTTGCCACAACCGGTCTCAGACCATGTTCCGTTGGTACTCACCATTGAACAACACCGCAACCTGGCAAGACGACCTTTCAAGTTTGAACTCTTCTGGCTTAACTACCAGGAAACCCAGACGATCGTGGCTGCAGCATGGGCTTCCGTACAGCATAGTGACAACATTGCAAGAACATTTCAACTCAAAATATTTGCGGTCCAGAGAGCACTAAAAGAATGGGCGCACCGCAAATTCGATTCGTCTGAAACCTACCTAACTCGGTCAAAATGGGTGCTCAGGCAGCTGGACAGGGCTGAAGAGCAGAGGCACCTCAATAGGACTGAAATGCAATTGAGAATATCGCTCAGGGAGCATATCTTCAGATTGGCAAGTGAAAAGGAAATAAAGTGGAAGCAACGGTCTAGGTGTAGGTGGCTTAATCTGGGAGATAAGAATACTGGCTACTTTCATCCGGTGGCCAATGGTAGGAAAAACCAAAATGCCATAATAACCCTCGAGGCAGAAGATGATACAACAACAGCACTTACAGGGCTTCATCCTATCCTACTTCACACGGGTACTTGGCCAGGCACGAGCAGACAGACCGACCTTTGACCTCACTGGATTGGTGGGCCCCAAACTTGACCAGCAACTTCAGCACCTCGATGAGGATATCACCAAGCAAGAGACCCTGATGGCACTTAATCAGATGCCAAAGCACAAGGCTAGCGGACCGGATGGCCTCCCGATTGAATTCTATCAGAGGTTCTGGGACATTATTAGTGACGATCTCTTTAGGCTGATCACAGAACTACATAATGGAAGAACTAACATCTCTGGCTTGAATAGGGCAGCAATTACACTGGTCCCTAAGAGAACGGGGGCGAATAGAGTCACAGATTATCGACCAATTAGTGTTATTAACACGGTCATCCGCCTAATCACAAAGATACTTGCCAACAGATTACAGCCCCAACTGCAAAGCATAGTATCCAACAACCAGACGGCCTTCGTCAAAGGTAGGTCCTTGATCGAATCCTTCCTCGCCGCTAGGGAACTCCTCTATGCCTCCCACGATCACAAGACCCCGACGGTGCTATACAAAGTGGACTTTGAAAAAGCCTTTGATATGGTAGACTGGTGCTTCCTAACCAATATACTCATTGAAAGAGGATTCCCGCCCAGGTGGCTCTCCACGGTATTAAACATACTGCAATCCTCGCACTCGGCAATAAAAATCAATGGAAATCTCACGAGATTCTTCAAACACAAAAGGGGCTTGCGACAAGGAGATCCTCTCTCCCCTCTGCTGTTCATTGTGGTAGCAGACTCACTTAAGTGGTTCATATCTAACGCGGGGTAGGAGATGCACACATCGATCCATATCCCCACCACAGTCATAAAATATGCAGACGACACTCTCATTATCACTGAGGCACACCCAGCAACCCTCAAGGTACTATCGCTGGTATTGGAAACATACGAATCACTATCGGGGCTCAAAATAAACAGGGCTAAGAGCAGCTTCCTCCCGATAACGGTGCCTACCCAAGCCATCCCTCTTATTCAGCGGATTCTCTCAAGCCTACTGGCTCAGCTACCAATGAAGTACCTCGGACTACCGTTGACAATAAGAAAACCGAACAAGGACCAATTCCAGCCAATCATATTGGCTATCCACAATAGAATTGCAAGTTGGAAGTCTAACCTCCTATCATACGGTGGTCGAATCGTATTGGTTAAATCGGTACTATCGGCCCTCCCACTACACTACGCCCAAGCATTTCGTCTACCAAAATGGGTGATCAAACACATTGACCGACAGAGACGGAGGTTCCTTTGGAAAGGCAATGAGCAGTGCAAACCAATTAATTGCCTCATTAACTGGGAAAAAATATGTGCACTCAAGCAAGAAGGGGGGGTTAGGAATTATAAACATCGCTGACCAAAACGCTGCGCTAATGGTCAAGTGGTTATGGAAAATGCACAATGAAGAAAATGGTTTGTGGGCAAAGACACTATTAGAGTTATATGGTCTCTCACACCACGAAGATCTGGGCACTCAGAGTTCATACTTCCTTAGGTCTCTGGCAGAATTCTCACCTTTTTTCAACTGTTCCGTGATGCTCGACCAAGCCTCAAACAGACTCACCTGGAAATGGACGGAAAGGGGATTTACCACGGCATTGGCCTACAAGGTGCTACACAGAAAAGGAGTACGATGTGAGTTCTATAAGGTGATATGGACACTCAAAATACCAACAAAGGTGAGATTCTTTGTTTGGCTTTTCATGAATGATAAATTGCTAACAAGGGAGGTCCTCACCAAAAGGGAATGTTTGGTGAGTTGGGAATGTATCATGTGTACAACTAATGAGTCTGAAACACGGGACCACTTGTTCTGGGATTGCAACTTTGCGAGGGGTTTCTGGTCGGATCTCTTTGCGACACTTAACCTTACTCCCCCTGCACATACCGCCCTCGCACATGAGGTGTGGTGGAACCATAGAATGTCGCTGTCCGGGGAACAGAGGAAAAAATGGGACGGGGCCTGGTCGGGGGGGCTCTGGATCCTATGGAAAGAGAGAAATCGGTTGATATTCTCCAATGACCGAAAACAAGCGCATATATTGATAAATGAAGCAACAGAAGAAATTTCCTTTTGGTCAGCCCAGTGCTAGTAGGAGTAAGGTCAGGGGTAGAATGGGCACTAATGATCGGGCTCGTTCCTTCGTAGTGCTACTTAGTGTTTTATTTACCAGTTGAATTATGTATAAATAAGATCAAAACTCTACTTAGGAGATGTAAATAATTTTTTATCAATATATCGATGGCCGGCTTCTGGCCAGCTATCCTTCAAAAAAAAAAAAATCAAAGCAGCAAGGAACTTCTTTTCTTGAATAACAGAATACACATAGCCCCTTGTTTGAATTACCAGTTTACCTCATAAATTTCCCTATCATATTATTGGAATTATTGTCAAAAGCACCTTGATAGCTTAATTAGATTATGGAAAATTTGACGTGAAACCGAACACGTAACGTATACCTTAACTTCCGCAATCTTTGTATTGTGAATTTGTGAACTCAGTTATAACCATCTTTTACTCTCTTCAGCATTCGTTTTTATTTTCTTTCCTTTTTGACATCTTAATTAAATCTACATAAATATAATATGCGGGATTTTTTTTTTAAACATAATTAAAAAAAATAATTTTACCAAACCAATATGATTATTTTTTTTTTTACAAAAACCATAAGAACCGAATTGCCAATTCGGTCCGCTTTATTTTTTTTTTTTGGACCGAATTGGCAATTCAGTCCATGTTGATTTCACAAATTTTCACAAAAAACTGTGTTGCCATTTGTGTAATGCCTAGGGACCGAATTGCCAGTTCGGTCCAGAGTTTTGTTAGTCCGGACCGAATTGGCAATTCGGTTCCAACCTTTTTTTTTTTGTTGAATTTCTCACTTGTGTATGTTTGACCCTAAAAAGTCAGAAAAAATATATATAATATAAAAAAAAAGAAAAAAAGAAAAAAGAAAAAGAAATAATATATGTATAATAAAAATGGATGAAATGGGGAAGGCCATTTAAAGAAGCTCATGATTGTGATTGAACTAGAGTAATTAGTTTAATTAATTGGGCTGAAGCTAAATTCATTAACTGGGCCGAAATTAGCTAAACTTTGAAGTCCGAATGTCTCCAGCACAAATTGACCCCTTTTAATCTCCCTAAACCTGGAGCATGCGAGATTCGTGCAGCGCCTAAAGCTGTCAAACATATGGCGCATTATAGACCAAATCTTCCGAAATCGGTGATATGATATTGGAATTCAAGTAGCTCCAGCGCCTATCCATTTGAACCCTTCGTGCTCCATGCACTTGGAGCATGGTGAGCCAAGCAGACAGATTCCCCATCTGGTGCTCGGCCTATGGCACGCCAAGTGCAGCTAAGAGACAGGTCTTAAGATCTGTACACAGTACATTCGCTGGAGATAAAAAAAAAAACAAGAAATGCCAGACCCGAATATGCCTTCTCCAAGGCTGTGGATCAGCACAATGCAAACCAACCACAAGATCAAAATTCAAGAATTGAAGGGTCATGATGTTGCCAACATATCAGGTGCCTAAAACCCTAAATTTCAGAGTGCCATGCCTATAAAAGGAGCCCCTGTTGAAGAAGAAAAGGGGACAATAGATAGAAACCCGAAATATACACAAATACACTAGAGCTCTCTCCTCTTTCCATAGTTTAGTTTAGTTAGCTAGAAAAGAAAAGAAAAAAAGAAGAAGCTTGTTCTTATCAACAGTAGCAAAGATTAGGTAATTGATACCTAAAATCATGTAGGCTCCAAGGAGCCTAGCAATGCACCCTTCTCATGAAATAAAGTTTTCTTTGAAATTTATACAATTTCTTCATTTTATTTTATTTTCGGATTTGTTCTTTATCCCTCTTTGCTTTCTTTCTTTATTTGTTTGGAGCATCTAAAATCAATGGAATGAGAAGACTACATGATATTTGAGCTTGTTTCTTAATGAGCTTAGTACATTTAGTCTAATGATCAACAAAAAAAAATCCCTTAGCTTTTTACTGTTTTTAATAAAAACACTAAATAAAATAAAATAAAAAGAGTTTATTTTCTTTGGATAATAGGATCTGCCTTTATATATATTAAGCACATAATAAAGAATATATAAATATAAAAAAGTTGCAAGCTTTTGACATTTCCTTCTTCTTTTCCTTCTCTGCCTCCTCTTTCTTTTTATTCTTCTCTTTTTCCTTTTTCTTGTCTTTATTTCATGTTGCAAAGAAAAATGACAAAACACATAATTACATAAATGTATAAAAATCATATATATATATTAAAAGTGACATCTATATTATAAGAAATATGAAAGAAGAAGATATTAAAAGTTGATGTTTAACTACATCCTTTGAATATCAACTTCTTGCATATTTCTTTTAATATGGAAATCAAATCAAAAGTGCATAGCAAATGAAAAAGGAAATTTAAATTAGGGATTGATGTTTAACTACATCTCCCTATTATGCTATTTTGGACTTTTTGAAGGATTTCAATGCATAAAAGAGAAATAAAATGAGTGATATGTGGAAGATTGATGTTTTACTACATCTCTTCCTATATTATAAATTTTATTAATTTTCAAAGGGCCTCGATGTATAATTTTTGAAGGAGAGAACAAATGAAAAGAGGGAGAATTCCACTTCCCATGATATGATGTTCAAGGACCCTTCCTATAATTATTCAAGTGACCAAGGACCTATATGCATGTTTACAATGGGTGTTGGTAAATGACACATGTGATATTAGCACCCTTTATGATTTTTCTTTTTTTGATGACCAAATTCTCATGCAATAATCTACATGTAGTCCATTTAAACTAGATACCACATAGTACCAGTGTACAGTAACATCTATATTCAATAAGGCCTATACTGGTACAAGAGAAAGGCATATAACACTCTAAATGACCTGCTGGTACAGATCAGCCAGTGCAGGCTGATCTAAAAATCAAATCAAAAATCTGTTTAAACAGAAAGATAGAGGATGAAAAGACAATCGATTTAGACTCAAACCTTGCATTTTTCTGAGTTTTCTACTATTTTCTAGCAATTTTCAAAGTTGGACTTCAGAAGATAAAAATCTGTTGCTGCACATATGCACATACACCCTCTGTCCGTTTTCTATTTTTTTTTTTTTAAAATAGAAGTAAAAGCTTAAAAATAATAGAATCTCATATATTCATTGTTAATATGTCATACCACTAGGGCTGCTCATGAGCCGAGTTGAGTCCGAATCGAGGACAACTTGGATTCAACTCGCGAACTCATGAGCCGAGTTGAGTCCGAATCGCTAATCCAGTTCCGAGTCAGAAACTCCAATTTGGAATCAACTCGCGAGTAACTCGAGTCGAGGTGAGTCGACTCGTGACTCATAACATAGTACACAGTGAGACAATCTAATTTAATTATAACAAAAGATATATTACATAGTTTACCAAAATAATACACAATTAATACACAATTAAAGACAATACAAAATATAATAGCCAATACATAATTAAAAATACACAGTTCTCTTCTCTACTTATCTTCCTCTTTCTTCTATACTTCTTCTATACCAAATGTATCAATGAAAAAAAAAACTGTACCAAATGTAAATATTAGAATTTGATGTGAGTCAAACCGAGTTGATTCCGAACCGAGTTAGGAGTAATTTGGAATCGACTCATAAATCAACCGAGTCAATAAACTCGAGTCAGTTTTGACTCGAGTCAGTTTTAACTCGAGTTATTAGTGAGTTGAATCCGAATTGATTCCGAACTGAGTTTCGAGTCGTGAGCTTTTTGTGCACCCCTACATACCACAAGAATAATACGAAAATTATGCAAGTCATTAACAAAATTCATGATAAATAAAATTAAAGTAATATGAATTTCATGTTGGTTACAAACCCGAAACCCAAATCAAATTCACATCCAATAAAAACCCTCCTCAAGCTTGATGTCTCTTTAATACCTTTCATACATGTCCAAACCATCACATTTCATCTCCAAATGCATTCCTCAAATCAAAGCAACATGTGTCAGTACCAGTTCAGTACCAACCCGAGAAATAGAGATATGAAGATCACCCAAATGTCGATAAAACTTGAAGTTAAGTACACCCTAAGATCCCTCATGCTCAGACGATGCTAAATAAGCTAACAATTGAAAATTTAATGGAGTCAAGCTCAAGGCCCAACCGGTACAGAAGTCTGAAATCAGTCGCGCACCACCCTTCCCCGGCGGTCAACCAACATCGATGGCACCACCAATTGACTCAAAAGCCCGAGACGATGCTAATGGTACCTCCCCTCAGTCCTGCCGTGACCGGAAACATCGCCGGAGGAATACCCGAGTTGAACCCTAGTTCGGGTTTCAAACCCGATTCGCATCCCAGTTGCACCCCTTTTAAAGAGATTAGAGCTGTTGGATCTATGCGCCAAGAAAGGGATTTAAAAGAAGTCCGGATCTTAAAGCATTCCCCGATCTTAAGACTAACCGAACCCCTGTTTCCTGGGCCCTATTCGTCGGGTCAATAACAAAAGTCCTTCAACACGAATCTTAAAGCCCAATCCTAAAGCCTATAAACCAAACTCATCAAACTAAACGGATCTTGAAGCTCTAGCACACATCTCAAAGCCTAATAACCAAATCCCAAAACCCATAATCCAAATCCAATGCTCTGCACCAATCCTGAAGTATTAGTACACACCTAAAATTTTAAAGCCCAAATTATAAATCCCAGTCCTTCCTGTTTTACAAACAAGTCCCTGGAAAACTTTAAACCTTACGTACAAGCCCTTTTCAGTCCTTTTTGGCCATAACTTCTTCATTTCAAATCCAAATCAACTCAAACCACCTCCAAATGAACCTAAATTAAATCCTCTATACTTCTAAACCAAAATTAAACATGTCCAAGCATCAGCCAAACTATAAAATGACCAAAATATCATTTCTTCAAATTTAAAATGATCTTACTTATTAACAAAATGTAAATAAATATGTCATAAGTCAAATGTAAACAAATAATGTATATACACTCCTCAAATATCCAAATTCCTATTTCAAAATATAATAAACATTATTTTTAATATGAAATCACACACACACACATGTCCAAACATATAGAACCAACCAAATTAAACCCAAAGCCAATACATGAGTCCCATTTTAGCCCCATTACTCAATTCACAATAAATAGGCTCCAAATCCCGGAATGGACGAGGTGTTCAGCATGGCTTGGAAGGGTCATCTGATGTAATTAACAGCGGGGGCTTGCGCCCGCTGGGAGTTAAACGTCACCACAATCAATAAACTCTCTCGATAGACTGATTATGAACAGTAGGTCTGTCGAGGGTGAACCAGAAGAAATAGCAGAAAGAAAGAAATGAATGTTTCAAGTTCGATGTTCTTTAACCAATCGAGAGCATTGAACCATGAGACATTTTAACACACGTGCACACACCTTCCATACCAGCTGTGCAACTTTCTGCGCCCTACAGTGTATTATATATCATATCGGATGTAGGTCAAATTGAATTTGAAACCGAAAGACAATTAAATAGAGAAATTTTACATTGTGCCCTCTTTTTTCAAAACATAGAACAAAATACCCTCCTCTCAAAATTCTTAACAAATGCTCCTGTGAACCCCACTTTTCTCCACTCTTCCCTTCCCTCCCACTTCTCCCTATTTACTTTTCTTTATTCTTTGCTTAAATATAAAAATACAACTATAATTTCATTCACGTTTTGAATTATTTTTACTTTTTTTGTGTATAACTGATTAGAATTAAAAATTGTAGCGTAACATTTTATTTGCTTAAATAAAAAAAACATAATATTAGCTTATACGTGGAATCTTTCCAACATATAGATCATTTTAAAAATTATTAAAATACATAGTATTAACTTATTTTATAAAATATTTTTAATTCACATATTTTTTTTTAACATAGACATTCTATCTAGTATATTCATTTTAAAATTTCATATTCCTATTTTTAACAATTATAAGAATTTTATGACATCACATGTTAAGAACAATTTAAATTAGAACTGGTCAATTGAAATAATAATTTGATAAATTAGATTCTTTAATGAAATAATAATGTGGTCAATTGAAATTTTAAAACGAATAAACTAGATAGAATTTTAGCCGGATTACTTTTTTAATATCTCCCATAGAGGATATTAGATTTACTCTATTTCATTTTTAATTTTTTTGGCACAACCTAGCGAGTAAGAATTACACATTAACAAATGTTTTCTTAACTAAATTTACAATAATGCTATTTATTAAGCAAACCCTAAAAAAAAAAAAATATTGGGACCGAATTGCCAATTCGGTCCGGAGTCTTTTTCGGATTTTCTGTGGCCGTCTTTCTGAAAATTTGTGAAATCAACCGAGACCGAATTGTCAATTCGGTCCAAAAAAAAAAACCAAGCAGACCAAATTGACAATTCGGTTCTTATCATTTTTGTTAAAAAAAAAGGTAATCATGTTGATTTGGTAAAAATATTTTTTTTAATTATGTTTTTAAAAAAAAATCCTAATATGCGAGCCCAAGATTTTAACACTCCACGGAAATGAATTATAATAAAATGATTAAAGTCACTTAGTAGACTCGAAAGCTGGAACTGATGCAAGTGCTTACGTCGTCACAATTATTCAATTTTTTTTTTCTTTTTGACCACTTTTCTTTCTTTGATCTCAAATATGTTTCTTACAGGATTTTTTTTAAAAACAGTAATTAAAATAATAAAAGTTAAAGAAACGACATGATTGCGGAGTTTGTTATAAAAACAGCAAAAACCGAATAGCCTATTCGGTTAAGTTTTTTTTTACTTCACCGAATAGGCTATTCGGTTAAGCAGTCGGTTTTAACAGGGGTTGTGGGAACATGGCCACAGAAGATCCGTATTAGAGCTTAACCGAATAGGCTATTCGGTTTGGTGTTTTTTTTTGCTTAACCGAAATGCCTATTCGGTTTAGGTTTTTTTTTTTTTTTTATAGAGACTAAGATTATTTGACTGAAAATAAAGAAATCTAATACTGAAAATTTGAATGTTTTATTTAAATTATTTGACTTCTTTTGATATATAATTAGAATATTTATACTAATTAAGTTAAATTATGTTGAATTACACTATATTAAGTTAAATTACACTAAATTACATTACATTACGCTAAAATACGGTTAATTACGCTAAATTACATATGAATAGGGACGATATCTTCACTGAAAAGGCGAAAAACGATGGCGAAACTTCAAACGGTTATAAAACGGCGCTCGAGTGTCCGATTTCAATAAATGACCACTTTTCGGAAAGCTTGCGAAAATGCACATGCGTCCGTGTCGGCAATGCCGCATTCCAAAATTCAGAATCGCCAAAAAACTAAGGGAAGAGCCTCAAAACTTGAGTTGAAGTTTCCGATTAAGATTTTCGTTTCTATTATTCAATCCAAGTAGCTCAGTAAATTAGTTACATAATGAACTTGTAGAATACCAGTTTTTACTATTTTCAGAATTTTTTTACTATTTTTTATGATTCATGAAAGATGGCACAGAATCGGTCTATTTTAGCGTAATTTTCGGTATTTCAGCATAGTTAGCGGAGTTATTGTAATTTAGCGTAATTTAGTGTAATTCAACATAATTTATTGTAATATAGTGTAATTCAACATAATTTCTATTTAGTGTTTTTTTTTATTTTTTTTACTAATTATAAATTAAAAGAAGTAATCTAACAAATAATTTAAATTAAATTTTCAGTCTTAGATTTCTTTATTGTGCTGTTATTGGTGCTATAAAAAAAAAAAAAAAAACCCTAAACCGAATAGCCTATTCGGTTTAGGCTAAAAAATCTCTAAACCGAATAGGCTATTCGGTTTAGGGGTGTTACACGAAATATCACATACTCCGGGTGTTTGTTTTTGTGAAAATTCGGTTTAACCGAATAGGCTACTCGGTGAAGCAAAAAAAAACCCTTAACCGAATAGCCTATTCGGTTTTTGCTGTTTTTATAACAAACTCCGCAATCATGTCGTTTCTTTAACTTTTATTATTTTAATTACTGTTTTAAAAAAAAATCCTTTCTTAGATATATCCTCAAAAAGCTGATACAGGGGTACTGATGCAGGTGCTTACGTCACCACAATTATTTTCTTGTTATACCTGACTCAAGCAAATTGAAACGGACGGTCAAGATTAACTTAAAATCGGAGATGGCGCAGGGGCAGTATTATTTGTGCTTTGAGATTCGTGCCAAGTTAAAAAGAACGATCCTGGGTCGTCCATTTCCAATTTGCTTGAGTCAGGTATCTGGGGTGATCCGAATTCAAGTTAACAAATAAATGAGGGTTCATCTCGGTCAAAGTTTATTCTCGGTCAATATATTAATTATTCTCGGTCAAAGTTTACTCACCAGGAATTATAACTTAATCAATAGGAACATTAGCCGCTTTCTACCTAGTATATTTAAGACCTCCATTGCATAGGTTACAAACAATAATAACGCACAACAATGGTAGCTAAGGCAGATAAGATTACGTTGATCGGCGGATGGGCGAGTCCGTTTGTCATGAGGGTCCGTATCGCACTAAACCTGAAAGGAATCAGTTATGAAATGTTGCAAGAGACGGTTGGGAAGAAGAGCGACCTCTTGCTGGTATCAAACCCAATTTACAAGAAGATACCTGTTCTGATTCACAATGGCACATCCCTATGTGAGTCCATGATCATCGTCGAGTACATTGCTGAAACCTGGAAATCTGTTGGGATGCCAATTCTCCCGTCCGATTTGTATGATCGTGCTATTGCTCGGTTTTGGACTGCCTATGTTGATGACAAGGTGAATTAAATTGCGCCTTAATTTTTTTTTCTTTCCAGACTATATATGCTCTTAATTTTGCAAATAATAACTGTGGTTATCTAATTGATTAAATGGATAGAAATTTCACTGAATTCTCTCTATGTTATTTCATCAGCTTCATGGGTCAATTATTAAATTGAGGAAAATGATGAAAGGAACTCCAGAAGCCGAAGAAGAGGCCGAAAAAATGACCACGATTCTCCAGCTACTTGAAGAAGCCTTTGGGAAGTGCAGCTTAGGAAAAAACTTCTTTGGAGGAGACAACATTGGATGCTTAGATATAGCGGTGGGATCGAACCTGGGATGGATAAAGGCAGTGGAGAAAATAGTCGGAATCAAGTTTCTAGATGAAGAGAAGGTTCCTGGTTTGGTCGCATGGTCGGAACGCTTTTGTGGGCATGATGCTGTGAAAGAAATCATGCCAGAGACTGACAAGCTGGTTGAGTTCACAGCAGTGCTGATGAGAGCCGCAGCTGCCAAGTGAACTTTGTTCAATTTATTATCTAAAATTTTCATTGATGTTCATTGTACCTGGTTTTGCTTAGTTACTCTGTATCCATAATTAGCTCCATATTAGTTATCAGTATATTGCTATTCTTGTACTGGCAAAGAAGATATATGCATATATATAAGAGGATGCGATTCTGTTTCACCAAATTTTTGTTAATTTAGTCATCTGGCACTGAAAAAACGCATAAGATAAATCTAGTGAAAATATCCACCCAACAAACGGGGTATAACTTCTAAAATAATTATACTATATAGAACATCAATTTTCACATTTTACATTTACGCATTAACTATTTTGTAAGTTCATATCACTTCTAAAATAATTATACTATATAGAACATCAATTTTCACATTTTACATTTACGTATTAACTATTTTGTAAGTTCATATCCAATCCATATTAAATATTTTAGGTATCCATTTAATTAGATCAACTTATTATCATATGAACTGCAAAATATGATCATAATCTAATTCAAATGATAATCTTATACTGATAATTAATGTTCCTTATTAATTACCAAAATTAGAGACGTTTTATAGTATTTATTAACTCGTTTATAGAGTTTCACAACCAATTCATCAACATGAATGATCTATTAATAATAAAATACTCAATGAATAAAAAAATAAATAAATCATCCAATTACATAAACAAAATTTAGAAAACAATCATCCAATTACAAGATGCATATTAGAAGTAACGTTAATATATTTTTATTTGGAAATAGAAAATAAATAATTTCTTGATTATATTAATTGCAAATAAAAATAATCATATAACTGAAATATTTTTCTTAACGCAATTTAAAGCAACCACACATCTATCTTAAAAGAAAACATGATATTTTCTTTTTTTTGAAAGTACGTACCCACAATTTGTTTGTTTTAAAAATTAAAATCTTACAATTAGAGTTCCTCAATTTTTTTTTTGAAATAGAGTTCCTGCATTATATAATTAATTTATATTTTATAAAAAAAAAATAGAATGAATATATTAGGGTTGCAAACGAATCAAACCAAATCAAACTTGCTCCAGTTTAAGTTTGAGTTTGAATAAGATTTGAACCGAATTAGTTTGATTTATTTCAGAACGAACTTCAATCGAACGAGTTAATTGCGAATCGAATCGAAGTCAATCGAATCACGAACTACGAATTCACACGGAACAAAATTCACGTGGTTTCCTTTTACCTTTCACGAATTCACACTGATGGATTATGGGCCAGCCAAAATTCCCTAACCTTTTATGCTGCTGGATTGATTAAAATCACGGCATGAACCTAGTCAAATGGAACTTATTATATTGTTAATTTGTTACGCTGCTGAAGCATTTTCTTATTATAAGCTACCATTATATTAACAATTTTGAGCTCTGATATAAGTTTAGTTCCTGCATTATTAAAGATTGATGGTTGAAGCCATTAGTTGTATTATTTGAGATTCGAATCTAAATAGTTCACGAATCAATTTCGAATGAATTATACTCAATTTGAGTTTGAGTTTGAATAAGATTCGAACCGAACTGGTTTGATTTGTTTCAAAACAAACTTCAATCGAACCAGTTAATTGATATGATCGATTTTAATATAGAGACAAACTTAATATATTTTAGTAGTGGAAAAGAGAACACTCTATGACAGAAAATTTACTTTTATTATCAATATTCTCTTACTCTCTTACATTCAAAATACTCCTTACACATTATATAGACCCATAAGAACTTTCTACACTCTATTATCACTAAATAACATTTAAATCTCTCATTAACACTCTCTATTTCCTATACACATTTTTCATCTTTCAAGACAACTTTGAAAACCACAATATGACTTCTAATAACTCCAATACATTCATGACAATTCTAGAGAGTTCCAACAATTAACTACAAATTAAGTTTATTAATTTCTAACATCCCTCCTTAAACTTAATTATCTTCCTTCTCGCATTCCGAACAATTTCTTGAATTTTTCAAAAAGTTCACCCGGTAGCGGTTTTGTGAAAATATTTGTCACTTGATCACGACTCGCCACATGAGTCATCTCCGCGTAGCTAACACTTGTGCTCTTTGATTTTGAGGAAGACCCAATGCTCCAACTAGAGAAGTTGCCAAACCGGCCTCAGGGTACTCAAAATATCCTTTTCGTTCTTTAAAGCAGCTGATAAACAGATGATCTGCTCCATGGGAGGTTTTGGTTGCTTGCAACAATTGGATCTTGGTGTTAAAATCTTTTGAAGTCATTTATAATTTTCGAACTCATTTAAATTGATAAAATCTTTTGAAGTCAAATTGATTCGGAGTTTTGGAGCATTTTCAATTATTTCAATTCATCAGGCTTACAATTTCGAATCAATTTGACTTCAAAAGATTTTACAATAACATTAACATCAAGTTTTGGAGCATTTTCAATTATTTCAATTCATCAGGCTTTAAATCATTTTCGGAGTTTTGAGTCATTCTGATTTGAGTAGTTTTTCGAGTTTGTAATAATTCAGATTTTAGTCATTTTTTTGTTTCTGTTCATTCAAGTTTGGGTCCGTTCGGTCTTGAAGTCATTTTACCTTGATAACGTCTAATTCCGGATCCCTTTTCAGCCCTAAATTTATGACAGGTTTAGATAATAATTTTTAATTTTTGTATTGTACCGGAGTATGCAAAGTTCTCTTAATTCCTTTATAAAATCAATTGACTTGAAAATGACATTGACCTTTCCATGTTTTATGCTCTGTTTTGTACCAACCTTTTTTTTGTTTTTTGTTTTTCCGAGTCTTTGTTACCCTGTTCACCTTACAAAAACTGTTACCAACTTACCATTGACCACCTTTGACATGTACAAGGAAAGGATAAATTAGTATAATAAGAAAAAAATTTAAAGGTTGTAATATGTTTCTTTTTTCCTCCGTCAAATTAAGGAAATGGAAAACAAAAAAAAAGTGTTCTGGATTAACAAAGAAACAGAGAGATTGTAATTATAACTCGGAAAATTAAGGTTTAGATAATAATTATAAATCTGCAAATGCTCCTTTGCGCTAATATTCTGATAATTTGAGGTGTCATTCTAATTCATCTACACAGATATATTATTAAGTTAACATTTAATTGTAAAATTCACGAATATATGACGTTACAGTTTCTGTTGTTCAGAAATTAATACATTAATTTTGTTATTAATTTTGTTTTCATTACTGATCAAATGAACCAAAACTTAGCAATGATGAGTAAATCTGAGTCCGGTTATTATGTCAAACCGTTCAAACCAATTTACTTCACGAGTGATGTGTCTACACGTAAAATTTATAATTTTCGAACTCATTTAATATCAAATCAAGCGGTCAACAAAGAAGGCTTTTAAGTTAATTTTAAGTAACTCATTTTCCATTATTTTTGACTGCTTAATTTAATACTAAATGAATTCGAAAATTAATAAATTTTGCATATTAAGGCACGAGTCAGATCATTTTAAATGGTTTAAGTTTATCATTTGAAGTCTATTCACATTAATTTTTGAAGTCTTTAACACTTAAGCCGATATTGCACAGTAGCCCGGACTCCATGTATAACTTGGAGCATATACATTCCAGCGATGCCGAAATTTTTATTTATAGCATAAAGAAAAATTAACCAAGCTGCTGGGCCATTCTGCGGCCTCAAATACTGAAATCCGTACAGGCATTTTGCGGCCCCTGAGTCCGCAACATAGTTCTGCAGCCCCAACTCTTTTTTTTATTAATAAATTTAAGAGTACGGGTTCTGCAACCTTGGGCATAAAAACCAATTAATAAATTTTATTAATGAGGGCCCCAACATGGTTCTACAGCCTTGGTCACAAAAACCATTTTTTTTGTTTTTTATAAATAAATTTTCTGTAAGAAAAAAAAAATGAATTGTTTAAAAAATAGCTTGTTCTATGTTTGGTTGGAGTTAAATAGTTAAAATGGAGAATCCAAGTCTTTTGTCTTATTAGAATAGCTTATTCTTACTAAAATTGAATTTGACTATTTAATAAGATAAATGATAAAAAAAATTATTCTAGCTTATTGTTTTGCAACCAAACATACCATGAGAGAATAATTTCCAACGGCAACAGGCAACAGCAGCGCATCCTGTGTAGAACTCATCCAGTAGTAGTAGAAATGGATCTGTCCAGTGTTCAGCCCACCTTGTTTAGCTTACACTGGCTTATAGTCAAATTTATATTTCTTCAACAATTGTTGTCCTTATCTAACCGAATTCCAAGTCACCAAAGGTTTGACTTTTGCATATTCCTCCTTCACTATATCATATCATTATTTCAAGTGAAGGCATGTGGATTCATTCTCTCTCACAAGTCCCTCTGCTACTCTTTCTTCTTGCTATTTCCAATGGATTCAACTGGAATTGAAGACCCGCGGAAGCCGGTAACAGGAGAAGCAGCGATTGCCAGTACAGCTTCTCTGGTAAATGCATGTTTTTCTCAAGTTGTTTCACATAATTTCACCTATTTCTTTTTTTTAATAAAGTCTGGTTCCTCTTTAGTTAGGGGTGTCAATGGAACCCTTTTATCCGTTTACCCGACCTGTATCGTATTCTATAAGACAGGTATGGGTAGGGTAAAGTTTCTTTTGTTTCGTAACTTATCAGGTATGAGTACCGGTAACGATTTTCTTTTCTATTAGCTTAATGGGTATGGGTATAAAAATACTTTCACCCGATCCGTACTGTACGTTGACACCCCTATCTATAGTGCAGTTGAAACATTATAATTAAGCTTGTATTGCTGAAGAAAAGGTATTACTGTACCTTGGAGCTTTGGATTGTATTTATGTCCAATTAATCAAAACATAATTACTGTAAAATCATACAACAAAATAAAGTTCAACTTCATCATGTAGGAGACTATGCACCATGACAACTCACCTCTTGTGACGACTGGAGATACTGATGAAGCAACAAGCGATGGGGCATCCTCTATCATACAAACTCTGTACCCTGTGCAAGTTATATATCTGGTTTTTGCTGGAATCATAGCCTTACTCTTTGCTTTATTTAATATAGTTGCATTTGCAGTGCTAGTGGTTGCATTTTTCGGTTACTTCGGTCTTTTCTGGTACAATATTGCCAGCTCGGGGAGAACCCGGGAAAATGCAAGTGCATTAGCCATCCGCTCATTCTCAGTGGCCGCTGTACTGGGAGCATCTTCACTATCGGCTACTAACAATTTAAAATATCCTTCTCATTACTTCTTAATTTTTCCTGAATTCATGATGGAACAGCCTCTGTCAAATATTTTCCTTTTATTAGTTGTTTCATATTTCGACTGGAGGTGGAACGGTCTCATTTCTTGAAATGTCTATATTTTATGTATTCAAATCCTCATCAAATACCCAAATTAGAGGATGCTTGTTGTTCATCTATGTGAATTATCCTTTTTCCATTGTGTATTGAATTTTTGTTGTTGTTGCAGTATCTCAGAATCTTACTTTTCTGACTGATAGATTACTACAAGATTACCAGAAACTAAATTCTCTGATTTTTTTTTCCTGAACACCTTTTTTTTCTTTTTGAAGAGAAAGAAAAGGGGAAGACAGGTGAATAGTGGTTTACACTAGAGCATATAACCGACATTTTTATTAATATCCAAAGTTTAATACAAATTATTATTTATGCTCAGAATCTGATCCAATATCGAAAAATGCCCAAGCCGGCCATTTTCTGGCCAGCTTACTCTCCCCCTAAGCCGGCCATTTTCTGGCCGGCTTACACGTTTTTTTTGTTTTTTGTTTTTTAAGAGACATTATGAAGAGCAAAATAATGGAATCTAACACTGAAAATTTGAATTTTTTTGTTTAAATTATTTGTTAGATTACTTCTTTTGATATATAATTAGTATATTTATACTAAAATACGCTAAATTACTTGAAATTATGTTGAATTACACTATATTAAGTTAAATTACACTAAATTACATTACATTACGCTAAAATACGGTAAATTACGGTAAATTACATATTAATAGAGACGATATCTTCACTGAAAAGGTGAAAAACAACGACGAAACTTCAAACGGTCATAAAACGGCGCTCGAGTGTCCGATTTCAGCAAATGACCACTTTTCGGAAAATTTGCGAAAAGACGCATGCATCAGTGACTGCTACGCTGTTTTTTAAAATTCAGAATCGCCAAAAAACAAAGGGAAGAGCCTCAAAACTTGAGTTGAAGTTTCCGATTAAGATTTTCATTTCTATTATTCAATCCAAGTAGCTCAGTAAATTAGTTACATAATAAACTTGTAAAATACCAGCTTTTACTATTTTCGGAATTTTTTTACTATTTTTTATGATTCATGAAAGATGGCATAGAATCGGTCTATTTTAGCGTAATTTACCGTATTTCAGCATAATTAGCGAAGTTATTATAATTTAGCGTAATTTAACATAATTTAGTGTAATTCAACATAATTTCAAGTAATTTAGTGTAATTTAACATAATTTTAAGTAATCTAGTGTATTTTAGTATAAATATGCTAATTATATATCAAAATAAGTAATCTAACAAATAATTTAAACAAAAAATTCAAATTTCCAGTGTTAGATTTCGTTATTTTGCTCTTCATAGTGTCTCCAAAAAAAAAAAAAAAACAGTAAGTCGGCCAGAAAATGGCCGGCTTAGGGGGGGAGTAAGCTGGCCATTTTCTGACCGGTTTGGGCATTTTTCGATATTGGGTCAGATTCTGGGCATAAATAATAATTTGTATTAAACTTTGGATATTAATAAAAATGTTGGCAGAGATTCATTTTCATTTTATATCATCTTATATAGAAAAAATGGTTAACTAATCAGCTCTTATTTTTGCCACATAAATTCTTCATATTAATGAAAAAATAGCTGCTATGATAATACAAAATCAGAAACAACGACAATAAAGCAAGTAACATATATTTGACAAGCATTAATTTAATTTGATTTATTTGTGATCAATATTTAATCCAAAATTTCATCATTGCCGGTGCTCAAGTTAATATCAATCAAGCTGAAATGGTACATTTTCCCTATGGTAAGACTTAGAAATGGTATATTCTATACAATAAAATCCTTATAAATATCGGAATTACGAATATTTCTAAACATAAATCAAAGAATTCTTCTAACTAAACTGAAACAAACGAATTGATCCCATCATTATATTGCCTCCCATTAATAAGTGAAAAAAACCTCTCACGAAATCTCAACAAGGGGCATTTCTCTACCAGTTCTGAACCTTCATAACCCTCCTTTAGAAAAACCGTGCTTCTCTCTCCTTTATTAGTGAGATAAAAAATACCGTGATTTTTCAGTAGACAGAGCAACAGCCGACATGGCAGCTGATATTCGTCATGGAAGGCATCAATTTTATCAGAAGTCAACATTTTCTCCATGGTCAAACTGAGCAACTCATGTAGCACTGCCACGGCCCGCTTGCGGGCTTGTGGTGTTGTGGGCTCCACCTGTCGGGCATTCAGATAAGGTGAAGGAAATGCCATTTTTTGCCACTTCACCACTACTTCTAGGTAATTCTTATTGGGTCTAAAATCAGGTGGGAATTTGAGCTTGAATGCAAATGGGCCAACCAAGTTCCCGTCTTTTGGGGTGATCTTAAGGTTAATACGAGGGGCCTTTTCCAAATCCAATTTTTCTTCCCTGACTGTGATTGCAACTGAAGAATCCCAACTTTCTAAACAAAGATACTCCCGATTTTTCAATTTTCGAACGGAGAAAAAATCTGGATATTTGGGGATAAGGTCATTTTTGTAATTTTCAGGAAGACCGAGATCATATTGGATTAAATCGATTTTTTCAAGGGGGATTTGGCAATCCATTGACATCATAAGTAGTTTCTTGAGGTTCTTCACCAGTATAGGCTCCATTAGCTGTCTTGCTTTGGTTTCTTCATTTGATACCTTTTGCAGAAAAAAATTGGATTTAAGCATTTGTAGATATCAAAAAGTTGCACAAAATAATGTCAATGCTATTTTTCACTATGTCAATGTACCAACAAGTGTATACCACATTGAGCTTTTTTTGGGGATTTACTAACTGGATGGATGGTTTTTACTGGGAGTAATTTCAATAATATACCTTATCAGCCTTGTCAGTGAGTCTGACAGAAACGGGCCCACCGTTCAGACCACCAGTGACCTTAAAGACGGTTGGGTGCTTCTCTACAAGACTGAGAAAATTCCACTTCTGAACGAAACCCACCTCCTTCTCTAGGTCCCGGAGCATGATGGACCGGGTCTTGCTAGAGACGATGAGAGAACGGAGGCGGAGCAAAAGCAAGGGCGCCTTGCGGAGGTCCATGGCCTTGTCTAGACCCGGTTCACGGTGGTACACTTTTTTCTTCGGGCGGCGACCTGTGGACCGCGAGTACGTCGACATGGCCATCGATTGGATCACTGAGAAATGGAGGAAGGGTCTTTTTGAGACGCTCATTTCTGTGATTCTGATGGGAAAAAGAGAGGAGGGATTCAGTTTACCATGGAACAAAGAGTAAGGTTGGTTCAGACTTCAGACTTGAGAAGTGAGCAGGAGGAGGAGAAATAAAAGCGGGCCGTTCCTTAGGCCCGTTTTTAGTACACAAAACCTTCAGTTTTAGGCCCTTCCATTTGAAAAAGGAGTTCATATCCTATAGGCCAACAGGCCGTGAAATCGCCGAAAACAAAAAAAAGAAGAAAAAAGGAGGTAACAACATCTTCATTCCAGCAAATGTTTAATAATTAATTTGAATCACGTCACTGAATTTAACAATTAAAGAGATTCATAATTTGTAAATCACTCCATTCCAAAATTTAGTTAGAGTTATTTTTAAAACAAACTTGCTAGTTTAAAAATTGTGGTACATTCCAGTAATTATATTAGCAATTAACACATCAGATTATCAATTTAAAATAAATCACCGTTGTAGATGCTCTAAAGAGTTACTTGTATAGTAAACCTGTTAAGTTAAAAACTGTAGTACATCCCAACAATTATATTAGCAATTAACACATCAAATTAACAATTTAAAAGAAATCACCGTTGTAGATGCTCTAACCTAAATTCATATGAAATATATGTTCGTGTTTTTGCCAAACAAGCTCGGAATGAAGGAAAGCATAATCATTTTTGCTTCAGTATACAAGCTTCAAGGTACCAGCCGAAATAAATAAATAAATAAGGAAATGATACGCAGAATGCTGGTGGTTTCCTGCCGACATTTTTATTAATATCCAAAGTTTAATACAAATTATTAATTATACCCGGAACTCAACTCAATATCGATATATACCCAAGCCGGCCATTTTCTGGCCGGCTATGTTCCTTCCCTAAGCCGGCCAGAAAATGGCCGGCCATGTACCTTTTTTTTTTTTTTTTTTTAAGAGAGAGACTATGAATAAGGACGATATGAATAAGGACGATATCTTCACTGAAAAGGAGAAAAACAACGATGAAACTTCAAACGGTCATAAAACGGCGCTCGAGTGTCCGATTTCAGCAAATGAGCACTTTTCGGAAAGCTTGCGAAAATGCGCATGCGTCTGTGCCCGCTACGCCGGATTCCGAAATTCAGAATCGCCAAAAAACAAAGAGAAGAGCCTCAAAACTTGAGTTGAAGTTTCCGATTAAGATTTTCATTTCTATCATTCAATCCAAGTAGCTCAGTAAATTAGTTACATAATGAACTTGCAGATTACCAATTTTTACTATTTTTGGAATTTTTTTACTATTTTTTATGATTCATGAAAGATGAGCAAAATCAGTCTACTATAGCGTAATTTTGTGTAGTTTAGTGTTTTTTTACTGTATTTCAGCATAATTAGGGAAGTTATTGTAATTTAACGTAATTTAGTATAATTGAACATAATTTATTATAATATAGTGTAATTCAACATAATTTCAAGTATTCTAGCGTATTTTAGTATAAATATGCTAATTATACATCAAAAGAAGTAGAGGAGGGATCAAGTTACAACAACTATTTTTTTCATTTTCAAAGTCCAAATCGTCGATCGAAACCGTTCAACATGATTATCTAAATAAAATGTGCTTGCAGATCAAATTTTACATTTTTTTGAATTTTTTTACTATTTATTAAGATGGGTACAAAATTCAATAGTCTGAATATGACTATTTTTTGTAAAATACTTAATAAATAGTAAACAAATTCAAAAAAATGTAAAATTTGATCTGCAAGCACAGTTTATTGTGGAAATCATGTTGAACGGTTTGGATCGACGATTTGGACTTTGAAAATAAAAAAATAATTGTTGTAATTTGATCCTTCCTCAAAGAAGTAATATAACAAATAATTTAAACAAAAAATTATCGTATTTCAGAGTTAGATTTCAATATTTTGATCTTCATAGTCTCTCTCTCTTAAAAAAAAAAAAAAAAAAAAAAAAAAAAAAAAAAAAAAAAAAAAGTACATGGCCGGCCATTTTCTGGCCGGCTTAGGGAAGGAACATAGCCGGCCAGAAAATGGCCGGCTTGGGTATATATCGATATTGAGTTGAGTTCCGGGTATAATTAATAATTTGTATTAAACTTTGGATATTAATAAAAATGTCGGGGTTTCCTGCAAGCAGAGATCATTTGCTATAGCATCAATTAATACTTACAGTATGTCTATAATAGGAAAATCAAACAAAAAAGGATGATGAAAATTGAAAAACATTGTAAAAAGGTAAATAAATAAGTCTAACAATTTAGGCATGACTCAGTTGGGTAAAAACCGAAAGGTTACAAATGAATACTGGCGAATATTATGGAGTAGGACTATTGTGTTTCATGGAGTAAGAATCATTTTTTACTTCATGTTAATATCTTCATTTTTAAAATTTAAACAGTCGATCTAAACCGTTTAACATGATATCATATTAAAATGTGCTTGAAAATCAAAATTTAAATTTTTAAGAATATTTTTTACTATTTTTAGACAAGTAGAAAATCACTATTTTTTATAGTCCAAAATCTTTGAATCAATGGATTTTCTCTATAAAAATAGTAAAAATATTTTAAAAATTAGAATAACATTATAAAAATAGTAAATATATATACTAAAAAAACATTTTTTTTATGAAAATTGAGGATCAAAGTCCTCATTTGCTTTATTAATAGATAAAACAGTTCAGGTTTCAAGAGAAAACATGTTGTACAGAAATGCTTAAAAAGGGCTCAAGTGTAGAGCTAGAGCCGGTAGAAAACCAGAGCAAAACAAATTGAGAAACAGAAGGGTTTTAGTCTGGACACTGGCCGAACCCATATCCTCTGAGGTAACATAATATTTCAGTTTGAATCATCACCGTCCGATCATAATCTGTGCCAATTTGTGCCAATTCGGTCCGAGGTGAAACTAGGGGTGTTCATTGGGTCCGGTTTAGTCGGTTTTGAACCGAACCGAATTAGTTCGGACTAAACTGTTCGGTTTTTTCGGTTTAATAGTTCGGTTCGGTTTGCTTTTTAAAACTGAATTATAATTTCGGTTCGGTTCGGTTTGAAAAATTTGAAAACCGAAATAACCGAACCGACCGAAAGTTTATATATTATGAATTTGGTCCGGACCGCTCCGGTTTATTTCTTAATACCCCAGTTTATTTCTTAATCAATTGCTTTAAATACTTCGATTTATTTCTTAATATCCCGATTTATTTCTTAATACCTCGGTTTATTTCTTAATATACTTCGGTTTATTATAAATTAATTGCTTTAAATAAAAAAATTAATATATTTCGGTTTAAACCGAACAAACCGAATAAACAGAAATAAAACTTTGGTTCGGTTCGGTTCGGTTGCAATACTAAATCGGTTCGGTTCGGTTTTATTTTTGAAACCGAATTATAACTTTGGTTTGCCTAGTTCGGTTCGGTTTTAACCGAACCGAACCGATGAACACCCCTAGGTGAAACGCATGGATCCGCTTTAATAACCGTGCAGATTCTGATTGGACGGTCCATATCCAAACAAAACTATTCTGTTACCTCAGGTGATACAAATTCGACACTGGCCTGTACGGCTGTACATGTATGTAATCATGTATGCTGTATCCTGTATGCATCTAGCAAAATGGAGCGAACTTAAATACTTAATTCGGATGTTCCTCTAAAACCTCCCCACAATTCGGATGTCCCTCAGGCGGCTTGACTCCTTCCGATCACTCACCAGAAAACCCCTCCACATCTCCCTCCCGCCCCAACCCCGCAATCCTCCTCCCCCATCCCCACCTGACGAGTCCTCTGATCCACACATCTCCACCATCCTCCACCTCCTCCGCACCATATCCCCATCCCACCTCCCCTCCTCTCTCTCCGATTCTCATATCCTTCCCACCCCTTCTCTCGTCTCCTCCCTCCTTCCCTCACTCTCCTCTCTCCCTCCCCCTTCCATCCTCTCCTTCTCTCTCTGGGTCCGTTCCTCTCTCTCTCCTCCCCTCCTCACCTCCTTAGTCGACCACCTCTCCCAGCGTCGCTCCTTCCACTCCGCCTGGACTCTACTCCTCTCTTCCCCCTCTCCTCTCTCTTCCTTCGCACCTCTCTTTCGCCGGTACTCTCGCGCTGGCCTCCCTTCCTCTGCTGTTCGCACTCTTCATTTCATCCTTCGCCACCCTGAATCCATCTCCTCTCCTGCTCCAACCGAGCTGCTCGAGCTAGACCCGATCCATCTCCTTGTGGATGCCTTGTGCAAAGAAGGTCATGCACGGCATGCAGCTGAGTTCGTCGTGCAAAAACAAAAAACTGATGGCTGGGTCCCATCTGTTCAGATATATAACAGCCTCCTTCATGGCTGGTTCCGCCTGCGGCAGCTCAAAAAGGCCGAAAAGCTCTGGGATGAGATGCGTCAGAGTGGTGTTGAGCCTACCATAGTGACATATGGCACGCTGATAGATGGTCTTTGCCGGATGCGCCGGCCTGAGCTAGCATTGACGCTTCTGGAAGAGATGAGTTTGTCTGGATTTGAACCGAACCATTACACGTGCAATCCTATTGTGGATTCGCTAGCTGAGGGTGGCCAATTTAAGGATGCACTTGCCATGCTCGAGAAAATGCCAATGTATGGTGTTTCGCCAAACATATCAACTTTCAACTCCTTGGTCAAGGGTTTCTGTAAAAATCGCAACTTGGATGGCGCAAGTGACATCCTAAAGCAGATGATCAGGAGGGATATCCTTCCAACTGCCACAACTTACAATTATTTCTTTTTATTCTTTACAAGGTATGGCAAGGTCGAAGAAGGCATGAATCTTTATGCCAAGATGGTGGATTCAGGGTACCAACCGGACCGGTTAACGTACCACCTACTAATCAAGATGCTTTGTGAGAATGACAAGGTGCAATTGGCTGCAGAAATGATAAAAGAAATGAACAAGAATGGATTTGAATCTGATCTTGCAACTAGCACCATGCACGTGCACTTGTTGTGCCGAAGACGTAGGTTCGAAGAAGCATGTAAGGTGTTTGAAGAAATGTTTCAGAAAGGTATTGTACCTCAGTATGTTACATACATGATGCTAATCAAGGAACTAAGACGACTAGGTCTAAAGGAGTTAGAGGAAAAATTGACCTGTTTCATGGACTCAGTTCCACATTCGACCAAATTACCAGACAGTTATGGGGATGATACCGAAGGAGATTGTGATAAAGCGCGGAAAAGATCAATCATTCAAAAGGCGCGAATTATGTCAGATGTGTTAAAAGAATCGAGCATGTCAGGTGTGACTAAGAGCACAATGGCCACTGATTTGGAGAGAGCTAATCGATTGCTAGCTAAGGTTAATGCAAGTATGATGCAACTACATAGTGAAAAATCGAAGTAGGAAGAATTTAAAGACTAATAACATGTGTGTGATTTTTTTCATTACCGGAATAAAACACCTGGATGTGGATGCTAAAAAGAAATGTCTAAATATCTTCATTGAAGGATTATGTACTATTTATATTTTTACTGTATGCTTTACAGTTCTGTATTTATATTCTTTCTTCTGACCTCTTTAGTTATGGCATTTGATTATGAGAAAAGGTTTCTTTACCCAAACCTTTTTACCTGGTTTTTACCCAAAACGGTCCACTTCTAACTACTCACCGTCTAACAACTCACTTCTTAACTACTCTAACTGTACCCGACTTTCATTCCCGATCTCTCTCTCTCTTTTAATTCTTCATCTCACCTCCCTTCGCCAAAACCCGAAGCTTTCTCTTGCGGCTGCCTGATTCTCTCCTGCCTCTTCGCCAAAGGCCTTGTCGTGGGAACCCTAACCGAGATCTCCAGCAAATCTGCCTCCGCTCCTGGATTTCATGGAGGTGGAAGAGGACAAATGAAGAGGCACCTTAGTTTTAAAGGCGCCTTAGTTTTACTCTTAAGTGAGGACAAAGTTGTTGCCGACTCTTTCAAGATGCTAGACATATAAAAGCAATTAGCTGATTTTGATTAATATCATATTAATATGTAAATCTGTACATATATATTAAATATATACATGCAAGATTGCTCGGTTTCAGTTTATCTAAAAAAATTTATTCCCAAGTTTTTCAGCACTTTTTATAACAGATGGCATTTGCTTGCCTGTGCAGATAATTTTTTTTTTTTTTGAAATCCTGATAGAGGCTATCAGGTTGTGCAGATCGTTTTTTAATTAAATATGCTTCTCCCACACCACTTACACACATGTCCCATTTTTGGAGAGAAGTTTACAAGCTCCAATACATTGATCAAATGAGCTGTGCTTTTCAGATTGGGAATGGCCACACAGTTAGGTTTTGGCTGGATACTTGACATTCTGATTGCCCTTTATCCACTACATACCCTCAGCTCTTTGATATTTGCATTAATCAATCTATTTGTGTACATGATGTTATTGAATCAAGCGGGTCCATGTTGAATTTTCGAATGAACCTACATGGCATCTTTTTATGTGAATGGCATGAAATTGTTGCCATTATCAATTCATGCTCCTTAACGGACACTCCGGATTGCCCTACATGGAAATGGGATTCCAAATTATAGTTCACTACATCCTCTCTTTACAACTTTCTCTCTTTTAGAAGAGTTCAAATTCCATTTGTAGATTTGTGGTGGCATGTTCCTGTGCCTTTGAAAATACGAAATTTTATGTGGTTGTCGTTTCAAAATAAAATCCTTACTAAATCTGTGTTGTCCAAAAAGAGGTGGCAAGGGGATCCATACTGCCACTTTTGTAACAATGCCGAGGAGTCAACTTTACACTTATTTCTTAAATGTCCTTACATTGCCCAAATCTGATTCTGAATGGGCAAATTTTAGAATTTTTACGACAATTGGACCTCTTTAGAAAATATTCAACAATTGGCCCTGTCTTTGTCCCTCCAAAAACGAGAGGCTATGTTAATGGTTGTTAGTGTCATTTGCTGGTGCATTTGAAAAACTCGAAATTCTATAATTTTTGATAATACAACTGTACCTACACCTACAGTTCGAAACATGATTTTCCTTATCTGTTCTTTGTTGGATTATTAGGCAAGCAATAAAAAGAGACAAGTGAGGCAATTTGCAAAATCTTGGATCCCGGCGGATTTAGATATGATACCACTCAACTCTCTTTCCCCTTTGTCAGCTCTTGAGATGCATTCGGGTCCCAATTTTCCAATGGCTCTAATCATGCTTGCCAACTAAAGACCCTGATAGGTCCATATACCGATGGCCCTTAAAAGCCCAGGCCTGGCCCAATAAAGCACTCCCAGATTTAAATACATAAAAGGCCGGCTCAAAATAGAACGAAACAAAAGAGGCCCCCTCCCAGGGCCAGCCCGAGGTCAAAAACAGCCCGGGATTCGGACCCCCTCCCGGGGCCAGCCCGAGGTCAAGAACAGCCCGGGATTCGGACCCCCTCCCGGGGCCAGCCCGAGGTCAAGAACAGCCTGGGATTCGGACCCCCTCCCGGGGCCAGCCCGAGGCCAAAAAAGCCCGAGACTCGAACCCCACCCCCAGGGGTCAGCTCGAAATCAAATGAAACGAGGCTCAAAGCCTAAACATGCCGAACAGCCAGAAAAGGCCGACATACAGCCTCGTTGATTCGGCTCGTGACAGATTATGCGGATATTATCGCCTATTATGTGGACGCCTCTGAACAGTCATGAGGGCCCCCGTCATTAATGATGACAAGACCTCGCTACAGTGAAGGCGACCCCTATTTAAGGCAGAGAAATCCCCAGAGAGAGGGACCGCATATTTTATCACCACCAGAGGAGGTATTAAAAAGGGTTAGAGCGTTAATATCCCTCCGACACCCCGCGTGTCCACCCTCTCGGCCCGATTCGCTTGAACCGGGACGAGTTACACTTTCGGCAGCCAGCCTCCGCACGGCCTGCTTCCCAGGAACAGGACGTGCGCGCACCTTACTGGACCGAGTCCAAGTACGGCCCGGCCCTCAGGGGAAGGGACGTATCAACCACCGTGGGGCCTAAAGCCCCAACTGAGCAAGATGACTTCCGCAACCAAACAAACGGACATGGGCAAGACCACCCCCGAGGAGGCAGCTCGGCGGACAGAACAATCTAACCGACGAGCTGAGAACGTGAAGTCCCCGACCAACCTAACCTCGGGCGGTCGACCCAGAGAGCCCTCGAAGAAAACTCCCCGAGATGACCCGACTGCGGGGGCAACGAGTAGAAACCCCCTCGGCAAGACGGGTCAGAAGACTCCTAACCCGAGTATCCCGCTGAACCCCTCCCTGGGCATGCCACCCGAAGGGGTACCGATTAACCCCTCCGGGATAGACGTGGAGTCCCTCGGTATGCCCACACCGATGGCGGGACCGATCGACTCGACCATCGTGACCGCCCAGGCCGCTGGGCCGATCGGGTCGACCCCCCAAAACACACAAAACCAGATGATTTATGCCCAATATCATTCTCCGTACATCCCCCAGTACGTATACCCACCTCCCTACAACTATCCTCCATACCAACAGTATGCTCCTCCATACTCACCGTATCCGGCCACCCCCTTAGCACACTACCCTCCACAGGCTGATCCCAACCCGCTATACTGTCCCCAAACCCCCACCTCAGCTCCCGGGGTACGAATGATTCATCCCCCACCGCCCGTAGTGCAATTAATCCGAACTGGGCCCGGATCGAACAACCCAGAGCCCAGTCTGCACAACACAGAAGGCGACTTTGACAACCCCGACCCCGAACTTGAGACCCTTGCAGGCGAGGGGGAAACGAGACAGGCCGGCGGATCAAGGCGGAGGTTATCCTTTGGGGCTGAACGGGAAGAAAGCGAAGGCTCGTCCGCGGCGGCCAGCTCGAGAAGGAGTGCTGGTCAAGCGAGAACAGAGCGGGCTCGAGAAGGCCCCGGCAAACAGACCGAAGAACGGTCCCGCCACTCAAGGAGGGACGATCATTCTCACCACTCGAGGAAAGACGATCAGTCTCATCACTCGCGGGAGGAGCGTCGCCACACACCCCCTAAGAGGCGGCGAAAACCACTCACCCCACCACGGGCTGCAGGAGTAAATATGACAATGATAAACACAATGATCAAGAAAGGGGTGGAGAAAGAGATAGCCAGGAGGGAAAGAAGAAGAGCAGGGACTCGTTCCGGGTCGACGAATATTCTGGAAGGACCACTAGCCCCGGAACTTTACAAGGCCCCCATGGGTGACTTCAAATACCCTGTCGGCCTCCCGTGCTTCCAAGGAAGCGGCGACGCCCAGGACCCGCAGAACTTTGTGTACGGGTTCTATGAAAGGCTTCGACTGCACGGGGCATCGGACGCCGTCGCGTGCCGCATTTTCACCACTTGTCTGACGGGGGAGGCGTGGGAATGGTACATGAGACTGAGGCAAGGATCCATAAAAACCTTCGATCAATTAGCGAGAGCCTTCCTGGACCGCTACGACATGCTCCGACCTCCGCGGGCGACGTGCGACTCCCTCCTGAAGTATGTTCAAGGACACCAGGAGCCCACCCGGACCTTTGTGAATAGGTTTGTAAAGGCCTCTAGGGAGGTCCGAAACTACAGCGAGGATATCGCCCTGGCGGCTGTACAGAATGGGCTCTGGCAAGGAGGACCGGGCACCCTCCGGTACGATGCCCGGAAAAGAGAGTTTAAGAATTTACCGGAATTCTTGGCTTTTGCGGAAGGATACATCCGGGCTGAGGAGGATGCTGTCCAATTCGTTAGGCCGCGATCCAGATCGCCAAAACCCCAGCAGCGTGACCGGCAACCCGGCGTCGGTCCGTCCCGAAGGCGAGAGCCGCCAAAAAGAAATATCCTGTCTACGCCACAAGAAGAACGGCGCGAAGATGGTAGCGAGGGCTATCGACCCCATTATGTGCGATACGCCCCCTTTATCAAGAAGAGGAGCGAGATATATCATGTCATAAAAGACATGCCCGAAGTCCCAAGGCCGCTGCGCAAGAGTATTTTCGAGAAAAAAGACGAGGCGGTAAAGTGCCTATTCCACCGTTTCAATGGGCACTCCACGGGAGACTGCCTCCAGTTGAAGGACGTGTTGGAAAGACTAGCCAGAGAAGGGAAACTGATCGAGTACATCAAGCCGGAATTCTTCCAAAAGTTTACAAAAGAATACAATGGGGAAGTTGAGCACCAGAAGAAAGCCTCCTACCGGAACGATTACAAGGGGCCCAAGGATACGGCACCAAGGCCCGGAGAAGATAAGGGAAAAGGACCAGGAACATCCGGTAGGCGGCCAAACGTGGAGATCAATGTTATCAGCGGAGGGCACGAGGTGCTGGCTCCTGAGAAATATAACCGAAGTACCACCAAGCTGTACCCGACCATATTAAACGTTGAACGGCCTTTTGAAAGGAAGAGGCCCCGGATGGACGAAGCCATATGCTTTTCCGAGAAAGACTTCGGCACCATCGCGTGGCCCCATGATGACCCCATAGTGCTAAGGCTCCAAATAGAGGAGTTCGGGGTGAAGAGGATCCTCGTAGATACGGGAAGCTCGGCTGACATCTTGTACTTCTCGGCTTTCGAAAAGATGGGAATACAACTTGAGAAATCCCAGAAGAAGGTGACACCGTTAGTCGGATTCACTGGCGATTCCCTCCGACCTAAGGGGATCGTCCGGCTGAAAGTAGCCTTCGGATCCTCGCCTCGCATCACTGAAGTCATGGTGGATTTCCTTGTGGTGAATGCCCCTTCCGCATACAATGCGATCATCGGCAGGGGCACCCTAAACAAAATTGGAGCCATAGTGTCCTCTCCCCACCTAAAGATCAAATTCCCTACCATCCATGGGGTGGGAGAGGAATGCGGGCAACAGCAGGTGGCCCAAGAGTGCTATCAAACCTCCCTCAAAGGGCGAGGAGGAGCGGTTCACCAAGTAGACGTAAAAGCAGGAGCGAGGTCAGATCCCGCTGGCCCGCGCTTGCAGTCCAGCAAAGAGTTCTTACCCCCGCACACACCCATGGTTTTGGATCCCATGGACAGGGGGGAGTCAAGCGCATTCGCCGAGCCTGTCGATGAAGTCGACCAAGTCGACCTCGGCAATGGCAAGTTTTTGAATATTGGCAAAGCAATTCAGGGAAGCGCAAGACAGAAATTGATTGATTTCCTTCGAGAAAGCCAAGCAGTATTTGCATGGACCGCCGCCGATATGCCCGGGATCCCGGGATCTATAGCGGAACACCATTTACACATCAAACCGGGCGCGAAGCCTGTGGTGCAGAGAAGAAGGAACATGGGAGCTGAGAGGCGTTCGGCAGTGAAGGCAGAGGTAGCCAAGCTACTAGCAGCCGGTTTTATCAGAAATGTGACTTGTCCGGAATGGTTGGCGAACCCTGTGCTCGTGAGAAAAGCGAACGGGGATTGGAGAATGTGTATACACTACACTGACTTGAACAAGGCGTGCCCTATGGACCCTTTCCCTTTGCCAAAGATCGACCAGCTGGTAGATTCCACTTCAGGACACGCGTTCTTAAGTTTCATGGATGCATTCTCGGGATACAACCAAATCAGGATGTGCCCCGAAGATGAAGACAAAACGGCCTTCACGACTCACTCCGGGCTATATTGTTACAGAGTGATGCCTTTTGGGCTGAAGAACGCGGGAGCTACTTTCCAAAGAATGGTGAATAAGGTGTTCCACGAGCAGATAGGTCGAAATGTAGAGGCTTACGTAGATGATCTTCTAGTAAAGAGCATGTCCGACCTGAACCACGTGCAGGACCTGTGCAAGACATTCGCGACGCTCAATCAAGCTGACATGAAACTCAATCCTAAGAAGAGCTTCTTCGGTCTTACAGGAGGAAAGTTCCTCGGATTCATGGTGTCCATGAGAGGCATAGAGATACATCCCTCCAAGTCGCAGGCCATCCTAGATATGAGACCCCCCCGAAACCTCAAGGAACTTCAATCGCTTACGGGCCGACTTGCAGCATTGAACCGGTTTATCGCCCGATCCGGCGACGTTTGCTTCCCTTTCTTTAAGGCGATGCGCAAATCCGCCAGATTCGAGTGGACCGAGGATTGTGCGATAGCCTTCGAGAAAGTCAAAGAATACATGGCCAGCCCACCTTGTCTCAGCCGACCCATCGACGGAGACACACTGGTTGTATACCTGGCCACGACCAACCACGCGGTCAGCGCCGCATTGGTAAGAGAAGAAGGGAGGGAGCAAAAGCCCATATATTTCGTGTCACACGTGCTCCGAGATGCCGAGACCCGATACACGCAGATAGAAAAAGCGGCCTACGCTCTTATCATCGCGGCAAGAAAACTGAGACCGTACTTCCAGTCCCACCCGATCAAAGTATATACAGGTGTACCCTTGAAGAAAGCCTTTGCGAACTTTGACTCCTCGGGCCGCGTGTTGGCCTGGGCGTTAGAGTTGACTGAATTCGATGTCGCGTTCCATCCTCAAAGTGCCATCAAATCACAAGTGTTCGCAGACTTCATCGCGGAGTACTCGGGAGCGCCGGAAGGATTGGACATCAAGTGGACACTTTACGTTGACGGCGCCTCCTCCCATCAAGGAGCGGGAGCAGGAGTAGCTCTCACAGGCCCCCAGGGAGAAGCTCTCAACTACGCACTCCATTTCCAGTTCCCCGTAACCAACAACACCGCCGAGTACGAGGCCATGATAGCTGGCCTCAAATTAGCTGCCGGGCTGGGAGCCCGAGAAGTCCATCTACATAGCGACTCCGAGCTCGCGGTCAGGCAAATCAACGATGAGTGCCGTGTGCACGACGACCGGTTACGACGATACCGTGAGCAGTTCCATTCCTTAAAGGGACAATTCGATAGAGTGGTGATCGAGCACGTGTCTAGAAACAAAAATTATCAGGCAGACGCCCTCTCAAAACTAGGAGCGGCTGGAAACCTCGACAAAGATCGTCCCGTGATAGTCATGGACATACCCGAATCAAGTATATCGGGTGACGTAAAGGAAGTCCATGTTATTAACGAACCTGGGGATGCTTGGTACGCTCCCATGTGGACATACCTCACCTCGGGGACGTTGCCTGAGGACCCGCTGGAGTCCAGGAGATTGAGGAGGATTGCCCCTTTATACTCGGCACATAACCACCAGCTATACAAAAGGGGATATGCCCGCCCATGGCTTAAGTGCATCGGAGAGAAGGACGCTCAGGCAATGCTGGAGGAAGCCCATGAGGGACTTTGTGGTAGCCACCAAGGAGCGAAAACTCTGGGAAGGTCGCCTAGTATCAGATCGACAATTGGGAAGGACCTTTCCGGATAATTCGCACCTGCGGCAAGGGAGCTTACGAGCTCGAAGGTCCCGATGGGCGAATGCTCGCCCGGCCCTGGAACGTCGTCCATCTCCGCAAATTTTATATTTAAAAAAAAAAAGAGGGGGGGGAGAAAGAACAGGTACAGCAGCGAACATGCCGTCTGCAAAAATGTAATTACTATCTTTTGTCTTTTTTGGACCAGCATGGGAATGCCCATGTAAGGTCAAGGGCGCCGGTGCGTTATTATAAGCACGGCCTGACATTTCATACTTTTGGATCAACACGGGAATGCCCGTGAGTGGTCGAGGGCGCATGTGCGACATTATAAGCACGGCCCCGGTGTGCAATGTCTGACTAACAAATTCGAGGCCCGACGACAAAAAATTGCCGTCGGAACCACCTCACAAAAAACAACTGATTATCACAAGGGCAAACAAAAGCCCAAGGGCAATAAATGCCTCTATAAAATAATAAATAAAATTATTGCGTTAAGAGGATAACCGAAAGCCCCAGGGGCAACGAACGCCTCCGCAATAAAACAATAACACTTCTCATATCAGAAGGATAAAAGCCCACGGGCAACATATGTCACCATCGACAAAACCGGAAATCATCATAATAACTTCAGACCAAAGGCCCTCGAGCATAAAACAGCCGAAAGCAACTTTTCCATAAACAGCGAGTGCGCGCTAGTCGTGCAAAGTACAAACGAACACTCTGAAAAGATGACGAAGTACACACGACGCGCCCCGTAAGGAAAATTCGTGCTATCCTCGGGCCAAACAACCTGAAGTACGAAGCGGCAAAACAAATCTCCAAGGCATTACAGGAAGAGAGTCACAAAAGTGTGAATAAAAGCTCTGCAAAGAGCAACAAATACACATGACTCTCGAACATGGCAACACAGGCGCGAGTCACAAGAGTGTGAACAAAAACTCTGCAAAGAGCAACGAATACACTTGACTCGCGAAATCAAAAGGGACAGTTATGCAAAAAGCGAACGAAAATCTCAAAAGGATAACGAATGCGCATAACTCTGCTTTGGAAAGACAATAGCGAAAACCCGCAGGGTAACGAAAAAATCTCTCCAAGGATCCCGATGCACAACGTAAACGAAAGCCCGACGGGGCAACGAACACGCACAAAACCGGATAAAACGTTCCGCCATTCTGCACAGACAACGAGCTTGCCTATACAATAGGTACAAACGAAAGTCGTGCGGAATAAGCAGGAATAATCTACTGGCCTCGCGAGACAACTAGGCATGGCAACATGCCCGAACAAAAGGTCTCGCAGGAATAATCTACTGGCCTCGCGAGACAACTAGGCATGGCAACATGTCCGAACAAAAGGTCTCGCAGGAATAATCTACCGGCCTCGCAAGACAAACGAGTCGGCATTATTACATGCTTGAACAAAAGTCTCGCAGGAACATACACACTAGCTCCGCCAATACAGAGGACAAGCCCTACGGGACGTGGCGCAATAGTACAATATGCAGCGCAGACAACTCCTAAGCAGACACCTCCGCGGGATGAGCTATAGGAAGAAGGGGACCGAGAAGTCGCGGAAGCACGCCTCATGAGGTAAAGAAAATGGTCTATTCTTATTATATTTGCGGTACCAACGCGCACAAGGAAAGTATTCCGAGTCCCCCGAACCACATAAAAAGACCAGACAAACATGTCACTGGATAATGTAAAAGTGACACAGATAAAACGTCGCCCGCTATCGCGGTGTAAACAAAGGTAAGGCCGTTCAATGAGAACCCCCCCGGACCTATACGACCCTAAGGCTTATGTCACAATAATCGCGCAACGAAGTAAGCAGAAAACATAAACATAAATATGGTCAAAACAACTGTATCTCGAATGGCTGAGAAACATTCCTCAGCAAACCACCCGAGCAAAAGCATACAACAAGTTCTGTTAAACACCTCCACATCTCGGAGGGTTCCTCACACTAAATACGCTCCGATAAAAATATAAAATAGAAAACAAAGAAGAAGAATGGGCTCCGCTCGACCCGACCATCCATCCGCGACATGCCTACTCGTCTTTATCCTGCAATAGGTGCAATTAGGTCGGGTGAGTATTCAGCATAAAAACCCGCGAGGCGATATATAAAGGACAGAGTTATACCTGGTTCACTTCGAGGTTTCCTGGAAGGTCATCTCCTGGCTCTTGATTGTAATCCACCTGGTCCAACGAAGCCTCTCCTTCGGCAGTACCCGAGGCGGTCTCTTGGACCGTGGGACCCTCGCTGCCTTCCGCAGGACCTTGAGGAGACTGCGGCGGCGTATCATCTCTGTCCAAATGATGAGGCCACGGCGCGACCTTACGCCAAGTATGAAAAGGCATCTTGGGATCACAGCTCACGAGATCCATGCTCGGAAGAACGGGCCCGCCATCAGGGCGAAGCAACTGACCGCTAGCCCTATCCCATTCATATCCTACCAGACCTTGGGGGGCCCCGTCCTCGTCTGCCACTGGCATATACCTGAGGTCCTCAGGGGCGAAAGGATAAATGCCAGCCAAAACGGATAACTCAGTGTAAATTTGCCTCTTAATCATCCCCGTTAGTGACAACATCGCCGCAAGCTTAAAAGGATCGCTAACCAGGAATTCTCGAATCACCTCCTTCTCGTGATCGAGACGCTCTGCTTGCGAGTTCTTGATCGCAAGCAAGGCTTGGGATAACTGCTCCCGTACGAGCGTCAACTCCCGAGCCTGTCCCTCCTTAGTTCGCTTCAAATCCTCCACCTCCGCCTCACTATCAACGAGCTTAGCAACGGCCTCCTCGAGCAACTTAGTGCTCCTCTTCGCGCTGATCTCGCTTTCTTCCAACGCGCGGGCCTTTGCGTCCACCTCCCCCCTCAGCTTATCGACCTCCTCACCGCTACCGACAACCGAGCCCCGAAACTTTTGGTAATCGTCATTCAAAGACTTGTACTTCTCCATCCAATAATCCCTCTCCACAACGGCCGCCGTCAAGTCCCTCGGCCCCACAGGAGACTGGGCCACTGACAAATTCTTGGCAGTCATGGCCTCCGTCGCGCGGGCAAACAGGCAGCCTATCTCGAAAAGACGACCCACCGCATCCAGCATCATACCACCCCCGCGCTTCTGAATAAGCCGACCCAAATAAGGGGGCTCCAAGGTGCGGAAGGCCTCCCTATAATACATCGCGCACTCCGGAGGCCGCTCCGTGGCACTTTGCATCTTAGCCAAATGAGGGAACAAGGCGAGGCACCCGTCCGGTTGACTTAACGGGAAGGGAGTCTTACATATGGTCCCTACCCCAACATTACCCGGAAGACCAATCCTGCGAGATCCCTCGGACGGGGTGGGTACCGTTTCAGGAGAAGCAGTCGTGCTTGAACTCCCGCCTCCACCTGGCCCTCCAGTTGAGGACGAAACTTCTTGAGCTAACACGACCGAAGCCACGCCCGAAGGAGGGACTGCTGCTCCCGACAAGGGGGTAGTGGCGACGTCCCTCGGACTCGGGGCTAAAGGTGGCCGCGCCATCCTCTTCTTGTTTACAGTCAGCCCTTTCCCTTTGACGTCACGATCAATTTCGTGCGTCGCCTTCCGCTTCCTCGACTCTACACTTCCGGCCCCCTTCTTCACCACACGCTCCTCAACGCCAGCGGGTGAAGGAGCAGGAGCCGCCCTGGTCGTTAGTGACCCGGAGTACAGCCCACCCGCGTGCGAACAGACCAACTCGGGGATCGCCTTCAGCCCGTTGAAGGAGAAATCCATTAGGCCAAAAGATGCAACAAAAATATGAACTCAAGGGTCATATATATAGGGAAACAGTTGAGGATTCTTTATCAAAGGAATATATGTATATATGCGCGAAGGACTACCTTGCGACAACTGCCCGATAACCTCGACAGCCAGGTCATCAGCAGCGCTCATCCGGAAGCGACTCATGTCGGGCTTCCCCTCCCACGAACTATCATCGTCACCCTTCTTAATCTGTCGCCACGAGCGATGAATACCTTGCAGCGACTCAACTTCCTCGGGTTTAGTCAAATACACCCAGCCCCTATTCCAGCCATCAATCTTTCTCAAAATCTTCTTATGAGTCTCATAGTCGAAAATTTCCGGCGCGTCAGTTCTCCTCCTCACGGCGACAAAATCCGATGAAGCCATGCACAGACTAAAATAATGTGCAAACAGGGCCATGCTCGGCCGTAACTCGGCAAAATAGACCTGAAACTCGTCGAATAACTTCTCGAAGCTGACAAGATAACACCACCCCACACCCGTCAGTTGGGCGGGGGTTATATCCAACTCTTTCAAGAAAGTAACCTGGAACGAGGTCAAAGGCAGCTGGAACCCACATCGGGGCATCTTCCAGTAAATACAGAGCCCTTTCTCATCGTCATGGGCTCGATCGTCCGCTTGCGGTAATAAGAACCCCAACCGGTCCAAGGAAATGCGACCTCTCGCTTCCTTTTTCACGAGCTCGCCATAAAAAACGTTGACCCACCAACCCTGACTGCGACAACCCGTTGCTGACGGGAACAGAAGACTAACCTCCACAAATTGCGCATCAGTCGCGTGCCCGGCGCGCCTCCTCTTCGAGGAGGGGGGTTCCTTAGAATTCTTTTTCTTTTTTGATACCCGCGGGCGTGCTGAAACTGACGTCTCCCGAGAAGACCCCTGGCGATCTTGCACCTCGACTTTCTCCGACTCCCCATCCTCATCAACGGAACAGCTCTCGCTGTAGCCGGAAGAATAATACGAGGGATCTGCCTTCTCCAACGGGACCCGTTCCCTAACTACCTTTTTCTTCCCTCCCATCTTCGCTGACTGCAAAGGCAAGTTAATAAGATGGTCAGCGACGGTAGATATTACCGGGGGCACAATCCTCTTACCTGACGCGGCAAAAGCCCTTTCTAAGGCCGCTTTCGACTTCCCGGCGCCTTTACCCCCTATCCCCTGATCCCACATCGCGGGATCACTCCAATCGATGGATTCGTTTGGAGAGCCCAGTTCCGCTGCGGCCCCGTCCACGGAAGATTACGGTTGTGCCGCCTTCCAATCAACGGACGACTCCGGGCCTATATCATCCCAATCCACGGCCGCCTCCCAATCGAAGAAATCTCCCTCGGAACCCGAATTAACGCCTGCCTCCGACCTTTAACAGAACCTGCCCAGAAACTGTCTTACGGATCGACCGTAGGACCTCGCGTATGGCAAACGCACAAGGGTAGAACAATACCGACTTGGTGACTCACGGTATCGGTTGAGATACTGGATCCCGAACGTAATGTGTGCGACAGTAATACTTACGGATAACGAGCGACGCTCCTGTGAGATGTTCGTGCAGTCGTCCCCGCCGATTGTCCTTATCAGCGAGAGCGATGAGCGAGACTACTCCGAAAATGGAACTTACTGAAAGCGGACATTCGCACGGGCCCGCCTACCTTTACATAGGGCCCCCGTAAAAAACCGTAAAAATCAGCACCAATCTCAAGGGACAACCCTCGACACGTGTCTCGCACCCCTTCGATCAGCTGCTTCAAAAACCCAAAACGTCGCGTCGCCCAGCCTTTTGGCGCCAATATCCGAAGTTATATCGAACCGTCGCGCCTCTTCGGCTTTGTCTATACAAAAATCCCCATGACATAGATCCCCTACAACCTTGAAGCGTACTGCCTCTCGAGACAGTAATCCCGCGCCGTTGCAGCGAGTTAATCCTGACCCCACGCTAGGATCACCGTTTACCCGAAGCAGGGGGCGGCGTGATCAAAATAGCAGCGGATCTCAATGACGTCAGCACGCTTGAGCGTTCATGATGGTCTGACACGTTCATTTATTGCACCTACAGTAACCTCCCGTTATATATATACCCACGGACCCTCCGTACCTAACCATCAATTATCCGTTTAATAAAAAGTCTCGGAGACATGGCACCAAAACCATCCAACAACCGCGGCAAGAAACCCCTCGACCAAGGCCAACCCAGTAATCCAAGGCCGAGGCGCCCGACTAATGTCCGAGACCTACCCCCCCAGATCCGCTCCAGCTGGCTCCGTTTCTTCCCGCGACGTCGCCTCGACCGAATGCTGTCAAGCCCCAATAAAAAGCTTCAGGACTTCATCGAATACCTGATTGACGTAGAGGTACGCTCCTATGAGCACTGTCCCTGCTGCCCGAGGGCTCGCCGCAATGAACCACCACCCGCACCCCCCAGCGCGCCCCACCCAAGCCGGTAATCCTCCGCACCTGCCCCGCATGTGGAAAAACGGGCAATCGATCAGAGATGCCCCGGTGCCACCAATGCCGGCAGAGGTTCCACCAGGCCTGTCAACCTGAGGAGACTCACTACTTGTTTCCTATCCCGGGTCTGGAGAGCTGGCATTGCGACGAATGCACCGCCATCCTCAACTCCCTGGACGACATGAACGAGGACAGCGATGAAGGCGGCAACCAGGACGACGACGGGGATGGCCCGCAATACCACCCCACTGGGTCTGGCGACACCGACCCCGAGGAGGAATCCTCCACTGACGGCGACTTCAGCGACTGACGCATTGCGTAAAGCCGCCCCACCAACCTGGCCGGACATCCACTACTTTCTCTTTTGTTCCCCGACATGGGGATAGCACCTTTTTTATTTTATGATAACCCTGTGAACTACTTTGTTTTGTCGAGAAGGAAAACTCTATAAACCACATGACATTACCTATAGTTATAATCTTTTCTATGTTGCAAAGTTCCTAAAAACATGTCCATATAACGGCGCTCTAAGGCAGAATACTAAATGCACGTCGCTTGTATTGCAATCCCGTCGCAGCCAAACAGTACGCTGCGTCACAATGCTGGTTTAACATACTGATAAACCAACTGGCGCCGTCTGCCTTGCGACCTCTCGGTCCAACGTAGATCGCGAAACATTAACGGACATGCTACCTGAACTAGCCACCCAGCGACACCAACTCTATCTGATTACCAACACAAGTTGGTGCACCCCCTGTCTCAGGACAGTCCCGGGGACATATGCTTTACTTCTAATCTTACCAATAGCATAAAAACAAAGCCACCTCGTAAGCAGTAACCAAACATTCCATGCCACGCGACTTAAATAGTCTGGACAAAACAGACAATGAAACCATCCTCCCCTTATTCTAAAAAGCACGACTCGAGATAACTTGAATAAAAGAATAAATCTCGACAAATTACCGGCACAACTGCCCCACGACACACCCTCGCGGCATTAAGACACTCTATACTCCAACTCACACACCTGGTATACACTACTACGCACATTTCCCGAATATGAGCTAACCAACAGCGGATAGACCATAACTTAGCTCACGCACTCCGAAAATAATGAATTTTTTCACTAATGACACCTCGAAACAGCCGCCCCGTCAGCCCAAAACGCTTCGAAAGTAACACCAGTCAAACGACAGGCCTACGCCCGTCCAGTCAAGTCACCTAGCTCCAGCTTTTACGAGTCAGTGGGGCCCGGACGCGATAACCAATGGCACCACTCCGCCTATATATTGACCCATTCAGCCATAGGAAGATCATTCCTCACCAACTGATTCTCCACTCTGAAAACCAATCCTCACTCCATCTACCCTCCTAATGTCATCAAGCGATTCGGTTAACAAACCCGAGCTGCGACGCCTCGACATTACCCTCCCCCGAGAGTCACCTCCCCACCGACCCCGACCGAACCCCTCACAACCACCACGGCGGACGCTCTCGGAAGGCGAAAGGTGGGTATTGCTGCAAGACATATCCCACCCAGACTTAGAATGGATGCTAGACCACGAAAACCTCCGAATTCGAGACTTTCTCGACGTCAAGCTTAGCTCATGTCCGAAGTTCACCCCAAAGGACGAGAACGCCCTCAAACCAGCCGCACCATCGTTACGCACATGCTTTGGGTGCGATGATCAAGATCCCAAGACCGAAATGGTCAAATGCCGAACATGCTTCGAGTGGCACCACATGTACCATTATAACATAAAAGGCTGCTCAGATCCCCGCCGCCGGTTTTGGCGATGCCCTCGTTGCATCGACCTCAACTTCGGAGGACCAACCTTATACACGGCTACCAAGGAAGAGCTCGAAGCGGACAATACTTACGAGGACACCGACAACGAGGTCCTCGCCTAAACGCTCCCCAGGTAGCGACATCACACCCGTCTTTTTGCCGAACAAGGAAACCGCGACATGACAGACAAGAGTGGAAACACCCTCCCAGTCTACCTCGGGATCCTCCTCGGCAACCATGCGGGTATACAAGGAACTAGTCGCCCTGCATATAATAGTTTATTAAAACAAATGTATCTATTATTGTGTATCAACAAAAGACAAAGGTTGTCTACAAAATATGTATCATTCCGATGTCATGTTATTAAACTTATAAAAATCATACAAAGTAATCTCGTTGTCGGAACCCCCTCTTCCCTCACACAACCCATCTTACATATCACATCGACAAACAATTTCCATCTCATAACCTCCCGGCACATACGCAAGCCCTCGTGCCAACTCAATATCTCGGCACCCGATAATAGTTAAAGCGGCCAATCGGCGGCTAGATGCCAAGGATTGCCTGGGACCCACGTCATTTAAAGCCACAATAGCGCCTCACAACTATAAATACCAACCTCACATTACGTAAGAGGGGACAACCATCTCCTTCATTCTCAAGTACATCCCTCTAAAGAAAAATGCCTTTCAAATAAGTCGTTTCAAAAACTAAAAGGCCTGCAGATCAAGGCCAGAGTAGCCGCGACCAACCTCCCCCCAAATCCCGTCGCTCTTATAACCCACGACAAGTCCTCTCTCCTGCCGAGAGATGGGCCCTCCGTCAACGATTCTCCGAGGAGGATTTGGAATGGATGCTCCATAACGAGGACCTCCAAATCTGCGACTTCATCGACATCACCCTCGCCGGCGTACCCTCGTTCACCAAGGAAGACGAGAACAATCTCTACGATGACGTTAATTTTGAGCCCAAGTTGCGTTGGTGTGTCTTATGCCGCGACCAGGGACCCAAGCACGAGATGGTGAAATGCCGGGTGTGCTATGAGTGGAGTTGCTTCGACCACTACCACATCCACGGCTGCTCCGATCCTCGACGTCGATTTTGGAGGTGCCCTGGATGCCTATCCCGCAATTCTGGAGGCCCGAGCCTATACACCGCTACTCCACAGGAAATCAAAGAGGATGACCTCTTTGAGGACACTGACAACGAGCGCGTTGTCTGATTTCAATACTTCTTTACCTATCGGTGTTGTATGATCTAGACCTTATCACGTATTTGTGCTTTTCGATTATTTTCAGAATACTAACAACTGTTTGTCATCTCCGCAATAACCTCGCCAAAAAAAAAACCCCCCGCGACGACAACGCGTGACATCAAGCGTAACTCGTCTAAAAACACGCCAACACAATTAGTCGGGACATACACCCGAGATAGGGCGTACAAAACAATTCGCAAACCCTGTGGGATAACAAAATCACGAAATATAACGACAAAGCAAAAATCAACACAAACTACGCGCAATCAATAAACGGCACGATAAGAAACCATACGAACAGGAATTAAAGGATAACCAAAATACAAAGACCCCGGGGGTCAGACGAATAACCCACAAAAACCCCAAGACCAACTCGGGGGCTAACACTCGAACCTTAAGAAAAATCTAAGAAGCCAAGATAAACGAAAAAATTACCGAAGTCGTCTCTATCACCGGAGTCAAAAACCGAAAGCATCATACTGATACATTTCGGCTTCAGGGGCTAATGATAGGTCCATATACCGATGGCCCTTAAAAAGCCCAGGCCTGGCCCAATAAAGCACTCCCAGATTTAAATACATAAAAGGCCGGCCCAAAATAGAACGAAACAAAAGAGGCCCCCTCTCGGGGCCAGCCCGAGGTCAAGAACAGCCCGGGATTCGGACCCCCTCCCGGGGCCAGCCCGAGGTCAAGAATAGCCCGGGATTCGGACCCCCTCCCGGGGCCAGCCCGAGGCCAAAAAAGCCTGAGACTCGAACCCCACCCCCAGGGGTCAGCTCGAAATCAAATGAAACGAGGCTCAAAGCCTAAACATGCCGAACAGCCAGAAAAGGCCGACATACAGCCTCGTTGATTCGGCTCGTGACAGATTATGCGGATATTATCGCCTATTATGCGGACGCCTCTGAACAGTCATGAGGGCCCCCGTCATTAATGATGACAAGACCTCGCTACAGTGAAGGCGACCCCTATTTAAGGCAGAGAAATCCCAGAGAGAGGGACCGCATATTTTATCACCACCAAAGGAGGTATTAAAAAGGGTTAGAGCGTTAATACCCCTCCGACACCCCGCGTGTCCACCCTCTCGGCCCGATTCGCTTGAACCGGGACGAGTTACACTTTCGGCAGCCAGCCTCCGCACGGCCTGCTTCCCAGGAACAGGACGTGCGCGCACCTTACTGGACCGAGTCCAAGTACGGCCCGGCCCTCAGGGGAAGGGACGTATCAGACCCCTGCTGATACCTCTTTTATATTTTACCAGTCCTTGCCTGTTGGTTGGTTCTTTTAGTTGTATGCTTACTCTGTAATAATTGGGGTGTTCCCAATAATTGTTGGCGCCTTGTTAATGCCTTTTACTTTTTTCAGTTTAGTTCCTATGCTGGTGCAATTTTTATTGCCCTACTGTTATGCTGTTTTTGGGTTTTTAGGTGTGGATGTACTTGTGTTTTGCCTAGGGTCAATGATGTGGTTAATAAATGCGACTGAAACTTTGACACTGCTTCTTGACGGTTCCGTCTTGGAGTTCAGTGTCTGGTTAAGGATGTCGGGAGTGAACTGAGATCTTTGCGGGCTATGGGTTTTATTGGATAGTTTTTCTATTTTGTTATTTTGTCTTTAGTCCTTGTATGCTACATTTTCTTTAATGGAAGGGCATTATGCCTATTTTTCAAAAAAAAAATAATAAGCGGCCACAATCAATCCTGTTGTGTAATAGAGGAATCAGGCACACTTGATCTGTAGTTTTGTACAAATCTTAAAGTCCTTCGCGTGCATTTTGATGCGGATCAATTCCATTTGGAGTTTCGAGTCAAAAACATGTAATAGTGCCCTCTAATCATCACTAATCGTCTTAATCCCCATTCTTAACCATCCTATTTTTCCCCTACCACTCCGATCTACTCACACTCGTCTCCCGCTCTAGTCAAAATGGATAGCTTCTCGCTCCGATGCCTGGTCGCCGTGGCGCTATCCCTGGTCATCGCGGCCAGAGCGCACAAGCGCCGGTCCCTTGATCGCTCCGGCGCAATCGCCGGATTCTTCGTTATGTCAATCCATCTTGCGGCTAGCTACAGGTCTGCTCGTCATCACTCTACCTCTGATTAATGATTCGTTAACAATTGCTGTGTTCAGATTTTGATTATTTTAACTAACTAACGACGAACTATTTGTTTGTTTGGATGGAAGGTATGGTGCCATGCTTCTGGCTTTCTTCTTCTCTTCGTCGAAGCTTACTAAAGTCGGACAAGAGAAGAAGCAGAGTCTCGAGGAGGATTTTAAGGAAGGCGGGCAGCGCAATTGGTATTTTCGTATTTTTTCTGTTAATTAAATAACTTTAACGCATTCTTATTTGGAGTTCTATTCGCCCCATTCAAAATCAAGAAACACCAGGACAATAAAAACAAGGTGATGACGTAATGAATGAATAAGATATTAGCACAAGCTGGATACTTGGTGCAAATTCACTGAACTTTTTTTTTTTTTTTGTATTATGAGTCAACTTGCAGTATTGAGAATACATAATGGTTAATGGCGTTTAAATGTAATCAAAAGGTTATAATATCATATCCTGACAAAATTAAAATATTTGGTTTGTAGTTCTAAAGCTTGAAGCCTATCCCTGTTAATTCACAGGATACAGGTTTTATCCAACAGTGGTTTAGCTGCTATACTGGCAATTGTTGCTGCAGCATTGACAAGTGGTGAAGATAAATGCTTAGATGCAAACAAGTCAAATGTTGTTACCGGGCTTGTTGGTGGCATTATTGGCCACTATGCCTGTTGCAATGGAGACACGTGGTCGTCAGAGCTTGGTATACTTAGCAATGCACAGCCTCGCCTTATCACAAATTTTAAGGTACAAATGTGTACTAATATATTAAGGGTGGTTGGTATAGTGGTACGTGCTGTTACCAAGTATAACTTATCACTGTGGCTTGGTACCTGTCCCTAGGATCCCTTTTGATAAGAACTGGCTTGATCAAGAATATTATTTTAAGAGTGAGGGTATGGTACTATGCATAGTGCGAATTGGTTCATACTATGGATCAATATCCCCGGTTTCAAAGTCCAAACAGTCAATCTGTACCGCTCAACATGATATTTGTATGAAAATGTACATGTAGATCAAATTTTACAATTTTTACGAACCTTTTACAATTTTTTAAGATAGGTACAAAAGTACTTGATCTAAAAATTATAGACCATTTAGAAGTAGTGTTTTTCTACCTATCTAAAAATTCTAAAAAATAAAGTATAGTTTGCAAGTACATTTTTATATGGAGATCATGTTGAATGGTTCAGATCGACAATTTGAACTTTAAAAACAAAGAAATTGATCCATAGTACGGACCAATCCGCGCTATGCATAGTACCATAGCCTCACTCTTGTTTTAATTGTAAATACAATATAATTTTCTAAGTACTCTGCTTGGAAATTGTACCAGCCAGTTAAGAAGGGCACAAATGGTGGGGTCACTTTACAAGGACTTGGCGCAGCTACAGCAGCTGGATTTGTAATTGGTATAGCTTATGTAATGGTAGGGTTACTCACAACCAAATGTGATGCTGATGTGGCATGGAAACAGCTATTGGTGGTCCCACTTGCATCAGCAGCTGGTCTTTGTGGCAGTCTCATAGATTCGCTTCTTGGGGCAACTCTTCAGTTTAGTGGGTACTGCAGCTTGCGAAAGAAAGTATGATTTTTTATTTTATTAAACTGCATATTTGTTATTTATAATGATTTTTGTTTCAAGCACTAATTAACTTGGTTGTCTCAGTAAAAAAAAATTGTTCATCTATTAGTTTTTTTTTCTTTCTTTCTTAACAATATATACTAGACCAAGTATCAATGGCATGTAATGAAAAATTGAAAAAAAGAATAACAATCTTTTGTCAAAGAACCATGAATATTTAATGATCAACACTGAAAGTCATAATGCATCAGGAAAGCATATTCATGAAATTAGAGAAGAATGCGTGATGTGAACATGCAACAGGGAAAATTGTTTTCTTTGTTTAACTATCTCAAATCCTCAGTACTTTGAAATCTGACATGATGTTTATGTCCCTTTTTCATTCAAACATGATGTTTATGTCCCTTTTTCAATGTAGGTTGTTAGTAGAAGGTCACCAACTGTGACAAAGATATCTGGTATGGACATCCTTGACAACAATGCTGTGAATGTTGTATCAGTGCTACTGATGACAGTGCTCACCTCAGTTGTGTGCTTGCTCATCTTTTAAACCTGACATGCAGTGTTAGAATAGAAGGGCTAGCCTCTTACCTCAAAATTAATGCAGGAAAACATGAATTATACATCCTGTGACAAAAGATGAAACTATAAATCACCAATTTTGTTCACAGGATGTGCAGCGTTAGAACAGAATGGTTAGCCGCTAACCTCAAATCTTTTCCTCTAAAATTATGTATTGTTTGGTGTATTAATTTACCAGGGGATGTGGGATGAGCAGGAGAGTGGGGCTCATACAATGGCTGTGAAACATGACACGTAATGATGTATTGTTTTGAATTATAATAATTTTGCTACTAATACAGGGTGCACTCAGGAAAAAAAAATTGTTAGTCTAAAAGTTGCAGATGTGAAGTATTGAGTTTGGAAGATGACCCTTGTCAGTACTGTAAACTCATGTGGTTTTGCCAGACAAAATAGATGTTTTAACTATTATTTCCATGTACAAAGTACATGGAAAAAATAGCTTATGTATTGATTTGGTTACCCTCGTTTCTTTATGATTGATAATGTGTCTTCGAAATTTGTGCATGCTATTCAAGTATCATACTCTAATTATCTTATGTAACTATTATTTCCTATCTGTCCGAAATTTACTAAGGTTTGGTGACACTTTATCGCATCATCAGTTGCCATAATAAACAATTATATTTTAAAATGACTCGTTATCAATATTCATGTTTCTGTTTTGTTTTCTTATCAATATTCATGTTTGTTAGCAGAATTGTTGCTCGCATATACCAGGTTCCTTTCATTAACATTAAGCAACTCTATCTGATCTATATTCCATTCGTTTTGCAATCAATTGACTGTGTAATACTCTAAAATTGGGTTGTTAACAAATTATTTCTGTGGCTGGCTAAGAAGTGAAAAATAAGCAAATGTGAAGAGGCTGAAGTCTCAGAAATTCATAGTATATATCAAGAAATAATTACTTCATCAGCAAGTCTGACACAGGAAAAACAAATGCCTAATAAAAACAAAATGAGTCCATATCAAAAGATGATCAGCTTTTACTATGCCATCTAAGCAAAAACAATTTATTAACCATAGTACGAACACAAGAAATGCACATACCAGGGAAGTTTTTCCCCTCAAAATGAGGAACAAAGAATGAACAATAACCTCTATCTACATAAACGAATGACATCTAATTGTAAAAGATAAAATGGGAGCCCATAACAAGCCACCATCTAGATCTAAGACTTGAGACCAAAAATTCCATAACCAAGTTATGCGATGAACAGAGGGGGGAAAGGGAGAAAAAATAACAGTTGCCTGAAGGTCTCACTCTTCCTTTGAAATTGAGTAACGGGCTACTTATTCCCGTTCATGACAAAGTACTTGTGAAGTTCTCACTCTTTCGGAGCATCGACCTCTTTGCCTTTGCTTTGATCCACATTTTGGCCACTACTCGTTCCAGTTTGCAAAGGTTGCACATTTTGATCCACATTTTGGCCATCACTCATTCCATTTTGCGGAAGTTGAACGTTTTGATCTCCATTTTGGTTATTGCCAGTTTCAGTTTGCAAAGGTTGCGGATCTGGTTGATTTTCAGTAGTCTTACCTGAAAAGAACAGAAATCATCTGTTTTAGGTGCAAAATAGAATTTAATGAAGCAAATGTATGACAGATTTTTAGCTTGCTTACTGTCTGATTGTGCAATTAGAGGTTAGACTTGCCCAAAAGAAATTATTTTCACCAAAATAGCTGTACAAGCATAGTATATCAGCAACCGAGAGATAACCTATAAATTTTTCAGATACTCTCAATATTTTGAACTGAGGAGCTCTGACTATTATAGGTCTAGTATAGCAGTGCACACAGAAATTTCTTGTATGGAGGCCAATGACAATGTGGCACAAAATAAGTTTGCAGCATATATAGCATTTCATTAACAATTTTAGTGCAGGATGCAGTAAATGAATACTAGATTTAGGGTTTAGTATAAAAGCCCTGAAAATAAGCAAATCCCACGGAATGGAAAAGTTGGGAAAAAAAGTGTGGTCAAACACGTATTTCACAAAATAGGATATCTAATATCGGTATCGTACCACTGTAAGCTGACATAATATTTTATCAGAATCAGGCATGAAGTTAATGGAAATGAGAATAGAGATACCAGGTGAAGCTTCCTTTGGTGGTGAATCATCAATCATTACAACTCCAGGTGGGCCCACATTCAACCTCAGTTCAGTACCGGGTACTGGTGCTAGCAACTTTGTTGAGTTGACTTGGGTATTGGTTGAAGTAGAACCCGTAGAAGGTGGCCTTGGTGGCCAAGGCTGTGATGCGTAAGACATAATCTGCCCCACCTGTTTACAAAAATTTTAACAGAAATTATTATAACACAAAATAAAAAAGAGAGGAGGGTTCAAATGACTCCATTTTTAGAAGTACAATAACTTAAAATTAAAACTTAATATGATCTATGTCACATTTCAATTTTATTTTGATTAGTATCAAGAGCTTGCAAAAATACACCGATGTGGATAAATTTTAGACGTTGATTTTTCAACTTATTGATTCATATAAAACCAAAATTGAAAAGTGATCATTTTTCTATGTGCATGTAGAGAAAATAATATAGATCACATCTAACGGTTTTATTTTGACATATAAATTATAGAATTTTTGTTTAGAAAATTAAAAAGTGGAGCATGCTGGAGGCACAAAAAATTGAGGCATTTGAACCCTCCTCAGAGAGCTATAAAAGAATAAAAAGAAAAAAAAAAGATAAGGTTATTAGTCTTTTTCTTTTACTAGCAAGCAGCTTCTACGCAACAGAAAACAACTTATTGACATGAGTTTTCAATTAAGGTTTCATAATACCCTGATTATCCACCAATATACAGCTCATTTCATATTACTAAACTTGCAGTGTTCCTATACCTTGTTAGGATGAACATTTTCAAAAACTTGAGCTTGATTTCCATATAATATGGTCATCTGCCTTCCCTGATTTGCGCTTTGGCCACTGCACCAATAATATATAAAAGTAAAAAAATAAATAGAAGATCATAGTAAATAATATGGAAGCAGCATTCAGTGCACTTAAAATATACGGGCTGAAGCCAAGTAGAGAATTTGAAACTAAACTCTTCCAGGAAACCCCAAAGAAAGAGCCAACTGATACTATTAATATTGTTTCAGATTGCTTTGCTTCTATAAAACCCACACACTACCATCAAGATGAAGTAAAACACCACCTCTTATCAACTTGAGCTTTCAACACAATGCTTGATTAACCCAGAACTGTTTTTATTTTATTACTTGATAAAAGTGGCCTTGGTGTGCCACCGATTCGACCTTTCTCTTATAACAGTTCAGGTTTTATTAATGATTTTATTTTCAATAAGAGAAGCCAGGAAATTAAATTCTGGCACGTCCAATGTTATTAAACTGAGAATGCAGATTAGTCGGGGGAACTGGGGGACCATTCATTATTCTGGTGGAAGCTTAGAAAGAAATAAATGCAAATCACATGTATTTTAAAGTTGGATCATATTGCAAACATCTCAAATAGTCAGTGTTTGTTGTAATTCTAAAGGTTCCGTAAAAATATCACAAAGCTAGCAGTAAAATCCACCCCCATTTATATTATTTTTTTATTTCTATCAAGTAAATTACCTATTGGAGGATGTACCCCCGCTAGCCTGAGATTTTTTAGCCTGCTTGAGGACAACCTTGACCGCTCCTGGATAGGTAGCATCATCAGGCACAACATCAGGCTCACATGATAGGAGCATCGATCGTATTTGCTCACAATTTCTCGTTAACTTCTCAACTACAGCTGGGACTCGTCGTGGTGGGGGCGGAGGCAGGCGTGAAAACATACTGGGAGTAATCTGAAACCAATTTTTCTAACATTAGTGAGTTTATATGAGCAAATTAGGTACCGGTATGGAGAAGCCTGGTACTATTTTGTTGAAATCACAAAACACAAAGACCCCATTAGTTTGCATTGACAGGCTTGTCTTGGGAAAAAACATCTGGCAGGACGTACCAGGATAAGCGGTATTATGGTAAATCCTTGATTAGTATAGAAATACAGGCAGCAATAATTTTGATGTGAGGATGTTATATTGGAATGCAAGCATGAAAAGCGCGTCTTAAATGCAGAATTTAAACATAACACTTTTAATTCAATAGTCAGTAATTAGTACCAATACCTGTGGCTGATTTGAGTTTTGTGGAGGGTTATTTGAGTTTGGTGGAGGGTTATTTGAGTTTGATGGAGGGTTATTTGGTGGAGGGCTAGGGCTTAGACTCAAGAAGCTCATCATATCCCTCTGTGTTCCCTGGTTAGGGTTAGGGTTAGGGTTAGGGATGGGCTTCGGATTTTGGTTCAGGTTAGGGTTATGAGCAGGGTTTAAGTTGGGATGATGAACAGGATTTAAATTGGGATTCTGATTAGGGTTGAAGTTCAGGTTATGAGCAGGGTTTAAGTTGGGGTAATGATAAGGATTTACATTAGTGTTCTGATTAGGGTTTGTGTTCTGGTTATGAGCAGGGTTTAAGTTGGGGTGATGATAAGGATTTGGGTTGTTGTTCTGATTAGGGTTTAAGTTCTGGTTATGAGCAGGGTTTAAGTTGGGGTGATGATAAGGATTTAGGTTGGGGTTCTGATTAGGGTTTGAGTTCTGGTTATGAGCAGGGTTTAAGTTGGGGTGATGATGAGGATTTAGGTTGGGGTTCTGATTAGGGTTTAAGTTCTGGTTATGAGCAGGGTTTAAGTTGAAGTAATGATCAGTGCTTGGGTTGGGGTTCTGATTAGGGCTTAATCTTGGGTTATGAGCAGGGTTTAAGCTTGGGTTATGAATAGAGTTTAAGCTTGGGTTATGAGCAGGGTTTAAGCTAGGGTTATGAGCAGGTCTTAGTTTGGGATTCTTATTAGGGTTTAAGTAGGGGTAATTATCAGAACTTAGATTGGGGTTCTGATTCGGGTTATGAGCAGGGTTTAGATTTGGATTCTGATTAGGGTTGAAGCTCAGGTTATGAGAAGGGTTCAAGTTGCGGTTGTGATCAGGGTTAGGGTTATGAGCAGGGTTTAGGTTGGGGTTCTGATTAAGGTTTAAATTGGGATTGATGTTAGGAACTTGTGCAAGGTCTGGGCGGGTGTTAGGGTTAGGGTTATGACTGAAACTAGGGCCAGCCAAATCAGAGAAATTCCGTTTTATCCCCGAAAGTCTTGGTCCTGAATTAGGATCTGGAAAAAAATTATGGCAAATTAGTCAGAATCTAACAAGAAAAAAACAAATAAATCAACATTAGAAAAGATGGTTTGAGTATTTCACCATCTTATACTGGCATTTTACAGATCATAATCTACACTCGCTACTGGCAAGTGCTAAACTAAACATGAAACTTCTCCTAATTAAACTATTTATTTTTTCCTTTCTTTCCCATGCTTCACTTTCTCTTCATTTCTCTATCTATGAAACAAGGAAATCTACCTGGTGGCTTGTTTGAGGTACAAAGAAGATTACATTTTAAATCTATCTCAATTTTCTTCGGGAGCATTGTTCGCCAAACTTGTATATAACCAAAAGAAAATACCAAACAGAAAGAAAGATCTTTTCAAGTTCTAAATTTCAACATGGAAGAAAGAGGAACAAAATTTGCTCTAAAAAAAGAAAGAGAAGTAACAGCGCAAACAAGAACTTTTGAATAACTAAGTATAGAATATTTCTTGGAATAGGTAACAGGAAATAAGCTCTCAAAATCAAAGAGAATAAAATGAATTTTTTTGCCTCTTTGAACATCACATACCGATCCTAAATATGCAAAATAAATAGAAAAAAAATACCCAAGAAAAGAAATCTTCATGTAATTACTAAAATTGGGCTATGGTAACAGGTCACTGGAAGTCTTATGGACTCACAAAAACAAATTAAAATATATTTTACTTGGAAAAAATTAGAAAGCTGAAGTAATTATCACAGGGAAGAACCAAAATGCACAAAGAAATGCAAAGAAAAAGGAATTGTGACTCCATGTCTTAAAATAAAGACTGGCAATCCACTATGCCAGATAACAACTCTTAATAAAGAAAGAGAAAAAAACTTTTAAAAAACGATGCCACATTGGTAGATAAAATTTACGCCTAGTGCTACTTACTAATCCTAATTCTCGCTCAAATTGTTCTTAAAATTATCTTAAAATTGAGAGAAAAGATTCACGCAGTTTCCAATCAAGAAACACTAAGCTAAAACCCAAAAAAAGTTTAATAAAATAACATGCCTTTAACAGTTAGTAGGAAAACAAACAAAATCAAAAGAAATCAAAACCTATCTCAGTCGAAGACGGCACGGTGAACCTATGAGCCGGAGTCAAGAAACTGTGAAAAACTGGAGGAGGAGGAGGAGGAGGAGGAGGAGGAGGAGGAGGACGCAAGACTGGCTGTTTAGTATTTGAAGACGGCCTCCATTGTACAGGAGCAGGAGGCAAGACTGGCGGTGGTTTACTATTTGAAGACGGGTTCCATTTTACAGGAGCAGGAGGCAAGAATGGTGGTGGTTTAGGCTCCATGTTTTCAAGAGCAGGAGGCACAAATGGTGCAGCGTGGTATATCTGATTTGGGGGGTTATCAGACGAGGACACCTCCATGATCATCATCTCTTTTGAAAACCTTCCCAGAGGCTGCGAAGACGCCTCCATCATCTCAGGAGCAGGAGGCAATAATAGCGGTGGTTCATCAGACGAGGACGACGCCTCCATCATCTCAGGAGCAGGAGGCACTAATAGCGGTGGTTTACCAGTCGAAGACGCCTCCATTTTTTCAGGAGCAGGAAGCAAGAATGGCGGTGGTTGATCAGTCAAAGAGGCAAGAATTTGTGAAGAACTGGCGATCTTCAATCAACGCAACGCCACTAGAGCCTTCGTATCGTTTCTCGGTTTCTCTTGAAATTCATTCTCTGCTTAGTGTTTCTCGTTTTCTCTTGAAATTCATTCTCTGCTTAGTGTTTTGTAGTGTTGATCGCGCACCTCGCTTCCTCCGGTTGCCATGTCATGCGACAGGTAAAGGTGACAGTAGTTTAGATCCGGACCGTCAGATCTGTTTTGGCACGAAACGGGCCGTGCATTTCAATTCGGACCGGGTTGATTCGGATTCTAATCGGACGGTCCGGATCTAAAATCAAATCTGAGTTACAGAGGATCCGGACTCGAAGGAAGGGATTCCCTGATACATTTGCACGTATCCCACCGTGTGGTTCATTACTGACAACCGAGCCCACATGAAAGTTTGAATAATGAATTTAAATTGCCATTCTTGTCAAAATGGCAGGATAGAATTTCAGGAACACAATATGTTACCAATAAATTCGTACTTGCTAAAATGTAGATACTAAAAATATATAGGAATGGTTGCTCATTAACGATTATAGGTAATTCTACTTTATTTCATTTTAAGAGTTCCATATCATGGATAACGCTTCTATTAATTACTTTCTAATATAGTTGTGCTATAATTTTTTCAAACTATAAAAACTAACTTATGGAATAAAAGTGCGCTAAGTCAGCTACAACCGTTATAAATGTAATAGCGGACTGATATTATCCGCTACGCGCTATTACGGACCGCTATGCGACATGGTTTTTGTTGTTGTTGCAATTTACATGGCTTCTGTGCTTCTGTTCCTATTTGTGATGCTACATGGTCCGCTATGCTAGATATGCTAAATCGGACTCTGTACTTCTGTTCCTATTTGTGATTTAGTCTCTCATTCTTTATCGGAAAATATTTAAATATTAATTCTTCCTTTTGCTTACTCTTTGTCTAGTATTTCTTGTAAAATTATTGCTATTCGTTTTAATTGAAAGCTGGTTTTGATTATTATAATATGTAGATAATCAAATAGGTATTGACTTTGTTTCACTTATAAAATTAATTGTGTTTTGTCTATTATAATCTGTAATATATGAAATATGAACTATTAAAGAATGTTACCTTGTAGATTTTATTTATTTATAAATGTATAGACTTAGATTAGTTGTCATTTAATTGTTACTCCAATTCTCCAATATTTATAATGTTAATAATTAGTAGACATATAAAATATAATTTTTGAAAAGAAAAAAAACGCTATGTACAATATCTTTTGTTATAATTACGCTATTCACAATAACTTTCTTTTTAACTTCTCTGCATTAAAGCGATAATTGTTATTTAGAATCATGATCGTACTTGAGGGAAGCATATTTGGATATATTAATATATACCATCGAGACGGATAGATTTAGGTGCATAGATTCAATTTTTCAGATTAGCTCAACATTAAAATTTCTTAATTTATAGAAGCAGACATACACCTAGAAACCAAAACCAAAACCAAAAGATGACAATTGTTTCCGGTTACTGTATACTCTTATCTATTGTAATTTGTGTCGCAAGTGATCTTACAATATCTCATGTATATTCGTTTAAATAATAGGTACAAAGTTTTCACAACAAAATATCACGAAAAATCTATAAAGAATAATGTGCAAATAAAAGTAATATGTTTAAAAAAAATTTATAGTAAATAACTTACACTCTGAAATATAGGATAATGAATTTCAAGAAATAAAATCCATGGTAATATTCTGCATGAAATATCATGAATTTTGAGATAAAGAACTCCAAAAATCTCCAAAGGACCAATTTTATATGAATTTTACAAGTTCTGGAGATGAAACTGGGTACAAAGTTGGGGTATACTTAGCAGAAAACAGGTCCAGAAGCCATTAGGTGCAATCTGGGGACACTAAACGAAATGCTGACAATATGGACCTACTTTTCAGTGTGAGAGAAGGAAATTGCGCTGGATATTAAGCACAAGGGGAGTTCAAAATCCGGGTTGATGAACTCTGAAGTAGACCTAACACCTCGTCAGACCAAGGGATTGCATGAACCGAGACCACTCAAAAGAAGGCGCCCCCTCATGCAAAATTCAAATCCAGCGCTTTTAACCCGTTCGATTTAGATGCGACGGGCTCGTGAGCCCAAGTACAAGACTATGCGCAGCTCATATGAACCTAGACTACTCAACACCCGACGCAAATAACAAGGGCCATTTAGTTGTTATTTCGTGAGACTGACAGGCGGGCCCACGAGTCAGACTCCTTCTCCCTCCCTTGCAAGGTTAAATTAAAAGGAAATGGAAAAGAAAAAGGGGGAAAAGAGCTGTGCACAGTCTTGACAGAGGGAAAGGAGCACCACTCTTCGATAGATGGTAGGGCCTAAACGACAGGTTTGGACTTTGGACTTTGGAGATGCTACTTTGAAAGGAAACCTCCTCATTTCACGGGCACACTGAAGTCAGGCCACACGGGATCTCAATTAGGCTTGAAGCATAAAAATTCATTGCTGGCAGGGTGCAGTATCCTTTGAAACATGATTAAGGATAAATAAGAACACTCCTTGGCGATCTCTCATGAGAGGAAGGGCACAGAAACCCATAGAGTACGTGTTAAGCCCGGTAAGCTGCAGGGCATTGTAACACCCTCCACAACTGTCTATTTTGTCTCCTACCATAAGGACAGGTGTTACACACCTATTGGGTATCTTAATTCGAATAATAATATCCTTGACCCCTGCTGCATTGTGTGACCATGGAAGGCATCAGCCCTTCAATTTAAAAAGGTTTTACACCTCAACCAAGTGATCCAAAGACCAATCTGATTGCCATCTTGTCACAAGCCATTGGCTCCTATATATTTGGATTTTTTTTAAAAACCATAAATAAAATAATTAAATTTACGAAACCAACATGATGACCCGAAGATTTACAAAAACCATCAGACCCGAGATGCCAATTCGGTCCGAACGAATTTTTATCCTCCGGACCGAATTGGCATTTCGGTCCCCCCTCAATTTCACCTGTTGCGCAGCCAACGCCACAGAAAATCCCACAAATAGTCCGGACCGAATTGGCAATTCGGTCCAGATTTTTTTTTTTTTTTTTTTTTTTAGAGACAAGCAAAATAAAGAAGAGGGATTAAGGATTTTCATTTCTATTATTCAATCGCCAAAAAACAAAGGGAAGAGCCTCAAAACTTGAGTTGAAGTTTCCGATTAAGATTTTCATTTCTATTATTCAATCCAAGTAGCTCAGTAAATTAGTTACATAATGAACTTGTAGAATACCAATTTTTACTATTTTTTATGATTCATGAAAGATGGCACAGAATCGGTCTACTTTAGCGTAATTTACCGTATTTCAACATAATTAGCGAAGTTATTGTAATTTAGCGTAATTTAGTGTAATTCAACATAATTTATCGTAATATATTGTAATTCAACATAATTTCAAGTAATTTAGTGTGTTTTAGTATAAATATTCTAATTATAAATCAAAAGAAGTAATCTAACAAAAAATTTAAATTTTCAATGTTAGATTTCTTTATTTTTGCTCTAATTTATTAGTGTCTCTTAAAAAAAAAAAAAAAAAAACCTGGACCGAATTGGCAATTCGGTCCGGGCTAAAAAAAAAAACCCTGGACCGAATTGGCAATTCGGTCCGGGCTAAAAAAGCCTTCGCACGAAAGGCAACACAGTTTTACACAGTTTTAGTGTGAATTGAGCTGGACCGAAATGCCAATTCGGTCCGGAGAAAAAAAATTCGTTCGGACCGAATTGGCATCTCGGGTCTGATGGTTTTTGTAAATCTTCGGGTCATCATGTTGGTTTCGTAAATTTAATTATTTTATTTATGGTTTTTAAAAAAATCCTATATATTTGTCATAAACGTCAGATTTATTAGATATGCTTCAAACGAAGAATTCCAACCAATATATTTTATTAGTAATGTATTTACATGCAAAATTTATAATTTTCGAATTATATTAGTATTAATTAAAATTAACTTAAAAAATTCTTATATTTGATCGCTTGATATGATACTAAATAAGTTCGAAAAATTATAAACTTGGTATGTGTACACGTACAATTGAATAAATCAATTTTAACGGTTTGGATTCATCGTTTGAAGTCGATTCAATAAATTTTAAAATTAGTGATATTTAGGCTGAAATATCAGCCATGTCACAGTAGCCGGATTCAAGTGTACGGTTTAACATTTATTTAGTCATTGATAACTCTAATAGAATCATGATAACTCGTATTTATTGTTATATTATTTTAAGAAAATTTAAAAGAAATTATTTTCTCATAAAAAACCCCGTACTTATTATTATATTATTCTACTTTAGTAATGTTAGACGTTACAATGTTAGATCTTAATTTCGAACTAGTATGTCAAAATATAATATTTTGCTAATTGCATGCAAGAAAAAAACATCCCTCTTCTATCTCTTTATCTTTCTAAATTGGAGATAAGATATGCTGAGTTTTATTTTCTTTATAATTTGCATCTCCAACCATCAACCATGCTTCATATTGTGACAGATTAATAGAATATATTTTATTACTTAAAAGAAATAGAAGTTTAATTTATATTTAAAACTTTAGTTAAACTGGTCCTTTTTATTTACGAGTGGCATAAAATAAAGATTACTTAATTAGTTACTGAGAAAAAAATAGTAATTACAATTATAATTAAAAAAAGCAAGTTTTGAATCTTAAAAAACAGGACGTTATTCTCTGTTTTATTTCATTTTCTCTAACACAAACAGCTGATAAAAATAACAAAAAACAAGTGTCAAGAAATTTTAGTCCGTCTAGATATCAAATTTTTATGCCTTCAAAATGTATACGACCCACTTATTTTTCTCCGAAAATTTTATTATTAACCAAAAAAATTCCAAATTTAACGTCAGAAATTCCAATTCTTTTATTTGGAATCTAATTATTACAGCAATTCACCTTAATTCTAAATTCCACAATTCCATCCATGTTTAGTTCTTTCCATTTTATCCTTTTAATCAACTAAAAATATAAATTCAAATTGAAGTGCTTCTAAAGAAGATAATATATATATGAGTAGAACTAGGGTGCTCCTAAGCTCACCAAGCCCTTCCGTGAGCGCGACTCTAAAACCTATCAAATTGACTTCAAACGACATTTCCAAACCGTTAGATGTTCAATCTATATTAAAATGTGCTTGGAGACCAAATTTTACATTTTTTGGAATTTTTTTACTATTTATTAAGATGGTTTGAAAATCGATGTTTTCCAATGGTGCAGAATTTTAATAAAAACAGCGATTTTCAAACCATCTTAATAAATAGTAAAACAATTCCAAAAAATGTAAAATTTGGTCTCCAAGCACATTTTAATATAGATTGAACATCTAACGGTTTGAAAATGTCGTTTGAAGTCAATTTGATAGGTTTTAGAGTCGCGCTCACGAAGGGCTTGGTGAGCTTAGGAGCACCCTAGTTCTACTCATATATATATATATATATATGCAGGTTTCGTTAAATATTAAATTATCCCAATGAAGTAAAGAAAATCTAATTATAACCAACTTAAATTGAGCATTATTATTAATTCTTTATTCCGAAGTTCCAAATTAAGTGCAACTAAAATCGTATAAATATATAGACCTAGAAATTGTTCCAAGGTCTCCTTACTGTTCAATGGCTCCTTTGTTCTTTATTTTTCTTGTCTTCCTTGTGAGCCCTACTCCATGTTCCGCAGGCCACAGCATCAACATTATCATCAATTCCTCCACATTGCTTCAGTTCTCCAGTCTAGCATGGGACCCAATTGCACGGCACTTTGTTGCCGGATCCACCTTGGACTCTGCTGTCTATGCCATTCCCGAAACAGGCACTGTCAAGTGCGTCATCTCTGAACCATCTTCTAATAACAGTAGTAGTGGCATCTCAACGACTGCTGTCGCTGTTGATCACGTACGTCAGAGGCTGATTGTTGCCTTCTCAAATCATTCATCTGTTGCTGCTTATGATTTGAAATCATACAGGAGAATTTTTGCAGTACCTTTGCCGGAGTTGCATGGTGGCCCTGGTGGCGTTGCTGTGGATTTGGAGAGCGGAGAGGTGTTTGTTACCAGTGCTCGAAGAGGGATTGTGTTGAAGGTCGGACCCGAAGGAGATAGATGGAAAGTAATTTCGGAATTTAAAATTCCAGGAAATCAGGGACTCGGTGGGCTTGCGCATACCAGTTATGGATACATCATTACTGTTCAGGTAAGTCTAGGGTTGTAATTTCGTATGAATTATTATTATATTTGATGTAATTTTGCCAACGACACTCAAAACATACGAAATTATTAAGAACTTGATTTTTGTGTTTGCTAACAATTTTTTTAAAAGCATCATTTTTTTTTTACTTTACAGCCAACTACAAAAAAAATGTTCAAAGTGGATTATGTAAAGAGGAGGGTTGAGGAGGTTTTGTCTGGAGATGGTGCCAATCTGTTGACACAAGCAGCCCCAGCCATTGTTCTTCGAACCAACTTATCGATAGCCATTGCTACGAACCGTACAATTCTCTTAATAAAGAGTGATAACACCTGGGAACAAGCGGCTGTTATAGACAAAATCAAGCTGAGACATGGAAAGACGGTAGTTGCAGTAGCAATGGGAGAAGGTACAACATTTGTATTGACCAAGTCACAAGGAAAATATATGATACAGGAGGTAATTTGGAGATCAAAGTTTTTGGAGAACTTAATGACTTGGGGCTTGATGTGTTTTTTCTTGGTGTTGCTTCTTGTGATATACTGGTATTTTTGGCAATTTTTTGGAAAAAATAAAACATTTCAAGTGTATGGTCACTAGGAACCGATAGAATGGCGGGAGATCTCTCGTTATTTCCGGAAAAAGTGGTATTAAAATTTTAGGGTTCTGAATTTTATTTTTTTATTTTTGATGGTAGCTAGGCGCCTGCTGACAATTGTATATATTAACAAAGTTTCACGGTGTTTTATGCGTGTGAAGTTTGATTGTTTGTTGGAATTAAAGAGACCGCAGTCATTATAATAAAAACTTAAAAAGAAAGTCAACAAGATAACATGAAAAACATGCATGAATAAAGTGATAAAAAAAACATGTGTAACTTGACGAAAATAAATCTGCTGTTATTCTCGGGGAATCACAGGACCCTGCGATCCCATCTCAACTGTTGGTTTTTCTTGAGATGTGTGCATGAAAATTTATTTTTTCAAGAACGTTTTCGAGATCCGTGCACGGAAAAGTTTGAACCGTTGATCTCAGAATTTTAGAATCCTGCCATCCATCTCGGAATCGCAGCAGATTTGGACTCGTAACTTGACTGGTCCAATGCCACACAGGGACGTATATACAAGTCTTGAATATATAGTTTTGAAAATTATCCTTCAAAGTTGGTCTCTGTCTGTGCCCCTTGCTCCCACACTTTACTATCGTTATTTATTTTTGGGAAGAAATGATACTAGCTGTGAGAGGGCTGGACTGGAGTATATTATTATCATTATTTATTTGAATAAATATTCTGTTTTACCACTAATTTAGTTTTGACTAATTGATCAGTTACTTTATTGTCATTTTGCTTGCAGTATTTATCATTTCTTGGTCTAAACTTTTAATTTTGCTTGAACGGCTATTTTGAATACCATGTAAACAGAGTTGCTGAAACCTCTTAATCAGGTTCAGAGAAATTATAGTTTGATTCATACGGATGTTCATCATTACAAGAGTCTCTAATTTGGGTATGATGTAGAAAAAAGAATAAAGAGATTTTCAGAATGGAAGTTCATTGTGTTAGTACTCTATATAAGCATATGAAAAAAAGTATATATATTGTCCATTGGAGAAATTCTCAAGATTTATATACACCCCTCTTATAATGAAAAGCGCAGTGCATATATCATCAATGTTGCAGTGCATATATTATTGTTTGGTGAAAAAGAAAAGGATAATAATAACTGTAACTGGAAGGAGCAGGAGCGCGCAGCAAACTATATTGCCGTTTCACTGATGGTTTCTTCAAAAGTAATGGACGATTTCCAATTAAACATTTAAATTGTTCAGTTGCCGCGACCCCTAGAAGAATATCAGGAGAGGCTAAAAATTTTAAACATGTTGCTTTGAGATGATTGCAATTGTGCCTCTCAGCTAAAGACAACACGGTAACCACATTGCTCATGTTGGTACCATCACACAAGATCTTCTCGCATATTATCTTTAATCTCTCCAAATCGTATCTATCAGCCACAACTAATTAAGAGATGCTGAGTCATTAATTTAGTGTCATGTTTCTCTTCACTCTCTTCAAAACCCGGAAATGAATCATTATATATAAAATGAAGCAGTGCTTTGAACACTGGAGCTTCAATTTCTTCAATTTCAATTGTTGTGTTTGATTTTTCCTTCATCAGACCGAAAAATTGTGCCGAAAAGACTGGAGATCTCGCAACAAGAAGGCACTTGTGAGCACTAACAATTTGCCCATCCACTAGCTTCAAATGTAACATCCTCTCCATTTCCATTCTCCAAAAGATGGCCGAGTTGCTGCTGGATGTCAAGCGGAACAATAATTTGTGATGATACTCGTTCCACCGGAAAAACTTTAAAAACACTAAGGACACATTTAATTACGAAACAATCATCCTTAATATTTGACTCAAACACTGCTCTTTCACCAAATGAACCATAACCCCAATCCAAATCGGATCTGAAACTTCTAGGTCCTGTTGTTTTCTTTAAGGATAAAACACATCCACTTTGGTCTAGAATAATAAAACTAAATTGTGCCTTTACACATTCTGATTTGCTTTTATGGCTAAGAAATACCGATATGTCGTCATCTTTTGCCTCATGACAACCATTTGGGTAGTATTTGATACTCCAATCATGCCCACCAACATCAAAAATGGCTTATTCAAGAATGGCGACAAAGGTGACCACAGCAATTCCACAGGCGACAAAGGCGATTCAACAGGCGACCCAACCAGCGGCTACACTGGAGGCTAGAAGGGCGATTCTCAAGGAAAAACGAGCAGAAATCAGGCGCTTAACCCTCTCTACATTCAAGGCCTCACCAACATCCTATGCTGCGGTAACAACTTTTTCATTCCTTCTCCTCCCCTCTCCAGATCTTAAGCGCAAGTTCTTGCCGACCGCTACCGACTCAAAGCTCGCAGAGGCAACTCAGGAGTTCTCCTTCAACCCAAACAGCAGAAATAAAGTGTCGGGTCTGAATGAAGGTGCTGTTTCAAGAGATAACAAAGATTTAATTGGGGAGGATGGCTGGACATTGGTTACCAGAAGACAAAGGGTTGCCAAGCCAAAAATTAATTGGGGTAATAAGTTCAATCCGAAAATCAAAGGTCATCATGCAGATCTGTTCAGACTAGGCCAATGCTTCCGTTGCCTTCAAAAAGGGCATAAGAGCATGAACTGCAGGAATTTAAGAAGATGCTTTAACTGTAAAGGCACAAGTCATCTCTTCAAAAACTGCAATTCTCCTCCCCCAGGTCAAGCAATCAATTCTTCAATTAAGGGGACAAATAGGTTCATGCATGATCATAAAGGGGAAGCTAAACAGTCCAAGGAAGCCAATAGACAGCCCCAGATCTCTATAAAAGAGAGGAAGAAACATGCACACAGCCACCAATCCCGCCATTACATACACCAACAGAAAACTATGGCAACACCACCGAATTGGCAGAGCATGCCAATGCAAGACCCGACCAATATTCAGAACCGTGTCAATGAACTTCGGGTTTATTTGCCTCCAAGAGAGGAAATGGCTGAAGAGAATCAGTTTCTCGTCCGTTCTGCAATTGTTTTTGCTGGCCCGCACTACAATGATCGTCGCATACCTTAGCGCCTAGCGAATGCTCTGGGCAGGTTTTTTGGAATCACACACCAGAATTTTAAAATTTCTGAAATTGACCCTTCTATCGGAGATTTTGTTGCTGTCTTCCCAAACTCAATCATGCGAGACGATGCTGTCCGGATGGGCGTTTTTGTCTTAGACCGCGATGTTGAAGTTCAGCTAGTAGAGTGGACAGATGAGTTAGGCATGCTACATGAGCCAACTACCCATCGTGCAAGAATAAGGCTACACGGTGTACCACTTCAATACTGGAACAAGGAGGACCTGTCCGACCTTGTGGCAGGATTTGGATATCTCGTAAGGGTCGCACCCTTCTTTTCCAATGGCAATCATGGGGTACTTCGCATTCTCGTGGCTTGTCACAACCCGCAGAAAATCCCAAGTAATATTCTCCTCACCGATGATCCGAATTCAACCATAGTTCAAGTTGAACTAGAGGGTTACACTCTCAGAGGTGGCAACATGCCACCCCCTCCTCCACCCCCTCCAAACATGGGAAACCCCCCACCCCCACCACCACCGCCGCCTTCTTCGGGCTCTCAAGACAATAATTCTGGTGACCGTCGTATCAAACCGACGTCGGGCACCCTACAACAACAACAGGTTCGGCCAAGGGGCCGTTTCGGGGCTGCGCCGTCAGGATATCAAAACAGGAGGCGTCCAGTGGAGAATAGGGAGATGAACAGCCAAATGGAGAGGTCTGTTTCAGTGCTAAATGGAGGGAAGAATTTGGTCAACGATAATTCAAATGCTGGGCAATTCACGATGAATCCTCTTCTAATCTTCCTAATGGGAACTGTGATAATAAATGCCATGTCTTCAAACCAAGAGAAATTCAATCTTCAAGCTAGAAACCAGCAACCGGTCATTAATGCTGGAGCAGAAAATTCTGGTGAGTTGGCAACCTTTTCTTGGTCCGCGGTGAGATTCTATAATGCACACACTCGTTTAACTGAAGGGGGGGTCCAATTCTCAGCAAGCCCAAAGGCCAGATGGGCCAGTAAATAATTTAAATGACAATATGGGCTTCGGGTCTCAAGCAGCCCAAAATGGTGATGTCATGCAAGGGAAGCCCAACTCCTTAAGCACATTCAACAACAACACAGCAGGCTGTGTGGAGAACAGCACAGTTGCTGATGAGGAATGGCTTACATACATCAGCAGCCCAAAGGAACAAGAAGGCCAGTCCGAAAGGGACCTTATAACCTGCAGGTCACAAAACTCGGAAAGCCCAGCAGGCCCTTCGCGGATGAGTGCAAATGCAAATGATGAAATGGTGATAGTAGATCTTGCAAGCAGCAACTCAGAAAACTCAGAAAAATCAGCAGGCCCTGTTCTGCTTTTATCACCAAACCAGCCGCAGCAAACTACTGACAAGCAGCAAAACTCAGTCAGAGATGAAGAGGAAGGGGCGGTCCAACAAGCCAATGCAGTACCCCTTGTTAGCGTAGCAAATGGAGAAAGAAGCACTCCCGAGGGAGCACCGCCGGGTTTTCAAGGTCTGTCTGATTGCAACAAACTAAAAAGATCTAAAAGGCTAGCTCAGAAGAACAAGGGGGTCTATATCTCTTCAATTCAGAGGGCACAGATTGCACAAGGTTACATTGAAGAAGGTTCCAAGCAGAAACAGAATAAAAAAAGGAAGACAAGGGCAAAGAACTTTGAAAATGAGGAGTAAATGAAGGCATTTGACAAATTGACCGCGACGCAGGCTGAGGCTGTTATGATAACTGCTGGAGTCGAAATGGACATTGACTTAGAAAAGGAGATAGAAAAGGCGCTCAAGGATGATGAGCAGCAAGGTACCTAGGAGATTCGGTGGGAAGGGAAATACCCGAATCTATAGAGTGTAAGGTGTTATCAGTGCTAAATGTTTAGGTCTCTTTTTAAAATTTCCAGAAATTGCTCCCACTGTTTAGGGATGCTAGCAGGTCTTAAAAATCCTAGAGTCTCTGTTTCGGATAGTCTAAAGAGTCAAGAGTTGTTGTTGTATCAATGTGACACTAGCTTCAAAGTCACTAAAATATTAATGACAAGAGTTGTGTTTTGTTAGAAGTTATCAATCGTTTCTATGAATTACATACAAAAGTTAAATTTCTTGAGTTGGAATGTACGTGGGCTCAATGAACGAAACAAGAGATTGGCGGTTCGACAGACAATTTTGATTGAAAAACCCGATGTGGTGGTACTACAGGAGACAAAGTTAAAAGAAGTTTCAGATCATATTGTTAAGGAAATATGTGGGAATAGACTTGATAATTATCGGGTCTTGGAGTCAATTGGCACAAGAGGAGGAATTATTTTAGCAATCTGCTCCAGAAAATTTTCAGTCATACAAACAGAGATAGGCCGTTATTCCATCTCAGTTTTGCTGCAAATGAATAATGACACACGCAAATTTTGGATAACGGGAGTTTATGGGCCATCAACAGGCAACAACCGCCAACCATTCCTAAGTGAGTTATCTCAGAGGAAGCCGCTAGACAGTACCCCATGGGTATTGTGTGGAGATTTTAATATGACATTAGAGGTTCAAGATAGAAGTCAAGCAAGCAGTTCAGGTTGGCGATTGTCTTCGCAATTTTCAGACTTAATCTCTTTGCTCGGACTGTTGAACACCACGCTTCATGGTCGTCAGTTCACGTGGTCAAATGGGCAGGACCGACAAATTATGGCTAGACTAGACCGCTTTCTAGTCTCAACATAATGGAACGATCTGTACCCGAACTCAATACAGAAAGCGCTGCCAAATACCTCTTCAGACCATTGTCCGGTTCTCTATACGGCAAAGACAGATTTTATGAAAACCAACTTTTTCAGATTTGAGAATGTTTGGTTGAGATTTGAAGAATTAGAAGGGATTGTAAAAGATTCTTGGAGGTCAATCCCAACAGCCACTAATCCAATTCTGCTAGATATGAAATTTAAAAAGCTACAGTTTGACATTAAGAAATGGTCAAATGAGAAAACAGGAAAGCTCAAGGTTCAAATAAAGGCATGCAGAAATTTCCTTGGCTGGATGGATGCAGTAAGGGAAGTTCGAACAGCAACAAGTTTGGAAAAGTTAATCACGGCTCGGATTAAAAAAAGATATACAGATTTGGCGGTGTATGAGGAAGATTTATGGAGACAACGAGCAAAAAAAAAATGGGAATTACATGGAGATAAAGGAACAAGATTCTTCCATTCTTTTGCATCCAACTCAAAGAGGATCAACACAATAACTCAAGTTGAATATAATGGCGACCTATACACAGACCAGAGGGCGAAATCACAGGCCTTTTTCCAGCATTTCATCAAATTAATGGGTGCTGACTCATCCCCGACTCCGTATATTTACTGGTCAAATTTATACCCGAACAGGGCAGATATGCAGCAGCTAATAGAGGAGATATCAAAACAAGAAATCATGGAGGTTTTAAATCAGTGGCCATCAAACAAAAGCCCAGGACCGGACGGGTTCACAGGAGAGTTTTTTAAGAAATTTGGTGAGGTGTTACTAGAAGATATACACCTAGTTTTCACGATGATTATGCAGCAAGGTGCATCTCTAGAACCCCTCAACACATCTTACATCGTCCTTATACCAAAACAGGAAAATGCAAAAAGACCGGAAGATTTTCGGCCTATCAGTTTAGTGCATGCTATTCAGAAAATTTTCTCAAAAATTCTTGCAAACAGAGTTCAACAACACATTCACAAACTTGTGGATATAGCGCAAACCGGTTTCATAAAAGGTCGACAAATAACGGAAGGTTTTGTATATGCACAACAAGTCTTGCATCATTGTAAGGACTCCAACATTCCTCTAGCAATTTTTAAAGCGGACATAAAAAAAGCGTTTGATACAATAAGCTGGAATTTTGTACAACAAGTATTGCTTAATTTGGGCTTCCCACAGAAATGACAAATTATAATAAAGGAGGCTGTTCTTCAGGGTACGTCCCAAGTAATTATCAATGGATTGCTTGGAAGAAAAATCATCTTAAAAAGAGGGGTCCGTCAGGGTGACCCGCTTTCGCCATTTCTGTTTATCATCTCAATGGACTTCATAGCAAGATGGTTCACAAATTTAACCAACAATGGAGCAATAAGACTGCCATATCATGGAATGAAACCTTGCTTACTTTATGCGGATGATGCTCTTTTCTTCGTTAAGCCAGAAACCCAACGGCTGCAGATACTTGCTATTGTTTTTGCAGCATTCAAGAATATCTCGGGCCTGCAGGTAAACTTACACAAGTCAGAACTGCTACTAACACATGAACCGGACACACGTGGACCTGCCTTGGCACAAATGATGGGGTGCCGACTCGGTTCCTTTCCTTTCAAATACCTAGGTCTTCCTCTATCATACAAATCTCTCAACAAGGAAGCATATCAACCATTGTTATAGAGGTTTCAAAAAAGACTAGCGGGATGGTTAGCAAAACAACTTTCAATCGCCGGAAGGTTGGTACTTCTCAATAATGTTCTCTCTTCTCTACCAGTATACTATATGACGGTCTTCCTATTGCCGAAATGGGTTTTGAAGGAAATAGACAAGGTAAGAAGACACTTTCTGTGGCACGGGGCTGGATTGGATAAAAAGAAATTAAATTTGGCAAATTGGGAATCAGTTTGCAAGCCTAGAAAAATGGGCGGATTGGGCATTATGGACCTCGGCATATTCAACAAAGCACTGCTTATGAAATGGTTATGACAATGGATTGAACCTAAGCGAGATTATGGAAGACAATTTTCAGGATTACGAATGAAATCGAGGGTTTTTATCCGAATTCTTATCTCTTCAAAAGAACATTGAAGGATGTGTACCCGATGTTCAACATATCGATTCTAAGAGTTCCTGGAGATGGCTCTAATATAAGATTTTGGCAAGAGAACTGGGGAATAGGGCTGCTGTGTTTTAGTTATCCAAACTTATACACATATGTCTTGGATAATGAAGCTTCCCTGCTGGAAGTTTTACATTCAAACTTATTGGTGGAAAGGCTTCGACATAACCTATCAGTAGAGGCAGCAAGTGAACTGGCAAGATTGGAGGAACAAATTGCAGTATGTCATATACATCTGTCCCATACGCAAGATGGAATAATATGGAAATGGGACTCCACAGGGATCTTTACTGTCAAATCAGCTTACCAATCATTCATGAATAGGCCAACGATAAAAGATACAATCAGCAGGATTTGGAAATTGAAAGCGCCTCCAAGGTTCAAGGTTTTCGCATGGTTGATTTCAAACAATAAAATCTTGACAGTGGACAATCTGAACAAGCGCGGATGGTGTCTCACAAACAGATGCATAATGTGCAAGATGCAATCAGAATCGGTTAAGCACCTGTTTAATGATTGCATACATGCAAAGATATTGTACAGATTGATAGAGCTCAGAATGGGAGTTAAATTACCAGGAGGATTCTCTAATGCAAGCAGAAACACTGTAACAAGTCTTAAGAAATTCAAATTCAGCAGAAAAGAGAGATCCATTTTGCTGATCACACAGTTCATTATTTGGAGAGAACGCTGCACTAGAACCTTTCGAGAAGAACAATGCAATTTGCTTCAACTCGCCGAACAAGTCGAAGCACAATGGAAATACAGTACGTTAGCAGGCGCATAGAAAGGGAAGATGATCACCGCAACAAATTCTGCTAATCTACGCTTTCTGTTTTCTGATTTCTGTTTTGTCTCTTTTTCTTTTCAATTTTTCCTTTTTAATTTATTTCTATGTTAATTTCTTTTTTATGCTCAAAATTATTGAGCAGCATTGTCTTTTCTATATCTGTTACAAAACTTTTGTAACCGCAAAATGATTAATGAAATAGGGGCTTGACCCTTTTTTCTTTGTCAAAAAAAAAATGGCTTATTCAAGAAACTTCCCCTTTCCAGTATCCTTAACTAATTTAATATTAAAAAAACACAATCACCTGAATTATTTTTTTATTATTACAAGTTAAAAACAACTAACATACTGTTAAAGACAAATACTAAGTAATATAAATAAAAAATAGTTACTATATGCATCTAGAAATGACTCAACATATTTTTCTTATAAAATTGATTTAAGTCCAATGGCGATAATATATTTTGGCCTGACAAATTTAGATAAATCTGAAATCATAAATTCTAAAAATAAGATTCCAATGCTTCTATTTCTCGTGTCCTTGTCACGCCTTTAACTCCGGGCAAATTTAGATAAATCTCAAATCATCAATTCTAAAAATAAGATTCCAATGTTTTTATTTCTCGTGTCATTGTCACACCTCAACTCTGTACAACTTCAACAAATTAAAATAAAAAACTAGATTAAATGAGCATATTACATTATGCAGACATAAAATATTATTCATAAAAAAATGAGCTTAACAATGGATCCTCACAAAAATCATTGTTAAGCCTATGTTGAAAGAGAAAGTGTAGGCTCATCTAACTCCTCCATTAGACTCTTCACAGTAGTGTAAGCATGCCTATAAATAGCATGCACATTAAGCTTTCTCTGCGACCGATTTGAATCGGATTGCAAACTCAGCTTTTCGAACTCAGCTTCGCATTCATGGATTGGTCGGTGCATATATGTTAGTTCATGGATGTTGTTTGCCAGAGTGGTGCAGAATGTGGTCCAGTGTGACGCGTCGCCTCCAAAGATTTGTATGGTGTTGGTGCCAATGTTCTCTGAAGACTTGAAGAATGCATCCAGATTTTCTATGTTACAATTGTCGAGTTTTTCCAGTATAGTCTTTAGGATGCCGCACATGATGTGTTTCCATGGGCCAGCTCGGAGAAATTGAACCAAATTTGCGATCATTTCTTCTTCAATTAAACCACTAGTTGTATTAGGACTAAAGTCAGGACATGGTCTAGCATCTGTTGAGAATTTGAGATTTATATTGATTTGTCAGAAACATCCAGGTTTTCAGAGAAACAATTATGTTGAGGAGGTCAAACAATTACACTTCATCTGAAATAATTACGTTTACCAAAATACTTCTAAATTCCGGAGAGAGAAAAACAGTTCTCTATCTTAATCCTAAGAACCGTTTTATGGCAAACCTGATTCAAAATTAAATCTAAAGTACGGAACATAATACCTGATTCCACGGAAGTTCTCATGGAATATGTCGATCTTTTTAGAAATCACCAACGTACCGTCTGTGAACGCGAGACTATATTCTAATGGCAAGAAACTATTTTTATCGTGTTGTCGTGAGAATAGGTCTTCCAAGATTTTCTTAATGAATCTAACTCTTCTCTCTTTTCTTAAATGGTAGAAGAGGGAGAAAAGACCACAGATCCACTTATATAAATAAAGAAATTCTAATTCTAATGAATCAAATTTAGACGCTAAATTTAGATTTCCAAATTTAAATAAGAACCGACATTTCATATATAACCAGATTTAAGGTCCTGGTTAGAGGGAGGGTATTGGGCCCTAGAAAGTATATATACAACTAAGGCCGATATTTTTATAACAATAAAATAGAACTGTGCAATGAGCTTCATACAATTTAGTAAGGCTGTTTCTAATAATAAAATAAAACTTTGCAATGGGCTTCATGCACAAAATAATAAGATTATAGGACTTAGAAAAATCGTATAAACAAATTTTGTATCAGTGAATTAGGTAATGTTATAGGCCTGCATATAAAATTATTGTCATGAAATCTAACCTTTGAGAAAAAAACCGACTGTACTTATTTTTGGCGAGAAATTTAGGTCCGATGCTCCTCGAATTTAAATTTGAATTTGATAGGTTCCCAGTATGTCTGATTTGTTTTAAGATCCGTACACATTAAATTTGTAAAAATATCAAAGATAACACACAGATCTTAAAGCAGATCGAACCATAATTGCTTTTCAACGGTGATAATATTTTAACCGGACGAATTTAGATAAATCTAAAATCATAAATTCTAATAATAAGATTCCAATGCTTTTATTTCTCGTGTCATTGTCACGCCTCAACTCCGGGCAAATTTAGATAAATCTCAAATAATAAATTCTAAAAATAAGATTCCAATGCTTTTATTTCTCGTGTCATTGTCACGCCTCAATTCTGTACAACTTTAACAAATTAAAATATAAAACTATATTACAATGAGCATATTACATTATGCAGACATAAAATATTTATTCATAACAATAAGCATAACAATGGATCATCACAAAAATCACTGCGAAGCTTCTGTTGAAAGAGAAAGTGTAGGCTCATCTAACTTCTCCATTAGACTCTTCACAGTGATGTACACATGCCTATAAATAGCATGCGCATTAAGCTTTCTCTGTGACCAATCTGAATCGGATTGCAAACTCAGCTTTTCAAACTCGACTTTCCATTCATGGATTAGCTGGTGCATATGTGTTAGCTCATGGATGTTGTTTGCCAGAGTGGCGCAGAATGTGGTCCACTGTGACGTGTCGCCTCCAAAGAGTTGTATAGTGGTGGTGCCGATATCGAAGAATGCATCTAGATTTTCAAACTCACAATTGTCGAGTTCATCCAGTATTGTCTTTAGGATGCCGCCCATGATGCATTTCCATGGGCCCTCTCGGAGAAATTGAACCAAATTTGGGATCATTTCTTCTTGAATTAAACCACTAGTTGTATTAGGACCAAGGTCATGACATGGTCTAGGGTCTGTTTAGAATTTGAGATTTATATTGATTTGTCAGAAACATGAAGGTTTTCAGAGAAACAATTATATTGAGGAGGTCAAACAATTACACTTCATCTGAAATAATTACATCTCATTTATGAATCAAATACTTATATCACGGAGAAAGAGAAATAGTTCTCTACCTTAATCATAATAACCGTTCTATGTCAAAGCCGATTCAAAATTAAATCTAAAGTGCAGAACATAATACCTGATTTCACAGAAGTTTCCATGGGATATGTCGATCCTTTTAGAAATCACCAACCGTCTGTGAGTGCGAGACTAGATTCTAATGACAAGAAATATTTCTTGTCGCGTTGTCGTGAGAATAGGTCTTCCAAGACTTTCTTAATGAATCTAGCTCTTCTCGCTTTTCTTAGATGGTAGAAGAGGAAGAAAAGACCACAGATCCACTTATATAAATAAAGAAATTCTAATTCTCATGAATCAAATTTAAACTAAATTTAGATTTCCAAATTTAAATACGAACCGACATTTCATATATAACTAGATTTAAGGTCCTGGTTAGAAGGAGGGTATTGGGCCCTAGAAAGTATACAACTAAGGCCGATATTTTTAAAACAATAAAATAGAACTGTGCAATGAGCTTCATACAATTCAGTAAGGCTGTTTTTTTAATAATAAAATAAAACTTTGCAATGGGCTTCATGCACAAAATAATAAGATTATAGGACTAGAAAAATCGTATAAACAAATTGTATCAGTGAATTAGGTAATGTTATAGGCATGCATATAAAATTATTGTCATGAAATCTAACCTTTGAGAAAAAAAACCGACTGCACTTATTTTTGGCGAGAAATTTAGATCTGATGCTCCTCGAAATTTGAATTCGATAGGTTCCCAGTATGTCTAATTTGTTTTAAGATCCATACACATTAAATCTGGAGAAATATCAAAGATGACACACAAATCTTAAAGCAGATCGAACCATAATTGCTCGCATATTCAATTTATTTGCTTTACAGTATTTTTTGCTTTTCACTTTGGCTTTCAATTTGAAATTTAATATTTAAATTGATATGGTAAACTGGTAAAGCATTGTAGAATTGTACAAGTTAGAATTTCTTTCTATAAAATTAAGAGGTGAAAAAGTTAATGGACAAAAGTGTTTTCCCACTTTGTACGAAACAAATTAACTTTAAAAATTGACTTGCATGCACTATTGGACATGTGGAACATGATTGACACTTCAAAATTTTATTCTTTTTTAAGACCTTATTAATGTCAAACTAAATATGAGCGCAAAATGAAGAAGTCATTTAATCCCTCCACCAGAATGTCGGTCGTATCATCGTTATACTTTTTGTTATCACTTCAATTTCCTTTTTATTAAAAGATGGAATCTAATAGTCGAAATAATTTGACTTTTTAGTATTTCTAAAAATATCGACGAGCTATTTTAACAAAATAATAGTTTTGTTGTAAACATTTAGCTAGTTTATTTTAACACATATAAATTAAAATTCTCAATGCAAGGCTAATGATGATTCAAAATTCACATGAATAATTAGTATATTGTATAGGAAGACTTTCTTTCTCTGTTTTTGGATCTCCCAGATTTATCTACTTCTTTTTATTTTGATCGAGAAAGCCCGCCGGCCGAAAGAGTAAATAGTGGTGAACTAGTCACGTATTGAGAATTATAAATATATAAGTGTTAAATGATATCAAAATATTAAAATAAAGCAGTTAAGGACTTACAAGAACAATATTATTATTAGAAGTAACTAATTTTATATTAACAAGCATCATCACTCGATTATGCGTCAAAGTTCTTTTCAACACATGACCTACAAAAGAAAGGCGTAATCAATGTTTGCCAAGTCCGATCAATAGATAATTTAGCAGACCTATTCACAAAATCTTTGCCGACGAAGGTTTTTGAACAACTCACAAAGAAGATAGGTCTACACAGATTGAAGAATATTCAATGATATCTAAATGAGGAGAAACGTTATACGCACTGTACTCTTTTTCCCTTAATCAAGTTTTTATCCCAATGGGTTTTTCTTGATAAGATTTTTAATGAGGCAGTACACGGTCCGGAAGTATCGTGTTAATATTGATCTTGAAGTATCATATTAATATTGATCATGAAGTATCATATTAATAGCGTATAATGAAAGATAAACATCCAAGGAGAAGTGTTGTAAATCATATTTAATATGATTTATGTGGATGTTCAATTCAGTGCCCCACTACTCCACTATTATGGACATTCATTTTCTTCTTTATTATTGTAACATCTCTTTGTAGCCTATAAATAGAGGCTTTGTAAAAACAAGATTGAGCATACAATTAGAAGAGAATAAAATTATGCTATTGCTCTCTATCTCTCTTGTCATTTATTTTACTTTTGTTGCAACTTTATTTTAATTTTACAACATATATAAGTGTTAAATGATATCAAAAATATTAAAATAAAGCAGTTAAGGACTTACAAGAACAATATTATTATTAGAAGTAACTAATTTTATATTAACAACCATCATCACTCGATTATATTTTATTATTATACATTAAAAGCAACTAAATTATTATTGAAGACAAATAATTAAGTATTTATACAACTTAAGTAACAGTTCCAACTGAAGTTGCATAAGCAAAAATATCTAAAAAAAAAAACATCAGAAATTGTTAGAATTGGGTACAAATTAAGAAAAATTAACGACCCAATTTAACACTTAGCTTGACATGGGCATAACAGCCCAATAAAGCGAGTTCAAGGGACAAAAAACGCCCAAACAAAATGAAAATAAAAATAAAGTACCCCCACATTCAACGCCTTCTCATGATCCAGCATTTACTGATAAAATGACTCCCGAAATTTTTATTAATAGGAAAATAAATAAAAAAATATCGATAATGGGGAAGAGTTTCACAGAAATTCGATTTGTAGGAAAAACGTGATAGTTCATAACATCCAAAGGACGTTATATGCCATCACGGGCAGCTAAAACAAAATCAAGTTACCGCCAATTAACCGAAATAAACTCTCAAGCAGGCTGTTGTTGTTTATCACGGCCAGAGAAATTTTGAAAAAAAAAAAAAAAAAGTTTGCTGGACGTTGGTGTCTACCACGGCCAGAGAAAGTTTGAAAAAATAAAGCAAATTTATTGCACCTCAGTCGACATTTTTATTAGTAAAAAAATGTAACCGGATATAATTTCCAGTTACCAAGAGAAAAAAAAGAAAAAAAGTTACTGGATATAATTTTCGCTTACTCAATTTTTAAAATTATATCCGGTTACTACATTTTTTTTTTTACGTAACCGGAAATTAACCGAAAATTATATCCGGTAACCCAATTTTATATCCGGTTACGATTTTTTTTTTCGCGGCCAAAATTTTTTTTTTCCCGCTGACAGGCCGTTGTACACCATAACAGACAGTAGGCCGTGATACTCCACAACGTCCAGTTTAATTCCGTTAATTAGAGATAAGCCGTTTTCGCTAAGCTGGACGTTATGGACTATCACATTTTTCCTAAATCACGAATTTCCCCGAAACCCTTCCCCATTGTCCATATTTTCTTATTTAATTTCCTATTAATAAAAAAATTCGGAAAAGACTCTCCTACCAGATTTTACCTCAAGGAACCGCACAAAGTAACTGATACACATCCTTCTTACTTCAATAAGTATTAGGGTATTGCTTCTTTAATTAAATAAAAAAAACCAAAACCACCATCCAATCCAGAGCCCCTGACAATTTCATTAAATAAGAAAAAGTTTTTACCTAGTTAATTACAAAGTTACATGTGTCAGCATATGCTGAACACTGACTAGTACCATAGGCTCAAGTCGTACCAGTACCCAGTTCATGCATAGCTCGCATAACAGTACACGGACAAACAGCTAGAGCACCCTTCTTTTTTTGGGGAAATCGCTATTTTTTTACCTCCAGTTATTATTTTTCTTTTAAGAATATTGCGGGTGGATATTTGACATATCCATTAGTTTGGTGTAATTGTCAGAGTTTCCCATTACTAATTGCCATAACCAATTCACTCTATGACACTATCCAACATATAATGCAATAATCACCAAATTTTGGTCTCTTAAGACTCAATAAATGTCTTCTTCATAATGTGCCATAGAAACAACCCTTGACGTGTCACTGGGAAAAACAGTAGAAAAAACAGAAATCCAATCCAATACAAATACTGAAAAAGAAGCAGCCTACCCACTGTTCTTTCAGATGAGTATTACAAAATAAACAACAAGCAAAGCTACAGTCTTCCAATAAGCAACAAGCAAAGATGCCTCTAGGCTTACCAGAATACCCTGGCACATTTGAATAACAAAAACAACATAGTTTCTAATGTTGTCATGAAGAAAATAACTGAGTATTATGTCAATACTAAAAGGATTCTGAATTCAAAAGTAATTATCTTATAACTTTAACCAACAGATATGAAGTAGATCACCTGAGTTGAGGTAACTGCGTCATCGCAACTTTCGTCTTTCCATTAGTAATGAACTAAACAATGGTGTTACATAATAAAAGGATAACTGTAGCCTGTTTCTGAAAAGCTCCAGTGGGGTCATTTTTTTGCAAAAAAATCGAAAACTTACGGGCTGATCTTTTGGCAATTTGAGAATAAGTAGGGTATCATTTGCAAGTAAAAAAAAAATACATGGAATGACACAGAAAATAAGCATACCTTGTTTTCATTATTTAATTTAGTTGAGAGACAACACAAACAAGCACAAGTTAACAAGCTTTAAGGATGTCAGTGAAGTCACCAACAATTTAAGCTGTCATACCTGTGAAGGAGGGGATCGGCAAGGGAGGTCAGTGGGGATCGGCAAGGGAGGTCAGTGCGAGAGTGGTAGGAGAGACTGAGGTGCTGTGTGCGACAGAGGAGAGCACGAGAATCGGACAAGAGCAGGTTGGAGGAGAAGAAGGGATTTTTGGTGTCAAGCGAAGAGAGAGAGCCGGTCAGAATTTTTTTTTTTTTTTTTAAAAAAGAGGCGTATGAGCTCATTTCATTTCTGAAATCAGTTAATTACAACATCAGTTCATCAATTCCCCAGAGACTAGACCGATATAACCATCGGCATAACAAGATAACAAACATAATAGCCAAACACAGGAGCTGTCTATACTCCAGAAGTAAGATAAAGTGGCACTAACTATACCACAAAGTAAGGGACTAATGCATATAATTGCATAAACAAAACTGTAGGTAGATGTCTTCTTCTTCATTCATGAGGCAGAGGCACATCAGGGGCTTGGTAAACCACCATCTCCTGCGGCATATAGCTGGCCAATGGTATGGCGTCCTCCATGACAGGGAGCCAATCAACAGCTGCAACTTGGATATTAGAAGAGAGGTGACATGTCCAGAATATAACCATAGATTTAATTAGTAATATCAACTGTCTAGCTGACTTTGGAGAGCTATCGTTGAAACACATATCATTTCTGTGTTTCCAGATATTCCAGCACAGAGCACTAAGTACAATTAGAAATCCTGATCTCTGCAGAACAGATAAGTGGCAAGCAAAAGTGATTATATCTGTGAAATTGTCCCAAGTGTGCATGATAGCTTGACTTTGACCTAACCAAAACCATATTTGTTGAGCAAAAGGACACTGAAGTAATATATGATTTACTGTTTCAGTCTCTGAGCAAAGTAAACACTGTTGGTCCCCAGTCCACCCTTTATTACCTAAATTATTTTTAGTCAGAAATCAGGATACAGATTCTTTGGGCAGCAGTGTGAAAGCATTGTGCGATCTTGTCCGTTAAATTATATGAACAATACAAATCAATCCACTCAAAACTTTGATATATCTCAGAGGATACGTATTCAATGCACCACTGGTGGTGTTTGTAACATATTTATGATTGAATTACACCTCAAGACAATTTCTTGCAAATTCTAGCCCTCCAGCTATGTTCCATCCATGATCTTTTTTTTTTTTTTCCCTCACCAATCTCATAAACTTTTACATCTTGAGTAAATTAACCTTATTTGTGAGAGCCATGACTACATACGAGCTCAATTTTTTTATTTTTTTCATATGAGCCCGGAATAGCCGATTTATTTCAACAACTCAAATTTGATCTTGTTATTTTTTATAAAAATTTATAATTTCATATTAGACTCTGATTAAAGTGAAAAAAAATGGATTATCAATGATTCTAACGTCATGGTTTAAGAATTATAACAGGATTGAATATGCTATGATCTGAATTGTAGTAAATGGGACGATGATGGCACACATCGTCACTAGGGTAAGTTTGATTTGGTTTAATTCGTTTGCAGCCCTTATTAATTTTGTTGAAAATATACATAATTTGATATTTATCATGGCTGTGGCACTAGCATATATATAAAAGATACTTCTTATTTCCTTAAATTTCTATTTTCTTTAAAGCACTAATGAGCGCTTAAAAGGACTACCCAAATATAACAAAACGACAAAAAAAAATTGCATTTAATGTTCTCTCAGAAAGCTACGAGCTACGAGTAGAGTTCTAAACTTCTGCGTATGATATGATCCGAATTGTAGTAAATCGGACGGTTTGGATTGAATGATGGCACATCCCCTCAAGCAAGCCAAAGAGGACTCTGGATCCCCTCAAGTAGCTCAAATTTTGAGTTTTGGATCCCAACCGTGGAGATGAGATGCATGCCGCTTTAATAGTTGTGCCACAGTAGATCGGACGGTCCCAATCAAAACTTAGAATTTGAGGTACCTTAGGTGATACGAATTATTTTGGTTATATAACAGGACTACAGGAGCAAAGAACTAACCCTTCTTTTTATTTTATTTCTTATTTCAAGAACTACCCTTTTACCAGTAACGCTAAAAAAAACTCAGAAAAACACACAGCTGGAAGAAATGGTATTGTTGGTGGAGATCGGTCACCAGTCAGCAATGGAAGTGGAAGAAGGAGAGATCGTAGAGAGTTCAACGTCATCAGGTATATCTTTTCTAATAGTTTTTTAACAGTTCTGCGATAATTCTTCTTGAAAAGGAATCACATTGCCAATAATATGTTTCTGACAAGAATTTATAAGATTTATAAGTACAATTTGCTTAATTTTTTTCTTGGATCACGCCAAGAATTTGTCTTTTATTTCTTTTTTAAAATTGAAAAAAAAAAAAAAAACTGTTGCTCTCATTGTTTGTAAGATATATCTCAAAATTCTCCACAGAACAATCAGATCTTTAAATTTGAAAACTGTACACACACAATTATAATCTCAAATTCTCCAGAGCAATGGATTCTTTAAAATTGAAGCTTGTTTCTCTTAAAACCTGACGCACATATATTCCATCTCAAATTCTCAACAGGTGCTACACCATGTCAAGACCTTGTTCCTCTTTCGACTGCCACTTCGATTCAAAATCTCCGAGATGGCCCATGGACACGCATTATCTACGCCATCCTACAGGGAATACTGCAGACACTGGACAGTTGCAACATAGAAGGTCTCGATACATTCTTCAGCACTTCAGAGGCAATCGGCGCCGATACCATACACAAATTTGGAGGCGACCCATCATACTGGACCGCCTTCTGCGCCCCTCTGGCAAAAAGCATCCAAGATTTAACTGCCATGTGCCGGCCAATACCCTGTGATTCTACTCGGCAAGAAAAAATCATCAAATGGGAAGCCGAGTTCGAAAAGTGGAAGAAATTGGTGCAAAGGGACCTGGACGTTCGGCGTCGTATCATTGAAATGAGAATTAACCGGGACCGCCTGGTATTAGAACTGTGCAAGACAACCGCAATTACAATTGACAGAAATGGGGGTCTGGTGCAACAAATCAAGCATCAAGAGGATGCCATAGATGTTATAATGAACGAAGCCAACCAAGTAGATGCTATGAGGAAAGAGGCCTCTGCCGAGTGTGACCGACTCAGGAAATCAGTCATGCAATCTGATTCAGGTCGAGTGCAGAGAGAAGTTAATGCACATGCCATTTATAGGCATGTTTGCTTCACTGTGAAGAGTCTAATGGAGAAGTTATAGAAGACTGCACCTTCTCTTTCTATAGGGGTTTAACAATGATTTGTGAGGATTCTTTTTGGTAAGTATTGAGTGCTCTGGGTTTTTGAAGCTATGAAATAGGCATACAAGACTAACTACCAAATATTAGCATTGACTAGAAAAGACTAGGAAGATGTCAAGTGTCAATAGGGACTTCTTTTTGGCCTCTCAAATTGTAATTTTTTTTAAGTTTATTATTTTTGCAGAATGAAATACTAGCAGAGCAAAATTTCGAGCAAAGGATCATTGTATGCATGTCCAGTATATTGTAAAAGGCCGAATATACCACATCTTATATTCTTGCTAACCTGTTTGTGCGATTTTTTCTAAAAAAAAATAAAAAAATAAATAAAAATGAGTGAGGCTATGGTAATATGCATATTACGGATTGACCCGTGCTATGGACTCATATTTCTATCTTCAAAGTTCAAACAGTTGATCCGAACTGTTAACATGATTTCCCTATGAAAATGTACTTGAAGACCAAATTTTACATTTTTTAGAATTTGTTTTTACTATTTTTCCAAATAGGTAGAACACCACTGCTTTTGGATGGTCCAAAATTTTCAAATTAAGTGATTTTCTACCTATCTAAAAAAAAAAATTAGTAAACAAATTCTAAAAAATGTAAACTACCCTCATGTGCTTATAGAAACAGCATGTACCTCATTTTTCATATAGTGAATACCCTCGCTTCTCCAAGAGAAAGCATTGGTGATAGCCATAGGAGGCCTCCAGGTGACCTACAAATTAAGCATGAAAAGACATAAATCAGACGCAATAACAAAGAAATCCAATTTACTTCTGACCCTAGAACCCTAATGAACCAAGATTCAAGGTGGTAACAAAAAATTTGGTCTACCAAGTACATTTCTATATGAAAATCATGTTGAACCATTCAGATCGACTGTTTGGATATTAAAAACAGATATATAAGTCCATAGTGCCAGCCATTGTGTAATACTATGAGGCATGCATGGGAAGAGATTGTCTTAACCAAACTACCTGCTCTCTGAATGGTATATGAAGACATAACTATGGTAAATAATTGAACAACAAAGCGAAGCTCTTAATTTTCTCAAAAGCTGCAAGTGCAAGTGCTTCACATTTATGGTATTACAATTTTTACGAATTGGTATGTTACTAGTGAATTTTAAAGGAGCATGATCGTTACCCATAAATTAAAAATCATTACTGCTAATTGAAGATTAATATCAGGCAGTAACCAAACGATGAAAGAAGAAAACGCTTAGATTCTTACCATTTGGTGATCGATCACAAATCGTTGCATATCAACTGTTTGCAAGAGGCAAGAGGGCATGAGCTGCTATTATAAATACCCGTCACATCATAGGAATTTCTACAAAAGTTTCCAGTTTGTGTCCTGATAAACGCCAAAAGAAGAGCAATTAAAAATCAGGGCAGAAAATCCAGATAAGCTACACAACTTACAATGAGAAAGGAGATGATCGATCTCAGTGAACAATCCATCGCCAATTAGGTTTGTTTAAAAAATTGCTCAAGTGGTGTTTGTTAAAAAATTCACCAATTACAACCAGAAATCACTAAATAAAACAAAAAAAAATCCTCACAAAAGGGATACTATATAAAAACGGGAAGAGCTTGAAATTACTTGGCCATGTGCTTGAAATTCCTTTGCTTTCTCCTTTTCCTTAGGGTTTTGAAAAGAATTTGCGGCTGCGATTTGAGCAACACAGAGAGAGAGAGAGAGAGAGAGAGAGAGAGAGGCATGTCCGGGGTCTGCTGGTAGCGTATAAGCTTTAGGATATTCAGAGAGGTATCGAGAGAGACAGGTCGGCAGCTCGATCCGATCTGGGAGGAATTCACATCACCTCAGGTTACCTGACTCAAAGCAAATCATGATCGGACATTCTTTTAACATGACACCAATCTCCAAACAGGCCCCTACAGTTTTTATAGGCACTAGATTGAATTTGGCCCAGATAGAATTAATCTAGACCGTCCCTTTCAATTTGCTTGAGTCAGGTACCTGAGAGGATACTGATCCCACGACGCGATAGAATGACAAAGAAACGTTAGATTCAGATCTAACGGAAGAACAGTAACCATTCTTTCCAACTATAAATATATAAAAATAAAATAGATATCGGACTCTCTCAAAGTTAAACAAACCACTTTTCTTTTTCTTTCTTTTTTTCGTTTTGTTTCTTCTTCAAAAATTCTAAATAAAATAAATCTCCTTCTTTTTACAAAAGTTTTTACGAAAGAATAAAAAATTACACTCGGTATTTGTTATTTACCTCACATGGTCATATTTGATATTTGATAAGATAATAAGTAGAGAACTAAAAAGATTAATTTAATTACGACTTAGTCGGTCACGACATACATATGCAGACATAAAATATTATTCATAAAGTGAGGGTTCGACTTTAAATTTCCTTCAATATGGAGGTCGGTTGACACTAGTTAAATCAGTGTTATCAGCTATGCCGCTGCATTTTACGCAGGCACTTAATTAAACTATCCCTTGGTGTTATCAAAATAGATTGACAGAATGCGGCGTAACTTCCTCTGAAAAGGGAATGAATTCTACAAAGGCATAAATTGTCTGATAAATTGGGAAACCATGTGCACTCTCAAATGCAATGGAGGGATAGGTATCATTGACTTGCGCTGCCAAAATGATGCCCTTCTAGCAAAGTGGTTATGGCTACTTGAGGCGACGCCAAATGGATTATGGGCGTCTACGATGAGAACGCTAACAATATCACAGGCATCGCAAATACCACTAAACTATGACACCTTCTTCCTTAAAGACCTATCTCATCTAAACCCCTTTTCCTCGGCCTCCGCGATGTATGAGAATGGCATCAGATGGAGAGGGACAGCCTATGGGGCTTTCTCGTGCTCCTTAGCATATGAAACAATGCATCACTGAGGATTCTATCGTCAACTCTGGGAATTTGGAAACAAAAGCCCCAATGAAAGTCAAGGTATATATTCCTTTGGCTAATGCTTCCAAATAAATTTCTAACACATGGAAGTACTAATCTCTAGAGGATGCACAGTTCAGACTGGATGCCACCTCTGTGGATCCAATGGTGTGGAAACGGTGGACCATATTATGTGGGACTGTATTTATGCGAGAAGATTCTGGAGAGGGATCCGGGCACATTACAATATGACAACGGTTGCAAGCAACAGACAATATATTTGGGACATGAGGAACCGACGGGCAACAGGGGAACAAATATTTCTTTGAAGGGCTGTCTGGGCAGTAGGCGCTTGGGCACTTTGGAGAGAGAGGAATAGAATGTTCTTCTCGAATAAAAATAGGCCGATGAACCCGTTAACGTTTTGCGTAGCCTATATAGGGGTGCTTAATCTTTGTGAAATTAGCATGTATATTGCATTTGTAATCATCTTTAGAGTTGTATAGAGAGTATGGAGATGATGCCTATTTGACTTTTGTACATAAACTTATGTTTTTTATTAATTTATTTGTTAGCAGCAGTACGTCTTTGCCGCTGACTATAAAAAAAAATTGGTTGTAAGTTTCAATAAAGACCTTTGTTCTAACAAATTAATTACACGGCCATGCCGTAACAATAATAGCAGCAGATAAATATTAGCACTGTAATATTATGTGGATGGGAGTAATAGAGATTATCAATTTTTACAATGACTTTTCAATTAATGAGAAATTTTTTGTTCTAGTTCCGTATGTCTTTCTATAAATTCTTTTGTCTATGCTATAAATTTATTTTCTAATTTTCAGTAATTTATAAAAAAAAAGTACAAAAGTATAACTGTTAATATTGCATGTGGCGAGGTCAATTACTATTAAAAGATAGCATCTTTGTAGTTTGGCAGAGATTAATGGAATTTTATTACTTACAAGGAATGGAAATTTTCTATTTAAAACTTTAGTTAAACTGGTCCTTATTTACGAGTGGAATAAAATAAAGATTGCTTAATTAGTTACTGAGAAAAAAATAGTAATTTATCAGAAATTCTTTTTAAAGAGTAACAACAAGTTTGTAATTACAATTAAAATTTAAAAAAAGGATGTCATTCTCTGTTTCATTTCATTTTCTCTAACACAAACAGCTGATAAAAATAAAAACAAGTGCCAAGAATTATTTTTGTCTGTCTAGATATCAAATTTTCATGCCTTCAACAACAAAAAAAAAAAAACTCTTTTCCCACTTCTTTTTAAAAAAAATTCCAAATTTAACATCAGAAATTCCAATTCTATATTCCACAGTTCCATCCATCTTTAGTTCTTTCCATTTATCCTTTTAGTTAATCAACTAAAATTATAAATTCAAATTGAAGTGCTTCTAAAAAAAATAACATATGCAGGTTTCGTTAAATATCAAATTATCCCAATAATGAAGTAAAGGAAATCTAATTATAACCAACTTAAAATGATATTAATTTTTTATTCCGAAGTTCCAAATTAAGTGCAACTAAAATCGTATACATATATAGACCTAGAAATTGTTCAAAGTCTCCTAAACCAAAACTGTTCAATGGCTCCTTTGTTCTTTATTTTTTTTATCTTCCTTCTGAGCCCTACTCCATGCTCCACCGGCCACAGCATCAACATAACATCAATTCCTCCACATTGCTTGAGTTCTGCAGTCTAGCATGGGACCCAATTGCACAACACTTTGTTGCCGGATCCGCCTTGGACTCTGCTGTCTATGCCGTTCCCGAAACAGGCACCGTCAAGTGCGTCATCTCTGTACCCAATTTCATGTTTTATATCTTCATTTTCAATGCTTAAACTGTCGATTCGAACCGCTCAACACGATATCCATACTAAAATATGCTTGGAGATCAAATTTTATAATTTTTGAAAAAAAAATTATTATTTTTTAAGATAGGTACAATATCACTGTTTTTGCCGTGATTTTTATTTTTACCCAAAAAAAAATTTATTTTAATTTAAATAACCAGGTTTTTAAAAGATTTTTATTTCTACCCAAACCGCTAGGAATATTTGCGGTTCGAATTAAAAATTCGGACCGCTAGGAATATCAGCGGCCTGAATTCTTAATTCGAACCGCTAAGATTTCTAGCGGCCTGAATTCTTAATTCGAACCGCTAGGATTCCTAGCGGCTTGAATTATATTTCAGGGCGAAGGAATTTCGTTTTATTAGAATATCAATAAAAATTTCGGCTGTCGTCATCTGCATTGGAATTGGGGATGGTGAAACAATTAATTAAGGAAGTTGGAACAAGTCACTCATGTATAATTTATTTATTTTTAATTAATTCTGGATTCGTGATGTGAAACAATTTATTAATTTGAACAACAGTGAATGTTAATTTGCACATGACACCTTAAAGTTGATCATAACTCCAAATTTGCCCAACAAAAAATATAAAAGCATTTAAATCCTCCTCATGAAAGTTATATTAATTTAGAAATCTAATGTCTGCATTTAAATCCTCTCATATATAGTATAATTTAACGTGTGTACCAAATGAAATTTAAAAAAGTATATTATTTTCTTTTGAGTCCTTTTAGTGCTCATAAAATTAAAATGACATATTATCCGTGAATTATATTTTGTCGTTATATATAAATTAGGATTATGCATTTCCTGATTATTAATGCTGCTTCTTATCATTTTCATGAAGCTAGCTACAAATTAAATGCAGACATTAGATTTCTAAATTAATATAACTTTCATGAGGAGGATTTAAATGCTTTTATATTTTTTGTTGGGCAAATTTGGAGTTATGATCAACTTTAAGGTGTCATGTGCAAATTAACATTCACTGTTGTTCAAATTAATAAATTGTTTCACATCACGAATCCAGAATTAATTAAAAATAAATAAATTATACATGAGTGACTTGTTCCAACTTAATTAATTGTTTCACCATCCCCAATTCCAATGCAGATGACGACAGCCGAAATTTTTATTGATATTCTAATAAAACGAAATTCCTTCGCCGTGAAGTATAATTCAAGCCGCTAGGAATCCTAGCGGTTCGAATTAAGAATTCAGGCCGCTGATATTCTTAGCGGTCCGAATTTTTAATTCGAACCGCAAATATTCCTAGCGGTTTGGGTAGAAATAATTTTTTTTAAAAAACCTGGTTATTTAAATTAAAATATATTTTTTTTTGGGTAAAAATAAAAATCACGTCTGTTTTTGGACCGTTCAAAAACAGTGATTTTGTATCTATCTTAAAATATAATAAGAAATTCCTAAATATTATAAAATTTGGTCTATGAGAATATTTTAATATGGATATCATTTTGAGCGGTTTGAATCGACAGTTTGGACTTTAAAAACGAAGATATAAAACATGAGGCATGATGAAGTATAAAAGGCGTGAGGTATTAGAACCCTCCTCATTAAAAAATTCTCCAACTAATTACCACCACAAATCACTAAATAAAACAAAAACATTCCTCAACATTCCTCACAAAAGGGATAATTATAAAAACGGGAAGAGCTTGCTTGAAATTACTTGGCCATGTAGCTGCAGTGCTTGAAATTCCTTTGCTTTCTCCTTTTCCTTGGGCTACGATTTGAGCCCGAGAGAGAGAGGCGTGTCCGGGGTCTGTTGATAGCTAGATCTCCTTTTTTTTTTTTTTTGGTTTCTTCTTCCAAAATCCTTAATGAAATAGATCATTATTTTTTACATCATCTTATGATCATGTCGGACTAAGAGGCTGCGTATTTACAAAAGAAGAAAGAAATTAATTCAGAGTATGTTCTAATGAATTTCATGATTCACGAAAATTGTTTTCACAACTTTTGTAAAAACAGATTCACGAAAATTTACGGGAACACTATTCACAACTCGCAAGATATACGTAATCAGATTACGTATTCTTTTCTTTTCTTTCGCAAACACAATTTGGGAGAGAAAACGAGAAAGAGAACGATAACCGAACCAATTCGAATCGAACTCAGACTTTTGAACTTATGAATTCTCTTACCCCTACCCCTCTATTTATAGAGTTTTTGAAGTGCTTGGTAAATGACCATAATGCCCTCTAAGCAATGTGGTATTTACCAAATTGCCATTGACAAACTCAAATTGAATTTTGCAATTAGCGTGAAAAGACCAAAATGCTCTTGGTTTTTGTGGTATTTACCAAATTGCCATTGACAAACTCAAATTGAATTTTGCCATTGGCATGATTACCAAAATGCCCTTGAATATAATTATTCTGAATAATTATATTTTCTTGCGACTGTTGTTGCGATAAATTTATACAACGTGTCGTACACGCTTATAAATTGAATGTGTTTAAGCTTGTCATCTCTATGACATTTATTTATTAATTATAATATTTATAATTAATCAGATAAATTAATTCTCTGATTACTTTCCTATTAGTGTGCGTGAAAAGACCAAAATGCTCTTGGTTTTTGTGGTATTTACCAAATTGCCATTGACAAACTCAAATTGAATTTTGCCATTGGCAAAATTACCAAAATGCCCTTGAATATAATTATTATGAATAATTATATTTTCTTGCGACTGTTGTTGCGATAAATTTATACAACATGTCGTACACGCTTATAAATTGAATGTGTTTAAGCTTGTCATCTCTATGACATTTATTTATTAATTATAACATTTATAATTAATCAGATAAATTAATTCTCTGATTACTTTCCTATTAGTGTGACCCGATAGGATCTGTGTTATGTTGGCAATAAAATTAAAACTCCTTTTAATTCTATAAATCATAAGCGGCACCTGACAAAATGCATTATGACTACCCAATTGACACAGATGATTTGGACGATACAATATCATGATCCAGTAAACAATTTACTCGTATTAATTCCCATGTCTCATAGTATCAGATCAGTTTCGAGGTAGGTATGTGTCATCCTTGCAAACTTAATTTTTTCTCGATCTTAAGTAGATTATCAAATATGATTAATTCTTTAATCATACTGTGCACAGATAATCTCACTTTATCAAGGGGCCCAGTGACACTATTACTCGTATTAAATACGAGGGACAATAGTAGTCTTGGTGAACATCTCTCCTCTGCAAAAGTCATGTATATTGAAATGTCATTGTTATAACTACTTTTTACGGATAGCGTTAAACAACATTCACGAATATACATTTTTTATGTAGGAAACGACGAACCATCTCATACATTTCATTGAGGGTCTGTCAAATATCATGTTCTCTAACATGTATCTATGTGATTAAAATGACAATTCTTTGTCTTTAACCATCATTTAATCCGCATACTAACATTTAATTGGTCAATTAGTGTTCTTTGCTAATTACCTCGGTCAATGACTATTAAGATTATTTATCATCTATTATGTAGTTTTACAATTTCAAGTCATGAACTCGAAATGATTCATAATTCGATAAAACTCAAAGAACAAAATGATAATTTTATTAATCATTCATTACATAAACAAAATACATATAGAATAAAATTCTCCTATGATTGACTTCTAGATTATTACAGTAACAGATCAATCTTTGCATTTAAGGTAAAAACATAATCTGAACTGTTCAACATGATCTTCATATGAAAAATGTACTGTATGACTAAATTTTAAAAAAATTTAGAATTTTTTTACTATTTTTTAGATAGGAAAATTTCACGTATATCCCTCAAAACTTCAAAATTACATATTTCTTCCTTTAAATTTTGAATTACGTATTTCTTCCTTCAAAATTACATATTTCTTCCTTTACGTATTTTCTCTTCTAAATTTCAAAAACTCACATATATACCTATTTTATTGTCTTAATAAAATATGGGCACAAAAAGAAAAAAAAAAGAAAAAAGAAAAAGTCATTAAATCCCTCCATTAGAATGTAGGTCGTATCATCGTTATACATAAAGAAGAAAATTAGTCAAGCTGTTATCAGTCATATTACGTCACATCACGGTACGTCACGTCATGTTACATAACTAATATTTTCAACATTATTCGTAATTATAATTTATTTTGTAATAGTTTCTTAATATTTGGTACATTTTGTTATTATTTTCTTTGAACTAACTTAAACATGAAAATAATAATTAAACACGATCAGTCACATCACGCAAATAGTCACGTCACATGTGGTTACGACATGATCACACGTGATGTGGTTGTGTTCCACTATTTTAATCACGTTACGTCACATTATGTCACATCATGTAAAACTAAATTTTAATTAGGTGACGTAATATGACTAATTAAACTACAATGTGATAGTCACATCATATCACGTCACATTCAATTTTTTCTTCTCTAGTTATATCGGAGACACAGTACGAAGAACTGCTTTCATACTTTATCACTTAAAAAAAAGGGAAAATTGATTATTTGCCACTCCAAAATCTTGAAATTGTAAAAATGCCATCCCGAAATTTGAAATTGTAAAAATGCCATTCCAAACTTCATTAATATGTAATTTTGCCACTCCAAATAATTAATGACTAAAATACCCTCCCTTCTTCTCCTCCTCTTCTTCTCCTGCCATGGCGAAATAGGTGCGAATTCGGAATGCAGGGGTCAGTATTTTTGTGCTTTGAGATTCGTGCAGAAAGGATTTGACCAGTCCGGATTTACCACAGATCAATTCAAAATTTGAGATATCAATGCAAATCTCCGATCTCTCTCCTTCTCCTACTCATGGTTCACAGCTACGTGTGGCGTACCAGGGCATGCCAGGTGCTTACAGCGAAGGGGCTGCTACCACGGCCTATCCGAATTGTGATGGGGTCCCGTGTGACCAGTTTGATGTCGCCTTTAGAGCCGTTGAGCTTTGGCTTGCTGATCGTGCTATCCTTCCCGTGGAGAATTCCCTCGGTGGCAGTATTCACCGCAACTATATATGACCTCCTTCTTTCGATGACACGGCTGCTGCAGCTGAATACGTGGCAACCAACGGGCTCCGCGACACGGCAGTTGTGGCATCAGCACGTTCCGCATAATTGTACGGGTTACAAATAATGGAGGAGAAGAAGAGGAGGAGAAGAAGGGAGGGTATATTTTAGTCATTAATTATTTGGAGTGGCAAAATTACATATTAATGAAGTTTGGAATGGCATTTTTACAATTTCAAATTTCGGGATGGCATTTTTACAATTTCAAGATTTTGGAGTGACAAATAATCAATTTTCCCTAAAAAAAATTACTAAAAGATGGAATCTAATAGTCGAAATAAGTGCGCGTCCATCTTGAATTGAGACTCCTTGGTGAATATCAAATAACTGACTAATTTGACATCTAACTTTACTTGAAGAAAAAAAATATGTGCATCTTACGTCTATTTTTGGACGTATCAAATCAAACTATTTTGAGATATGTTGTACTTTTAAACACTTAAGTAAATAATTAGTTTTAACACAAAACTAATCACTTTTAACATATAATCATGGAAAATATGAGGGGTCACTATGTCTTTTAAAAATATTAAACGAGATATTTTAACAAAAATATTATTCTTGTCAACACTTAGCTAGCTAGCTCTTTTTTAAGTTAATTAGTTTCCTTTAACACATAGCTAGTGCTAAATGATACAAAAAAAAAATTACAAAGACGTAGCTAAATGCTTACAAGAGCAATATTTTTATTAAAAGTAGCTAATTCAATATTAAAAAACACACATCACCTGAATTATTTTTTATTACAAGTTAAAAACAACTAACATACTGTTAAAGACAAATAATAAGTATTTTATAAAAAAAAGTTACTATATGCATCAATAAATGACTCAACATATTTTTCTTATAAATTAATTTTAGTCCAAGAGATAATATTTTGGCCGGACAAATTTAGATAAATCTGAAATCATAAATTCTAAAAATAAGATTCCAATGCTTTTATTTCTCGTGTCATTGTCACGCCTCAACTCCGGACAAATTTACATAAATCTCAAATCATAAATTCTAAAATAAAATTCCAATGCTTTTATTTCTCGTGTCATTGTCACGCCTCAACTCCGGACAAATTTAGATAAATCTGAAATCATAAATTCTAAAAATAAGATTCCAATGCTTTTATTTCTCGTGTCATTGTCACACCTCAACTCTGGACAAATTTAGATAAATCTCAAATCATAAATTCTAAAATAAGATTCCAATGCTTTTATTTCTCGTGTCATTGTCATGCCTCAACTCCGGACAAATTTAGATAAATCTCAAATCATAAATTCTAAAAATAAGATTCCAATGCTTTTATTTCTCGTGTCATTGTCATGCCTCAACTCCGGACAAATTTAGATAAATCTCAAATCATAAATTCTAAAAATAAGATTCCAATGCTTTTATTTCTCGTGTCATTGTCATGCCTCAACTCCGGACAAATTTAGATAAATCTCAAATCATAAATTCTAAAAATAAGATTCCAATGCTTTTATTTCTCGTGTCATTGTCATGCCTCAACTCCGGACAAATTTAGATAAATCTCAAATCATAAATTCTAAAAATAAGATTCCATTGCTTTTATTTCTTGTGTCATTGTCACACCTCAACTCGGTACAACTTTAACAAATTAAAATATAGAACTAGATTACAATGAGCATATTACATTATGCAGACATAAAATATTATTCATAACAATGAGCATGACAATGGATCATCACGCAAAAATCACTGCGAAGCTTCTGTTGAAAGAGAAAGTGTAGGCTCATCTAACTTCTCCATTAGACTCTTCACAGTGATGTACACATGCCTATAAATAGCATGCGCATTAAGCTTTCTCTGTGACCAATCTGAATCGGATTGCAAACTCAGCTTTTCAAACTCGACTTTCCATTCATGGATTAGCTGGTGCATATGTGTTAGCTCATGGATGTTGTTTGCCAGAGTGGCGCAGAATGTGGTCCACTGTGACGTGTCGCCTCCAAAGAGTTGTATAGTGGTGGTGCCGATATCGAAGAATGCATCTAGATTTTCAAACTCACAATTGTCGAGTTCATCCAGTATTGTCTTTAGGATGCCGCCCATGATGCATTTCCATGGGCCCTCTCGGAGAAATTGAACCAAATTTGGGATCATTTCTTCTTGAATTAAACCACTAGTTGTATTAGGACCAAGGTCATGACATGGTCTAGGGTCTGTTTAGAATTTGAGATTTATATTGATTTGTCAGAAACATGAAGGTTTTCAGAGAAACAATTATATTGAGGAGGTCAAACAATTACACTTCATCTGAAATAATTACATCTCATTTATGAATCAAATACTTATATCACGGAGAAAGAGAAATAGTTCTCTACCTTAATCATAATAACCGTTCTATGTCAAAGCCGATTCAAAATTAAATCTAAAGTGCAGAACATAATACCTGATTTCACAGAAGTTTCCATGAGAATAGGTCTTCCAAGACTTTCTTAATGAATCTAGCTCTTCTCGCTTTTCTTAGATGGTAGAAGAGGAAGAAAAGACCACAGATCCACTTATATAAATAAAGAAATTCTAATTCTCATGAATCAAATTTAGACTAAATTTAGATTTCCAAATTTAAATAAGAACCGACATTTCATATATAACTAGATTTAAGGTCCTGGTTAGAAGGAGGGTATTGGGCCCTAGAAAGTATACAACTAAGGCCGATATTTTTAAAACAATAAAATAGAACTGTGCAATGGGCTTCATACAATTTACTAAGGCTCTTTTTTTAATAATAAATTAAAACTGTGCAATGGGCTTCATGCACAAAATAATAAGATTATAGGACTAGAAAAATCGTATAAACAAATTTGAGTGAGGCTATGGTGCTATGCATAGCACGGATGGCTAGTGTACTACGGCTCAATATGGTACTTTTTAAAATTCTAACGGTCGATCCGAACCGTTCAATGTGATAACCATATGAATATGTACTTGCAAACTAAATTTTATATTTTTTCGAATTTTTTTACTATTTTTTTAGATAGGTAGAATTTTGATGGTCCAGAATTTTCAGAAAACACTGATTTTTCTACCTATCTAAAAAAATAGTAAAAAAATTCAAAAAAATATAAAATTTAGTTTGCAAGTACATATTCATATGGATATCACATTGAACGGTTCGGATCGACCGTTAGGATTTTAAAAAGTACCATATTGAGCCGTAGTACACTAGCCATTGGTGCTATGCATAGCACCATAGCCTCACTCAACAAATTTTGTATCAGTGAATTAGGTGATGTTTAGGCATGCATATCAAATTATTGTCATCAAATCTAACTTTTGAGAAAAAACCGGCTGCACTTATTTTTGGGGAGAAATTTAGATCCGATGCTCATTGAATTCAAATTTGAATTCGATAGGTTTCCAATATGTCCGATTTATTTTAAGATCCGTACATGTTAGATCTGTAGAAATATTAAAGATGACACATAGAGATCTTAAAGAAAATCGAACCATAATTGCTCGCTTATTTGTGTGCTTTACGGTGTTTTTTTGCTTTACACTTTGCTTTCAATTTGAAATTTAATATTTAAATTGATGTGGTAGCATTATAGAATTGTACAAGTTAGAATTTCTTTTTATAAAATTAAGAGGCGAAAAAGTTAATGGACAAAAGTGATTGCCCACTTTGTAAACAAATTGACTTGCGCACTTTATACGAAATAATTTGACTTTTTAGTCTTTTTAAAAATATCGAACGAGCTATTTAAACAAAATAATAGTTTTGTTGTAAACATTTAGGTAGTTTAATTTAACACATATAAATTAAAATTCTCAATGCACGTCTAATGATGATTCAAAATTCACATGAATGGTTATTATTGTATAGGAAGACTTTCTTTCTCTATTTTTGGATTTCCCAAATTTATCGTTTTTATGATGATCGAGAAAGCCCGTATTAAAAGATATAAAAAATAGTCACGTATTGAGAATGATAAAAATACAAGTGTTAAATGAGATCAAAAATATTAAAAGAAAGCAGTAAGGACTTAGATGAACAATATTTTTATTAGAAGTGACAAATTTTATATTAAAAAAGAGGAGGGTTCCAATATCTCATGCCTTTCATATCTCATCATACCTCATGTTTTATATCTTCATTTTCAATGTTTAAACTGTCGATTTGAACTGCTCAACACGATATCCATACTAAAATATGTTTGGAAATCAAATTTTATAATTTTTGAAATTTTTTTACTATTTTTTAAGATAGGTACAAAATCACTATTTTTGGACCGTTCAAAAACAGTGATGTTGTTTCTATCTTAAAAAATAGTAAGAAATTCTTAAAAATTATAAAATTTGGTCTACGAGCATATTTTAATATGGAAATCATTTTGAGCGGTTCGGATCGACAGTTTGGACTTTAAAAACGAAGATATAAAACATGAGGCATGATGAGGTATGAAAGGCATGAGGTATTGGAATCCTCATTAAAAAATTCTCCAATTACCACCAGAAATCACTAAATAAAACAAAAACAATCCTCACAAAAGGGATAATATATAAAAACGGGAAGAGCTCGCTTGAAATTACTTGGCCATGTAGCTGCAGTGCTTAAAATTCCTTTGCTTTCTCCTTAGGCTACGATTTGAGCCAGAGAGAGAGAGGCGTGTCCGGGGTCTGTTGATAGATCTCCTTTTTTTTTTTTTTTTTTGTTTCTTCTTCCAAAATCCTTAATGAAATAGATTATTATTTTTTACATCATCTTATGATCATGTCAGACTAAGAGGCTGCGTATTTACAAAAGAAGAAAAAAATTATAGTCAGTATTTATATATTATGTTTTATCTCACACGAACTAAAAAAATAATTTTATTACCACTTATTCAGTTCAGGGCATACATAATTAATTACTTATTAATTTTATTGAAAATATACAGAATTTGATATTTAAAGAGTTACTTTGATGTTTATCATAGCTGTACTAGCATATAAAGATGCCTCTCATATTTCCTTAATTTTCTATTTTAATAAAAGTTTAATTGGAATTAATTATTTACAAACAAATCACGACGAACTACAATTATATGTATTTTATTTGCTTAAAAACCAGCTATCTTGCTTGTGTTTTCGATACTTCCGGTTATTTCAAAATATGTATTTAAGATGTTTAAAGGTCATATTTGATTAAATATTGTGAAGTAAAAAGGTGGAGTAAAGAGCATACTTCACACATAAGTTGTTAAATGAGGAATAAAATAGAAAAATAATGTAAAATTACAGAAGAATAAGTTAATAATTTAAGACATGCATGACTTGAATAACAAATTTGAACCAAATATGAATAATTCAAGTAACATAGCCTATTTCAGATAAAACATGAGGTTGTCTATATATATGGTTGGTATTAACCCTGGACGATTTTGTTATAGACCGGTTGTTGTGTTTCAGTCACTAGTGGAAAATGTGCAAACAGTATCGCCTCATCAGGATCGGTTAAATTAAAACACTGACACTAATACCTTTGGCATCGGGTAAACACAATAACCGCTCTTGATTGTTAAGTATCAAGATCGGTTACATGTTTAACCGATCTAGATAACTAGTAATCAGGATCGGGATATATATACACCGATCCAGATAATAAACAAGATCGGTATAAAATACACCGATCTTGATTGTCAAGTATCATGAACGGTCTTTCTATTATCCGATCCTGACAGTTAACATTCAAGATCGGCTAAATAAATAACCGATCCTGGAAAATATGAATTTTTTGATTCCATAGAATAAGATTCAAATTTTTTCGATTCCATAGAAGAAACATATGATTTTTTGAACTTTTCATCGGACTCTTGCTTTTTTTGAAGGTCCTTCTCCTTCATTCAACTCTTGAACATGAAATATAATTTATTAAAACATTTATTTTCATGTTAAGTTCTGTAAACTCTGATGGCAACAACAGAGAAGAACCACCGACTTGTGTAGAACCACCCACTTGTCCCCTCTACCAGACCTACTTTTGGCAACCTAAATGAACGTCAATTTGTCCAGATTTGGCATTTTCAATATAAAGCCATATAGTAAGCAGAAAAAATAAAAATTTGAACAAATAATCATTTTTTGCTTTAAAAAAATCAAAAAGTTGCAGATAAGTCAATCAGGATCGGTTATTACAGATCACCGATTCCGATGACTCTCACGATCGGTGCTTAATAATAACCGATCTTGATGGTTTCCAGGATCGGTGAACAAGTAAAAAACCAATCCTGATAAATGTATTTCTGCCTTTTTTTTTTCCTTTTTAGGCAGATATAGATATATATGTATATTGAAAAACATATAATTTGTGATCCACACAAATTATTCAAGCAACTCATTTGTGATTGACACCCATTATTCACACATGACATACAAATATGCAATTAAAACAAATATGCCAAACAAATCACAATTTAATCAAGCATCACACAACTATAAATTAAAAACAACCATAATATAAATAAGGTAACTTACCATTCAACAAAGAGTTCAATAGAATTAAGTTAGATCATATAGATCTCAAAATAACAAGTTCATCCAAAAGAAGTAAATTAACAAATTCATCCATACATAAGAAGTTAGATCATATAGATCTCAAAATAAACTTAATTAATTAGTTGCCAAAAATAATTAACTTAGTCTTTGATGGCCCGTCGATGCATGTTGGGCATCTCCATTTGACAAGTCGGAGGTCCTTGTTCTCCTTGACCTCCTTGCCAACACATTCCGAATGGAATGTGTTGCGACATGTCTCACAACAGAGCATGACATCCTCCTTGGCCAAAAAGAGGCACTCGAAACACTCCACCATCTCGGCCCAGATTTGTCGTTCTTTCACCGCGAGCTCAACTTCTTCACCGTCACTATCCTCATCACCGTCACTATCCGGATCGAGGTAAGGATTGGAATCAAGAATGCATTCAGCTACGAGTGCCAAGGCCGGGTCATCACTGTAGAAGAACTCCTTCAACTCTCGCTTGGTGAAGTGCTTTGCAAAGTCATCACCCTTGCTGGTTATGAACCGACGGCGATGAGGCATTTCTAATACGAGAAAATACACAACGTAAAAAATAATGAAAACAAAGTGATCAAAGAAAGGAAGGACATTAAAACCTTGACAAAGTGATCAATGAAAACCTACTGCAAGAAATGGCGAGTGTTGAAGGAGAGAAAATGGCAGATTTTTGAATTGAAGTTGATCGGTTTGAGAGTGAAGAGGGGAAGAGGGGAAGGCTCCTCATTTTAAGTGCCAGTGAGTATCAGGATCGGTTATTTATAATACACCGATCCTGTGTGTGTACCATCGGCGTCGGTTTAACATAAAACCCCGATCGTGATAGTATCTGAATCGGTTAACTTATAATTAACCGATCCTGAATTTAGTTTTGCATTTAATATCCATCTACCCGATATTTTTGGGATCTGTATCACTTGAGGCTCTTGTCTCAAGACAATTGAAAGGGACGGTCCAGATTTACTCTCAGCCGGGGCTAGTATTAATTGTGCTTTGAGATTCGTGTCAAGTTCAAATAACAAATCTAGACCATCTATTTCAATTGTACTCTATGTTACTCGGATACTTCAAACTGGGACCCGTACCCGTATCGGGTGCGTATCGGATACGGATACGGTACGATACGGACCCGATACGTACTGGATACGCTAGCTGACGTATCATTAACCGACTGATACAGTCGCCGATACGCGTTGAAACGCACCGATACGGTGCTTGGTGTCTGGATACGCCCCTGATACGGGTTTGCTCCGTGCACCGCGCATAGACCAACCACCCAATACTGCTCCGTGCACCGCGCATAGACCCAAACCACCCAATACTGCTCGTGCACTGCGCATAGACCCAAGGCTAAAATTTTTTTTTGTGCCAAGCAAGAATCGAACCCACGTTGGTTGCACAACACCATGTTACTTTACCACCACAACCACTCATCTTTCTTGTTTGAAGAGAGTAGGTTTAATATTTAATATATCCTTGTGTTATTGTACCCATATTTTTATATTTAATTTATATAATACTTAATAATATAATTAAAATAATAAATATATATATATATAATAGGCGTATCGTATCCGAGATGCCCTTTTTAAAAATTACCGTATCGCCGTATCCGTATCGTATCCGTATCCATGCAACATAGATTGTACTCCATCAGGTAACCTCAAGTGATTTGAATTCATATCTTAAAAAATATGCAATTAAAACATGAAATAAAATTATCTCCTAAATTTGATCATGAAATAAAAAAAAAGATAAATACTTAAAACTCGAAATAAAATAAGTCATAAATATTGAAGAACAACTCGCATGCTTTTCATTGTCCGGTCAGTAAATGAGTCCTGCCAAAAATTAATATAATATGTAAGTCACAAATATTTAATAATATAAAATCTTTTTTTTAATTTTCAGAATGATTTAAAAAACGTTCTTGATATTCATCAAGATCGGTGAAGAAAAAACCGATCGTGATTAGTTAGTATCAGCATCGGTTGTTTACAAACCGATCCTAATAGGAAACCAGCAAGATCGGCCAACAAATTAACCGGTGCTGGTGATTATCAGGATCGGTTTTCTAAATAAACCGATCTTGATACCTTGTTAATTACCTTCTCCCTTTCCAGAATACGAGGTCTTTTGCTCCCTTTCCAGTGCGCGATCTGTCTCTGCCCTCTTTGAGGTGTTTTCGACCTCTGAACTCTCTCTACCCGAAACAAGTGTTTCTCTTCCTTATTTTGATCATTTGTTGATTTATCTCGGTTGATGGTTGATTGAGGTAATATAAACCCGATTCCTTCATTTTTAATTTAAAATGCTAACTAATTTTAGGCACAATCCCATAGAGAATCAAGAAATTAGGAAATTCAAGGGGTTTTTATTTGATCTATATTTCTCATTCTACACATGCTCATATGAATCAAATTAATGAAGCATTTTTAACTTGGATTGATGAGACTCAAGAATTTAAAATTTGTTTTTATATTAGGGCTCATGTGGTGTATTTTGCTTCAAAAGCTCAACTCAATTCTCATTATTTTTGTAGATTGGCTATTATTGAGGAATCTGGTGCAACGATCTCTTCATCTCACTCGATTCGGCATCCAAAAAAATTGTAAGTACAACATGAACCTCATGTTTAGTTTTGTGAATGAAACTTGATCATGTGTTTTGATAATAATATATATAGTTAATTAAAGGTATTTCCACCATTAGGTATCTAGCTAGAGTATTGTCTTATGAGCCACAACCCAATGAATAATGCCTTTATTCATAAAACCCGTTCAAAATTAATCCATTAGGGATTAATTTTGAATAGTCCCCGTTTTGTGACTGCTCTTTGAATACTTTGTCTCAATTAGAATGTGACCACTTGTTAGGCGTGTTTTAGTTTTTAAGGAAATTTTGGCAGCATTTCCTCTTATTAGTTCCCCGAATATTTGGGGAACTAAGGGGAAATGCTGCCGAAATTTCCTTAAAAACTAAAACACGCCTAACAAGTGGTCACTACTGAGACAAAGTATTCAAAGAGTGGGATAGGATGGTAACCGGCCCCATGTAAGCCCTAGTGTGAACATTTAAAGTACCATATATTCCCTTGTGCTTAATTTTTTTTTCTTATAATTGCAGATGGACCGCAGTTGGATGTACGGAACATCACGTATATCCAATGAATATATGGCCGGTGTTGATGAATTTATGAAAGTTGCTACGGAAGATACGGCAAAGAATGGGACTGGGCTGATGTCGTGTCCTTGTCGTGATTGTAACAATATGAATAAATTTTCCAATCCCAACCAAGTGAGGAACCATTTAATCCGACGTGGATTCAAGTAACAATATAAGCGTTGGATATGGCATGGCGAGAGTTTGGAAACAGAAATACTCGGTGAGCATCAGGAATACCATACTGGTGGGAGTGACGGGAGTGGTGATGGACCACACGATGGGATCGATGATACGGTGGTAGATGTAACTGAAGAGGATTTTGATCAAATGTTACGTGATTTAGAAGAGGATTTTGATAATGATAAGCAGTACTGTGTATTTGAGAATTTGTACGAAGATTCTAATAAGGAATTGTATCCCGGTTGTTCTAAATTTTCAAAATTGAAAGGTGTATTAAAATTGTATAACCTTAAAGCATCAAACGGTTGGAGTGATAAAAGTTTTACTGCGTTATTACAAACATTGAAAGAAATGCTTCCGGAAGGAAACGAGATACCATATAACGTTTACGAAGCGAAGAAAATGTTGTGTCTAGTGGATTTGGAAGTTCAGAGAATACATGCGTGTCCAAATGATTGTATATTATATCGAAATGAGTACGAAGATTTCCACGAGTGTCCAAAATGTGGTGCATCACGTTATAGTAGAAAGCATCTAACCAGCGATAAAATGGAAAGTGATAAACCGAATAGAGGACCTCCGGCAAAAGTACTATGGTACCTCTCCGTAATACCGAGATTCAAATGTTTGTTCTCAAATGCCAAAGAAGTGAAATTATTGCGTTAGCATGCCGATAACCAGAAAAGGGACGGAAAATTACGGCACCCCGCTGATTCTCCTCAGTGGAGAAATATTGACAGAAGATTTCCCTAATTTGGCAGTGACCCAAGAAACCTAAAGCTCGGGCTGAGTGCAGATGGAGTGAATCCGCACAGTAGCATGAGCAGTGAGCATAGCAGTTGGCCGGTTCTATTGTGCATTTATAATCTTCCGCCGTGGTTATGTATGAAACACAAATACATCATGCTGACATTGCTGATATCAGGACCCAAACAGCCCGGAAACGACATAGATGTGTATCTAGCGCCATTGATCGAGGATTTAAGAAAATTATGGCATCCCGGAGTGGAGATATTTGATGCATATACCAAGGAGAAATTCACTTTACGGGCCATGATTTTCTGCACCATTAATGATTTTCCGGCTTATGGTAATTTGTCGGGTTATAGTGTTAAAGGGGAAAAGCGTGCCCTATTTGCATGGATGATACAGTCGATCTGTGGCTACCACATTCCTCGAAAAATGTGTACATGGGTCATCGTAGATTTCTTCCTGCCAACCACGCACACCGAAAGAGAAAGAAAGCATTCAATGGAAAGACCGAGAATGTCACAGTAAATTATCCATTGACCGGTCAACAAGTTTATTCGAGAGTAAAGGATATCAAAAATCAGTTTGGGAAATGGAAAAAAAAGGCGGTGAGAAAGAAAGGGTCTCCGAAAATTACATGGAAGAAGAGATCAATATTCTGGGATTTGCCATACTGGGAGCATTTAGAGGTTCGACACTATCTCGATGTGATGCACGTGGTTAAAAATGTGTGTGATAACATGGTTGGAACATTGTTGAATATTCCGGGAAAGACTAAGGACGGTATCAATGCCCGAAAAGACATGCAATTCTTGAACATACGGCCGGATCTACAACCTGCAGAGAAGGAAAGAGAAAAGGGTAAACTTTGCACATATCTAAAACCCGCCATGCATACGTTGTCAAAAAAAGAAAAAAACAAGTTTATGTGAATGCCTTTATGGTGTAAAAGTACCATCTGGATATTCTTCAAATTTTAAGAACCTAGTTTCACTGGAGGGATTAAAATTGATAGGTATGAAGTCCCACGACTGTCATGTTTTACTGACACAGCTTCTTCCTGTTGCAATTCGGGGCATATTGCCACCGTGCGTTAGACAAACCATCACAAAGCTTTGTTTTTTCTTCAACGCCATTTGTTGCAAAGTAAATGATCCTGATACGTTAGATGCTTTACAGAAGGAGGTTGTCGTCACTCTCTGTCACCTTGAAATGTATTTTTCGCCGTCTTTTTTTGATATAATGGTTCATTTAATTGTTCATCTAGTTAGAGAAATTAAGATGTGTGGGCCTGTTTTTTTGCGGTACATGTATCCGTTCGAGAGATACATGGGATTGTTAAAGGGATATGTGAGGAACTGATATCGTCCTAAGGGCAGCATTATAAGAGCATATGCTGCCGAACAGGTGATTGAGTATTGTACTAATTATCTGGATGATTTAAAAGCCATCGGCATCCCTAAACCTCAGCACGACGGAAGACTTCACGGGGTAGGCACCTTGGGATCGAAATTAATCGTGCCCTTACATAAAACGATGACCCTAGCACATTTACATGTTTTGCAGCACCTCACCGATGTTCATCCTTATTTGGATGAGCACATGACTTTCTTGCGTCAACAGAATCCTAGGAAATCCGATAAGTGGTTGATTGGAGAACACAATGAAAAGTTCGAAGGATGGTTTACACGTAGAGTCATGAAAGCTCCGGAGGGAGAAAACATTAAAGAAATTGTCAAAATGTTGGCTCTCGGTCCAGTCCATGTCGTGAAAACCTTCCAAGGATTTGACATCAACGGGTATACATTTTACACAAGAAGTCAAGATTTAAAGAGTACCGTGCAAAACAGTGGAGTGACTGTGGTAGCCGTGTTGAGTGATTTTTCAGGAGCTAAAGGTGCCGGACCATCGCATGCCTCGATGTCGTATTACGAGTTTATCGAAGAAATTTGGGAGCTAGATTACAGAAAATTTAAGATCCCGATATTTCAGTGTAAATGGGTCGACAACCGTAAGGGCGTTAAAGTTGACAACAATGGTTTCATTTTGGTGGACTTCAATAAGGTTGGATACAAGGATGATCCATTTATACTTGCAAGACAAGCCACACAAGTGTTCTACATAACTGATCCGGCCGATCGTTTAAGACATGTTGTCCTCTCCGGGAAAAGACGTATTGTCGGGATTGATAATGTAGACGACGAAGAAGCGTACGATCATTTTGATGATATACCTCCTTTTTCCATTGGCATGGCATCTTTACCAACTGTCGTGGATAATGAAACAAGTCACATGCGCAACGATCATAATGAAGGAGAATGGATTGAATAAAATTGATATTCAATGTTTTATTGGTATGTCATATCTAGACTTTTTTAATCTTTTTCCGACTTGAAAAAAAACTTCAATATTCCTGACTTAATAGGTTTATTAATTTTTTTCCAGGAGGCATTATAATTCCTTGACTATGGGTTGCATGCAAGGTGTCATAAATATTTAAGACTTTTTTCTTTCATTTTAATAATGCTAATTATTGTATTATTTAGTAAATTTTGAATTATATAAATGTGATGCTAATCATGTAAATGTAAATTATGTGAAAGTAAATATGATGCATTACATAAATCCATTGAAATTATGTAAACAGTGATTTAGTTTTTCAAAGTACTGGATAAATTAATGCCGGACCATCAGGATCGGTTAATAAATTAACCGAACTTGATCATTGGTACCCAGGATCGGTTATAATATACCTGATCCCGATGACAAAAAATAAAAACAGGATCGGTTGTTTAACAAAAAACCGATCATGATAATGATATATTTTAGCGGGGATTTTATTTGGCGCCTCTCTCGCTACTTAGCGAAAATTGGTCTCCTCAATACATTTTCAAAACTCGATCTGAGCTCACTGATCCCTCTCTCTCTCGCTAATCTCTCTCTCTCGGGCGCACTCCGCCTCTCTCGGTACTAACACCGACTCTCTCGGGCTTACGCCGCCGCCTCTCTGCCAAAATCCGCCTCTCGCTACTCTCGTAGTCTTACGGTGCTCACGCCGCCGCCTCTCCGCCGCCTCTCTCCTCTAGTGCCGGTGCTCTCGGTGGTGCTTCCATCTCTCTCTCGGACTAATTTCGCACTAATTTCAGGTAAATGCTCAAACACCTTTTAACTGGTACCGGCCTTGAGTTCACCGTTTAATTGGCACCGGCCTTGGTGTTACTGAGTAACTGTGTTGTTGTTGCTGGTACCGGACTTGGTTGTTCAAAGTTATACTTTTCATAGTTTATATTTTTAGCATGTAAAATTTTTCATAGTTTATATTGTTCAAAGTTATATTGTTCAAAGTTGTATTGTTCAAAGTTGTATTGTTCAAAGTTATATGCTGCTCCAGTTTAGAAAATTCACATGTTGCTCCAGTTTTGAAAAAACAGCACAAATACACATGCTGCTCCAGTTTTGAAAATTCACTAAAAATAGTAGAAAAATCCAAATAAATCAAATTTTCACTCTAAATTGGTTGTTTTTTTATTCTCTATCTAACCGTTTAGATGGCTTTTTGGTTGGGAGTATTGATCAGTCTCCACTAACTGATTTGTGTAACGCTCGCTTGAATTTATATAATTGTTCCAGGAGGGTCATCGAGCTACTCCTATCATGTCTAGTGGTGCTGGTGAGGCTAGTGGCGGTGATGGTGGTGGTGGTGGTAGCGAGCGCGCCTCGGGTGAAAAGCGAGTAAGAGGGCCTTCCCAACTTGCTACCGTCGTTAATCAGACCGGCAAGCATGTTGAATTTGATGCAATTGGGAGGCCTATTATTAATAGGCAAACCACTAAATATCCCTCGCACCTTGGGATATTGGTAAGAAGGAACGTTCCTATAACGTGCCTAGAGTGGTCTCAGGTAGAAGACGACGTAAAGGAAAAGATATGGAACCAAATCCACGTAAATTACACGGTCCTAATTTCACAAGCTAGCAAAGTTGAATTTAACTCACGTAAACATTGATTAATTTCTGTTTGTTTGGCAGATGGACTGGAATATTGATGGTGATGATCCGCATTTGAAGAAGAAGATAATACAAAAAATGGCAGAAATGCACCGAAAGTTCAGAGTAGCTCTGACTAAGCACGTCAACGCAGGTACGACGCCCGACCTTGAGAAGCTCTCGATCACACAACAAGCTTGGGATGCCTTTGTCGAATCCCGCCGATCGGATGAATTCAAGGTGTCTTTTTTTTAACTATGACGTTCAATGAACCTAATTGTTTAATTGTTCAACGATTTTCATAACTCGTAATTGTTTCTTTGGGTAAATTGCAGAATAAAAGCAATAAGGGGAAGTTGAATCAGTCCAAGAACAAGTATAAACATTACCTGGGATCCAGAGGATACAGTGGTGAGAAATTCCAGAATAGGCTCAAAGAAGTTTTCCATCAAATTGCAAACGATAAAGCAGTAAGTAGTGATCCGTCTACCCAGGGGTCAACTACTATACTGTCACAGGAGCAGTTTCTTGATATGTCTGTTCAGTATAGGCATGTCTCATGGACACTAGGACACACGAAGCAGTCAGCCGATGTCCAGGGACTTCTTTATCCTAACGAGGACACAGAAGCAGTCGTCAAGACTATTGTGAGGATTTAGATATTTTCATTCCTTGAAATTCAACTCTAATTTATTATGTTGTAACATGTTGGCATTGTCATTTCAGGAAGAACAACAGAAGGCTTTCAACAAAGGCTTGTTGCCCGTCGATCGTTACGACGATGTTCTAGGAAAATCTCTGTCGAATCCGGAACATGCTGGGAGGGTGAGAGGCCTTGGATCTCTGGTGGGTATTAAAAAGGCATATCAGGGAAGCGGAAAAAGGAGGAGACACATGCCTTATGGGTCTGGCGCAGACATTGAAGATAGGATACAGAGAGAAGTGGCGGCGAGAGTACAAGTTGCAGAGGCGAGAATAAAGGGAGAAATGGAGGAGACCTTGAGAGGAATGTTAGAGGAGAAAATGGCAACATTGATGGGCCGAGGAATACTCGCGGAAAGCCCAACAGCCGCTCACAGCCCAACGGCCGTTCAGAGCAGCTGCCAGTCAGGGACCACGGACTTCCCTCTTTTTCCCGATGGAGGTAATGCAAATAAATACATATTTTTCCATTCAAATAACAAAAATAATTCTATTACGTACATGCCTTAGTTTTATACATATTATTTCCTTCGAATGAATTTTTTTAGCATGTACAGCCATCGCAACGAGGATGCAGACTTCTCATGGACAGAGATGGGAAGAAGGTTGAAGTGGCTTCGGGGACAATTAATGTTCTAGTAAATTGTGAAGAGACCATTCACACGAGGCCTCTACCACCCGACCATGCAAGGGTAATGGTGGATGAAGTGGTCCCGGGTGAAGAAGACACCCCTCTACCTGTACCACATGAAGACATGCCAACCATCATCTCAGCCGTTGGCAGCTCCACCGCATGGCCGATGGATATGATATCCATTGATCAGGTAAAAAATGCATATTATTATTACAACTTCTTATACTTATAAATTTGTATCTATATGGTAGAGTTTTAGTTGATGGTATTATCTTAATTGCAGGAACCACGCAAAGTTCGTACTGGTGGGGATGTGGTACAAACTGGCGCAGACATGTTTGGTGGTATCAATTTTGGCCGTTTTCCACAGTCTTATACCCTTCTGCGTGATCGGTTCTTGAGCCAACCTAACAAAGCATTTCACGTCAACCTGCCACCTGACGTTTTCCAAACCGAAGAACCTATGGTAGTCAATGCAGATGATTTTTTAACGTTGGTTAAACCAAAGGAGTGGCTCACCGCACCGATTATTCAGATCTTCATGATGTGGGTTAACATTCGTAATAATGGTAGAATGTAGTACTTTTAATCCAAAATGAAAAAATCGAGATCACCTATATGCCCTTTTTTGCAGGTATGTGCAAAAATACAACAAGGAGGAACATCGAGAAGATGAGCGTGTTGGTTTCATGGACCCCATGAAAACAAATGAACTGTTGTTGGACAGTGATGCCCAATCAAAAGAATACGTCGAGAAATACATAAAGGAGGCACTGAGACAAAACCGGAACAAGAAATTGATATTCATACCGTATCATCAGAAGTTAGTGCTATATATATATTCTAATTTTATTAAGTTTCTTTCATTTCGTAGAAATTATAGAATGTGAGATGATACAAAACCTAATATGCAGAGAACATTGGCTCTTGGTCGTGCTTATGCCAAGAGAGAGTCAGGTGTACGTGTTTAATTCTCTCAGTGTTTATTGTTCCGGTAAGACCGTTCACTACTAGAATGGGATCTTTTTCCGAAGGCAGAAAATGGCTTCTTTCGTGGGCTTACGCACGGAACAAGCCCTGAAATTGGTTTTTCCGTGCGCCACCCTCGGAAAAAGGCCGTCGCAAAAGCCTTCGATGGAAATACCCAGTATTTCCGAGGGGGCCGATGGAAATACTATTTTCCGGCTTTTTCCATGTGCTTGCCCATGGAAAAACTACGCACGGAAATACTTTTACATCCGACCCTTGGACTTATTATTTCCAAGGGCAACGTCTGTGGGTCCCACCATATTTATTCCAAGGCAAGCAAACATGGGCCCCACAAGTATTTCCAAGGCTATCGAAAGTGGGACCCATCGTAGTATTTCCGAGGGCCGCATATGTGGGACCCACAATAGTTTTTCCGAGGGCAGAGTACGTGGGACCCAACGTAGTATTTCCGAGGGCAGAGGATGTGGGACCCACCGTAGTATTTCCGAGGGCAGAGTACGTGGGACCCACCGTAGTATTTCCGAGGGCAGAGTACGTGGGACCCACCGAAGTATTTCCGAGGGCAGCATGTGGGACCCACCGAAGTATTTCCGAGGGCAGCATGTGGGACCCACCGAAGTATTTCCGAGGGCAGTTATCGTGGTCGTTTTTCCATGGATATACCCACGGAAATAAATTGAATGACATTGTAGCAGCATGCTCTCATCTACAATCCTCCCCTTACCGATCAGGTACAATACTCCCTGTACCAACCAGGTACTGTATTACCTTCCCCACTAAATCCCATTCAAACACATATAGAAAAATACATTCCCATATAGAACAACACATCCTAAGTTAAAATGGGAAGATCCCAAGTTAAAAAAAGAAAATTAACACATCCTAAGAAAATGAACACAACCAAGTAAATTAACACATCCTAAGTTTCCCACAAAGTAGGAGAAACTTTAAATAAGCATTAACATGACGTAGTTTTCATACATTGTACCAAAATATGTGCAGAAAACATAACAACATCAGATCTATATTGCACTTACACTTCCAATTATACCAAAATATACCCACTACCACTATTATACCAAAATATACCATTGTGGACCTATAACTATACCAAAATATACATACCAGTAGTTAACCTAAATTCACAAGATAACTTACCCCAAGTTCGTTCATTTGTTAGAACTGGTAAAACATGTCCGAAGAGCAAAAATGTCCAATTTTCTGCACTAGAAGGGATGGTTCCCATTGTAGGCAGAATCCCCGCACCATTGGCCCATTGCAGCTTCATTGGTGGGTACGTCATCTATTCCAGCATTAGCTTGATTTAAGAGTGCTTGGAATCCCTGATTTGGCTGTATAGGAGAAGCATTACCCTATTTATATCACATGGAAAAGAACAACATGTTATTGTTATGAATGTGTATTTTGCATAGTTTGTTTTGAGTCAGAAAAGGAGTCTAGTACCAACAACACCCTCTACTAAGTAATATTATCATCGGGACCCCTAATTAACCATCTAACACAGTGGCAGATTCATGTAATGCGAGAAAGTCAATTCCATTAGAACAAACTACTCCATATTAACATATCCACTATATCTGCATCCATGCTGAGGTAACCCAATCTAAGATAGAAAGGATGTCAAAGAAAGGCTGTCAACGGAAAAAGGTAAAATTGACCATTACACCCTCTCTTTATCTTTATCCCTTCACTAGAAAGGCTGTCAAAGAAAAATAGGAATTTTTCCTTGTTCGTATGTAGCTTACGATGAGATAAGAAAGCAAAGACATTTTAAAGATTGGTGCAAATAAAGGAGCAAAATAACTTTGCACGATAAGCTTTGGAATCACTCTAATCACACTAAATAAATGGATTTATGTAAAACTGAGGTAGAACTTCTTACCCGGGAGTTGCCCGTCTGCATGTGTGAAGCTACTTCCTGAGTTGGTTGAGTGGGACCTTGACCCTAAGGATTGAATAAGCAAGCCCAAGTGTTATAACTGGGAGTTGACAAAATCAGATCTGATTTGTAACATTTAATGAATATGCTTAAGTCAAAATCGGGACCTGAAAATTAGGTAAATTCCCAGTAGAACCTTGCTGAGTTCCCGAAATGATTCCTTGAACCTAAGTTAAACAATGCCGAAGATCCAATTTTAGTGGGACAATATATCTCAACAATAACGACAATAACAACAGTAGCAACTAAGTTGCACCCAAATAGGTTGTCAATGCAATTTTCAGCACATGCTTTCAGTTGCGACAAACAAGTATATCAGTAAGCTACATGCAATCCTAGTGAGATATTAAAGTCTGTCATCACATAAAATAAATTAAGGGAATTAATTTAGCAATCAAGTTGGTGTTAATTACCGGTGGATTGGGCCCTTGTGCCCCAAACATCGAGAATAATTGGTTGATGCACATTTGATAAGATGCTAGTTCTCTTTTAATCTCGGCCCTATCCTCAGCTTGACGGCGATTGCTGATGTCTAAGAGAGATTGTACTTCTGTGCGAGAGAAGCTTGCCTGCACTCCATTGGTTGTCACTCCAGAAACAGTAACCGAAGATGCTGTGTGCTTGGGCCTGGATCGATTGGTTGCTGTTTGCGCCTTCCCTTCAACCATGCTTCCAAATCCTAGCACCCTACCATGGCTTGCTCCGCCAGCAGCTGACATGAACATGGTGGTCTCGTCCATGTCGGCATGGGCCTCCTCAGCCATCATGTCGTTCACCTTTTCCTATTAGTTGCACCATATGAGCAATATAAAAAGATGTGTTATTTTGACCTTGTTAGGTAATGAATAAATTTATAGTAGTGAGATCTAATTTATCACATACCCTCAAACAGTAGGCAACAAAATCAGTAAAAATTGATATGCAAGAGAACTGGTTCAGTTTGTCTTTTTGTGAGACTCGATTTTAGTACCAGCATATTGCAGTTTGCAGTTTTGCCCCTCTAGTAGTGAGATCTAATTTATCACATACCCTCAAACAGTAGGCAACAAAAAAAGTGTTAATTTCTCACATATCCCCAAAGAGTTCTCTAATTTCTTATTTACCCCTCAACACCTAGATATATCTAATTTGTCCCCTAACTCTTAATATCAATTCAGCAAATTGATGTAAATTCAGCACATTAATGTAAATTCAGCAAATTATCAGCACAAGGAGGTAAATCATGAATTATGAAATATACATAGTGCAGATTCATCAAATTCAGCAAACTCAACAACACTTGTACTTAGGTATTCAGATTCAGCAAATTAATGTACATAGTGCAACTTACGTAAACTGCTTTGATTCTTGTGTTGGGAAATTGCAAGGAGTTGACATCCAGCTCTTCAATTACACGGGGAATCTCCTCTGTATTTGGGTCCATGACCCCATTTTCATCAGTAATCTCCGCTGGTCCAGACCGAACCGGCGTGGCAGCTTCCAGTTGGGTCTCAATGGGTGATTTGCCATTGTCTCGACGACAATGAAGATGGATGTAAAGTTCCCTCATTGTTGGATCTTCTCCATTTTTTAAGTTTTTCTCCACATGAAAATGAATAAACAAGTCAGATGATGCTGTAAACTACACATTAAGTTTCATTTTGAATTAATGTTCATTGAAACTCACCAGTTTACCAAAATGCTTTTGGTGTGCACTTGCACATCCAGCATAGTGAGATACCGTCAGTCCAGATGTAGTGCGGTTATCATGGTTTTGTTTACTCACTTCTTGCCATTCATCTGTGGCAAAGATGTCGCACAAACCGTGCCAGTATGCGTGGGTTAGGCACCAATGTGGAACAGACTTCTTCCATGCCGGTATGTTTCTACCGAATTTTTTTATGCAACTGTTCCTTGCCTCGTGTAGCTCCCCGCTGTACCTCTTTGCCGCTATTGCCTCCAGAACTTCCCGACAACGCTGGACATCTTCTCCATCACGATATCTAAATTTCTCCTTTAAAAAAAACACGTATTCCATTAGCAGGGGTACATGTTATTAAATTCAGAGAACTGCGATATGTAAAATTCTGATTTTTAAGATATGTAGATGGTATCCTTGTAAGTGGCAGGTATGAATGCTCACATTCATACAAGTCAAACCAACTTGGAAGTGAATGAATGGTTTGCATTTCCCTTAATACAAGAAATACAAGTCATGATATAACAGTAACAGTTCCGAAATGAAACTATAACAGTTCTGAAATGAAATGAACGGGCGTGGAAACTACAACAGTTCTGAAATAAAATGAAACGGGCATGGAAACTATAACAGTTCTGTAACAGTTCTGAAACTATAACAGTTCTGACATACAAGTCATTTTCTTTTGTAACTATAACAGTTCTGAAATGAAACTGTCCTTGCAGGAATTTGAAAAAAAAAATACTGCTAATGGAAAATAATAAGAAAATAGACTACCAGAAATGCAAATTCGATGTTATTTTTCGTGGTATCATCGAAGGCGTGGAAACTTCTCAATGGTCCAGGCATATGGTTCAGGGCAAGCCTTGTGATAGAAAAGCGATGGTTTCAGAAAATGACTTGGGGGAAAAAATGGTTGTATTTTTTTGTAAAAATGAAAAACAACAATACCTAGTGATTGCTGCCGTTATTTCCTTTGGTTTTTCTACACAAGTAAACTCACAAGAGGAAATTGGCCAGATTATAGGTCTGTCTTCCACTACATTTGTCGATTTTCTGATAAGCCCCGGGCCTCGTCCCTTTTTCTTTACGGGTTCAGTTGGTGTAATTTCACCATCGGACGTAGCATTTGAACCCTCGCCGAGCTCAATTATTGCCTGTGATTTACGCTTTCTCCCTAATTTTTTTTTTGTTGATGTTGCTCTTGATAGAGCAGATTTCCTTGGAGCCATCTGTGTTTGAATGAAAAGGAAACTAGGAATGGATTATAATTAAGATTAAATTTATAGTGTACCCATCAAAATTTAAGCTTAACAATAATGAAGCTTTTTGCCAAACTTTAGAGAGATTTGGTTCAAAAAGGAACTTCAAATGCTAGACTAACAAGCTAAACCCCCGGATTGCAACACTTACTGGAAATATCAGCCCTTTTTGTAATGTGTTGGATATGTTATTTTTATTTGATTTATCTTTTGTCATGGCAGTGAGGGGGTACAAAAACGCTTTCTCCCAATCTTCTTTTGTAAGTCATTTCTTTCTTTTTTTTCTTTATACATGAATTGGGGCATAAGGCAGAGTTTTACCAAGGAAGCATGAATTCCATGCAAAGGACTTATGTGCAAAATCAATGGAGCAAAGGTGAAATCAACATACTATGTGCCACTTTATACATGCTATGATAGTGAAAATGTCATGCTATTACTGATAAGAAAACAACTATTTGGCATCTAATTGAAAACAACACTATGCTGATATCATAGTATATAGGACTACCAATGTTATGAGGTGATCCAAGAAATTACTTAGAATAATTACATGAATTTGTAGTGGCTACACTGAGTTCACGAGCTTCTCATAGTGGCTTGGAGTGACACAATGAGAACTATATTTCATTTCATATAAAAGTATTTTGAGCTTAACTAATTGGCTGTGGAAGCTATTAACTTGATACAACTGGTCCAGAACACTAATGGAACGCGGTTAAAATTTTAGGCAATTTCATTAAGTGAGCAGTAATTAATAAGACTTAAACAGAAATAAAATATCCTTACAAAGTGGCGATTTGACCGATGTAAGTGGCGATTAGCATTATATTGTTGCTGGTACCATTTGGGATTATCAGTTTATGAAGTACTTGTCTAAATGAAGCTGAGATAATTTTGCTGTTTTTTACCAAGCTGTTGGTTAAAACACAAAACTTTATAAATAGGTATAAGGGTATAATGGGAAAAGATAGATCTTAATACTATTTAAATAAGAGTAATTAACTTTATGGGTAAATAGAAAGATATAAGTCTATTAAAAAGAAAGATATAAGTCTATTAACTTTATGGGTAAATAGAAAGATATAAGTCTATTAACTCTTGAAGGTTACATGAGAATTTAAGTCTATTAAAAAGAAAGGAGCCTTCAAATAATGATAAGGTTAGGTCTCCTTTAAAAATATAAAGAAACCTTGTAACTAGACAGCAATAAATGACTTTAAGCTTCTACAATGTTTCAAATGCCTGTCAATTCTGCCATATTTTCCAACATCAGTCAAGTATAATGCCAAGGGATAAATTAGAATTAAGGTGACTTTTACTTTGTCTTTTTGTCAGAATTTAAGTGGATAGTGGGAGTCAATTGAAAAGTAAAGGTTGACTCCAGGTCTACTAAGTAAACTGACTTAGTGAAAAGGAGAAGTGATTGCAGAATAATCAGTTGTTGAAGTAAGCAGCTTAAAGTTATTACATACTGTTCAATGTTCAGCAATATACCTAGTGCTTATTGACTCTCAAATTCATAGATACCTAGTGCTGACAAGACTTTTTCGCAATTGACTCTCAAATTTGACTCATTCAGTGTTTTCTGTAGAAATTTGGTAGATTTAATGCGAAATAAGTAAACAAAAATTAACAGCCCGAAAACCATTGAGATAAGTAAACAAAAATTAAACCTTAATAGAACAACAATTAAAGGAGATAAGTGAAATAGGTGATCTAAAATTACCAGCCCGACTATTGATGGCCGTCGACTCCGAGAATCCAAGCGGGAAGTTAAGTGATCGAAATGAGTGGGAGAAATGAGTGGAAGATTAGTAAGCGCGAAGTCTGATTTCTCGGTATCCTCTCAGAGGTGGGGAAATGAGTGGAAGAGGAGGGAAGGAGCGAAGTCTTGTTTCTCGGTATCCTCTCAGAAGGGGGGGAAATGAGTGGGAGAGGAGGGAAGGAGGCGGGCGCATTAACTCGAGGTAACCTAATAAGAGGAGGGATTTGGGGGGAAATGAAAACGTATCAAGCATCCTCTCAGATACTGTAAAAAGAACTCCTTCAATTTACGGGTTGAGATTAACTTTCAGATTCGTTGAGATTCGTGGCAAGTTTAAAAGACCGGTCCAGATTCAGTGATTGTTTTCTCATCGGTATTACGGTACCGGAGGATGTGAATTCAGTGGAAGTCATATGGCGCCGAAGGAATGAAGGCAAAATTTCAGAGTTGAACAGATCAGCTTTTGCTTCGTACAGCATAGTGCATGTAACAGCAGCCTTCAATTGATATGGTGTGTTGCGCTGTTTAGAGTCTAAACTACTCTGTCCGGATCAAGGGTCCAATTTGAGCGCTGTTTTTTGAAAAATGAAGGCGCCAAGTTAAATTCCATATCATGAAATTTTTCAACTGGAGTTGAATTGATTTGAGACTTGATATTAAATAATTCTGTTTAGACTCTAAAATAATTCTGTTTATAATTTTAAATAATTCTGTTTATAATTATGTCTATAATTTTAAGTTTGTGATTGATATAAGTTATATTATATATATTATAGGATTCAATTAAAATTTATTTGGAAAATTGGTATGTTACTGTAGGATTCAATTAAAATTTGTTTGGAATATTGGTAATATATGAAGGTGATACTATTAATAAAGGTTGATGAGATAATAAAATTAATGCTTGAACATTGATAATATATGCATTAGTACAATTAATTTATAACTGTTGAAATTGTAAAACATAATGCATTATGCATCAATCACTTGTGCCATACTCCAATGTACATAGGACTTGAACCCATGTTGTGTGGATCAATGAAGGAACGAAGACGAAATTGCATTTGGTGTCGATCGGAACCGTTGAAATGAAAGAGTGTTGCGTTAAGTTGATTGTATTAAAATTTGGAGTAAATCAAGATCCATTAACTAATACATCCAAGCGACACAATATAGCAACATTGTACGGCTATAAATTGTTTACTTTGGATCGAGGCTTTCTAGTATCCGGCCTCTTTAACTTTTATGTTCTTAAGGTTTCATGTTCTATGTCATTTTTCAGCAAATCTACCGTTCAATGATCATACGAAGATTAACGGTCCACGTTGTTTTGGACAATTTGAACGAGTAAATAATAATCAAATTGTACAAAATTGACATTTGTAGATTTGATTTGGACATAAAATCCCAAAAAAATATATTTCTCATTTTTCACATTTTTAAAAAAAATAATTTATGTACATGCATTACCAAACAGACTCATAGTTAAATTGTAGCCTTTTGATCGGTGATGTAGCGTCCTGATCTTCACTGGAGCCATCCTTTTTTTATTATTTGAATTGGGTTGGCAAAGTCAGTAAATGCGATACAGAGATATTAACAAAGGGCTGAGTATGGATTGCGGTGCACTGCATTACACTTAATACCGATCCCACCGCAAGCCCAACTAATACCGATCCCACCGCAAGCCCGAATCTCAAAGCGTCTGATAGCATAAATCAAACCGTAGAGGGGATAGAGTAGAGGGCACATATTGGAGAGGATACCCAACCGAGCCAGATGAGGATGGGGTAAAGGTAGAAATATCCCAGACTTAGCCTTTTTTTCAAAACCTCACTCGACACTCCTCTCTCAAAAACCGATCGGTTCTCATTTCTCAACAAAACCTCACTCCACTCTCTCAATAGAACCGATCAGTTCCCCATTCCTTTTCTCTTCCAAATCGGCGCCTCTCTCCATCGTTCCGCCAGTCGTTTGATCTTTGAGAAGGAAGAGGGCGCCGCCCCTCGCTCTTTTGTGTACCGCAACCAAAGGTGAAACCCTAGCGCCGACCTCGCTCCATCGATCGGCAGTCGGATCTGGTAAGTTACTCCGCTCTTCGGCTCTATTTATGTTTTCACTTTGTCCCTTTGAGAAAAACTCGTTAAATAGCTAAAGCACTCTGATGTTACTCCCCAGGAATCAATCTAAGTAGATGTATGTCCTAGACTGATATATGTTATAAGTCAGTATCGATCGGTACATATGTTGCAATATTAATTGATTTAGTATTACAAATTTAGGATTGTTATATATGTGCATATATACATACCCTAGAAGTCCAAGTTGTAAGGTTGCTTTATACTGTGATGGAATTTCCATTAGTGCTCTAAGAGCAAATGTCACGTCTTTTCTTGACTGAGGAATTTTGCTTGACATTATCTCTGAGAAGTTTACAAACTGAAAGATATAATAAAAACACAGTATGTTAAAAGAGAGGTTTATCTAATTGCTATATTTTTTTTTTGGAATAAAAATTACGTACTTGAAAGTTGTCGAATAATCTGGATGAAATACTGTCATCAAATTGCTTCATTGTGTCCCAAGGACCATCACCAACTCCGACTAGAACTATGGACAATGGAAGTTCACTACAACAATTTAAACAAAAAGGGGAAAAGTTATATATTAAATTATATCTAACATACATCAAACTGAAAGTGTTTACATGTGTTTTCATTTCTAGGTCTGTTGATCACTTGCTAATTAGTTGCCTTAACCTAAAAAACAGTAGGATAACTGAACGGAAATTAACATCCAGTCTTGTTTTTGTGAAATTTTTGTTAATATTTTACTGGTTTGTTCTTTTTACTTAGTTTTTGAGGACTAGACAGCTCATAGCTACATTAATTAATTAATTGACATAGTATTTGAACCTGTTATGGATTAGTTATTCATATAATATATTACAGAAGATGAAGTGTGCTTAATAAGCTCTGTGAGCTCAATAAATATATGAACTAACTTCTTACCTAGCTTTTCCTATTGCTTCCATCGTCTTTCGCTCATGTTCACTAAATTCCCCATTTCTTGTATCTACGCTCTTGGTGACCTAGATATGTATCAATTTAAAGCATTTTTAGTTTTTGGGTATCCTAGTAGAAAACTGCATACTATGTTTTAAGGCAAACGTATAAGAAATTAATCACGATACATCCTGTTTGATCTAGCTGATTTAATTCAGAATCAATAACTTGTCAGTTTTTTTTTAAAGGTCAATTAGCGATTATTAACTGGTTGCATTGTGTATCGATATCTTATCCTTGACATACCTGGCCATCGGCAATAATTAGTAGAACATGGTACTGGCCACCACTGCTTTCAACTATCGACATAGCCATTTCAATTATTGGTGCAAAGGAAGTTGGACCTGAAACAGAGAACTTTTTATTTCTTTTTCCAAACTACATTCCAATCTTTTATTATATATTCTGAGCATATAATTGAACAGTGTTCAATTATCAATTCTTTTATTATATATTCTGAGCATATAATTGAACTACATTCCAATCTTTGCAAACTACATTCCTATTTTTTCAAGTATAGATGCTGGTTTGCAAAGTAATTGCAAACTACATTCCTGTTTTTGGTTTGCAAACCAAAAATAGGAGTGTAGTTTGCAAACCAAGTACTTGCTATGCAAACCATAAATAGGAATGTAGCTTGCAAAGTATCGAATGCTATACTGATTCCTTTACTGAGTGCTATACTGGTTTCTATACGGAGTGCTAAAATCTCCTAACGACTTAGAAACTAAAATATCTAAATACCAATCATTGCCTTTTACTCCCTTCTTTATATGTCACAATTGTAAACAACATCAGAACATCAATACTGTTTTAGAAATTAAGGCAATCAAAGTGGCTTATAAGGGTATAGTAGGTATTTAGACAGTTTCAGTTTTCTTTGAGCTCTCAATTTCTTATAAAGTGGCTTATATGAAATCTCAATTTCTTATAATTTGTTTCAGATCTGGAATGGCTAGGGGTGATGATAAGTCCAAGTACGAGGTAGTACATCGCCGGAAGTCCCCGAGACTCCACCCGCAGAGAGAGCCGCCACAAGCTGAAAATACGTGATACACCACAAGGTTGGGCCGAAGGAGGTCTTTGATCGAACTCACATGCGTGATACACCACAAGGAAAGAAATACGTGAACGAGAACGCGGAAAAGGCAGCGGTAAGTATTTTAAAACGAGCCGAGGATATTTGGGCCATATTTTAGAACTCCATGGAATATTGGAATGCATCTATGTGCTGATATTTTTAGGCTGGACGCCTTGAACTATTGCAGCTTGAGAAATACATACACAGTATCGCACAAAAATAATAAATGCAAGTTTATGTTGCAAATTTTCTTAATTTATTATTTGTTGCACAAATATAGTGTACCAATTTTTGGTCAATTGATAATAAAGAACAAAAGTTAGTGTTTGATGGTATATACTATATAGCACATACACATATTAATTCCTATAGAATTATGTTTTAATTTGTAAAGTCGGTTTCATGTCTTTGTTATTTTCTAAAAATATCTCAATAAATGTGCGAAAGTCACAGTTTTGGAGCGGTATTCCGGAATTGTTTTGTAGAGGTACTAGCACATATTTGTAAAGGAATTGAAAGCTACTTGAGAGGTTCCACAATCAAATAGGAAGTGCAGCATTATCTCTTTTGTTTTGGAGTATGTATATTTTTATCTATATAATAATAACAGCACATTACTAGAAAGAAAAAAACACACTAGGAGGAATTTCAAAATTAAAAAGAGAGATGTGGCTGGTTCTCCCTTTTGTGTTCTTTCTCCTTCTCTTAAATGTAACTTCTGTCAAGGATTATCTACCCCAAAATGCACTTCAGAAATCACTGGTATTGTCTGTAATCTTGTTTGGCTATCATTAAGCTTTTTTTTTATTAACAGTGGTGTAAGTATATATAGTTAACATTATTTGTTTTTTTTATTATTTCTCCTTCTAAGTATAATCGTGCTACAATGATATCACATGTCATCCATCAAGTTTAATAAACTATATATGCTTATCTAAATAGAAGGGTTCAACAATTCCCAATTAGTTTTCCTTTTCCAAAAGTTGGTATTCATAAAGAGTGAGGTTATGATAAATATGCATATTACACAGTGGCTCATGCTGTGGACTTATATCTCTATTTATAAAGTCAAAACAGTTGATTTGAGTCATTCAACATGATTTTGATATGAAAATATACTTGCAGATCAAATTTTACATTTTTTAGAACTTTTTTTACTATTTTTTTATATATGTAGAAATCACTTGATAGAAATCACTTTTTTATCTAGAGTACATTTTTATACCAAGATCAAATAACTTACGGTTTCAATGCAGTATTTGATCAGTAGCATGAGTCAATCAATCATAATTTGAGAGAGTGCGGTTCCAATCAAATTATTTGGCACAGTCTCAGATGTATTTGAGAGAGTGCGGTTCCAATCAAATTATTGACCGCTTACATGAATAATTTACTTGTTCTAATGGTGGCAGAAAGAATTCTTGGAGCTTAAGGCTTTCTACGGGGATACGATGGACGACGAGGATATTTGGGAGATGGCTGTGAATGGGGAGGACAAGCGAGGGAGGCCATTCGGATTTGGATTCAAGGGTAGGACCAGCAACTCACCAGAGTCTTGGAGACAGTGGAGGGTGCCCCATCAGAGCCTACAAAGAGCACAGCTACTTCCGCCAAAGATTCGAAAAGGAAATACACAAAAGAGGAGGTGGCAGAGTTACTTAGAGCTGAACGTACTTCCTTTGTTGCTGAGCGTACTTCATTTGTTGCTGAGCTAGCTGCACAAGAGCAGCGCCACAGAGCAGATATGGAAGAGAGTAAAAAGAATAGCCAGTTCACGAGGGACTGTTTTGCGGAACTCTTCCGAAAACAAGGAATAGAGCCTCCAAAGTTTCCGGTAAGCACTTCTCTGTTGACAAGTTAAGAAATGACAGAATCTCTAATATTTGAATTTAAGCTAGTGTTAACTATAATTTTCTGGCTCTGTAGGAGGGGTCATCGGAGGGCAATGCCGGTGGGGAGAGAATCCTCAACCATCAAAGGGCAATTATGGTGTGGAAGATGATCATCTTCCCTAAACTGTGTTAATTTGTTGTAAAGAACTGTAGTTTAAACTTGTAGGATGTTTAAATTAATCTGGTGCCTGGAATTGTTTAACTTGTAGGATGATTAAATTTTATGTTTAAATTGGGATGTTTAAACTGGGATGTTTAAACTTGTAGGATGTTTAACTTGTAGTACTTGTAGGATGTTTAAATTTGGGATGTTTAAATTGGGATGTTCATTCCGGGATGTTTAACTCGTAGGATGTGTATTACCATGTTTTGGGTAATCCCACCCAACTTTGGATGCGTACAATACTGGGTACGCAATGAAAACATTATTGTATTCAGATAATGTACATGAGTATTTCCGACGGTAAACCGATGGAAATAAAGCATAGTCTTTCTTTCCAACCAGCTCGCAGCGTCCCAGTCTAATTCCCAATTCAAACGCTCTGCCCAGTCGCCCCTTTTAAACACTTGCCCCAACTGAGCTCCATGTCCCGGATCTCTCGACCCTCTTCCTCTCATTTGAGCTCTTCCTCTCTAAGTCCGCATCAAATGAACCGCCAAGTTTGGCAAGGGATGAAAACAACATAGAGGAGGGTGAGGAAGAGCATGACATGGAGCAAGATGATGAAGACATGGATGATTCCGATGAAGAGTATTAATTGGTAAGTGTTTTGACATATGTGTTACTTTTTGCATTTCAAATTACTTAACATTTTACTATCCAGTAATGCATTTTGGTCAAATGCCTTTTCTAACATTTTCTTTGTTTTTGTTTTGTAACAGGTTTTTACACAAGATTCATTCAAAGTGAGATCTTAGTTATTGCTTCCATCCGTGAATATGTTTTGTACCCAAATTAAATAGATTGGCTTAGTCCAAAGAGCAAAATTTATGCTTTCAATTAAATGTTTCGTTTTAACTATCTCTATTAAATACTGCTTGCTGCTGTTATTTAGTTTTGGCCAACATTCAAATGGGGTTCTCAAATAAACAGAAAAGGTCATGTCTCCAGAAACAAAACATTTCCGACGGTAGCCTCATGGAAATACTACGTCTAATCAAAAAATAATATTAACTGGATCAGTAAAACATTTCCATGGGCATAGTGGTCCAGTATTTCCATGAGCCTTCACTATAAAATTATATAAACAGAATAACCAAAACATTTCCAAGGGTAGCTCATGGAAATAATGTCTTTCTACTTCTAACTTATTTCCAAGGGCAAGGGGTGAGCTATTTCCATGGGCTATCAATAAAATATCATATTTGGTCTGTTTGGCGGGTCATGGGTCATGCAAAAGTATTTCCAAGGGCTAATAGTTAACATTTCCATGGGCCGACAGCTGGGATTTCCATGCGCGACTTATTCCGTCAGGCTGCCGTCGGAAATTATTAAGTGTGTCAGAGAAGGTGATTTTATTTCCGTAGGCCACTCCTACCTTCGGAAATAACATAGGCTGCCCTTGGAAAATCCGGAAATTCTAGTAGTGGTTGGTAAGAAATCGGTTCCACATCACCCGAAGATCATCGATGCGCTCAAAATGTATGCTTTTCAAACTTTCATTTGTCAAATCTATAGATTTTCATTAATATTTTTCTTAGAATTTGTAGTATTTTTTTCAACAGGCCCTACCAATTGGACCAGATGATTGGAGGAAGTGGAAAATGCTCTAATTTGAAGATTAATTATTGCAGGGTAAGTACTTATTTTTTAACTTCTCTTATTGTTTGTAAATTGCTAAGTTGGTGATGTTAAACGAGGGACTTAGATGTAAAAAATGGTGAAATTTGGTTATGATATGATTATAGGGACCTAGCTGCAAATTAAAATTGGTCAAAATCTATATGTGCAAAAATTGTTTAATTTTTTTAACTCTCTTGATGTGTACTGTAGTGCCCACAACAAAATGGAAGATGGGAATGTGGATATTATGTCATGATGTTCATGCACGACATAATACACCGCTTCCTCCGTGATTTTCCGAAAATGAAGGTATATACACATTTATATATTTTCCAAAAGTAAGCATAGTTGCTTCAAATATAATTAAGTACATATTTAATTGTGCTCTTATATCATTTAAAAAATGCAGGACTTTCCCACTACGTTCCCGTTTTACAGAATGGACGAGATTCGCAACTCGTGGTGTAACTTTTTCTTAAAGGAGGTAATCATTCAAAAAAGTAAAACAATTTAGGATGTGATAATTTGTAATAATTTAGGAGCTTAATAATTCTAAGATATGGTGTATCGATTTAGGAGCTTAATAATTTGTATCGATTTAGGAGCTTAATAATTTAGGATGTGTATCGATTTGTGGTGATTCCTGATGCATATATGATAGGTGTTTTGTGATAATTCCTAATGCATGTGATATCCTATATAGGCCAGCAAAATATACTGGAAGCTGGCCAAATATAAAATATTTTTTTTAAAACACAGTAAGAAATCATGATCGATTATTTATCTATCAACCGATTCAGATAACTATCCGAATCGGTTCTTCATAAATAACTGATATGTCTATATTTCATCTATTATTTCGTCCTATTTTCAGACCAGACCTTATGTTTTTGACCACTAAATTGCATAGTTTATATTGAAAATCAAATAGAATATGGTACTGTTGCAGTTTTGTGGTTGATTTGCAGGAAATAGGCGAAAACAGGCAAAAAAGGCAGATTTCTGACTTCCCCCACGCGACCCGCGTCAAATCTCACGCGGTCGCATCAGATCCTGAAATTTCAGCTCCGAACTTAAAACAGTCATAACTTTTGACTCGTAATAGACGCGACCCGCATGAGTTTGCATGCGACCCGCGTCGAGTCAATTGTGCCAGGCCTGATTAAAGCCCGTTAAGATGCCTATATAAGGCCTGCGCGAATTGAGAGAAGGGGACCCCCGAGACTTTCACGAAAAAGGGGATCTGATCGGTTTTGAAGAGGAGCTTGGCTCCTGAGGCGACTTGAAGAGGAGAAAGACGATCTGGAGCTGAAGAGGAGGCGATCTGAAGGAGAAGACTCAACCTGAAGCTTCAATCCTCTTCTCTACCTCTTCCCTCACTATGATTTGCTTTCTATCTCTCTCTCTTGTTTTGATTTATTTGATGTCTGAGTAGATACTGTAGTTTCGAGGGTTTGGATTTGTAGTCTGATACTTTGTTTGATGATGCATATGGATTGATTCTTATTGTTATTTCGTGTTTCTTGATTCTTGTATTATCTGAGATTGCTTGATCTAAATTGTTTGATTCTTGATTGCTTACTGTTGAATGCCTTAGGCATTTCTTCTTGTACCAAAGGCTTGATGCTTCTTGCAATTAGGTTAAGTACCTGAGGTAGGTCTGAGAACCGAAAGGTGAGGTCAATGAGTAGCCGAAAGGTGAAAGTTTCTATTCAGCTTGTAGATCAATGAGTAGCCGAAAGGTGAAAGTTTCTACTTCAGCTTGTAGATACCTTTAGTAGACAGAATTGAGAACTTAGGTTTAGATCAAACAGCTTGATTAAACCTGAGAAGGAGAAATTGCAATTCCAAACCAGGTCTGCTAAGCCAACACACGAAAGTTGAGGTTCAGTGACACTAGGTACGGTCAATCTAACCTTACACGACTTAAACAACAAGAAACTTGACATGTGCAGACTCAGCTCAGGGACCATGCGGGTCGCGTGACTTAGCACGCGGGTCGCATCACGAGGGTCGCAAGCCACAGCTTGCGGGTCGCGTGCCAGGTTCGGAGCGCTTAAGGCCAAGCGGGTCGCATGCGAAAGCATGCGGGTCGCGTCACACGGGTCGCATGCGAGAGCATGCGGGTCGCATGGCAGGTCTGAGCAGCAAAGTTGAAGATGAAATCTGAAACCTTGAAACGCCCTTTTATACCATAGTACAAAATACAAACATTTAGTTGATTCTTTTCTGTTAATTCCTTGTTCACATAATTATTCACACATTCATACTTGTTCATACATTCTTTCATTTCAATTGATTTGTTCATACACCTTAGAAATAGTCAAACACTCCAAACATTCAACTTCTAGTACCTAATTAGGATTAGTTAAGATTCAGAAAATAGACCGTCCCTGAGGATCGACACCCGTTCTAACTACACGACAGGGTTGTGCACTTGCAACCTTCGTCCAAGAGTTGAATAGGGTTTAAACTCTACAGCCTAGGCTGTGGTGAAACTCTGTACCTCTCATCTGGGAGCGAACAAGTTTTTGGCGCCGTTGCCGGGGACGGCTTTCATTTTCTGAATTTTTACTTTTCTTAGTTAATCTAGATTTTAATCTGTATCTTTTCTTTTCTTTTCCTTTATTTTTCTTTTCTCCTTTTCAGGAACATTCTGGCTTGAGTTTAGCGATCACCATCTGAGGAGCTCAAGATGTACATGGCGACAGACCGACATTGGTATGGCCGCGACAATTTTCAAGCTGGAGGAGGCGGCCGATCCAAAGCTGATCAGATCGCAGCTCTATATGCCAAAGCTACCAAGCTAGAGGAGGCATTTGAGAGGTATTCAATCAAAATGAGCGTGAGGGCAGCCAGAAACCAGCAACCACAGCCTTGTGCCATGTATGGGGACAGGAGACACTCTTACGAGTATTGCCCACTGGCTGATTGGGGTGAGGAACCGGAGCAGGACGGCTATATCAGCAACAACAATTGCAATTTCTACGACACTGCGCCATTCGATAATTCGAACAATTGCGTATTCCAACCCGATCCACCCGAGCCGTACATTGATCCCGCTGAGATCGACTTCATACACGAGCAAGGGAAGGTGAACCAGATGCTGTGGGAACAGATGCAAAACATGTCCACACAGATGGCCGCTCAAAACAAGCTGTTGGAGCAGTTGAGCCACATCGTCGCCTCACGCCAACCTCAACCTGGAAAGCTGCCACCTCAGCCAGAATGCGAAGGACCAGCTCAGCCAACAAACCAGACCGCACTGGACACGGGCCGCATCGAGCCAAGTCGCCCCGCATCTCCACCTGAAGAGCATGTGGATGCGACCCGCACGCCACCTGATGCGACCCGCATGCCGTGGTCTGAGGACCTGGAAACTGAGGGACGCGAGTCGGATTGGTCAGCACGCGATGCCATTTCACTTGATGCGACCCGCACGCCACCTGATGCGACCCGCGTCAAGACCCAAACAGAGCGGCTGACTCCTGAGCTCAAGCCTCCAGCAGCTCACCTCAGGTATGAGTTTCTAGACCCAGATAGATGTTGTCCTGTGATCATAAGTGCATATCTTGAACCCGATCGGACTGCTACGCTCTTGGAGAAATTGGAAGCTCACAAAAGCGCGATCGGGTGCTTGATCAAGGACTTGAAAGAAATCTTGCGGATTCTTCTGATGCAAGTGTGTGGTCGCATGGTCCGCGTACCTCAGAAGTGGGTGCTCCCACCAGTGCCACCTGATCCACCTCCCACCGATGACTGAGCGGGTATGTTTTCTTTTTCCCTTTTGCTTCTATATCTCTTTATCTTTCAGTCTTGAAGCATTGAGGACAATGCTCAGGCTAAGCTTGGGGGGAAGACGACTTTTGTATCTTAGGATTTACTTTTGTGTTTTAGGATTTATTTTTATTGCACTTAGGTCATTTTTACTTTTCTCTTGCATTGTTAGGTGAAAAATTTGCTTGATTGTTTCGATTTGGGACTTGTTTGAAAATTTTCATGTGATTGGGATGACTTTGGGAAGTTAGAACTAACCTCATAATTGACCAAATAGAACTGATTAGGAATAAATGGTTTGAGACTTGTGAGAATGGAGACTTGAATGTTGAAATAGAATTTAGAAACTGAATTGTGCCTTTCAAATATTGGAAATAGGGATTTCAAATATAGAAAGGTTGGGATATCCGTTGGTGTGAATGAACGCTAGTGGATGTGTGTATTCATGGTATGTGCAAATAAAAAAAAAGGAAAGAGAAAATGAAAATAAAAAGGAATGAAAAGACGAAGAACATAAGAGTACTGGCAATAAGTCTTGAATGGACGCCTTTGAGCTCGTCTCCCAATTTGAAAAAAAGAAAAAAAAATATATATATATATATATATTTTGCACATATCAACACACGAAGTCCGCAACTTTCTGACCTAAGCTTGATCCAAGCTTGGGGGGGGGACAAAAGGGAAAATCTCCTACAAATGAGGGCATAGTTTAGTGAAAGAATGATAATTCGATAATTCAAGTAATCAGCTTTGCAAGTTTCGAAACATTTCGAGTTTGAGGTTTTGTTAATCAATTTGTGAGGTGAATCAAAATCGACCAAAGAAAAACCCTAACCATAGCAAAAAGATTCTTCAGTTTCTTTATTGGAGCAATTAAGTGAATTTTCACATTTTAGGCATTTAGCTTGCATTTAGATTCCAAACCCGATTTGAAAGTACAGATTTGCTTGAGGACAAGCAAAGGGTAAGCTTGGGGGAATTTGATATGTCTATATTTCATCTATTATTTCGTCCTATTTTCAGACCAGACCTTATGTTTTTGACCACTAAATTGCATAGTTTATATTGAAAATCAAATAGAATATGGTACTGTTGCAGTTTTGTGGTTGATTTGCAGGAAATAGGCGAAAACAGGCAAAAAAGGCAGATTTCTGACTTCCCCCACGCGACCCGCGTCAAATCTCACGCGGTCGCATCAGATCCTGAAATTTCAGCTCCGAACTTAAAACAGTCATAACTTTTGACTCGTAATAGACGCGACCCGCATGAGTTTGCATGTGACCCGCGTCGAGTCAATTGTGCCAGGCCTGATTAAAGCCCGTTAAGATGCCTATATAAGGCCTGCGCGAATTGAGAGAAGGGGACCCCCGAGACTTTCACGAAAAAGGGGATCTGATCGGTTTTGAAGAGGAGCTTGGCTCCTGAGGCGACTTGAAGAGGAGAAAGACGATCTGGAGCTGAAGAGGAGGCGATCTGAAGGAGAAGACTCAACCTGAAGCTTCAATCCTCTTCTCTACCTCTTCCCTCACTATGATTTGCTTTCTATCTCTCTCTCTTGTTTTGATTTATTTGATGTCTGAGTAGATACTGTAGTTTCGAGGGTTTGGATTTGTAGTCTGATACTTTGTTTGATGATGCATATGGATTGATTCTTATTGTTATTTCGTGTTTCTTGATTCTTGTATTATCTGAGATTGCTTGATCTAAATTGTTTGATTCTTGATTGCTTACTGTTGAATGCCTTAGGCATTTCTTCTTGTACCAAAGGCTTGATGCTTCTTGCAATTAGGTTAAGTACCTGAGGTAGGTCTGAGAACCGAAAGGTGAGGTCAATGAGTAGCCGAAAGGTGAAAGTTTCTATTCAGCTTGTAGATCAATGAGTAGCCGAAAGGTGAAAGTTTCTACTTCAGCTTGTAGATACCTTTAGTAGACAGAATTGAGAACTTAGGTTTAGATCAAACAGCTTGATTAAACCTGAGAAGGAGAAATTGCAATTCCAAACCAGGTCTGCTAAGCCAACACACGAAAGTTGAGGTTCAGTGACACTAGGTACGGTCAATCTAACCTTACACGACTTAAACAACAAGAAACTTGACATGTGCAGACTCAGCTCAGGGACCATGCGGGTCGCGTGACTTAGCACGCGGGTCGCATCACGAGGGTCGCAAGCCACAGCTTGCGGGTCGCGTGCCAGGTTCGGAGCGCTTAAGGCCAAGCGGGTCGCATGCGAAAGCATGCGGGTCGCGTCACACGGGTCGCATGGCAGGTCTGAGCAGCAAAGTTGAAGATGAAATCTGAAACCTTGAAACGCCCTTTTATACCATAGTACAAAATACAAACATTTAGTTGATTCTTTTCTGTTAATTCCTTGTTCACATAATTGTTCACACATTCATACTTGTTCATACATTCTTTCATTTCAATTGATTTGTTCATACACCTTAGAAATAGTCAAACACTCCAAACATTCAACTTCTAGTACCTAATTAGGATTAGTTAAGATTCAGAAAATAGACCGTCCCTGAGGATCGACACCCGTTCTAACTACACGACAGGGTTGTGCACTTGCAACCTTCGTCCAAGAGTTGAATAGGGTTTAAACTCTACAGCCTAGGCTGTGGTGAAACTCTGTACCTCTCATCTGGGAGCGAACAATAACCGATCGTGATAACAACCTTCTGGATCGGTTCATATAAGTAAACCGAACCTGATAGTTATCTGAATCGGTTCTTAATAAACCGATCCAGTTGTTTTGTTGTAATATTAAAAAATATTTTATATATTGGCCGGAATATTGGATCGGGTAACTAAACCGATCCAGATACGCATTATAGGATTGGTTTGTTAATAACCGATCCAAGTGTTTAATTAATTTGTTTTATTAATTTGCCCAGATAATAAATATAGGATCGGTTAATAATAAACCGAGCCTGATACTTACATTTCGGGATCGGTTGTGTTTGTTAACCGATCCAAATACTAACAATTCGGGATCGGTTAGAATTAATAACCGATGCAGATTCTAGCTAGTTGGGATCGGTTAATTTAGAAAACCGATCCCGATACCTATAAATCTGGATCGGTTTTGTATTAATTATCCGATCCAGATTGTTTCTATCTGGATCGGTTGGTTAACCGATACAGTTGAGATTGACTACTTGTATCGGCTGGAACAGGATTGGCTGTAGGTCCGATCCTGATGTGCGAATCTAACCGATCCTGATTTGTGTTTTTCCACTAGTGAGTCTAGGATGTTATTAAAAGTCGTTTGGTACCACTACTACAGAAAAAGAGATTGCACACGGACATTAATGGAAGAGCTACACAGATTTCCTGCCGTGTTTAAAGCCAGGGTGTATGAATAGGTCAGAAACTACACACGGATATTTAACTGTGTGTGATTATAATGATTTCTACACGGATTACTTTGTAAACCGCCGTGTACAAAGACCTGCCGGTGTTGCTCTCCAAGTTACCGAGCTACACGGATATCCCCTAATTAACCGTGTACGATTACTCTTTCTACACGGTTTTGTATTAAAAGACCGTGTAGCTCTCTTAGCTATCATACACGGACGTTTGGTAAATATCCGTGTATAAATAGCTAATATTTTTTGTATTTCGCCTCCAGCATTGCTATCATACACGGACATTTTAGAAATAATTCGTGTATGATTACTCTTTGTACACGGATTTGTATTAAATGTCCGTGTAGCTCTCTTAGCTATCATACACGGACATTTGTTAAATATCCGTGTTAAATAGCTAATTTTTTATTTGTTTTTCCTATCATACACGGACATTTGTTAAATATCCGTGTATAAATAGCTAATCTCTTTTTTTTTGTATATTTTGTTTTTGGACTAGCCTCCAGCTTTGCTAGCCAGTTTTTTGCGACAGAATTATACAAAATTCATATAGCAATAAATTCATTCGAAACAGATTAATTAGCAAGAAATTCATATACTAAATTATACAATATTTTATACAAATCTATGCAAATCCATATCGAAGATTACAAAATTCCATGGTAAACCACCTTGCCCACATGCACCGCACATCGTCGATCTGATCCTCGGTGTAATGCGGTTGCTTTGTCACATTCTACAATTATAATTTGATAATAGTTAGTATTTCAGAAAAGGTAGATATCAACTGCTTATTATATAGGAACAATTAATATGAAGTACATACCGCTTTTGGGAATTGGAATTGTATTCTTTCGACAAAGTCAAACATGAATATCATCGTGTAATAAGCGCATTCCCAACTCTCCAACTGTTGCGGGCTCTGAAATTTACATTTAGCGGCCTTTATTAGAATGACAATAATTTTTTGAACAAGATATGAAATTACTAACTCATAAAGTGTGCTCACCAACATCCACTTCCAATTCAACTTAGTTTTCTTGCGCGTGCCCGTGCTATCTGATCCTCCCTCTTTAATATATTTCGCAAAAGCCCTTACAAAATTGAGTGAATGTAATTAGCAATTTTATAATTTGATATGATTGAAAGAAATTCAAACCTAGTAAATTATTATTGCTTACTTATTCACAAAAGGGAAGATAGCTTTGCACTTGTCAAGCGTGATCCTTCCTTTGGGCTTACAAGAATCAACAATTATCCCACATTTAGGTACGGCACAATGATAATCGAACACCAATGTTTGTTGTGGGATCGAGGAGAAGAATTATAGTACTTTAGCATATAATAGTGACACAAGTGTTTGCTATGGTTGATGGTGTGATTTCATTTTTTTATGTTTAACTTTTATTTCCTTTATACAATTCTTTAATTAAAATATAAACAACACATAAGTTAGGATTAGAACTAACCTCTGGTGGTATGGCACGAGAATGAATTTCTTCTCCTCCGCCTTAGCACGATGCATCGCAGAACACATGTACTCGATAGCCATATCCGAATAACATGTCACTGCCGTAGAACTCACTTTCTCGGGGTCCAGAAATATGCACAAGTTCTTCTCTTCAACCATCTCATCACAGTTTCGGATTAGCTTCCTGAAAACTCATCATATAATTAGAATGTATATTTGAGTTCTATACAATAATGAAAATAATTTTTGATCACTAACATGAGGAAAATGGTGATGAATGACACATCGAGCCATTTGTCGGATGACGAGTGGTGGAAGAGATCCTTGAAGTCTTTGAATGACAGCAGGAGATCCCTGCCTTCGTGTAGAAACATCCCAGGTGGGATAGGGACGATGATATCCTCCATGCCTTCGGGCGCCGTCATCAAGTGGTCGTGGAGAACGCGCAAATTATTGGGCAAACGGCTGTATTCTTCTTCGGTGACCATAGGACGGGGCGGTGATTGTGGCGCGTCAGCCCTGACGTCGCAAGCCACCTCCTGGCGTACCGGTGACATCATCTCATCGTGTCTGTATCAAATTATAAATGGATTATTCAAGTATTTCAAAAAGAATGATTTGAATGTAACAAAATAAATGGATTTTTTTTATGGATTACCTGATCCAAAATAATCTGACTCTTGGGCCATTGGACAAATGACATCCGTGCCTCATCAAGCACAAGCATGTCGTCGGTAGGGACAAGAAGGGGTACGCGCTGCCATCCATCCATGACTAACTCAACCTGCACGCATGCATGGTCGGGCCTTAGCTGACCAAAGTGTACACTTTTGGCTCCTGGATGTACAACACCCTTAGCAACGGTCAGAGGAACACTATCAGGCCACAGGACGAGGTCGCATGCTCTGGGGTCCTGCAATTATCAGAAAGTTGTTTATTTTAATTGTGTGATATTGTCTAACAAGGTTACAAACAGGTTTTAATTACCTTTATATTATGAACAAGTATTGATTACCTTGAGATTATCCAAATCGTCTAAGGCCCACGTGCCGGATGCTTGACTACTTCGCCAAACTCCCGCCGAATGGGAGGTGGTTGCTCGGATGGCTGCGTAGTTGCTGATCTAATTTGGCTCAACAACCTTGATTCCATCTCAGCAAACCTTGCGTCGTACTCTTTGCTCACCTCCGCGCGTATCTGCGCAACTATCTCATCTTTGTTTACCTTGGCACGAGATTTTCTTCGAGGTTTTTGTCCCTCCACTTGGAACACCTCCTTGCAGCCCCCTGTAGCCCCCTACACCCCTTACTCGACCCGTGTGTTCTGGATTCTCGAGAGCTGCAGACAAGGAATCATTTTGTCTTTCGACACTCCGGGCACCCGAGTTGACCTCCTCCTCCACCTCCAACTGTTCAAGTAGAAGAATTAGTTATAGCAAAAGATCAAGTGATGTACCTTCGGAGTTAAAATTTTGTACATGAGTGTTACAAAGTAATAACAAAGGACTCTTACCATTCTTTGAGCCACGGGTTGCAAATCCTTTGGAAGTACTATCCTCCCGTCAGCGGTTACCTCGGATCTACCCATGAACCAATCTTGGCCCCTAGGATTTTGGATCCTAACCACGGGTACAATGTGCAGTGTGCAATGACTATTTTTGTAGTAGTGTACTTGCTAGGAGCTTGTTTTCGGTCATAAAATAACTGGGGAATTGACCAGCCGAAAGAAAAAACTTGAGTGCAACTGTGAAAATGGAAAAGGTGAAATATAGTTTGAACTTTTGTACATAGTCAAACCACTGTATTTTACACGGAGGTTCCTTCTTTGTTTCTCTAAGCTAATTTTCTATTCCATTAATACGGTGAAGTAGAGAAATTAGTTTTTTTTATCAAAAAATGAAATGGATTTTACGAGGACCTCTTCAATTTTTATAGCGATCAATCATGATCAAAATACCTTTACCAATGCACCAACGTTGGGAACATGGTGTTTGTGACATATTCATGATTGCATTGCACCTCACCACAATTTCTTGCCAATTCTAACCCTTCAGTTACGTTCCATGTATCTTTTTTTTTTTTTAAGTTTGGTCACCAATCTCATAAATTTTTACATCTTGATTAAATTTACCTTATTTACGAGAGCAATGACTACATACAAGCTCAGTTTTCAGTTTGGGCATGCATGTTATTATCGCCTATGAGCTCATATTTTTAATTTTTTTTAATTTTTTTTCATCTGAGCACGGAATAGCCAATTTATTTCATATAATTCAAATTTGATCTAGTTATTTTCTATAGAAAAAAATAATTTCATATTGGGCTTTGATTAAAGTAAAAAAATTTGGATTATCAATGTTGATAATGAACTTATAAATTCTGTTAAATCCTCACCAAAATGTTTATAATTAATTATTCTGTCAGTTAGTTCAAAAGAAATCAAGAAATTAAGAGTTAAATCTGACTCATGGGTGAAATTAAGTGAGTCTTACGTATAATTCAACCAGTATTTGGATAGTTTAAATCTATATCTATATATCAATATATACGAGACAATCAATACATTTGCACTAATATTTGGGTAATCCATTCTGATATTTCATTAATATATAAATACAATTGCATGGTTTTGATTATAAGAAAAGAAGATCCAAGTCATTTGCTGCATAGAGCTGTTAAGAAATATGATATTATAAATTGGATAAATTTGTGAATGTTTTGAAACTTAGAAGGGTAAATATGATATTATAAATATTAGAGAGAAAAATACATAGTTTCTAGATTTTGGACGGGTATGCATGAAATTAAATTTTCTCATTTACAATAGACACATATAACGAACTAAATGAAATCAATGAGTGATTATATAGAAGAGATTAAGAACAATACTTCATTATAATCTTTTATCATTTGTTGTTGTCATTTAGATGCTGACAAATTATAGACAACTCATCAAAATTATATCTAGTAATTAAAATTTAATGAAACGATGTGACCAAAATTAACAGACAACAATATATGGGGCTGTCAATTAGTAACTTTTATGGATCATAAGTTGAATGAACATAATTCTGAATTAAAACAAAAAAAAAATTAAGAGTATCAGAACAAAAATTCGAAAATATCTATTTAAATTATTTCAAGCTCATATTTCAATATTACAACTTTAATTATATGTATATCATTAAAACAATTGAAGAAATACTTACTTACAATTTTAATTAACAGAATGCATTTTTCGTAGATATAATATTATATTTACTACCTTAATATGACATCCATAAATTCTGTTAAAATATTATGCAAATAGAAAAAATAACGAAATAATTCAGAAAATTCAGATAGTAAAGATATTAATCAAAATAAATCAAATTGAAAAGTATTTTGTCTCTATCGCACGAGATTTGTGAAGTTGCCAACAAAATAATTTAGAGTTTACGTGTTAAGGCACGATAATGAAAGCAACTAATTGATAGTGTAGTGCAACTAAATATGATAGACAAAATGGTAATACCAAGGTTTTTTTAAACCAAAAGGAGAGAACGAGAGAGAGAGCGCGCTGTCTCACTCGGCTAAAGAGGCAGCAAATGATGTTAGGGGCCTTTTTAATTTTATTAGTGGATCTCTTTTCTATCTAATAGAACATAGCTAGATTTATTAAATAGTTACAAAGGTCAGTTGATCTGAGTAACTCCCGTAAATACTTTTTTTAATCAAATATACCTTAGTGGAGCCTTTCCACTAACCTTAAAAAAAAAGAGGCAGCAAATGGTAAGGATCCTTTCAGTTTAATTAGAAATAATATTTTCAGTGTAGTCCTCAAGTTCACAAATATTTTAAATAGAAATTCTAAGTAAAAATATGAAATAAAAATTTTGAGTTTTTTCAAATTCAAGTTTGAACACTTTAATTTTTTAGAATTAGGAAAAAGAAGAATGACAAACAAAGACTACGCTAACTTACTTTTACCCATTAATAATTTTTGCAATTTTAATTTTACTTTCATACATTCAAAGAAAAAAAAAGATGAAGTTTTAATGGTCCCATCATCCTATAGTGTGTGTTGGATCATTGATGCCCTTTTTGGATTGTGGAAGTGAGTGCATTTTGTTAGGTTCAGAAACAACTTTTGGGGACGAAAGTAGTGAACTCCAAGCCGGCCGAAGTGTAGCTCCTCTTTTTCAATTTTTTTTTTCTTTTTGAGGAAAAATGTGGGTCAGGCCCACATTTTAATTTCATTGAAACAGGTACATGAGTTTTGTAAAATAAATTAAGAAAAAGTTAAAAACACTGCTGAAAACATTTGAGCTGTATACTGAAAATGAAAGCATGCAATAAACCTAAAACTTGACACAAAAAGAGGAAACTAAGATGAAATAAAACTGAAGTAATTCAGCTGCTGGCTTGAGCGTTTGGTCTGATTATGCACCTGTCCTGAGCACCCTCCATTGTGTGCCTTCTGGTACAGTATTTTGTGCCAGTTTTCATATCAGTGGTACCGGTACGGTTTTGATTGCCAGAAACTTCGATCATTCATGTGAATCTTTCCTGGTATAGTGGTATGCCACTTCCTCTTGTAGTTTGCTCAATTTCTTGGCATTGTTCTTTTTCATTTTTTGTTTTGTTTCACTGCTAATTAATGACATCCATATAAACATAATTACATAAATATGCAAGTTTTTCTATTAAAATTTGGACGTTACATTGTTAGTGTAAGTATCCTAATTAATTAAAATCATATATTGTGAAATTATTGATCATTTAAGGAATATGTATTTTCTTGGCACACATTAGACTTTTATACAATTCTATTGGCACATCATTATAGGACGATTAGACTTGTTCCTAGCCAGAGCATATTTCCTTAATTGGAGGCCTGTTGCTTCCTGCTATGTATTAACAGATCCATATAATTTTGGAGAAATTAATTTCAAGCGACATTTCGAGTCATATAACAATAGATAATATAAACAACCACAATATGGAAACATTATCATACATAATACACTTGATTGAATTAATATAAACAGACAATTTCTTTAGATTTAGATAAAACAAAAAAGGAAAACTTGCGAGCTACTTTGCCTCTTTAATCTTAAAAATTAAGGAGAGAAGAAAAAGAAATCATCTGCCTTCACCGGAGATTAATTGAGAGAAGACATTACTATTTGTTATATCTGAGCGGCTCTCACCTGAAGTTGCAGTTCCATGGCTGACTACACTTGAATGCATCCTTCTGACAAACGGGGCAGATGGGAAGTGTGCCTCAGAAGTGCCGCTATCCTCATACAGCTCACGTCTCACCTCCATTTCTTGAAGCTGTAAGCAATACTCCAAATTCCATAAAACATCTCCAATTGCGGGTCGATCCATCCCGTACTCTTGCAAACACTTCTCAGCTATCTCCCCAAACTTCCTAACCGAATTCTCGTTTACCTCTCCAACGAGCCTTGGGTCAATTATTTTTCCTAATTGGCCTCGACTTAGCCACATCAACGCCCATTCAGCCAAGTTTATTTCCTCACTTGCCAGGGATGGATCTATTACAGGTCTTGCACACAGCACCTCCAACAGCGTCACACCAAAGGAATACACATCGGACTTGTCAGTTAGCTTTTGGGTCTTGAAGTATTCTGGGTCAAGGTATCCAATAGTACCTTTGACAGCAGTGCTGACATGCGTCTCGCCTATAGAGGCACCCAGCTTTGATAGACCAAAATCTGACACCTTCGCCAAATAACCCTCTCCTAAAAGGATGTTAGTTGATTTTACGTCTCGATGTATGATGGTTTGTGAGTAGCCAGTATGGAGGTAGTGCAAGCCTTTGGCCGCTTCAATGCAAATCTCTAGCCTTTGCTTCCATGATAGAGATGACGATTCATTGCCATATAAATAATTTCTCAATGGACCCTTCTCCATGTATTCATACACGAGAATCATCTCTGAACGCTCATCACAGTATCCTATGAGCGATACAAGGTGACGGTGACGAACTTGAGATAGAACTTCAATCTCTGTCTGGAACTCAGGAAAACCTTGTTGGGATCGGGATGAGGCTCGTTTCACCGCAACTTCAACTCCATTGCTTAGTACACCCTTGTAGACCTTCCCAAACCCGCCTACTCCAATTTGTTTTTTTTCGTCAAAGTTGTCTGTCGCCATTTTAATTTGAGCAAAGGAGATGAGCAATCCGAGATCAACTCTAGGTGATGCACCAATGGTTGTTGCGCCACCCGATTTGCTGGAATTATCAATTGAATTGACACCTCCGGTCATAGGAGACCACAATAGGTGCGGCGTCTCCTTCACATCTGGTGTATGCTTTTGGTGTTGTTTCTTAATTGAGACAACAACAATACATGACAATATCAGGGCTATGACAATGACACCACCAATAGTGGCTCCAAGAATAACAGCTAGATGATTCTTTTTAAGGGTTCGAGAATTGGTCGTGAGATTATTTACTTTAAAAATCTCCAATCCGTTAAGCAAAGCATTTTTTTCGGTACTATCCGTCGTATCCAGACCAATGCTCACAGTTATGTTCTGTGCACTTGTAACATGTGCAATAAAATCAATATAGAATGGCTCCTGTGGATAGGTTGTATGTTCAGATATTTTCAGGTTATTTTTAAGAGCTAAATAATCCATGATATAGACTGTAAAAACAAGCCCATTATCCAGGCTATTGGTCTCTGATATAATATCACAGAAATGCAATCGGATAAGATACTGATACCCTGAGTCAACTCTGAAACCCCATGTGACGTTGATGTTAAAACCAGGATTGGAGATGAACTGAACATCGGAGACGTTTATTATTCGTGCCGAGTTATAAACGGCGTCTGGGGCTATCTCCTCTGAGCTCCCTTCTGAAGGAACATAGTTTAGGCTCGTAGACACTGATGTTTTATTAGAGGCATCAGCATAATAAATGTAAGGGTCATCAGTAAACCAAGTTCTCCACAGTGTACCATTTTCCGGGGTGATCAAGGGGCCTGGCATGTTTACCCGGTACATGGTTTCCAGTACCTGGTTTCCTAAGAGCCCATTTATTGGTTTTGCAGCGTCACCGATGAGAGTTGGGTTCGGGTCACTAAGCATCTCTTGTGGGGCAATGAAAGCTTCTATAGCACTAACAAAAGCAATTGACTTACTCTGAGGAATGAACTGGACTTCCAAGTCGCTAGAATCTGTCCAAAGAAAGAACTCCTTGATGGTGGGTGAAGCTGTATCAGAGACGGTGAAATTGTCGAGCAATATGTAGTTCAGAGCATGTACACTGAACTTGGCAGTTGATAAGTCATGAGATGGAGCTGAAAAGGGGAGAAAGTGGAGGCGGAGCACATTAGAAGTGTTGGGGTACATTTTGTTAAATTTGTAGGTGAAAATGGAGTAAGATGCGCGAACAGTGGAATAGAGAGAGGCTGTGAAGGAATTGTTTGGATTTGAAAGAGAGATACTGTTTTTGTCAGATAGGAGGTTTGAATCATCATCAGCTTTGAAAAAGCGAGGAGGGGAGTCATTGGAGAAATCAATGGCCTTTGTGGCACCGCAGTCTATGTAGTAAGAGATGTTTGGTGTGAAAGAGGTAGCAGTAGCAGTAGAGAGAAGGGAGAGCAGAAGGGAAAGGAGGAGAGGTGTTCGACGAAATGCCTCCATTGGAGATAGATTTGATTGGTATGTGCGCGTGTGGGAAAATAAGGGGCTAATTAATGGACTATAAAATTATGCTCTGTGCTTTTTCACACGCACTAGTTGAGTGGGAATATTGATTGATTGACAGTTTGACACACAGATAGCAACATGTTTGTTCCAATATTGACTGGGAAGGTGGACGGTTGACTGGGTCCGGATCCCCTAAAGTAACCCAATCTTTGGGTTTTGGATCGAGACCGTCCGATTCGAATTCGTCGCTCAAGATCGTCTCGGAATTCGAATTTGTCATCGGAATGTGTGCGCTCACTTTGGAGATGGATTTTCACAGATTCGAATCGGACGGTCTCGATCGTAAACCCAAAGATTGGGTTACTTCACTGGATCCGAATTCCGGTTGACTTGGGTATGGACTTGTGTAAAAGGCACTAGTGATTTTAGTGAATTATTGGAATATTTGATGAAATGTAGTCAACGACTATTCTACATGTCGTTCTCAATCTTCTGTATCAATATTTTTTGAAACATCCTCTTTAAAGAGTCACTGCATCGTGGGCCCTCAAAAGTTCAGAGTATTAAGCAGAGCCCACCATAAATTGAGAACTATTCTAGTAACTCGTTACACGGGACAGAGGATTGTGTCTCTAAGATGATAGCTGGTCTAAAATATACAGCGAGTAAATTAATGGCCAAGAAGAAGTGGCGCCAAGTTGGACTTGATAAAATGTCACTGGCACGGATAGCGGTAGTCCTTTGTATAATGTGACCGTTTTTGTACCGACCTTACAATTGGCATGGGAGAAAACAAAATATATATATATAAAGAGATTGACTTGTATGCAAAAAATATTTTTGATAACAGGAAATATCTTGCATAAAAAACGTACAGCAAACAAATATAATAATTTGTTGGTTGGTCCAGCTTTGCTGATACTTTATATACCAGTAAAACAAACTTGTAGTTCTTTATTATCGAATTACATCAACCCATAATTGTAGTGTTGATGAATTGTAAATTGGACTGGAGAATTTGAGATAATATTTTTGGTGGTCTGTCAGCACAAAAGATAGGGAAACCATTTCATACAAAGGGTTTCATATTTATGGACGGGTTAAAATAAAAATAAAAATCCCTGATTCTTAATTATAAATGCGCAACAGGGTTCCCGTCTTTCCGATGGCTTAGCTTTGAGGAATTGGGGTGCTGATATTAGAACAATAATTGTTTATTTTAACACAACAATTTAAAATTTGTTTAACTTCATGGACAGTTTTACCCTTTGTACATAGTATTTTCAACTGTCATTTTTGTTCTTAAGAAGATTATGCAATCTTATGCTTAAATTTAATACCATTTATTAGTTACTATATATATTCTTCATTATTATTAGTTACTATATATTATTCGTTATTAGATCTTTATCTAATTTGAAAAAAAAAAAATTCAACCCATGCATATCTAGTTGTACATCAATGATTTTACCTTTTGTAAATATTTATTTCGGTCCTTTGTTGTTTCAATATATATAGTTGATATAATAAATATAAAAATAAATTTATAATATTATCATTTTGTTAACAAATTCAACATAATTAGTTTATTCTTACTATGTTACTAGAGCATATACAAATTTAATACAACATCATTTGAAGAAAAAAAACAATAAAATCATATGATTATTATGCTCGGCAAATCTTATGCTTTTGTTGCAGATTATTTTCCGTGAAGTGTTATTTTGAATTTGTATATGTTTTAATAACATAGTAAGAATAAAATTATAAATTATAATTTACGTTCTTTCCTCTACCTAGTTATACTTTTCAAATTTGGAAAAAAAAAATGAAATATTCCTAGTAAGTTCTTCAAATTTCACTGAATCATTTAGTAATGGAAAGAAAATAAATAATTAATGATCATTAATATAAAGAAAGTGCATCCTAAAAAGATATGGCATCTAGAGAGAATTTAAACAAAGATAAATTTGTCCATAAAAAGTTTGAAATTGCTATGTTAATATAAAAATTGATTGTGTTAGTATCATCACCTCTACAGCCTTATAACCAAAGATATTATTGGGAGAATTTATCACAATTAGAACTAATTTGGACCTTGGTTGCCTTAAATTACTGCTGCCTACTGTGAACCTTTTTATTTTACTCAAACTTTTGGTTATTCACACATTTGATCTTCAACTTTACCTTATATATATGATGTAGCATGGGATTCTTTAGCAGTAATATATTTCTTATTTCAAACAACAAAACATTTTATGTAGTTATATGCCCATTGCTTATTTCGGTTATACTGTGAAACTAGATAGAAAGCAACCAAAGCTTGAAGCCCATTTAGTTTTATAATAATTTGGGGATAACAGAGTAATTTAACATCAACTTGACATCAGCAAATCGACTTATCATCCTACCGGAAATTAATTTGATCATAAACATAGTTAATGATTAAAACAATCAAGAAGATAACAAAGGCACTTTTTTTTTCTTTTCTTTTTCGTTTTGTTTCTTCTTCCAAAATCCTAAATGAAATAGATTTTTTTTTAACATCATCTTACGATCATGTCGGACTAAGAAGCTGCTTATTTACAAAAAAAAAATATATATATTATACTCGGTATTTATTATGGTTTATCTCACATGGTCATATTTGATGAGATATAAAGTAGAAAACTAAAAAAATAATTTTATTGCCACTTATTCGGTCAGGGTATACATAATTATTATTTATTTATATATTTTATTGAAAATATACAGAATTTGATATTTAAAGAGTTACTTCGATGTTTATCATGTCTTGGGCACTAGCATATAAAGATGCCTCATATTTCCTTAATTTTCTATTTTAATCAAAGTTTAATCGAAATTAATTCTTTAGAAACAAATCACGAAGAAATGCAATTATATGAAATGCGAAGTTGATAGGATGCGTATGAGTTTTTATTTGATTAAAAACCAGTTATTTCTTGCTTGTATTTTCGATGCTTATTCGGTTATTTCAAAATAATTTTTTTTTATTGTAAAGTAAGGAACATACTTCACACACAAGTTGTTAGATGAGAAATAAAATAGAAAAGTAAGATAGAGTTACAACATAATGAGTCAATAATTTAAAGTTATGCATGACTTTAATAACAAACTCTGACCAAATAAGAATAACTCAAGTAACTTGGCTTATTTTAGATTAAACATGAGATTGCATGTATATAATTGGTTTTAACTTAGATCATCTCCATTGGTAAAATTGATATGCAATTGCAAACTGCTGTAAACAGCTGTCAAAAGAAACAATTGAAATTACAGGAATTTCAATTTCACTACCGCTACATCGTTGAAATTAGCTTGAAATTGTCAAACCGCCGCATCAGCAATATCACCTCATTTTTTTTATTCGCTGACCTCTTCTTCTCCTTCAATTTCACTGATTTTATTTTTTCTTCCATCACCCTTTCCCCTGACCTCCACTCATTTTTTTGTTTTTGCCTGTCTCCATTCATCTCCCTTATTCTCTGTCAAATTACGCTGATTTCCTTTTTGTTTCTTCTTCTTCTTCCGATATCTCCATCACTTTTTCTATTTCGAACAATAATATTCTACCAAAAATAAAATACACGACGTTCTAAATAGACCATGCAACATGCGGATTAACCTGCTAGAAAGAATAAGTCAATAACATTTATTCATCATCCTCGTGTTAAATGACAAATGTCAAAATTCCTTTGCCTGCTAAGTCTCGATCTAAAAACAGATAATACACAAACTCCTCGCTAATGAAAGAAACATCCCTACCTTTGAAGGTCATGAACCACCTTCAGATTACATGCATAAAGAACTGATTGATTTTACTAGGGGGAGAAATAAAATATCCAAACTGTAAACGGAATAAATCTACAAAATCCCCATGTAAACATAGCTCCTCATGTAAATATAAATAAGTAGAGAACTCGCTCCTTAGTCACTCATGACCTTGCTAGCAATTGATACTGAAAACTCTTTCGAAATTTTTTTTTAAGATATTTGTATATATTACTAGGGTTTCTAGTCACAGCTGTCAAGTTGGACTAAAATTCAAAGTTATTTTACCAAATTCTTACATTTCAAAAGATTTAACACCCAAAGAAAGAAAAAAAAAAAAAAAGATCACCTCAAGCTGGGATCACTGATGCAAGGCATAAATTGCAGTAATTTGGAAGTGATTTGTGTAATTTTAGGCGAAATGGATAATTTGTGACACTTTTTTGGGTATTTTGGTGTATAACTTGGAACTCGGGGCTTCAGCGGGAGAGGAGAGTAGAGGAGAGGAGAGGAGCGGAGCGGAGCTCTTCAACGGGAGGAAGGGGGAAACGGGGAGGGGAAGAGCGGCGACGGAAACGGTGATAACGGAGGACCGTGAACGGGAAGAGGGCAGATGAAGAAATGTTGCTCAAATCAGCAGCTCCATTGGAAAAGGGAAGGGGGAAGAGGAAGAAAACGTTTCAGCTCGATCGATGGAGCGACGGTCTCTCTCGCAATTTAATTGGCTCTTTTTTGCTGGTGTGGGAGATTGCAATTGACGATGAAAGCTTTCAAAATACGAAGGGACTCCGCAGCGGTGAAAGGAGAAATGAAATTGCCACGTAGAGCCAGCGTGGACTTTGCAATTCGATTTGCAATTCGGTTGTTGTTTTTTCAGTCTAGGATGTCATTATCATTTTATTTTGGTACTCGCTAGGAGCCTGTTCAGTTGGGAATTAATTGGAAAATTGATTAGAATAGATCCTCTATTCCAGTTGAGAAAAGTGAAATTGAATTTGAATTTTTGCAGTCAAACCATTGCTTTTTATAAAAAAGTCCCTCCTTTATTCTTCTATAAACTTAATTCTTTATTCCATTAGAATAGTGAAATAGAAAAATTGATTTTTTTAAAAAAAAATAGAATTAATTCATTTACCGATACTCTTTCACTTTCAACTAAATACAATGAAAATAGTGTAAAATACAACTTTATTTCAAATTTCATTTCTTCAACCCACTATCTTGCTGAAGAGGTACTAAACGATTAATTTAGATACTAAGATATGTTTTGTAAGATTAAACTATCAAAAAACCTTTACCAATGCATCAACAGTGTGAATATGACGTTTGTGATATATATATAATGAGCAAAGTTAGGTGTGATGTGCACATTACAAATTTATCGAATTATTTTCAAATGACAAATTCAAACCGTTAAAATCCATCTGCTTCATGAGTATGATACATGTATATAAAATTTTGTGAAAGTTTCGAATTCATTTAGTAAAAAGTCAAGTGATCTAATCCGAACAGAACAACATTTATGGTCTAATTAGGGGTGTCAATTTCAGGCCTGGCTTGAACGGATCGACTGATCCGACCCGATCTTAGACTTTTAGTCTATCCAATTAATTAAATGAGTTGGGTACGGGTCTAAATTTTTTGACCTGTTTCGGTTCGAGGACCCATTTATTTATCTTCTGTTGGATTTAATATGAAAATTATTACTACTTAAGGTTTATTACACGCTAATTAAGATTAAACAGTATAATTATAAATAAAAATTAATAAGTAATCAAGTTATATGGATTGTGTCGAATTAGATCAAATTTTTTTAGCCGAATCGAATCAAATTGAAAAAAGTAATAAAATAATAATGTTTCGACCCTATTCATTGAGAATCCGAGAAGAGATGCAATGCATTGTTATGTTATGTTTAGGATTCCAGACATGGTCGGTTAAATTTCAGTTATTTATTTGGATAGAAAATCTTGGGATGTACTTTATTTATTTTGATGTAAGATTTTGAGTTGTACCTAGTGGTTTGACAGTGCCCTTAACGGGTTGCCCGAACCCGGTCCGCCCGTGCCCGGGTATACCCGGGTAAACGGGTACACGGGTACGGGCTTGAAATGGGCAGGGTGGCCTGTTTTGGTGCCAAAACCGGGTGTACCCGTACCCGGCAGACCCGTGCCCGCTGCCCGTCTGCCCGCACCCGCCACGGGTGTACCCGCACCCGCGTACCCGTGCCCGTACCCGTACCCGTGCCAGCTGCCCGCTGCCCGCCGAAACCAGAAATTTTGAATTTTTTCCCCCCACTGGCTACTGTTAACAGAGCAGTTTTGGCTACAGGCAGCGCACTTAGTACAGCAATGCATGTGAATATTGCGCTGCATGAAGCTAAACCTGCTCTGTGAATATTGCGCTGCATGAATATTGCTCTGTTAATGTTGCGCACTGAGTAGTTTTGGCTACAGAGAAGTTTCATTTTATCAATTTAAATTGAACGTTTACAAAATATATTATCAATTTAAAATGTTTATTGTTTTAAAGTAATTGATTTAAGATATTTTTGATTTATATTTTATTTAACCTATTAAAAATAAATGAACGTTTAGAAAATATATTATCAATTTAAAATGAAATTTTGACAAAAAAGGGCATAACTTTTGATCCGTCCGTCGGATCGGGCTGAAATTTTGACATGAGCTCCACAGCTCCAAAACCAAGCTAACTTACTTTCCAGCCCGATCCGACCGTCGGAATCGTCAAAAAACTAAGGGAAGAGCCTCAAAACTTGAGTTGAAGTTTCCGATTAAGATTTTCATGTCTATCATTCAATCCAAGTAGCTCAGTAAATTAGTTACATAATGAACTTGCAGATTACCAATTTTTACTATTTTTTGAATTTTTTTACTATTTTTTATAATTCATGAAAGATGAGCAAAATCAGTCTACTATAGCGTAATTTTGTGTAGTTTAGTGTTTTTTTTACCGTATTTCAGCATAATTAGCGAGGTTATTGTAATTTAACGTAATTTAGTATAATTGAACATAATTTATTGTAATATAGTGTAATTCAACATAATTTCAAGTAATCTAGCGTATTTTAGTATAAAATTACTCCTGTAAAGAAATAAATAATTAGACTTGCATATAAATTTACAAATTTTCGCACAAATAATTTTTATATATGAGTTACAAATTTTATTTATTTAGGAATTATAAAGATGTGACTTGATAATTTTATGTATATATATATACAATATTTGATATTGAACTATTCAGATTTTAAAAGTCGAATTATAAACACGTAATAATATTCGTACGACACGGTAAAAAAAATAAGAAAACAAATCAAAACACAAAACAGAAAACAGCAAAACAAAACAAAAATATACCCGTGCCCGTCCTGCCCGTGCCCGCTGTACCCGTGCCCGTTGTACCCGTGCCCGTTGTACCCGTCTACCCGCAACGGGCACGGTTTTGAGACGGGCAGGGCGGAGTTTTAAAAAAAAAAACCCGCCTACCCGTGCCCGCTGTACCCGCCTACCCGCCTACCCGCCTACCCGCTGCCCGGGACGGGCACTGCCCTGCCCTGCCCGAGGTACCCGTTAGCAAATGACTAGTTGTACCGTTTGTCTCTAGCTTCGAATTGAACGAAATATGTCCTTTGGTCTTATATTTAATTATTAATGAATTGAATAACGCTAAATTAATTGTTGTTAATTGATTATCGATATGGAGTCCGGCTAACATGCTTTTATAAGCACTTCGGCCGAAATGCTTACGGATCAAATTTTAAAATTTTATATTCGAAATATTGAGTAAAATAGCTCAATATGATTTTGAAAGTTGGTCTTTTTTGACATACTAATAATGTATCAATATACGTATAAATTTTATTTTTTGACTGCTTGACTTGATACTAAATGAATTTTAAAAAAAAATTATATGCAAATGAAACTCTCTTCAAGGAGATCAGTTTGAACGATATGAATTTTTCGTTTGCAGCTGATCAGATGAATTTTGAATTGAAAGCATATAAGCTGAAATGCTACCGAAAGCATATTAGCCGGACTCATGGATATGCAGCAATCTGGAAATGATGATGATGTCGCAATTTGTACTGAGTTTGCATCATAAATTTAATATTATTCGATTCAAATTGATATGTGCCAATAACTTAGTAAGAGTCAATCGACAAGAGATCCAAAACGCCACATTTTTATTCTCTTATCAACGGATTAAAATAGAACATGCAGCATAAGTTGACCTTACGTTATAAAACAGAAAAATTCATACAAGCCATATATTTGATAATGATAAGAGAAAGAGAAATATTTTATAGTGGATAAAAAGATAAAAATGTATGTCCAATCAATTGAAATAACACTGACATATAAAAATAGAGGAGGGATAAAGTTACAACAAATTTGAGTTACAACAACTATTTTTTTTTTTCATTTTCAAAGTCCGAATCGTCGATCCACACCGTTCAACATGATCTCTACAATAAAATGTGCTTGCAGATCAAATTTTACATTTTTTTTTGAATTTTTTTACTATTTATTAAGTATTTTACAAAAAATAGTCATATTCAGACCATTGAATTTTGTACTCATCTTAATAAATAGTAAAAAAAATTCAAAAAAATGTAAAATTTGATCTGCAAGCACATTTTATTTAGATAATCATGTTGAACGGTTTGGATCGACGATTTGGACTTTGAAAATGAAAAAAAAATAGTTATTATAACTTTGTTGTAACTTGATCCCTCCTCTAAATTCTTTGATAAAAAAAGACTACATAAGTTCTAATAATGCAGATAACTTCAATTGTTATTCTTGTTAATAACTTAGATTTTGGCCTCTTATGAAAATAACTTATTAATTGTTTTTCTTTTATTCCTCAATTTTTATTTTCCCAAATTTTTAACATTATTTTTTTTTTCACCTTGTTTCATCACCAAATATCAACGGATTAAAAAAAAAAATGTACTTAAACTATTACTTTACTTTTACTAGCTTGCCAAAGAGGGGGAGGAATATCCTATTATCTAAAGCTTGTAAGATATTGTTCTGATATTAGTTCCTAAAAACCATAAATTTACAAAAATGTAAAACCAACAAATACCATCTAAATATATATATATATAGAGAGAGAGAGAGTTGGGCTATGGTGCATTGCAATATATATGCCCTCTTGTATATTAGACTATAAATCGTTGGATTTGAAGTTGAAATAGTCGATCTAAAGGGCTCAACATATTCTCTATATCAAAATGTGCTTGGAGACCAGATTTTATATTTTTTGAAAATTTTTTACTATTTTTTTAGAATTTTTGAAAATCGCTGTTTTTCAGAAATGTCTGGATCATAGAAAAACAGTGATTTTCAAAAATTCTAAAAAAATAGCAAATAATTTCAAAAAAATGTAAAATTTGATCTCCAAATACATTTTAATATGGATATCAAATTGAACGGTTTGGATCGGTTGTTTTGAAGTCAAAACTAACGATTTATAGTCCAATATACAAGAGGACCTGTGCATTGCAATGCACCATAGCCCAACTCTCTCTCTCTATATATTTTTAATTGTTGTCAATTTATTAAATTTTCTCCAAATCCTTGGTTACTTAGTGGGAATGAATGTTTGTCAACGTCACTTTAGTAATTAGAGCAAGAAATAATAAAAATACAATTATACTAATATGGCGCAAAATACTGAATATCTCGAATTAAAATAAATTGAGTACTGTGTTTTTCATTTACTTTATTTTGTAAATTATCGAAATTATCCTTATGATCAAACCAAAGCTCTTATTCTCTTATTATCTTATTAAAATAAATGACAGAGATTCTTAGCCTTCTTTAAAGCTCCTTAGACGCTTAATCTCTCCGAACAGGTGTGCCTTAGTTTAGATTACCGAGTTTCTTAGCTAAGTCTGATTTTTTGCCTCCTTAACCATTTCACTTCCTTTGCGCCTCCTTACAGATCAAAATAATGTATTTTAGGACAAATTTGCGCCTCCTTGATAAAATATACTATTCAATATAATAAAAAATTTAAAATATTGAATAGTAAATTTTATCAATACTAATAGATTTAGTGAAGATCAAATGTGATGTGATCAAATATGACTAGTTATGTTTAATTAATTTTTTAGATTTTAACTTAGTTTATAGAAAAAAAATGCTAAAAAAATAAAAAGAAAATATTACAAAATAAGTTAAAATAGAGAAACAATATTAGAATAATTAGTCACGTAAGATTGTGTCAAAACCAAATAAGTTAAAATGCACCATTGGTTTTGTGCTCCAATCATGTTCCACATTTTTATTTTATTTTCAAAGTCTGAACAGTTGATCTGAACTGTTCACTATGATCTTTGTATTAAAATGTGCTTGGAGACCAAATTTTTTTTTTTGGAAGTTTTTTACTAATTTTTTAAATAAGTACAAATCACTGTTTTCAAAATATTTTGGACCATCCAAAACAGTGATTTTGTACCTATCTAAAAAAATAGTAAAAAAAATTCAAAAAATATAAAATTTGGTCTCCAAACACATTTTAATATGAAGATTATATTGAGCAGTTCGAATCAATTGTTCGAACTTTAAAAACGTAGAAAAAAACGTGAAGCATGATTGAAGTACAAAATCAATGATGCATTTTAACCCTACTATGTAATGAAATACATATTAGAGCAAGATAACGTTCATATAAAATCTGACACAGGTGACAATAACCAGATCATCAGATATAATGTCGCAGCAAACAAGGCGGATCTAGTTTATTGTTAAATTAATAGCATGCTTCTCAGTCAAACAAGTGCATTTTGACTGTTTGCTTCCCATGATCTGAACTTGCTACAATAAATTAATTTGCCCAATGAGACTTTATAGTTCCTTTTATCCGGAACTTCGCCTAATGATCCATTAATAAAGTTTATCATGATTAGGCATGGTCTAACCATACCTCCATACACCATAGCACATTGTTTTTTTCCCTTTGATTTTATGAGGCTAATTAATGAAATTTCTTTGTCAAAAAGATATATATTTCTGTTTACTAAAGTTGAGACTTGCAAAAACCCGAAATTTTTATTTATAACATTTTAACAAAATAAATTAATAAAATAACCATCGTTTCTGGTCAATTCTAAATCTAACACGGCCGCAGAATACCGGAGCGAACCCATATGAGGGAGGCCGCAGAATGCCGGAGCGGACCCCCATATGGGGCCGCAGTATGCCGGAGCGGACCCTGTTCTTTATATCCCGAAAATGACAGAGAAATTTCATTCCACACTCTCACACCTTCTCTCTCCTGAGTTAGCTCTCTGATCTGTAAGTTTTTTCTCTCTTCTTTTAAATTTTTATTTTTATTTCAGTAGATTAATAATTTAATTAGAATAATTAATTTAGCAATAATTAAATTAGCAATAATTTAATTAGAATAATTAATTTAGAATAATTAATTTAGTTAATTTTTAATTGTAGGTTTTTTCTGTATTGAATTGGAAAAATGGCTCTTATGGTATCCATCTACACTGGTGGGGATGTTTTAACAGGTCCTAACGGGATTTACTATAGTATTGGACCTGTTACTGTGATCCCGGTATTGCCGGGTACTGATTATTTGGGACTTAAATCAAGTATAAGTCAGAATTTGGGGTTGGATCAGGGTCAGTATGACCTCAAAATTGATGCCAAAATTAGCATGCCGACTAGTTCGGCACAAACCTGGTTCCAACTATTTCCAATTCAGAATGAGGGAGTCTGGCAGGTATTGTACAACCAAACCATGAGTTTTTCTGGGGGTGCATACAAGATAATTGACCTATATGTGGAGGTTACCAGAGCCCGGCGTTCGAACCCAGTTATGAGGTTAATCCAGGGTCGTAGTCGGGGTAACTCATCCGGCTCTAGTCCGTCCCCTGTCCAAATTGACCAACCGTCCAGTAGTCGGGCCCCAGTTCAGAGGGACCGACCCTCCCGTCGGGTCCCAGTTCAGAGGGACCAGCCTTCATCTAGTCGGACCGCTCATTGGGGTCAAACTTGTGATCCGGATGAATCCGATGAAGAAGTGGATCCGGAAATACTAGAGGCAGAGGAAAATTGGGGTCCTGTTGATCCTGAGGGTATGAGCGATTATTCTGACCAGGAAGATACCGGGCCTGTGCTCGGACTATCAAGGAAATTCAAGATGGATCGCGGGTTTCGGATAATGGATCGCGGGTTTCAGCACCCGATTAATGCTTTCAACGACACATCAGGGTTTATGGAAGCCAATTCGGGTTTGTTTGGAAGTAGGGCAGAGTATGAGAATGAATTGTCCGAGGGACAAACATATGACTCAAAAGAGGAAATGAAGAGCGCAATTGCCAGGTTTCACATCCTTTGCAACAAAGAGGTAAAACCTACGCACAGTGACCGCACAAGAATGAGGTTCAAGTGCAAGGACAGTTACTGTGGGTGGTATATACTCGCAAGGGCCACCGGTTATGGAACACAATGGCGTGTCTCCAAGTGCCCAACACAACATTCTTGCCACGCGGATGCGACAAGAACAGATCACGCCCAGTTGTCAGCTGCTATGGTTGCCGAGTGTATATCCGCTCACATGAGGAACGATGTCGACTTGAGTATTCAGGCTGTCCGAATTGCTGTTGCTGAAAGGTACAACAGTCAGATACCGGCGTACAACAAACTATGGCGTGGCCGTGAGTTGGCAATAGCCCGTCAATTTGGCAGTTGGGAGGGGTCATACGCTCTTGTAGTTCCATTGTTGGGGGCAATCAAAAGAAGCAACCCAGGTACTACATTGTTCCTTCAATTTTTATGTCATTTCATTCTCAATCAAAAATTGAACTTATTTTTTAAAATTTTTTGACAGAAACATTGTTTGAGGTGACCTCATATCCCACTGGTGAACCTGGACCATGGAGGTATTTTCATAGGGCGGCTTGGGCATTTGGACCGTGCATAGCTGCTTTTCAACATATCAGACCGGTCATCACAGTTGATGCATGTTTCCTGTCAGGCCGGTATAAAGGTAACTAATTTGGTTGTTTTCACTTTATTTATTTTAGTTGATTTCGGCTCTTACAAAAATGAGTTTTAACCATAGGCAAGCTGTTGATTGCAACCGGGTACGATGCTGAAAATCAGCTCCTCCCGTTGGCTTTTTCACTGGTAGAATCAGAGAGTTATGACGATTGTGCATGGTTCATGAAATGGTTGCGCCGTAATGTAATCCGCTCCAGATTCATGTGTGTCATCACTGATAGGGGAAAGGGTATCAAAAAGGTGTTCAGACAAGATGATATGGGGTGGAATGAGGAGGATGAGGATCAATGTGTTCACCGTCTTTGTGCTACTCACATAGCTGAGAACATGAAGAAGAACGGTTGCAGTGATAAGGCAATCCGTTTTTTTAGAATATGTGTGGCTAAGAGGAAAATGAGGAGGTACGAGCAAGGAATGCAAGCAATGGGGCAGGCATGTGACATTGCCCTCAATTGGCTGGACGGGGTGGGTAAATATTTGAATCAAGATGAGAACGAGTGCCCCAAACCATGGAAGATATTCCAACCACTGGACGGTGGTTACCGTTGGGGCATCATGACTACAAACGGGTCCGAATCGCTTAATAAGGTCTTCAAGTCCTCTCGTAGGCTACCGGTTGCAGCAATAATTGAAGACACATTTTACAAATGTATGACATGGTTTGCGCAAAGGAGGGCCAAAGCAGAATGGGAAGTCAGTCAAGGTCAACAATTCTCGTGTCGTGTGCATCAGGTACTTTTATTTGTAGTTCTTTCTTCATAATTTTTAATTTAATGAACTTTGTTAAAAAAATCTAACTTCTTCATTATTTTTTAATTTTTCGTAGCTGATCAACAAACGATTCGAGAGGTCCGATAAAATGAAGACGCTGGGGGGCTTTGGAAACAACAACGAGTTCGAGGTAACCTCCACACAGGAGAGAGTTCACGCTTTCATACCTGACGATTCTGGTCGGTTTACCAAGGCCAATTACAAATACACGGTGATAATCAGGGATGATCACACGGTAACTTGCACGTGCCAGAAGCCTCAATTGGAGAGAATATCGTGCTCTCATGTTCTGTCCGTGTGTCGTCTCCGAGGCATCGACCCTGGCGTCTTTGTAAGTCACTACTATCACATCCATACACTGATTAACACATGGAGCGCACAATGGCATGTCTATGGAAATCAGTCGGAATGGCCTCAACACGATGGCCCGGTCCTTGTTCCAGAGAAAAAAAATATTGCTGTGGGCAGAAGACAGCACGACAGAATTCCGATGTAGATGGACGTTCTACATAATAGGAGAAGAGGACACCAAGCCGGCCGAGATACACAAGAAAGACAAAACAGAGCTGCTCGAGCTGCACGAGATTGAGAGTTAATGTTGCTTTTTTAATTGTACTCGTAGAAATGTTGTTTATTTTCGGTTAATTAGACGTATTTGTAATTTCCGATAACATTAGCATTATTCTATTGTATGCTTCTTTATATGGCTTTCTATTGTAATGTTTCTTTTGATCAAACAAACGACGAACAACAATTTCAGATTAAACGACATTTCAAACATAAGTAATTACACACAACTTCCAGTACAAACTTTACATTTTTGATAAAAATTTCCAAAACAAAATCATAATCAACTTCAGAATCAGATTAAAAAAAAAACAGGGGCCGCTCCGGCATAGTGCGGACCCGGGTCCGCTCCGGCATTCTGCGGCCTCCCTCATATGGGTCCGCTCCGGCATTCTGCGGCCGTGTTAGATTTAGAATTGACCAGAAACGATGGTTATTTTATTAATTTATTTTGTTGAAATGTTATAAATAAAAATTTCGGTGCAAAAACTAAGAAACATAACTTTTAAACTTACATAATTTTTTAACAAATAGTCGGTGAGTAGCTCATTGAAATTATTTTTTGACTATGTAATTTCATACGGATGTAATTTAAATATTTTATGCACAATGTAATATAAAGTTCCCATTTTAGTCTAAAAGCAAATTAAAATATCACAAAACAATAAAAGTTCAGCAAGATGGTTAAGATAATATGTTTTTCCCCTTTTGGATATTTCATTTGTGGCTTTCTATATCTTAGAAATATTTAGAATAATTTCATTTTTATTTTATTCTAACAAAAAATAAGGGGAACGCTCATTATTGATCAATTAAATTCTACTTTTAGAAATATACCCCTTCAAGTATTATATCTTTTAATTTTTAGAGAGAAGAAGAGAGAATGAATAATCAATCAATTTCTGTTTCATTCTTTTCAAATGAAATAAATTAGAAGATGATATGAGTTCCCAGCCAAGCTAAAATAAATTTAGTGCCTATTTAAATTATAGGAGTCCACTTTAAGATTCGTACCAGGTTAAAAAGGACGCTGCAGATCTCATTCTACACTATAGGGTGTTGCACTGGATCTGAACTCCTCTCAGACTGCATATTTTATTGTGGACCAGGTTTATGCAACAACTTTTCTTTTGGACCTCCTTTCTTTTTCCCTCCTGACCTGATAAAAAACGACAAAAAGCGCTCTGCAGACTGCAAGTCGCCTTCCCCCATAGACACCTCTCTCTCTCTCTCACACACACACTCACACTGCAGTACTACACACATAAAACAGGCTTTTCAGATCAGACGCTCTGAATCAATGTCGACGGAGGAAACTGTTGAGTCCGGCCTTTATTACGAAGAGACTGAGCTCAAGCTGGGCCTGCCAGGCGGGAAACGTGGCTTCTCCCAAACCGTCCATCAGGTTGCCCCAGTCGACGGGATCGTGCCACGTCACGTCTCGTCCGGGAACCGGTCGCCGGATTCCAACGAGTCTGTCACTGGTGGTGGCTCCGGAAAGCCTCCGGCTGCTAAGTAAGTGACCAAATGACCATTTTACCCCTTTAGTTGAACATTTTCTTGTTTGTAGGGGCAATGTCACTATTTCTGTGTAAAAATATAAGTCTGAATTGAATCTATATATGAAATCAAGTTCAATGTGGGTTGTGTTTATGGTCTCAGCAGCAACTGCTTACTTTTCATTATGGGATTATAATGGTACTTTGAATGAAATGGATCCAAGAAATCAGTTTTTTTTTTAAGTTTTTATTTAAATCTGGTTAACTTTTTTATGAACAATGCCTTGCTTTGCTGCTTATCATTGGGTATAGAACAGTGCCTATTATTTTATATTTATTTCGTTTCAAAGGGGTGATTCCAGCACATATCCAAATTTAGAGGTACATTCTACCTTAGTGTGCATTTAATTGTTAAAAATTAAGCCTGAGAAATATAACAGTTTTTTTTATTCAGTAAAAGGGTACTCTTGACAGTTATACTGATTGAGAGATAGGAAAAATATTCTGCAGTAAATGTATAGATCTGGAGATGAAAAAAGTTTCCTTATCTGAATGATGCTCAACTTCTCAACTTGATACTATTATTGTAAAATGATGCATTTTAAGAATCAACAGGTGTTATTTAGAATGTATGCACAGTGGCACCTTAAAATTTTGGATATGTGCTATATTTTGTGAGTTGGGCAAAGAAAAACGGTCTGGACCCTTTGAATTCAAGGCTCGATTCAGTTTCATCTGAAGATCTCAACCCAACCAAAAACGGCCCAAAACATAAAATTTGATTAATTAATAAAAAAATACTTCTTGTTAGATAAATTAATATAGAATCAATGTAAATATTTTGGAAGAATCACCTTCTATATTCCATGTTTAAACTTCAACTAAATCCTATTGTAAGACATATTTATTAGAGTTTTAGATAGACATTTTGGTATGTTATCTCATTTGGATAATTCTTTTGACAAAGTAATTCATATAATTTTTTAAAATTTTATGGACTGATTTGTCAAAATCAGTAAAAAGCCGTTTTCTGCATGATGGTAGGAATCGATGCATGTTTGACCCGTGTTACCCTTTGCTTAAGAACTATTTATGTTTTTACCATGTGGCGCATGAATTCTCTTTCCATCTGTCATGCTGCATGTCTTGGTTCTCTCTTAAAATACCTCCAATTCCAATTCGATACAGAGAGAGAGAGAGAGAGAGAGAGAGAGAGAGAGCATCAATAGGGGCATATCATGATCTGGCTGAAGGCAATATTTTTGTGCCGTGTGTCTTCTCTCCTGTCAGGTCTCGGAGCATTGTTTCGGTTTCTTGTAAGAGATGATGATGATCGTGAAACTAGATCGAGAAGATTTTCGGATTATATATATGCCTTGGTGCAATATCAAATATGATGCGTGCACGGCTTTCTATTCAATTAGTCTTATAAACTGGTTGGAAATCTATTGCATGCAAATTCTTAGTAGTCTAGATTCTTACTAGTTTGGTTCGATTTAGAAATTTGCCCAATTGTTTTGTGGAAAATTTCCGATTTCAATTTTCTTCCAAATTTGACCCTCTATTCTAACTTTGATGAAGATTGCCCCTGCACTTGCTACAAATAAAAGAAATAAAAAACAGTGTCCAGTTTCCTTTATTTGTACTCTTAATTTGACTGAACCAGTTCCATGCAATTCTGGTACAAAGCAGCACCAAAATACAAAAATTAGTAAAATGGATATCAAAATTGAAAGGGCATCTGCTGGATCCATTGTCAACTTCCAATTTAATACCAGGATCCAAGATAGATTTTTCTGAAAAAAAAGAACTTATCTGATATAATTTTGTGGAATAATGCAGGGTACAGGCAGTTGGGTGGCCCCCAGTTAGGTCTTTTAGGAGGAACGCACTGCAAAAGAGTTGCTCTTATGTCAAGGTGGCAGTAGACGGTGCGGCGTACCTTCGCAAGGTTGATCTTGATGCCTATAGCGACTATGAACAGCTCTTGACTGCAATTGGGGCCATGTTCTCTTGCTTCACCTCAAGTTAGATCCAAATCTGAATTATTTGTTTACATCTCTTTAATTAGATTGATAAGGCCAGCAATGGGGTTGGTTGCTTTGGCAAGCTTCTGTTTTTAAGCAATTTTTGAACAAGATTTTGACCTGGTATGATACTTGAAGCACGGGTCTTGCAAAATACCAGTTTTTATTCCTTTCGGTTGAATAGACCTTGGATTTTTTATCTTATTGAAAATTTTAGTTAGTTCTAATCTAAGCTGTTATCAGTACTAACCCAAGGCGACCTAACCAGCTAACCCTCATTGCTTCTGATAGCCTGATCCGGGCCAACCTTGTCACCCCTATAATAATAAGTGAAAGATCTTATTTAGACATTGAATGGATTGTAATACCCATGGGTGCACCAGGTTATCAGTTGCAGCATTTCTAATACAGATACTGTGCGAGAAAGATCCTAGTGTTATTTGCAATTCTTTTATGGATGCCATGTATTAGAAAAATGTCATTGGGTTTATGTTTCTCAAACTTGAACCTTGTGTTACCAAATTCAATATCAAACTGCCTGGACAATATTTCTAAGTGTACTTGTTCTAATTTTTGTTTATTTTTTTTTCTGTTTTATTAGAGAAATATGGGAAAGAGAGGAGGTTGGTGGACCCCACAAGTGGGGTGGAGTATGTCCCTACTTATGAGGATAAGGATGGTGATTTAATGCTGGTTGGTGATGATCCCTGGAAGTAAGTCTAATTTTATCTATTTTTTTTTTTTTTCTGATTTTTACATACTCAAACTTCTCACATTTAAAATTTACTTCTATGTAAACCATATTCCAAGGACCAAGTATCTCCACGTTAAATCTCCATACTTTAGAAAATCTTAATTCCAAGAACCATCTTTTGTACTATGCCGCAAAACTGCTATCAATCTGATTTTGGTTTCTTTTCACGGCAGGTTGTTTGTTTCTTCATGCAAACGAATTAGGCTGGTCAAGAGTACAGAGGCTTCTACTTAGGTTTCATTTTTTTTTATTTAATTTTGAAAACGGGTGGCTAACTGTCACCTGTTTCATTGCTGAAACAAGGATCGCAACTCACTATATCAACTATTTATATTGATCAAAATTGCCCCCAAAGAAACTAAATCCTGTTATAGCCACATCTCATGGTGAAATGAACCAGTCTACATTTGAAATGCTCTTGAATTTTAGGATTATTCTGAATTGTTACTTTTCTTTTGATGCAGCTTGGTATTGAAAATGTACTTGGTGAACTGCTATATTATACAACTAAAGGAGAAGCATGTATTAGTTTTGACCATGTACAAAGTATAAACTAATGCCTGTACCTGCTTTATTTAAAGAAATTTTGGCTGTGGTATTAAACAGTTGAAATAATTATTATGCAGTATGTTTTGCCCCCTTTGTTTTGGCTTGAAGAAAGGATTTAAATTTAAGTACTTGTACTTCTGTTTATTATCAATTTACTCATTTTCCTCTTTGCTCATGTTTCTGTTCTTGCTCCAAATATTTCCAATCCAAGCTAAACTCGTGTTCTGAGAAAATCTTAGTAAAATTGTGCATATGATTTGTTCTTATAAAAAGTCGCGAGGGTTCAAATGCCTCCATTTTTTGTCTTTATCATGCCTCTATTTTTAGAACCACAATAACTTAAAATTTAAACTTAAATATCAAAATAAAATTGTTAGAGATGATTTCTCTATGCACACATAAAGATTATGGTATTTTAATTTTATTTTAATTAGTATCAAGAGTTTGCAAAAATACACGGATGTGGATAAAATTTGGATATTGATTTTTCAACTTACTAATTCATATAAAACCAAAATCAAAAGGTGATAATTTTTTTTGTGCATGTAGAGAAAATAATATAGATCACACCTAATGGTTTTATTTTGACACATAAATTTTCAAAATTTTGTTATTAAAAAATTAAAAAATAGAAGCGATGGCACAAGAAATGAAGCCATTTGAACCACCCTCTAGCAAGTATATAAGATGTGAATATATTCAGCTTTTTACAATATACTGGACGTGCATACAATAATCCTTTGCTCTGCTAGTATTTCATTGTGCATAAATAATAAACAAAAAATTACAATTTGAGAGGAGAAAAAGAAGTCCCTATTGATCCTTAACATCTCCCTAGTATTTTCTAGTCAATCCTAATAAATAGTAGTTAGTCACATATGCCTATTTCATACCTTCAAAAACCCAGAGCACTCAATAATTACCAAAAAGAATCCTCACAAATATATCATTGTTAAACTCCTGTTGAGAGAGAAAGTGTAGGCTCCTCTAGCTTCTCCATTAGACTCTTCACAGTGATGTAAACATGCCTATAAATAGCATGTGCATTAATCTCTCTTTGCAACCGATCTGAATCAGATTGCACAACCAATTGTCTGAGTCGATCACATTGATCAGATACCTCTTTCCTAAAACAAGTTACTTCCTTCAATTCCTTCACCATCCCCTCTAATGCAACCTCTTGCCGCTTAATTTCTTGCACCACACCCCCATTTCTCTCAACTGTAATTGCGCTTTTCTTGTACAATTCTAAAATCAGATGGTCCCTGTTAATTCTCAGTTTCATGACTTGGTGCCGAAAGTAAGACTCCTTCTGCTCCAATTTTTTCAGCTTTTCAAACTCGGTTTCCCATTCAACGATTTTTTCATGCAAAGAAGAATCACATGTGATTGGCCGGCACATAAATGATAATTCATGTATGTTGTTTGCCAGAGTGGCGCAGAATGTGGTCCAATGTGACGTGTCGCCTCCAAAGGTTTTTATGGTGGTGGTGCCGATATACTCTGAAGACTTGAAGAATGCATCTAAATTGTCTATGTTAAATTTGCCAAGTTCTTCTAGGATTCCCTTTATGATGCCCCATATGATGTGTCTACATGGCCCAGCTTGGAGAAATTGAACCAAATTCGAGATCATTTCTTCTTGAATTAAACAGCCAGCTGTACCAGGAAAAAGGTCCTGACATGGTGTAGCATCTGATTGAACCAAATTTGAGATCATTTCTTCTTGAATTAAACAGCTAGTTGTACCAGGAACAAGGTCTTGACATGGTGTAGCATCTGATTGTTCTGTTGAGAATTTGAGATTTATATCGATTTGTCAGAAACATCGAGGTTTTTAGAGAAATAGTTATCATTTTTTTTTCGAGGTGTCAGTTTTCTGTTGTATTCAGTAGTTCCTACAACTTAGGCATTTCTTTGCGTGATCCAAGAAATAATTAAGCACCCATACTAATTTTGCTTCTGGCATTGTGATTCCTTTCCAAGAAGAATTATCCCACGAAAGTTAAAAATTTGTTAGAAAAGATTTACCTAATGACGATGATGAACTATTTCTAATCTCTCCTTCTTCCAATAATGATTCTTCATACATCTCCAAGAATTTGATTTCTTCCAGCTTTGTATTTTGCTGAATTTGCAATACTCTTCTAGCCTTACTGGTAAAACTATAGCTCTTGAAATTAAAAAAAAAGGGGGGGACGGGGTGGACCGGGTGGTACTTTGCTAAGGACGAATTTCCTGTTACCTATGCTTTGCGATTCATATTACCTAAGGTACCTCAAATTTTGAGTTTTGATCCGGCCGTCCGATCTTCTTAGGCACGAATATTAAAGCGGCATGCATTCCATCTCGAGGTTCGGATCCTATTGCAGACTCTAAGGCTTGCTGGATCACATGAATTCAAATCCGGAAAAATTGGCAAGGATGTGCCATCATTCAATCCAAACCGTCCGATTTACTAAAATTCGGATCATAACTCCGAAACCATGCCGCTAGAATCATAGCTTTCTGAGAGAACATTAAATGAAGCATACCGTAAAAGGATGGTACTGTCCCTGAGCTACCAGAGAGCTTTGGACATTTATGCGTCCTTTCTTGTTGTTTTGTTATACATGGTAAGTCCTTTTAAGGCGCTCATTAGTGCTTTTGCAGTTTTCCATATTAAGCTTTTATTGTCTTATCTCAAAATCTCCAGATTTGAGATAATTTGGTGAGATTTGTGATGTGTTGTGCATGTTATTCAACCCCCCCCCCCCCCCCTTCTTCCTCCCCTCTTTAATTTCCTATAATCAAAACAAAGCAAATGTTTTTATATATTAATGAAATATATATCAGATCGAATGGAGTACCGAAATATTAATGCAAATGTATTGATTGTCTCATATATAATGAAACGAGTATTGTTGTTTTAAGCAATTCTTTTTTTCGTCTATTTGACTAATTTGCAAAACATATAATTATTGAATTTTATGATTTTTTCTATTTTAGAAATTATGCAGGTTCAAGACAATTGAAATTGCAATATAGATTGGTTGAACCGAAGAAATCATCAAGACATTTATCAAGAATTTAAATTGTAAAATTATAAACTTGATAAAGTGTTTTTGATGTTGTTTTACAGGGAACAAACGTTGGTAACGTTTGTCAAACGTTATAACGATTTGGATGTGTGAAAAAGTGCTGAAAAATTAATTGATCAAAGGCTGAAGGAACTACAAACGCTGGCAACGTTTGTAGAAACGCTGTAACGTTTTAAATAAATTCAAAACATCAAAATGGCTGTTTTGATCGATTGATTTCCAGAGGACAATCGTCGGTAACGATTTACAAATGTTGGTAACGTTTGTAATGAGCTGCACGGAAAAAGAATTAGGAATTCAAATCTTGAACTAAACGTTTTCAATGTTTTGACAAACGTTGTAACGTTTTAGTGCAGAAAGATCTTTCTAGAGCTGCCACTATAAATAGAGCTTTAGGGTTCTTTTCAAAATAACTTAGAGCCGTTCCTAACTTTCAAAAAGTAATTTTCTGTGAGCTTGAGTTCCTCCATTATTGTGAAAGCTTAAAACTTCAATATCCCTCAAACAACCTCAAATCCACTTCACTAATCTTGAGTTAGATTAGATTATAGTGAGCTTTTGAGTGTTTCTCTTGAGAATCTAAACTTAGAAACTTTGTTCTCTATTTGAATTAGCCGTGTGACTTCCCATTGAATATAAGGGCTCACCGGTTTACAAGTTGGCCGTGTGACTTCCCATTGAGTGTAAGGACTCACCGATTCACAAGTTGTAATCTTTCTTGTTGGGTAATAGAAAGGCACACGAGAAGCGGTTGCGACGCCCCGGAGACGTAAGCATTTTAAGCCGAACTCCGTTATCATCCCGCGTGTCAATTTCTCTAAACTCATCTATTTATTTTATTGCAATTATTTTTCAGTTTTTGAGAATTAACGGTGCCTTAGGAATAACAAGTATTTGGACAATTAACTATTAATTCAACTGTCCAAATACTCGTTGGATTACATCTAAGACTCACTTTTACCCATGAGTCAGGTTAATTAACTCTTAATTTCTTGATTTCTTTTGAACTAACTGACAGAATAATTATAAACATCTTGGTGAGGATTTAATAGAATTTATAAGTTCATTGTCAACATTAATTAATAATCCAAATTTGTTTACTTTAATCAAAGTCTAATATGAAAATATTTTTTTATAGAAAATAACAAGATCGAATTTAAATTATATCAAATAAATTGGCTATATATTCCGTGCTCAGATGAAAAAAAATGAAAAAAAAAAAAAGATGAGCTCATAGGTGCGAATGACATGCATGCCCAAATTGAAAACTGAGCTCGTATGGAGTCACTGCTCTCATAAATAAGGTTAATTTAATCAAGATGTAAAAAATTATGAGATTGGTGAAAAAAATACAAAAAGATACATGAAACGTAACTGGAGGGCTAGAATTGGCAAGAAATTGTCTTGGGATGCAATGCAATCATGAATATGTCACAAACACCATGTTCACACTCACCGTTGGTGCATTGGTAAAGGTCTTTTGATCATGATTGGTTGCTATTAAAATTGAGGAGGATTAGATCACTTGATATACAAGTTAAGGTGACTTAGAGTTATTTTTCTTTTTCTTTTTCTTTTTCTTTTTCTTTTTGAACAAAAGCAACTGTCTTAGTATCTAAAGTAATTAACTGTCTGAATCTTGTTCAGCTAGACAGTGGATAAGTGAAATAAAGAAAAAGTAGAATTTGGAATACACTTCTATGTCACACTATTCCTCAAAAAAAAATGTCACACTATTTTATTTGAGTGTGTTCAATTGAAAGTGGAAGAATGAATGAGTAGAAAATAGAAGAATATACTTCTATGTCACACTATTTTATTCTGAGTGTGTTCAATTGAAAGTGGAAGAATGGATGCGTAGAAAAATAGAAGAATATCGGTAAATGAGTTAATTCCATCCCTTAAAGAAAACCAATTCTTCTACTTCATCATTCTAATGGAATATTAGGTCATGGAGGAATAGAGCAGGTACATCCTTGTAAAAAACAGTTTTTTTACTGTAAACTCAAAACTCCATTCCATTTTTTCTATTTTCATAATTTTACTCAATTTTTTTCTTTTGACTGAATTAGAGGATATATTCCAATCAATTTCCCAATCCATTCCCAACCGAACAGGCTCCTAGCGAGTATCAAAATAAACTTGTAATGACATCCTAATAAACTGGAACAACAACCGGTCTACAACAAAATCGTCTTGAGTTAATACCTACCATATATTGATATATAGCAGTGTTATCAAAACTAGACCGGATCAGTTGGTTCAGCTAGAAAAAACCGGACACGTAGGTAGTTCCGATTTGGTTCTTCAAAAGACCGTATATGTATCAGAACCTTTTAAAACTGGGTCATTTGACCGGCTTTTTTTTTTGTTAGTAAAGGTTGGAGGTCAAGCCACCCAATTATTTAATATTCTTGTTATTACAACAAAGAATTTTCTCCATTCGAGTTTTGAATCCATGACCATGTGCATTTGCCATTAGAACAAATGCTAGTTCTCAGGAAACCGGGTCATTTGACATGTTAAACCCAGTAAACCGTGTTTTAAAAAACCGGTTCTTAAGGTAATTGAAGAAAATTATATTAAATCTCTCTCGCGGATAACTCGTTTCGTTTGGCTCTTGCCTGTCTCTTCTCTCATACGATTGGAAAAAGATGAGAATATGCAAATAACTGGAAAGACAATGGTCCATATCGTCAACCAAAAGCTCAATCTGTAAGTTCTCAAGTAATTGATGAATTTGTGTTTGTATATGATAGTTGAACTACTATTAAATTGGTTAACATTTATTGAATAGTAAATACCTCTAACATATCTAACAAAATGCTTAAATAAAATTTTCAATTGTGCTTAATTTGTGAGATATGATAGGCTATATATATGCATACGTTATCAACCTACTCACATGAGGAGATGCTGGCAAAAGATGCAAACGAATTTTTAGGGAAGAGAGCACCAATGAGGAGATGCTGGCAAAAGAAGTATTGGGTGAATACACCAGTTGGTTTTCAAATAACTGAGAGGATTGTATGTACAAGGCAAGTTAAGGAAAGTGAGACAAAGCCTAACATCAAAACTGGGATCTGTTGTCTTGGATGATCTTGGTTTGCACAGCTAGCCTTTGGGGTTGTTACTGTGTTTTTTCAAATATTTCGGACCTTTCTTTCTCTTAGGTTTTAATCTGTATTTCAATTGCTGCATTACTTTTTCAAAAACTTTTGTAAAATACGACATCTCTGGTGTCATTTTTCTCTCAATAAAAAACCTACTCACATAGTTATATAAGACTCAGAGAATGACAATCAAGCGATCTATTCCGTTCAAATCGAAATTCATCGAGGGAATGGTCTTCTAATCAAATTTCGAAATTTATTTTATAGTCGATCACATCGATTGTAATGAACTAATTCGAGAAATAGGAAATCTGATTTTGGTTTTAATAAAGAGGAGAAAATAGCAGAAAAGGAAAATTTTTGGGTTAAAACGCATAATAAGCATGAAATAGGTTTAAGAGTTCAATACATCCATAATTTCTCTCTCTCACTTACAGTCTTTATAAAATAATATTATGCAAATATTCTATGAAAATAAAACTCAAGAGTCTTTTTAGACCTCTACCAACTTGATCAAACTATAATCGCTAACTGCAAAAAAAAAAACGATTAAAAAATACTATATTCTAAATTTGTCTAACTTAATTTACATGAGCTCCTAACTTTTCAGAGTGACAACATCTAACAGAAGTGTTACTTAAAAACCAGTATGAACTTGATCAGTTATTCAAGCGGATCATTTGAGTAAGGCTACGGTGCTATGCATAGCACGAATTGGTCCGTGCTACGGCTCAATATTTGAGTTTTCAAAATTCTAACGGTCGATCCAAACCGTTCAACATGATTATAAAATGAATACGTACTTGCAAATCAAATTTTATATTTTTTTGAAACTTTTTACTATTTTTTTAGATAGGTAGAAAATCATTGTTTTTGGATGGTCCAGAATTTTCATATCAAGTGATTTTCTACCTATCTAAAAAAAATAGTAAAAAAATTCGAAAAAATGTAAAATTTGGTTTGCAAGTACATATTCATTTATAATCATGTTGAACGGTTCGGATCGACCGTTAGAATTTTGAAAACTCAAATATTGAGCCGTAGCACGGACCCCGTGCTATGCATAGTACCGTAGCCTCACACGGATCATTTAATATCTTCTATATAAAAGTAGTTACTTTATTTCTCTCAATTCAACACTTGTGAATAAAAAAAAATTATTCAGCACTTTCACAATCAATACTAGTACCAATATTGTTACAACAATTGTTGTCAAAAAACATTTTTCTTCTCTAATTTTCTTGAATTGAACTAATTAAATATTTAGAAGAAAACAAAGGTATTGAATGTAATTATGTTGTTTTATTCTTAAGGGTGTTATAATATTTGTACAAAGGCAAAAGAACATTTGAATAGTGACAATTGAAGTTCAGAAATATAAAAGTCGCACAAATCTACTTTCGACTCAATTCTTCTATACATCAAATTATTAGAATAATAATAAAAGATCGGTCCAAATGTTTGAAAAAAAACTGTATATAAAACTTCTAAATTCAGCAAAATTACCACCAAATTTAGCATTCTTTTTTCTTTTGTTTTTTTTGAAGGTCAGTGGCAGGATGCCCCGACAATTTGATTAATAAAAGGTTTTGGAAATATTACAAATCCTAAAGCTATGTACAAAACAAAACAAAGCAAGAAATCTGTACAGTACTTCTTTTTTCTTCTTGTGTTAAACTAATGCTAACCTTTTTAAGTAAAAACCAACAATAACTTATGCTAAACTTAATCAGTGGTTTGGGCCCACCGGGCTTCTTGTAAACAGGAATCAGATATATAAAAATTTGACTATTCAATTTTTTTTTATTAAATAAACTTCAATTGTTCATCTGACTTAATATATTTTAAGTTTGTCGAGGAGTTCCTCTTTAGAAAATTTAAATGCATTAATAAGTAAAAAAAAAAAAAGGCTCCTTGTTAAGCAAAGGAGACTCTTTGGAGATTGTTCTGATTACTACTATTTCCAGTCGCTAGCAATAACCCATAAAACATTATTTTAATTGAACTTGTTTCAGGAAGATGGAGTACAATTTGATATGGGAATTATTTTTAGTCCTATGCATGTTTATCATGACCATACATTTTAATTGATGCATACAAATTTTGATACATTGAAAAGATTAAGCATAAATTTGTATTTAATTTGTTAAGTGTGAAATATAGGAAATTTATATTATCAGGTACGATTTATATATCAATTTAAAAAATATAACTTATTCACACTTTTGACCATTTAGTAAATTAGAATCCATGCCAACGCATTAAAATTGCCGCGATGCATCAAAAATCGCGTCGGATGAATATGCATCAGAACGCTTGCTATTGTTGGCAGACCTCGCTTCATAAGTCATAACTATATAGATATATTATTTGTAATTTAATAAGTGTGCCTGGTTCCGGATCCTATAATATGCAGTAACTCAAAGTATGAGTTTAAATTCTGACCGACCGATCAGAATTAGAATCAATCCGATCCGAGGTACTCCTTCAATAGTTGTACAAATTCTGATGAGACGGTCCGGATCCAAATTCCTCTCACATGTGGGAGTGACATTCAAAGAAATAAATTGTTAATGATATGACAATAACCAAATTTTGTATATGAAAGAGAGATTCATCGCCTAAATTATCTTTCCATTATTATTTTTTTCCTTATCTCATTTGGGGTATACAATTAAAAAAATATTCTCAAATTATTTAATTTCTATACTTTACTTCTCTTTCTCTAAGAAGAATCTAATAAAAAAATAATAATGTATATTTATATTTTATTGGTGACTAATTAGGGCCTGTCGGCAGATTGAAGGGAATGGGAATGGAAATTGGTTGAGAAATGAAGATTTTTGAATGGCCAAAACAGTATGAGTGTGGAGAAAAAAAATTTACTCTGACTGAATTTTTTTTTTCCCACGGAAACAGTGGTAGCCGAACAGGCCCTTAGTCTTTCTGTTAAATAAAGTCAGGCCGAATTGTCTCGTTAACATTCGCAGCTCCAAAAAATAATAGATCATCTGCATAAACTACTGTTATCAGAACCGGACCGGACCGGCCCGCCGTCTTATTTGGGCCCAATGTCATAAGCGCTTTGTAAATCTCTTGGTCTGTTGAGTCTGATTCAAGGCACCAAAATCAGGAATTTTCGGTAATGATTGAAGCAGGTCTAACCCAAATGTTAAAACCACATCAGCCCGTGCCCCTTCGGAATAAATAGATTTAAAGTGCTCCACAAAAATACTTCGCCACATACCTTGAGCATTTTTCGGAGTTTTGATAGAATTTCTTCTCTTTCTAATCACCGCTGACGCATGAAAGCTGCCCGAAGTGAACTGTGCAGTGTGCTCTGCGCTGTCCTTTCGAAATCGTCGTTCAAGTTCAGAGAGTAATTAACGGGTTTAATTCGAGTTTGATGTAACGATCAGTTAATCAAACGGTGGAAAGTGTCCATCGGACAGAGTATGGTCCGATGAGCATCGAACATTCCCTCTTCCGAATTTTACACAGCTAAAAATCTCAATGGCCAATATATCATTACCAGCGATTGTTTTGAGTGATTGCAGTGTGCCACAGTGCCAGTGTGACAGTGTCCGACATTTGCTCTCTGTTACTAACTCGTTACTTTTTTAGATGCATAGTTTCTGTCACAGAATATCCTTCAGCGAAATTGAAAAATTATAGATAAGTCAAAGAGGGCTAGAGGGGAGAGAATTGAGAAAGGTACACGGACAGTAAGCGGAACAGATATAGCACTATAGCAAGCTTGATTGAGTACTAGAGCAGTAAAGAGCAAGGACTAGAGACCATTAGTTTCGTTTTTCCTTGGAAATCTCATCGTGATTTCTTGTTCTGGTTCTGGAAAGTGATCAGTCTTGCCTAATTTCTTTCTAGTTCTAAAAGGTATCTCTCTTCTTCTTTTTTCCCCCTAATTCTCTCTTTCTATGGTGCTATCTGTGTAGGTCGTTTGCCTGAAAGGATTAAGAGCGTGTTTTCATGCATTTAAAAGTTCATTTTGTTTCACCATAGAAACCAATTCAAGTGCTTTTTTCAGCAAAAAATGATTTAACAGTAATAATTCAAATTTGTCCCCTTTCCTATAGAAATTGGGTCCAATTATCTTTTAGTTTCATCAAATTTGACTTTCATGCCCCCGGATGGGATATCTACCCATACTGATTTAAAATTTGACTAGATTTATGTCTCAATCAGGTTTTGACCAATAACAACTGTAATTGGTGAATAGCTTTTGAATGTCCAGCTTTATGGTCGACAAGAAATTTTTTTTTTTTTTTTTTAATTTGAATATGATTACGAGAATTCAAATTAGATATTGTAGGATGTTGAATGGCAATAATGAAATTTTTGAAATATTTTTTATCTGCATACGGATGATGGATAGCACATCTTGTTATTATTAATAAATTATTATCATCACTATCATCACCATCATCAATCATCATCATCATTATTATTAAATTAATTTTGTAAGCAATGTATTTGTTAATATCTTTGTTCAATTCTGTATGTAGGTCGTATCCTCTGATTAAACCAATGGAGAATATTTCGAATGATGTTGTTTTAAAAAACAAAGATGCATTGCGCAGCGTCTCTGATAACAACACAGACAACAACTTTATGATTGATGCAACCTTGAACTACTTGAGCAAAATACTGTTGGAAGAAGAAATTCATGAAAAAGATATTATTGACCCTGCTCTATGGGCCATGGAAAAAGAATTTTATAATATTCTTGGCCAGGAATATCCATTTCTCTTCAATAAGTTGCCAGAAACAGACCCTACGTTTTGCTATTCCCCTTTGCAATATCAAATTGGTTCTTCTTGCACAAAAGAATCTGTTTCGGGGTCCAACCAAGTAGCAAGAAAAGGAACAAATGTTCTTCCAAGTGCTGATAACAAGGGAAGTGTTGATTGGGTTAAGGTCAATATAGACAATGAAGAGAATGAAAATCAATCTTCAAAGATAAACAGGTCGAGGGGTAAAATGAAATTCAATGACCAGGATTTGAACCTCATAGAGGGGCGCGATTGCAAAATCTCAACACCTAATGTAGAGGAACTAGCCAAAGATGCAACTTTTGATGAAGTGCTCCTTTACCATGATTTTTACACAAAAGAAGTTGTTGGTCTAAGAGAAATCATGCAAATAAACCCATGCAGTGAAAAGAAAATCCAAGATAAAGTTTATGATGTTAAAGATCTTCTAATCCATTGTTCTCATTCAATAGCTGCTAATGACCGACAAACTGCACAAGGACTCATAAAAGAGATAAGAAATCAATCTTCTCTTGATGGAGATGGGAATCAAAGGCTTGCTCATGTGCTCGCTGATGCGCTTGAGGCCCGATTGACAGTTACTGGGAGTGAATCCTACAATAAATTTGTTGCAAAACGAATTCCCACCACCGATTTTTTAAAGGTCCATCGCCTGTTTATGACAGCAGCTCCGTTTTCGGGAGTTTCTAACTATTTTGCTAATCAAACTATCCTCAAAGCAGTAGACAAAGCTTCAAAGCTGCATATAATTGATTTTGGTATCAATGTTGGTTTTCAGTGGCCATCTCTAATCCAAATTTTGTCTAACCAAAAGGGTGGGGCCATAGAACTTCGGATTACCGGCATAGAATTCCCTCAGGCAGGATTCCGTCCTGCCGAAATGGTAGAAGAAACCGGGCGGAGGTTGAAGGAGTATGCTAGAATGTTCAATGTTCCTTTTGAGTACCATGGTATAGCGTCCCAATGGGAGACCATTGGTGTAAGTGATTTCAAAATTAAAACAGATGAAGTGCTGATAGTTAACAGCATGTACCGCTTTAGGCAGCTTGGAGATGAAACAGCTAGCTTAGATTGCTCAAGGGATGAAGTTCTTAAACTCATACGGCATGTTAGACCACACATTTTCATTTTTGGAAACTTTAATTGGACCTTTGGTCCCTTCTTCGTCACACGCTTCAAACAGGCCATGTCACTGTACGAAACAATGTTTGATTTACTGGACACATTAATCCCACGGGACGATAAGGTAAGGCGAATCATAGAAAGAGATATGTTCGCTCGTGACGCTATAAATCTAATAGCATGTGAGGGGACAACTCGGATAGAGAGACCCGAGACCTACAAAAGGTGGCACCAGAGGATAGTGCGGGCCGGGTTTGAACAACTACCACTGGATCCAATCATTGTGAAAACATGCAAGGAGACCCTCCGAAAATTTTATGATGACAAGAGGTTCTTTGTAGAAGAAGAAAGTAACTGGCTTCTTCAGGGATGGAAAGGAAGAGTACTTTATGGTCTTTGCACCTGGAAACCAAAGTAGTAACGTGCCTCATTAAATTATGCTATATTTATGCATCATTTCTGTATATAGCAACTTGTATCATTTTTTTTTTTAGAATAAATGCATTGTAGCTTCTATTGTACTGTATTACACCTTAACTTTATATTTAAGAATAATTTTACAGATAGGAATTATACTGATTGGTAGAAACATTCTTTTAATTGAACTTGTTTCAGGAAAGCTGGAGTTCAATTTGATATGGAAAATGATTTTAGTCCTATGCCTGTTTATCATGACCATAAATTTTAATTGATGCATGCAAATTGTGATACATCAGAAGATTTAAGCACAAATTTGTATTTTTTATTCATTAAGTGTGAAATATATACAATTTATTATATTCGGTATGATTTATATATCAATTTAAAAATAAAAAGTTATTTACTTTTTTTTATCATTTAGTAAATTAGAATCCATGCCAACGCATTAAAGTTACCAGACCTCGCTTCATGACTATATAACTATCGTATTTATAATTTAATAAGTAATAAATTGTTAATGAGATGACAATATCCAAATTTTGTATTTGAGACAGTTATATCGCCCAAATTATCTTTCCATTATCTCTTTTTTTCTTAATTCGTGTAGGACGTAGACAATTAGAAAATTATTCTCAAATTATATTTCTATACTTTACCTCGTCTCCTTCTCTACGAAGAATCTTCTAAAAAAATAATAAAGTATATTTATATTTTTTTAGTGGCTTAGTCCTATTGAAAGTCAGGCCGGATTAATTGTTCATTACTATTCGATTTTTTTTTTTTCTTTTTCGTACCTTTCAACGATTCGACGTGATACTATTTAAGTGTTGTGATTTCATTTTGTTAAAGAATACAATTTCAAACTTTTTCGGGTAATTTTTTTTCGAATTGAGTTGTGATCTTTGATTTATCCCTTTGGTGTTATAGAACTTATATTTTATTCTAATTTAACGACTCCATCACTGTTTTGGTTTTTGTACTGCATTCAAGGAAAATGGTGGCGCAATGATCAAATTTAAATATAGTTTAAATTTAATGAATTGGATCAGTGATAAATCAAAATTCGGTAAGTAGGTAGTTTGTTAATTACTGACATCGCCCTTCTATCTTCATTTTAACAAGCAAGCTTGCTAACCACATGAACAGATGGAAATACAAATGTCAAAACTTGAAATAATCCAAGAAATCTAATAGGAATATTATATTTACCTCCAAACTATTTTACTTCTTTTAAAAAAAAAATGAATAAGCAAGTATGTATTATGAAATAGCTAAATGTGACTTGGTGTACGTAATACTCAAGTATGCATTAAACAACTTATTGTAGTAAGTTACACTCACAAAATCTGAAATAGTTTTCTGTTTATATGCAAGAAATTCTTAAACGGAAAAAATAATTACTATCCAATTATAGATGAATATTCAACAAAAGCTTCAAACATAACTAGTAGGGACGAAACAAGAAAATTTGTAGGGATGAAACTAGAAAATTGAGATTGAGAGGCTGAATAAGATATTGTAGTAAAATTATTTTATAATGGGTAAAGAAACCCATCATAGCCAAACAATATATGTGTGACAAGCAAAGAGGGGATTTAAGTCATCTTAATGCACTAAACGAAAGTGTTTTATGATGGAGTAAATTAAGTGAAATAAAATTAAAACACAAGTATAGATGTTTTATGCATCATTTTTTTTTTCTTAACTTTTGTTTCTTACTACTTTACTTGATGATACTAGAACATTTTGGTATTTTTTCAATATTACATCTACTACTACAATCAAACACTAACACTTAAAGAGATTTAGTTTATTACAAACTTTACTTCACTTATAAAATATAAGGATGAAAATATAAGATTGCTACCATTTAGGTATGTCTAAGAATGTAAAAAAGTTACATTGTGACCGAATACGTAACTATACAACACATTATGTATGTCGGTTATGTGCCGTGACCAGTGGCGGAACATAGTAGACCCCAGAGGGTGCTAAGCCACCCTTTCATTTATTTATTTTTTAATCAAGTATATAGAAATTCAAGTAAATTTTATTTTTTGTACATAGTAGCTCCCCTATGTAATATTACAAATTTATAGGGTCTTAAGAATAAATATTGAAGAGTAAAAACTTGAAACTTCTAACCGCTTTTTTATTTCCATTTGCATTCTTGACTTCTCGATTTCTGCACCATCAATATTAAAAAGGGTAATTATATCTTCCCCCATCTATCCATCCCCCATTTCATCCCCCAACTAACTAACTACCTTTTCTAACTATAATTCAAAATTCTAACTACCTAATGACCCTACAAATTAATTACTCAATTTTCTCCATTTATTTCTTTCCTCTTTCTCCCTCCCTCTCCCACCTCTCCCACTTCTCCCTCTCCACCTCCGCCTCCACCTCCGCCCGCCTCTCCCACCTCTCCCACCTCTCCCTCTCGGCCTCCCTCTCCCACCTCTCCCTCTCGGCCTCCCTCTCCCACCTCCACCTCCGTCTGTCACCTCCGTCTCCCACCTCCCACCTCCGCCTCCTCTCTCTCCCACCTCCGCCTTCGCCGGAGTAGATCCATCACTGTCGACCGCCGGGTCAGATCCGAGTTATTTGCAAAGAACAAAGCTTCATTAATGGTGAATTAGAACAGTGCGTACTAAGTACATATGGATGAATACTTAATGTTTTAGAGATGCATACTTCAACGTTTATGGATGAATACTTAATATCTTAGGCATAAATACTTTAACTTATATGTATATGTATGAATACTTGATATCTTATGGATGCATACTTTTTATTTGTTTAGTATGCACATATATTTGTAATACTCTTGGTACATTAACTATTTACACTTACACGATGAGGATGAATACTTGCTTAATGCGGGATGAATACTTGTATGACGAGGTGTGAATACTTGTGCAACGGACAACTCGAAAGTATGTCATCATGGATCTCATTTGAAAGAGAAAATTGTGTAGAAGACATTTGTAGTTTTAGATTTGCAAAATTCCTCACAGATCGTCAGAAATATTGGTTAGATTGAACGGAGAAAAAAAAACCCATCTCTAAAAACGTGTAATACTTTTGGTACATTAACTATTTACACTTACACGATGAGGATGAATACTTGCTTAATGCGGGATGAATACTTGCATGACGAGGTGTGAATACTTGTGCAACGGACAACTCAAAAGTATGTCATCATGGATCTCATTTGAAAGAGAAAATTGTGTAGAAGACATTCGTGATTTTAGATTTGCAAAATTCCTCACAGATCGTCAGAAATATTGGTTAGATTAAACGGAGAAAAAAAAACCCATCTCTAAAAACGTGTAAAAGATGAGTGATTGATGTGTCCAAATATGCTTCTATTGCAAAGATGAATATATTTATATAGATGGATGAATGCTAGTTGTGTTACAGATGAATACATTTTTTGCAAATTTCTAAAATGAGCTGAAGGTAGTTAGAAGTCCCCCACTTAATTAATGCGCTGACGGTTATGCGGTCCCCCACTTAATTAATGCTCTGACAGTTGTGCGGTCCCCCACACATGTTGTTTGTCCCCTACTTTCTTGTTGTAATATATCCAAATATGTTTCTATTACAAATGTGAATACCTTCATATAGATGGATGAATACTAGTTGTGCTACATATGAATACTTCTGCAAATTCCTAAAGTACACTGACAGTTATAAATTCTAACTAACTAACTACTTTAATTAATGCAACTGATGGGGGATGAAACGGGAGATTGTTCACGGGGGAGAGCTAGGCGGACCCTATTAAAAAATAGGAAACTTCTTGCTTTTGAAATTTGGAAAGTTCAACATATATAAAAAAAAGAAAAAAGAAAAAGAAAATATCATTAAATGATTGAAAGAAAGAAATCTCACTTAGCATCTCCAATTCACCAAAAAAAACAAATTAATCAAATTCTAGAAGAGTGGCGAAATCCCACAAAGCGCATCTACAGAAATTCAGAAAACAAAGTTAAAAAGAGCTGCGAAATTCAATTTTAATTGAAGTTTGTATTTGTTTGTCTCAATTTTAATTCAGAAAACTTCTTCCTGTCTCAACTCCTACTACAGAACGAGTTTCTCGTTCTTTTAGCCATGAAGTTCGTTAAAACTACGCTTCAAAATAAGATGGGTGACGAATTTCTCAGAGACTACATGTTTTTTTATATTGAGAAGGAATTAGCTAATAAGATTACTTCAGATGATATTATTGTTGAATTTGATTTGTAGGAAATCATAGGTCGAAATTTAAATAATATATGAATTTCATGTTTTTAATTTAGTTTTGATAGACATGGTATTTTATTGGTGCTAGTTATTTATTGTATCTTTTTATGAACTCAAATAGTGAAAGATTTTGTGTTATAAAAAAATTTATTTTCTATTATTTTTTAAAATGATGTTTAGCCTCCCTATATCTAAATCCTGGTTCCGCCTCTGGTCGTGACGTGATCATTTTTCACAAAAGTGGCACGACACAATATGACACGTGAACTGGTCTGGTCACATTACATGGTCACGCGAATCATGTATGACTACGACTGTTAGATCTTGATTGAATGGTGAATTTTAATTAAACTAACTTAAATTACTTAAAAAAAAGTAATCAAACGTGACATAAAGTGAACAACGTGACCAACTACATTTGGATGCGGCACATGCAGTCACCGCGTGATTAACGTGTTATGATTGTCCCTCCAAATTTTATCACAACTAAACATGTAAAATTTTGACTTAATTACCACACAACACGTAACTCAAATCACAAAGTGACTAATCATACTATAATTAGTCACGGCAAAACACAAATTTACATCCTATCTCTAGTTATTGAATCAAATTGATCCATAAAATTCGGGTTAATTTGTTGCTGTAGAGGCTTTTGGAGGCCCACGTAATGAATTAAAAGCCTTCAATAATATTTACATTACGCCCAAAATTGATAATTGATGAGCCCAAAATTGTTCCGTTTACGCTGCTGTGTACTTTGTCCATCTTCCCTGTTCTCACTTCGCATGGTCGCTGTTTCCTGTTCTAAGAACATCTGTATGAATTCAGACCGAAATTTTTTTAGTTGACACGCCTCAAAAATTAAATTAAATGAATACCATTTGTTTGGCCATTTTTTTAATACTATCACCCTCGTTAATCCAGCTCGCGCATCAAATAGGTTGGTGCGCGGACTGAATTGGCGCACTAGTTGACTGAAATTATAAGTTTATGAGCCCCATCTTTATTGTTTTATAATTTTTTAACAAATAGAAAGAGGAGAGAGAAGGTAATAAGGTCCGCCTCCAAATTTCAATAAGATTCAAAGGAGGAGAGAGAAGGTAATATGGTATTAATTTATAAGTTTATGAGGCCCACTTTTATTGTTTTATAATTTTTCAACAAATAGAGAGAGGAGAGAGAAGGTAATAGGGCCTGCCTCCAAATTTTAATAAGATTCAAAGGAGGAGATGCTGCATTATCTGGGTGATCCAACCCAATTAGCGCACCTGATGCGCCAACTCAGTCCGCGCATCTACTTATTTGGTGCTCGAACTGAGTTAGCGAGGGTGGTAGGATTGAAAATAAGGCCCAGAGGTGGTATTCATTTAATATTTAATTTGATTTTTGAGGTGTCAACTAAAAAAATTTCGGGAATTCAGATCCACCGCGGTACCGGTCCGTGTAGAATGAGATCTTAGTCGTCTGTACTATCATGGCACGAATCTCTAAGTGGACTCCTAGGCCCTGAAGACCTGAACTGAAGAGGATACTCACTGTGTCGGCCGTCGGGCTTACGGTTGAAATTTCAAAGTCTTTTGAAAACCTTCATTAAATGAAACTAAATGAAAGCTTTTTCTAATGAACCATCCATCCTCCTCTCTCTCGAATCCTCCCTTCGCTGCCAAAACCCACTTCTAAAAGAACCCATTTTAACTTTACCTTTCTCTTCGCTGCTAAAAACCTAAAACCCACTATTTTAGACCTCCACCACCTGTCGATCTCGTCCCGATCTCCTGCGACTTGTTCTAAGAGCACGACCTTGTAAACTGCGCCGTGACTGCCTCATCCAATTTTACAAGTCATAAGGGCTGAAGGGCCTCGGCATTTCTCTACTTGTTCTAGGATCCCTGCAGGTCATTAGTTCATACATGCATTCAGGCTGATAAATGTTGGTATCAGTCAGGATTAACCCATCATGCATCACATGTACTTGCATGCATATGAACTCTTAATGGCACCAGTAAAGACCATATGGCCGGGTTGTTAATACCTTTGTTTGTACAATTGTTTGTGTTGAGGGAAATCGAGTACCAGAGAGCAAAATCAACCACAAAGAGAGAAATTGAGAGAGAAATCAAAGCAATCGAACACAAGATATTTTACGTGGGAAACCCTCGAAGGGGAGAAAACCCACGGCCGTCGCCAAATCGCGCAAATCCACTATTTTTATTTGAGTTCAGTTACAACAACACATATAACAGGGAGATCGCAAATGTATATAAAAAGGAAAAACAAGCCAACAGCAAAAGGCCTAAACAGAGATCAATCTGGGCCGTACATACAGATCACAAATTTGGCTAATCTGGGCCGTCGGATAAAAGGATTCATATGCAATTGACTTTTCGAAAATAATTTTCGCCGGATCGTAACCTCAGACACCGCTCGCAGGGGGCTGCCGCCCCCCTGCCACCCCCCGTATAATCCTAGAATCAGGCCCACATACATGTTTGTTTGTGTGTTCAAGAAAGACATTGTTATAGATGATCAATTTTTGGGGTTATAACATGTGCTTAATACCTTACTCTTAAATATCCATTTCTAGTTGCATATATATGAATTAATTTATGTACTATGATATAGAAAGGGCTACATACATATTGAGTTTCTAATATTCCTATGACATCTGTATTGATTTCATTTCAATTTCATTGATGTAGATACTCTAACCCCTCTCATCCATCACCATTCGTTGAGGTTAAATGGATTTCACCGAGCTTCGACGGTCGGAGCGGATCCGGAACATGAACAAACCCATGCTCCCTCAGACGAAGAGAGAAGGTTAGGGTTTGCCCCCCATTCACACCTAGCTCCCCCCTTTCCCTTTTCCCTTTTTCATTGTTTATATGAAATGTTAGAAGCATTTTTAAGTGCTTTTGAAGCACTCGTGCCAAATATATTTTGATAAATTAGCATCAGAACCCCTTTACTTGGTGCCAACAAAATTACATTGATGATTGTCTTTTCACAATAAGAATATTTGACAATAAAATTAACTAAAAGTCAATAGCATAGTTTTTGTGTTGCCTAAATAAAGGAAAAGAAGGAATTCTCGGGCCAACTTTCAAATACTCACTTTTTTTAAATAATTTATTTATTGTCCAATTATACAGATTTTGATATGTCTATCTGATCAAGGGTAGTTTTGCAATTACACAAATATGAGGCAACTGAATCTGTTCTTATAAATTCTGATACACTTTTTTTAAATCATTTTTATCTTTTGCAGGGGCAAGGGGCCCTGCCTCAGTTTGGCACAAGAGGAAGAACCTCTCACCGTTCAGCAAACTTCCAGATGTGTTGGTGACGGAGATCCTCTCTCGGCTGCCACCTAAACCCTTCTTTCGTTGCAGAAGCGTCTGCAAAACCTGGCTCTCCCTCTCCTCTGATTCTGTTCGCCTCAACAAACAATTGAAACCGACTATGAGCGGTTTTTTCTACAACAAGGGTCAATTTGGTGTCCGCTTTGTGAACTTATCACGTGGCATCAACAAGGTGGAGGTTAATGGCAAGATCAGTAGTACCATATCATGTCGCGGCCGTTTTAATATATTAGATTGCTGTAACGGACTTCTTCTTGTCAAAACCCCTAACAAGAAATTATCACCGGATGCATATAACGTACATGTATATAACCCGGCAACCCGGACTCTTTTCATCTTGTGGTCATTGGATTTTGACCCTGAACTACGAGTGAATGAAGCTTTCATTAGCCTTTGATCCTCAAGTGTTCCATCAGTTTCATGTAATTAGATTCACAAGCGGATCTAATGTCAAAAATAACTTCCTTGACATTTTCTCGTATGAGAAAGGTAAGTGCAAAAGCCACAAAAACTTGGTGTCTGATGTGAAAATCAGGTATTATTCCAAGGGCACTTTTACTGACGGGAGGATCCATCGCTTAACACTCAAGGTGAAATCCTGAGCGTTGATCCAAACAATTGCTCCTATGAAGTTATCCGCCCGCCAAATCTGGAAAACTGTGCTCTGACTAAAATCGGACAGTCGCGAGGGGTCTTACAGTGTATGTCTGTGTTTCGCGATAAAAGGCTTTTTGTTTGGGTACTTGAGAGCTACACTAGGCAGGAGTGGACCTTAAACTACCAATTGAGCCTTGATGCAATGTATCCAGGTCCAATACATAATTTTAATGACTTTTGTATCCATCGCATCCAATACTCACGGCATTTTGCATTTCATCCTGATAAAGATGTTCTCTTCATGCCTAAGGGAAGAATAAGTTTTGTGTCACTTGATTTGAGCACGGGCAAAGAAGATAAGGTTTATAGTCTGGGCAACAATAGAGAGAGTAGAAAGAGTTGTTGGGTTTACATGCCTTGTTACTTGGTATGAGTTGTTGATCTTCAGAGAGATCATTTGTTGTAATGATGAATCTTTCTGTACCTTGACATGTCTAGAGAACATGATTTGGGTTCCGTAACTCTTCTTTAAAATGTGTAATTTGTTTTTCTACTGTCTGTGATTTTTATGCTACTTTATAGTTCTTATTTGACTTGACTGGTATATTGGTAATCGTGAATATATTGATGGTGTAAATTAATTGTATAGATTCGCGGGGACAGTGAAAATCTCAGTTGGGTCAGACAAACAATTGGAGACTTTCAATCTTTTTTATTTCATTGCAAAGGGTGTATTGTTAATTGGCATAATCAGATCAGTGGATCCACAAAAACTTGAACTGCACCGACAAATACAACCAACATTAAAACATATCATTGTTGTACAGTCAGAAATGTTGGTTTGGTTATATGGTAACCTTATGTTCTAGCATTATAAATTTTATTCACGCAAGTTGTTCTTAAACATAAATTCTTAGTTTAAAGAGTGCTAACATAGTGCAATTCTGCTATTCATAAAAATTTAATAATAACAGAAGAATGAAAAAGGGAGAATTATATCATTCTTAAACTAGTTTATTTTATTGCTAAAAATATTAAATACTATTCCGAATAATATTTCGTTGTCGCTTTTATTGTCATTCTTTCACTATAATTCAATTACTTTTCTAAAACTATTTCATACATGAGTATGGCTAATTTGCTGCTGGCAGCATTTCGGCCAAGTGCTGCCAGCAGCAAATCTGCCATTCTAATGTTCAAATGACCGATCCGAACCGTTCAACATGTTCTAAATATTGAAATGTGCTTGGAGACCAAATTTTACATTTTTTGGAATTTTTTTTACTATTTATTAAGCCACTTTGAAAATTCCAGATCATATGGTCCAGACTGTTTTTACTGTTATCCGGATCTGGAATTTTCAAAGTGGCTTAATAAATAGTAAAAAAATTCCAAAAAATGTAAAATTTGGTCTCCAAGCACATTTCAATATTTAGAACATGTTGAACGGTTCGGATCGGTTATTTGAATATCAGAATGGCAGATTTGCTGCTGGCAGCACTTGGCCGAAATGCTGCCAGCAGCAAATTAGCCATACTCTTCATACATTGTCAGGCGAGTCCTTGTAAATTATTTTTTCGTCCCTGGATCAAAACATATCATTATACAATGAGTAGATTCATCAATTTTATTCTTGCCTTTAAAAGTGCAAAACATGCCTTGAGAAACAAATGGAAAAAAAAGAAGATAAATTTTAAGAAATCTCTATTTTTCTAATTAAACTTTATAAAGCACAAAACCCAACTATAGGAATTGTGAATAATTTATATTCGAGAAAAAAAAAAAAGCCTCTGAGAAGTGTAAACACATGCCTATGATAATATGAAAAACAAAATAGATGAGTGAAGCTATGTTACTATGTATAGCACATATGGATCGTACTTCTTCAAAACCTTTATCCTCAAATAAGTTGGGATAAATTAGAAATGAAACCCAACCAAAATAAGAAACACAGGGAGGTCAACCATTCTAGTACTACTCATGCTCAATTCGTGAGGGTTTCATTTCTATAAAGAGGTTGTTTATTTATTGCTGGCTTGCCAAGTCTATAACGAACCCTCCTTTTTTCTGGCTTGAAACAGGTTGTGTAGAAACTACACAGACGAAGTAACACATTTGGATCGTAATTAATCAATATTGATCTGGACCATACAACATGATTTTCATATGAGAATGTGTTTGCGGACCAAATTTTATATTTTTTAGAATTTTTTTACTATTTATTTAGATAGGTCAAAAACAACTACTTTTGAATGGTCTACAATCTTTTGATCAAGTGATTCCTACATTTTTATATGGAGATCATATTGAACAATTTAGATAAACTATTTGGACTTTGAAGATAAATACATTAATATATAATACATAGAAATATGCGCTATGCATAGTACCGTAGCCTCATTCCAAAATAAATTGTAAGAACCCTTAATTAACTTTAAGAAACATGAAACTTTAACTATAAGAAAGCCTGCATTAAGGAATGCTAACAACATTATGAAACAGGGATAAACGAGATTCTTCAAGGCTAACAAAAGAGCATATTATTCATCCCCATTATATCCTTCCTACGAAATTTCAAAAAATTTGGTCTGGCTTTTATTTGTATTTCTTCTTGCAAGTCTGGTTTTTTTTTTTTTCTAAAGATGCACTTGGTTGCAAGGTTCTAAACAGTAAAATTTCAGGCCCGAAAACCTGAGGAAAAAAAAAACAGTGCTCTACCGTGTTCTGCACTTGAGAGTACGTCCGATGCCCATCGGACCTACTTTGGTTTGATGGGTTTAATCACCGTCAATTTGCTTTATTTGTGCGGAACGCTTTAAACTTCGTGCTTGTCTGTTTCAATTTTTTCGTGTGCACAAATCTTAAATTAGATCGGACAGTCATCATGCTCGTTGAACCTAAAAGTAGGTCCGATGGGCATCGGACCTACTCCGTTCTGACCTAAAAACAATCGACCTGTACAGTAGTCTAGAATCCTACGCCAGATCTTGTGCACCAAATAAATCATGTGTTTCCCACAACTCCAGATGTGTTTCAGTTCCTGACAAGTCATTAGTACTGGCAATGTTCTCCTCAATTGCTTGAACCTCCTCTGTAACAACAGTACCAGTACTAACAAGTTCTTCCTTTTTCGGCCGACCTCTAGGTCTAAGCGGAGTTACATCTACCATCTCTTCCATTGACGAGACGGGACCACCATTTAACCCGGTTTCATCCAGCGTAGGCATCTCTCTCACATGTGACAAAATCTTACTCATGTGCCGTTGTGCATAACTAAATCTCTCTTTATTCACCGATGACTATTGTATTAGGAGCCTAGGGGTGCTTAGTCACCCCCAATGATTTCAAAATTTTAATCATGTATATTGAAATATAATTGAATTTTCATTTTTCTTTTTCTTTTAAGTTTTTGTATAGTTTAACCCCCTCATGAAATGCTAGATGTGTGTTTGTAGTCTAGTAGTTAGAATTTCATTTAGTAGTTGCGGAGACTTGGTTCAAATCCCAGTTACTACACATTATATATTTCACATATTATGCATTTTAAATTTCAGCGCCCCCCACAACTCCACACCCAATCTAAATTTTCTAGTTCTGCCCCTGTTAGTCTCAGTGGACAAGATTTCTAATCAACTCAACCAAAAATATTATCATAAAAGAGGGAGATTAAACCAACTAAAAGATTTACAAAACCAGAAGTTGTGATCATAAATCAGATTTCTTCTACATACTATAGTAGCAATTAGGACCAATGACAGTTAGATTAGATTATATTTTATTTTTCTTTTTGAGTGTCTCATTTCATTTTACAAGTCATGTCTTGTACTTGTGTCTTGTACTCAATTGATCGTAGTTCAATTTATTTATGGAGAAATAAATCAATTGCACCTTGAGACTACTCATTTTGTTCAGAATACTTTTCTAGAAGGTAACGTAACTTGCGACTAACAGCTGCACACAGGTAATAATTCAGATAGATCCCAACTGATTCCATTGGCACATAAGGCTTGCCATTGCAAGGTTGTATCACCCCTCCAAGGTTCTTATAACAGCCTAGAGGCCAAGTAAACCATGCACCATATTTGAAATTGCCATCGATTTTCGGCGTGCTTCCTATAGACGACGGCCACTCACCTAAAAGAACCAAAGAACTTTCAAGCTGGAAGCTTACATGAAAAAAACCCTTCAACATGTATAAGAAAAGGGTAAAACGAAAGAAAAATTAATAGAACCCGCACCATCAAAGTACAGACTGATTCCTATAAAAGCAAATCCCCAACTCAGCTTCTTCTTCCTCCTAGTATTGATAACCACCTGTTTATAAATAATCATTGATTAAGAAACAGAATTAGGCCACCCTTTTGTGTCGAAATGAAACCAATCTTTACATCGGAACCATATGTTCTGGTCCTTTAATTTGGGTGCCAGCACTTGGTGAACTGTAACAGCAGGAAACATATTAAAAAGAGAAAATAGACAATAGATTCCAAATTCTATCAAAGTACATCACTCACTTTACCAGGTGATAGTACCCGCGCACTGAAGTTGCGTGGATTGCCTCGAATGTAGTCTTGGTCAAGAGAAGATAGCAACTCCTAAAATAATTTAATTTTTGACAGTCCATTTAACAGTGAAGGAATATTAGAGAGTATGGAAAGTTCAAAAGTATACTAAGATAAGCAGCAGTCATGCATACCTTTATATTGTTACATCCAAGCGACCTAAGGTTATCATCAAACCTAAATTTTGCCTGAAGCAAATTAAACAAATGGTGCATTCAAGAAACTAATTACAAATAGATACATTTATAAAGATGGCCAAGGCATGGACATTAAGACATTAACGAATTGAGATTGCATACATGTAAGAATGATCTGACAGAAGGCACAATCTCTGTTCTGTAGTCACCAACACAGAGGTCCCAGAGGTTGCGCTTTACGCCATCTATTCGAACAAGTGCTTCCAGAATTTTCTTGTCTTGCCAATCAATCTGAAAGGAGAAACAAGAATCATGAGAAAGAGATGAGGTCAAGAAAAGAGGTAAAGAAGAGAGGCAAGAGGGAACAATAATAGCAAACCTTGGAAATGAGATTGTCCCTCATGTTTACAAAAGTGTTTTGCACAGAGTAGTTGCTTAAAGGACCATAGCTTTGATTATGAGCTTGACAAAAAAGTTGAGAGAGAAATCGGAATTGCAATTGGTGGGTGGTGCTAGTACGCCGTTCCATAATAGAAAGCTTGTGGAGCCAGCACACAAGAAGTGTGAGGGGTTGGCCTCCATTAAACAACATGAGACTGAGGGCATTCACAATCTCCAAATGCATCATGTACTCGCATTTGGTACGGAAAAGGCACCTCAAGTCACAGAGTTCAGAATGAAGACCACCAACAATTTCCATGTATTTTTTACGCTTTGCCTGACCAAGTTCCTCCTTTTCGTTGGCTGATGGTATTTGATCGAATAACTTTGTCGAATCCACGAGAAAATAACGATACATATGATCAAGAGTGATGGAGTCCTCCAAGCCTCGCTCACTCTTTACCTCATCTTGTCTTAAATCTTCTACCTCATCCTGATAGGCTTGTTTGGGTATCAACCAATACTCATTATGAGCAAGGCCAAACTGGTGCTTGTCCTCCAAATGCACCATATGGGATTCTCGATCTATGAAAGTCTTGTCACAGCTATAACACAGCCAGTACTTCCATGTTTTATTAAGCCTAAACCGCCTTAACCCTTCCAGCACGCTCTCAAGTCCAACAGAGCTCGGGTCCTTTGCACAGTGCCGCAGGATGTCAGAGATAGCCATCCAAAAGAAAGGCCCAGTGTCTGCGGTCTTCCCTGTTGCACTCACACTCAAGGTTGAATCCAAACCACACAAGACTGGGTCTTCCCTCCAAGGTTTGTCACCAAGTTCCGGATCAAGTTTGGATTCCGTCTCAGGTTCGCTATTGGTACTAGATTTGGAACCATCTTCACAATCAGAATTTTCTCCAGATCCACTCTCATCACTGTTGTCACTTATGTCGAAATAGGATTCATCGGTGTCATAGTCAGACCCGTATTCAGATTTTCTCTCGTCACTACTGACCTTCCGTTCAGCGTTCTCTTCTTGATGTGATATCATTGGGCATTGCTGCATTAAAGAAAATAATAGCTGACGTAAAGCACCACCCAACAATAATTCTAGCCTGGTACTTCCACATAAAAATGTTGCATTTATCTGACTGAACTCGACTGTACCAGCCATTTATCTACTATGCAACTGTAGATTTAAATGCATGATCATCAATGATTTTTCAATAAGATGGGTTCAGTATTTTGTCAACTATATAGATCTCACCAAGAAAACAAACAATATATTTTGCACTTTATTTGCTGAAACAATGTGCAGCCAACATAAAAAAAGTCAAAATTCATTTCTTGTACAGTCCTTGAGCTTGACCCGATTCAAGAGCTTAAAATATTTTCAGCCCAAGTTCGAATTGATTAAAATAATAAACAGCCAAAAGAAAAGTTAGAATTGGTGTGCTTGAGCCCGACTTATTTGCATCCCCAAAACCTACCAGAGAGGTTTTTCATTGTATATTTTGTTACATCGAATGTCAGGTCCACTAATGACAGATACTGGCAGCGTGTATTCAAGGGTGCCAGGCTATATAATTGTACAAGGATTTCCTAAGCACACAGCAAAACTTAACAAGCAGCTAAGAACTGGCAGCACTTGATTAGATAGTTGTGGGGCTGAATAAGGCTTGACATATATAATTAAAAGAAAAGTGACATATCTGTCAAGTTCATATAGAAGTGAGCAAGTCATCTACAATTTCTCCACATACCGCAACAGGATTTTCTTCATTAAATCTGCGGCATCTCAAGAGAAAATACAATTTCATCTGCAATTGAGTAGGCTCAACATAATAAGTCTTAGTCGCTTCAAGTTTACAAGTGCAGATACAGAAAGAAACAAAACACACATGGAGAAGAAAGCATGTCAACAATCTCGAAATTAATTTGCATACCCGTAAAGAAGATTGCACAAGTAGTAAAAAATTCATGCGAAAGTCAACGGCACATAGACGACGGAGCTGAGATTCCAAGCACCGCAATTCATTGACAAGTTGAAGATGGTACAGCTCCCTCTAGAAACACAAAGTAGTTTAGTGGATCAACAACAGGAAACAAAGAAATCTATAATTATATGGCAAAATAAAAGACAGTGTGGAATCATAGGATCACAAACCTCAAAGTGAGATTCAATGCAATCAAGTTGGTCAGGGTCTCTAATAACGCAACAGGGCCCCCATAGCAGGTGGCTGATAGAATCAGGACCAAAATTCAACCCGATTGATGACAACTGATGGCCCCATGGAATGTTAAATGGTCCATGGGTTTGATGCTTCAGCTGGCACTTACTGTACCATGGTTGGAGACGGTCAAGAGCAAGGCCAGCCGATCTCATCTGATACAGGATTTTCTGCACATCAGAAAAGATCACAGGGGCTTTATTATGGACTATTTTAATTGAGGGAATGGCCGGCGCGCTGCACAAGGATGAGAGTATTGAATCCCCACCATCATAGCGGAGAGAACCATCCTGAAAAGAAACATAAGGCGCATCCACAATTACACTCTTTCTCCAGCTTACATAACCTTCAGCTGAATCCAATGCTCGATTTGCATAGTGCACTGTAGCTTGCTCGACGAGCTGGGTCATCACCTTCACCAGTTCAACAAATCGTGAAAGGCGTCTTTCCTCTAACATACAAAAGGATAGGGGAGAGTGCACCAGAATGCGTTTAAGAAAGCACAAATTGATTCTGCGAGGATGGTCAACAAAAATGTGCTCCGAAGCCAAGGCAGTGAGTGTCATGAAGAATCCATCAGAGATCAATGAAAAATAAGTCTGCTCTTGTTTAGCTAACAAGACCTGGAATCCCTCTTCCAATTCAAGCAAAAGTCTCTTCCGCTCGAGGTCCTCAGAAAACAGCCAATCTAAGGAGTTAAGCCGGTCAGAACCTGCACACACATCAGCCATAGTGACGTGTTCATGGTCTAGACATATTGTCGAGAGCAGATCCAGCGCAGCGTCAACAACAATCGGTTTCCAGACCATCTTACGGAGGGCATCAGCGCACTGTCGCTCCTCGGCCAGATTGTGCCATCGGGGTGACCATGCGACAGGACAAATGTCAGAGAAGTGATCGCGTTTGAGGTGAATGATGAGCGAATCCACATCCTTGAATAAACGCGAGCAAGTTAGGTCGGGACAGACATAGGTCTCCCATGTACCGTGGAGCTTATATAATGTTATTGCATTTTTTAGGAAATCCACCAGCCATGGATCCTGGATAACATCACGCGCGAAATTGAGAAGATCAGTGTCAGACACAGCCAGGAAGTCTTGCTTATCTGCATCAGAAAATCCAAAAACTTTTGTAATGCTCATTACATAAAATATTTTACAAAAAGGTAAATTGCAATAATTATCATGGTAAATACTTGTTGTGCTTTTGGTCATAGTGCTATAACCTGTCCGATATAATTAAAGGCTGATAATACCACATTAATTAGCTTTAGAAGCAGTCAAAATGGTATAAATAAGAACAAATGTAGGTTCCTGATGCTTAACAAGGTCATGCAAAAGTTTTACCGAATACCATTAACTTTTCTTTTTTCCAAGCTCCTATTGATGCCTTACAACAACGAATAAATGTATAATTTAGTTTTAAGTTCGTATATCCGTATCTCCGGAGCTAATTGAAAAAACAACAAAAAAATCGATATCTACTTGAAAAATCAAATCCATACTTGAATCGTTAAGGGACTCCCAGTAGGAGTCGGCCTCCTTTGCAATCCAGGCAGATGTTTCGGGTTGTTTGTACTTGACAAGATTTATACAATGAGGTGACGAATTTAACCCACACTTATCTTCAGGAACTGGTGATGGCCGGTCGACCTCCATCGCTGCTCCCTTTTGAACAAGTCTCTCTCCGTCTCTCTCTCTCTCTCGATCGATACAGTTCGGAGATTAGGATCCGGATAAACTACGGATTAGGGTTAGGGTTTGGTTGCTCTACTTTTGGTCTTTTCTTTTCTGCGGAGTCGAGTCGATTTAAGAATGAGGCGACGCCTTAGAATCCATACGACCATACCTCTTGTGACAATGAGGAAATTGTAATTAGCTACCAGCTACGCATACGCGGATTGAGAAATGACAATCTACACCAGGAGATTTTGGGCCCACAACACCAAACGTAAATATAAAATCAACCCTCGCGCGTTACGTTTGTCAAGTTAGATTTTTCATTTTAAAACAACCCGAATAGAGTTTTTGCTTATAACAAAGAAAAATGTATGGGCTAAGGAATCTTAGTTGGGCTTGGCCTGAAAATTTCACAACCACAGAGTTGTAATAAATCGTTTTAATTTCTTCGTCATTTCATTCCTGTTCAGCTACCGATAGAATTGTGAAATAATCGAGGAATTATAGAATTGAAAATTAATCTTTTTAAAGTCTATTTTAAATATTTTCGATAAAGTCAACAATTGAAATAGTAAAAAAGGATGTCACTAAAAATACATAAATAGTAAAAAATGATTCTTATGACCTTATTGAGTTTTGATCTATGTTGCATGGATACGGATACGTGTATCGTGTCGGATACGATACAGATGCGGCGATATGTCAATTTTAAAAAATCTCGGATATGATACGGGTACTAATATATATTTTATTTTAATTGTTTTATTAATTTAACACTTATATTACATAATTAAATATCAAAATCAACTTAAGTATGTGTTAAATATAAACGTTAATAGTTTTGAAACCAAAAAAAGTGCTATAGTGCAGTGGGAAAGTGATGCGTCACTTAGCTAGTGGATCCCAAGTTCGATTCGTAGTTGGCGCAAAAAAAAAAATTTTGCCATGCGCGGTGCATAGGACCGCGTCCATTCGTGGGGTGCAACATGGTGTTTCGGCCGTATCAGGCCGTTTCAATCCGTATCGGAGCTGTATCAGATGGTTCGAGATACATCACTTCATCCGATACGCCAGCTGGACGAATACTCTGGACGAATCAGTCTCTTCATCGAAGCCTATAAATAGAGACGGCGCATTGGAGACCGAAAGAGAGCCTCTACTTCAAAATTAACCATATCATTCTCACATTATAATAAATTTAATGTACGATGTATCTAAATAATAGTAATAATAGTAATAATAATAATAATAATAATACCTTAAGAATTATAGTTTTGGATTTCAACAAATTCTTCATAAAAAAGAGATATATTGATTAAGTCTTGATTAGTCATAGAAATTAAGTACACTGACAAATCATATCTATAATCTATTTAAAAGAGTACTTATTTCATAATTCGGTGTATTAGACGACTGGGACGCATTGAGATTTGTGTCATCACTTACTGACATTTATCAAGATGATCATCTGTACGAAACTGACGACCATGAGCATGAATACGCTGCAAAACTTGCACTCTACAGAAGATAAGCATCTCACAATTGACGCAATATATCAGAATATGTTTTGGATAAATATAATAAAGATGTGTCGGGTAATTTCTCTCTAAATTTTAACATAAACAAACTGAGGCGCACAAATACCTGGTTCTTAAGCATAAGAGCAAAGACTATAGTATAGAAGGAAAAATCGGAATCGGAATTGGGATCGGTCTTTTGACTGTGGAATTGGAATTGGGTGAATCGGTCGGAATCGGCCGAATTGGATCGGAAACTCAGACTTTTTTGTCAGAAGCTTGTTTTATACTAAAAGTAGAGAAAAATTGATAAAAAAATAATTTGTCAAGTTAGACAAATAATTACAATCAAATAATCCACTAATACAATATAATACAAGCATTTCAACACTTATATTTACATGTAGTTATGTATTCTAGCAACAAAAGATAACATAGTGTAGTGGTAGTTGGCTGCCTTATAATTAAGAGTATCTACATCCCTAAAACTCTTAGAGTTTCTAAATAAACTGTTAACTGTTTTTAAGAAATTATAGACTCTGGAGTTTTAAATGTTCACATCTCTGAAACTAATTTTAGAGTTTCTAATAAATCACATCATCAGTAAATTAAAATTAATAAGTCATATCAGCAGTAAATTAAACTAATTTTAGCGAATACAGGCCAATTGTTTTGCCACGTCAAAGTTTATAAGCGATTTCTTAATAAGAAATTATTGAGCAAAGTTGCTAAATAAAAAATCCATCTACATCTCTAAAACTGGTTTAGCAACTGCCACGTCAGATTAGAAACTCTAATAGTTTCAGGGATGCAGATGCTCTAAGAGGTCCTTGGTTCGAGTCACGATGGAGGGAAAAAAACTTGGAGAGTGATATTTGTGCGTTTCGGCCGATGGTATGCCTGGAATCAAACCATTTCGTTCGAAATTTGACTGGAATCCGACCGTTTTGGACAAAATCAGACGAAAAATTCACATACTGTGTAACTCAGCCTGAAATTGAATCGGTACAGTCCGATTCCGATCCGGAACAACCGATTTTTTCTTTTGGGAATGTACTACAGATTGAGAACACAAAAGGCCCTTCGGTTTGATTAGAGAAGTTTTGGATCCACAGGAGTTCCATTTTCATGACAGCAGAGTGCTAGAAGCAGTAACCGGCAAACCACAATCACAAAATACATGATGATAAATCCTGGAGCAATTTTCCTGATTATAACTGAAAGTGACATCTTTGGATATCTTACAAGATCATGAGAGTCAGGTCTTAAAAGAATGCTTGGCATTTTCCCTCTAATCAATCTAATCCAATTCCAATAAATAAAGAAATAATTGTCAGAGATACAAGACAGTGCGGGGCTAAGAAACGGTGGAAAACTCAAAATCAGCGCCAATAGTCAAGTGTGATAGAGTTATTGTTCTAGAATAAATGTTTATTTTATGTTTTTAGATGTGAATTTTTTTTTCTCTATTTAATCTCGCTCATATTTACGATGATCTGTGAAAATTTTTGCCAATATAAAACCACGAACGTCTTCTATGTCATTTTCTTTTTTCAAATGAGATTCATGATAAAGTACTTTTGAGTTCTTCGTTGCGCAAAATTTATACCTCGTTGTGCAAGTGGAAATCGAGAAAATCATGGAACTCATTTGAACGGAGGAAAATAAAATTCACCTGTGAAAACATGTAAAAGATGAGTGAGTGACGAGAGAGAAAGAAAAATAGTTGTTATATCTAGGTTTTTTAAAGACTTGGTACGTTAGGTATTAATATTTAATATGTTTGTGTAGCAGGCCAGTTGTAAATTCCTTGATGACCTTGTAAAAGATGGTACAACTAAAGTAGTTAGAGTCGGTCTCAGGTAGTTAAACTTTTAGAAAATATTTAGAATATTTTGTTGGAAGAACTATTATCATGTTCTTAAAAAAAATTCCAGCCTTGTCAAGAATTTCACTAAATATCTTTATTATATATTTCAACTAGGACATTAAATTAGATTTGAATTCAGATTGGTCAAAATAAAAATCTGTTACATAATAAAGAAATCAAAGTTAGTTGCATAGAAAAAAATAAAATTTATCATTACTTTATTCATTTCTCTCGTCCTCATTATTTCAACTCTACAATTCAAATAATATTTTCACTCATTCAAATAACATACAATTAACATTATTCTCACACTAATTCAAAACACTAACTTTTTGCTATATTCATCTACTAAATAAAATTGAATATATCCATATTCTAATTCTTGCAAGACTCCGAACGAAGTCTAGATGCTTTGTTTTCAGTTCGAATTTGGATATTTACATATGTTTGGTGCATAATCTCTCTAATAAGGCCCATTGGGCTTAGAATTCAGGATCAATATGCTACTTAACCATCTCCATTTATTTCATGGATCCGAGAATCCTTTAGTTTTCACTTTTCAGTCCGCAAAGCCTATTGAGAGACTGGACAAAGGTAATTGACCATTTCTGCACCAAGCCACCAACTATATTTTTTATTATTTATTTTTGCCTATTGTGATTTGTTTTAGCGTCATCAATGATCAAATTCAATGTCTCTCAGTCAGTATAAATTGTATGTCCCCTCTCCCAAATACTCCCCAATTTGCCAATTAAACTCTTTCTTCTCTTCATCATCACCTAATTAATCATGTCACAAGAGGTAGTTTGTGTTGATTTCTGGGCAATGGGTTTGGGATGAGGGTGAGAATTGCACTCAGAGAGAAAGGAGTGCAATTTGAGTTCAAGGAAGAGGACTTGCAGGTAAAAGAGCGCAGCAAACTGGTATTAGAGATGAACCCGGCGTACCAGTCTACACCAATACTTATCCATCACGGCAACCCGGTGATTGGTTCAATCAACATAGTAGAGTACATAGATGAGGCATGGAAAGAGGGGCCTGCTTTGTTACCAGCTGATCCTTTGGACAGAGCCAAAGCTAGATTTTGGGCAGGCTACATAGACAATATGGTAAATATGTTTTTATCAACTATCACAATTATATATATATATATATTTTTTTTTTTTTTTTTTGAGAAAGAATAGGAGTCATGCTTCCATTTTTATATTATCTGCAATTGGTTACATTGTTTAAGTGGGGTTTTGAGATCACAATTATATCTTGTCCAATTGGTTTGTACCAATTAATAACAACAACAATTAGTATTTCATTGGTAAGTGTTAACTTATAAAAATCAATATTTCCAATTACTAATATTTATTTTTCCCTCTTTTCCTAAATAATCACATGTTTCTGAGTTCGCCCACAATTCTAATCAAGGCCAAATTTTACTTTTATATCACAAAAACATTTTTGTTAAAATAAAACATGATTCAATGATGCAGCTATTTAGCACGCAAACAAAATTCTTAAAAAGCAAAGGAGATGACAAGGAAGAATCAAAGGCAGAGCTCATTGCAAACTTGAAGCAACTTGAACAAGTTTTAGACGACAACAAGTACTTTGGAGGAGACCAATTTAATTTTCTAGATATTATGTTGATTCCCATTTCAAGCATGTTCAGTGGTTATGAAGAGCATGGCAATTTCCTAATTGGGGTTGAGTGCCCCAAATTGATGGCTTGGGTGAAGAGATGCAGGGAGAGAGAAAGTGTTTCTAGCACTTTGCCAGATGACAGAGAGATGTATGATTTGCAAAAGATTTGGTATGGCATCGAGTGAATAATTGTAGATCTTGATTTAATATTAATACCAGTGTTTTGATTAACTTCCCAAAAAAATTTTTGATATAAATTCTGTAAAAAGTAAAATAAAGTTTGATCCGATCGGTGTAAATTTTTTATTTCAAAAGTATTTATACATTGATGAGAGTTCAAATACAGAAGTACCAATATTTTTTATGTCTTCACCATACCTCCAGTTTTAATTTTCTAATAACAAAAATTCTAAAATTTATATTCTGAAATAAACAGTAAATTATGATTTATTTTATTTTCTCTACATGCACATAAAAAATATCATTTTTCATTTTTATTTTATATGAATCAATTACTTGAAAAAATTAACATCCATAAATTATCCACATGAGCATATATTTGCACTCTTGGTAACAATTAAAACTAAATTGAAATTTCATAATTTTTTATATCAGATGGAGAAAATGATATAGATCATACCTAATTACTATTTTATTATGACATTTAAATTATTAAAATTTTAAAATGGAGACAATGAACAAACAAAAAGTAGGAATATTTGAACCCTCCTTCTATGTTTTCTAGTAGTGAATATATTACTATAAAAAGAATATATCTTATTATTATTTTTAATTAGAACTTATTTTATGTTATTGATATATTGTTAAAGTATTTAAAAATGCACAACTCTTGGTCTCTTAAAAATAATTTATCTACTCCAAGATTAAAAAAAAAAAAAAGAAGAAGAAGAAAATACTCTAAATTAATTAGCATTTTGTACCGGATACAAATTACTAAATTAGCATTTTGTGGTCATTTAACCCATCTGACTTTAAATATTATAGTACTGACATACTGTTGTCACTCTATACAACATTATATTGGTTTCCTTATTACGCTCCGTATTATTTGTTGAATATTTTCAACGACCTTATATACTCTTAAGCAAAATGACATGATTCGCATTTTTTTTTTGTAGTTATTTGAAAAAAGTCGTGAACAGATCACCTAGCAAGCAAATTACAACCTCCATTTGTACTTAGCACCTCGTAAAATATTTTTCTCATTATTCATATAAAACTATAAAATTCGTAATATATATAAAAGAGGAGGGTTCAAATGCCTTCATTTTTTGTGCCTCCACGATACCTCCATTTTTTAAATATTAATAACTCAAAATTTAAATCATAGACGTCAAAATAAAACCGTTAGATGTGATCTATGTTATTTTTTCTATGTGCTCATAAAAAATTATCACATTTCGGTTTTTTTTTTATGTAAATTAATAAGTTGAAAAATTAACGTCTAGAAATTATCCACATTAGTACTTTTTACAACCTCTTGATGACAACCAAAACAAAGTTGAAATTTCATATTTTTTTTACACGTGCATTGATAAAATGTTTTGATTTATGAATTTCATGTTGTGCTATTAAGAAGCAACCGATGATGATATTATTTACAGCATTTTCTGATAATTAGCGTTGTTTCATCTCTCATATTGAGGTACTGATGAGAAATTTGTTGTACTTTTAATTTTAAATTTGAAAACTTTAATATGGATACTGCAACCTATTTTGTTGTCCGTCAAATTATATAAGCGATTCTAATGGTAATTCATATCTGACCATTAATCCTCCTAATTATAATAAAACGGTCAAATCATAAAATTAATGGAATGCTTAAAGCATCCTTTCGGATCAATCCGATTTTTCCAATCTGGAAATCGATAAATCCAACTGGCAACAGAGCCACACCCGACATTTTTATTAATATCCAAAGTTAATTACAAATTAATAAATATACACAGAACCGCTCGGTATTTCGAAAAATGCCCATACCGGCCAGAATCTGGCCGGTTTCTTCCTTCTTCTTTTTTTAAAATTTTTTTTAGAGACACTATGAAGAACAAGATAATGAAATCTAACACTGAAAATTTGAATTTTTTGTTTAAATTTTTTGTTAAATTACGCTAAAATATAGTAAATTACGATAAATTACATATGAATATGGATGATATCTTTACTGAGAAGACAAAAAACGACTACGAAACTTCAAACGGCCATAAAACGGCGCTCGAGTGTCCAATTTCAGCAAATGATCACTTTTCAGAAAGCTTGCAAAAATACGCATGCGTCAGTGCCCATGATGCCGGATTTCAAAATTCATAATTGCCAAAAAATAAAGGGAAGAGCCTCAAAACTTGAGTTGAAGTTTCCGATTAAGATTTTCATTTCTATTATTCAATCTAAGTAGCTCAGTGAATTAGTTATATAATAAACTTGTAGAATACCAATTTTTACTATTTTTTATGATTTATGAAAGATGACACAAAATCGGCCTAATTTAGCATAATTTTGCGTAGTTTAGCGTAATTTACCGTATTTCATTATAATTTGCAAAATTAGTGTAATTTAGCGTAATTTAGTGTAATTCAACATAATTTCAAGTAATTTAGCGTATTTTAGTATAAATATGTTAATTATACATCAAAAGAAGTAATTTAACAAATAATTTAAACAAAAAAATTAAATTTTCAGCATTAGATTTCATTATCTTGCTCTTCATAGTGTCTAGGGGTGTTCATTGGGTCCGGTTTAATCGGTTTTAGACCGAACCGAACTAGTTCAGGTTAAACGGTTCAGTTTTTTCGGTTCAATGGATCGGTTCGGTTGGTTTTTCAAAACCGAATAATAACTTTGGTTCGGTTCGGTTTAAAAAAATTTAAAACCGGATGTACTGAACCGACCGAACTTCAATTTTGATTTTATATCGCGAGTTCGCGACTCGCGTAAGTTAAAACGGACGGCCAAGATTTTAATCATTTCAAATATGTGCGGATGTGCCATACCAATATATCATACTCTAAAGTCTAAAACCGCATAACTCATATTCTCAAATCTCAGTTTCTCATTATCCTTTCTCTCCCCAAATCGGCCATCCGCCCATCCGTAACCCTAGATCCCCATGGGACCCGTATCCTCCCAGGTACCTGACTCAAGAGAATTGACACGGATGGCCCAGATTTACTCTCAGCCGGTGCCTACTCGGGATGACATAGGGGGTCAGTATTATTTATGCTTTGAGATTCGTGCTAAGTGACTCAACACAATTTTAGACCGTCCGATTCAATTCTATTGAGTCAGGTGACCTGAGAGGATACGAATTCGATCCCCATGACCCCATCCCATCGGCCATCGCCATCCCCATCCCATCGGCCACCGATGGCGCTAGCCAGTAGCCTCGTGCTCGAAACCTAACCTGTCCTCCTCTCTGGCTAACTCGCGCACGCGACCTCCATGGCTCCACTCCACTGTCAAATCGCTGAACCCCTCTCTCTAACAGTTTCACCCACTCCTATCAAATCGCGACTGCGACGACCACTCCACTGTCAGTCACGACTCACGCCAGGTCTTTAAATTTCAACTGCTCAAGTCAAGCTTCTTATTAGATAAGTTTTAATCTCTCTCAATCTCTCTTTACTCTCTCTCAAATCTCAATCTCTGAGTTTTCTTGAAGAAACTTGGCAAGAATTTAAATTAGGTTTTCTCAATCTCTTTACTCTCTCAATCTCTCTTCTCAAATCTCAATCTCGGAGTTGTAATGGTCTGAGGTGTTGTACAATGGATTTTTAATTGATTTTGCTGAATTGTTTTGATCTATGTTGCTTTTGTTTAAGATCTTGATTAAGTGGTGTCTTTCTTGCTTTAATTTTGTCAGTGGCTTTAGTTTACTGTTTTACTTAATTGGTTGCTTGATGTTATACAAAGATAAGATACGAATTGGTAGCTTTAGTTTACTGTTTTACTACATTTAATTCTATCAATTCTATCACTATTTCTGACATTTTATACAAAGATAAGATAAGAGTGTAGCAGCAGAAAGTACTGTATTGGCCATTGTCAATCTCCCCCAATGAAAAGTACTGATCTAGTTCAATTTTGTAACTTGTGTGTACTGTGCTGGAAAGAATTCTCATATATTTTTTTTTTGTAGATGTCTGAACAAGGAACTCAACCCGAACAAGGGACTCAAGCTGCCCAAGGTGTGAGCAGTACGCAACCAAGTTCAGTTGATGCAACAGAAATTGAGAGTTCTAACTGCAAAAGGAAGAGGAAACCGATAAAACCAAGGTCTCAGGTATGGACTGAGTTCACCAAGTTTAAGGATAAAAAGGGTAATGAAAAGGCTAGGTGTAATTTTTGTGGGAAAGAATTCTTTGCTGATAGCAAGTGACCTGATATTTATCTGACTTTGGAGCATTCCATGATTTTCATTTGTTAGGTCATTCCTTAGATTTATACTAGAAGGTTTTATATTCATGAAAACACTTATTTTGAAATAAAATAAAGAACAGGGACTGATCTGAATTCATGTTTTGACAAAAGAAAATTGAAATTTCTTATGTTTGGAAGGACCTAGTTGCGACTTTAGCATTCTTGATGCTGACAGCTTTTGCATATCCAAGTATATGTACATGATCACCAAATATTTAAGCAAAGTAAAAAATACATAAACTGCTCACTGGTCTCCAAGTCTGGTTATACTGGTGCTGCACCACTATTGTCCGAGTATCAAACACTAGAGAAATAGAAGAACAAAGCAAAACTTGAAAAATCTATGATTTCTTATTTTCTTTCAATTGTTTCCAAAAACTGATATGGCATGTGAGGCATAATTAAATTTTGCATTTAGGATAAAATTACCATTCTTGAATTTAACAGATCAATCAAAACATGATATGAGATGATGACTAATAAATTGGTGGTTTAGATGGTAATTAGATATAGGATCCGAATAAAATTGTGATATAGGCTACTCTGGAGAACTTTGATCCATTATTTACTAAATTGGTTGTGCCAGTTTTATCTCAAATTTATTGTGCTTTCTTTTATCCCAAAGCATGAAACTACAACTTATTTATTTTTAATTATTTCTGCAGAGTGATATGCTAAGATGGATGTAGAGATGAGAGGTAGGCAGGTAGCAAGTCATTTTTAGCAGAAGCTTCAAATTGATTGTTTTGTTATTCATTTTGTCATTTTTACCGATATGCTGTGTTTTTTTTGTTATCCATTCTGTATTTAATGTTTCACATTGATTGTTTTGTTATTCATCTTGTTATTTGTTAACTTTATTATTCATATTTATTGTTTTGTTTCATTAGTCATGTTGGATAGTTTATTACTTCATTATTTACTCTATTTGCTTTGTTATTTAAGTTAATTGCTTTAAATAATAAATAAATAAATATATTTCGGTTTAAACCGAACAAACCGAAATAAAACTTCGGTTCGGTTCGGTTGATAGGCTAAAACGGTTCGGTTCGGTTCTATTTTTGAAACCGGAATAAAATTTTGGTTTGCTTAGTTCGGTTCGGTTTCAACCGAACCGAACCGATGAACACCCCATTAGTGTCTCTAAAAAAAACAAAAAAAGAAACCGGCCAGATTTTGGCCGGTATGGGCATTTTTCGAAATATTCAGCGCTTCGTATATTTATTAATTTGTAATTAACTTTGGATATTAATAAAAATGTCGGGGGCCACACTAAAATTCACTTGTGAGTTATATATGTGAGTAGTTCGGAAGTGAAAATGAATAGCCAAAATCACTTCAAAAATTATCAACCTTTAAATTTACTAAGCTTATACTCTACAACAATGCCTAAACAAAAAACGGAAACAAAAATATACTATTAATTTCCAACTACTGATTAAATTAATTCTACAAAACTTGCTGAAGAAATTTTGTGCACGACTTGATTTGTTCTGAAATTAACGCCTTCCAATCTGCGTCCGTGCGACCGGAGAGAAACCGGATATTTGCTCGAGGTACGAATATTTAGAATTGATAAAAAATACGCATGACATTATTTTTTCTTTAGGGTAGTTGATGAGTCGACCGCACGACACATCAATTCCATCCTTATCTCGATTTATTTAATTTATTTATGTTATAATTTAGTTGAATCAAATTATGTTAATCCTCGTATAGGAAATTACAGAAATAATTTTCAAAAAAATATTCATTACATAGAGAAATGTGATAGGCACAATTTTAAAAGCCGGCACCCTTTTGTTATTAGTTATTTATGTTGAAAATAAATAAGAAGATCTCAAATTAATCTTCCCAAGGGCTAAGATTTAATCAAGTATAAAGTATCTGTCCTTTCTACTTTATTAAAATTAGGAATAAAGCAATAGAATTAGAAATAAAGCAAGTACAATGTAATTAATGCCGACATTTTTATTAAATTCCAAAGTTTAATACAAATTATTATTTATGCTCAGATTCTGAGGTAATATCGAAAAATGCCTAAGCCGGCCAGAAAATGGCCGGCTTACTCTCCCCTAAGCCGGTCATTTTCTGGCCGGCTTACTTTTTTTTTTTTTAAGAGACATTATGAAGAGCAAAACAATGAAATCTAATACTGAAAATTTGAATTTTTTTGTTTAAATTATTTGTTAGATTACTTCTTTTGATATATAATTAGTATATTTATACTAAAAATACGCTAGATTACTTGAAATTATGTTGAATTACACTAAAATTATGTAAAATTACGCTAAATTACATTAAATTACGCTAAACTACGCTAAACTACGCTAAATTACAAATGAATAGGGACGGTATCTTCATTGAAAAGGCGAAAAACGATGGCGAAACTTCAAACGGTCATAAAACGGCGCTCGAGTGTCCGATTTCAGCAAATGACCACTTTTCGAAATGCTTGCGAAAATACGCATGTGTCCGTACCCGCGATTCCGGACAAAATTCAGAATCGCCAAAAAACAAAGGGAAGAGCATCAAAACTTGAGTTGAAATTCCGATTAAGATTTTCATTGCTATATTCAATCCAAGTAGCTCAATAAATTAGTTACATAATGAACTTGTAGAATACCAGTTTTTACTATTTTCAGAATTTTTTTACTATTTTTTATGATTCATGAAAGATGGCACAGAATCGGTCTATTTTAGCGTAATTTACCGTATTTCAGCATAATTAGCGAAGTTATTGTATTTAGCGTAATTTAACGTAATTCAACATAATTTATTGTAATATAGTGTAATTCAACATAATTTCAAGTAATCTAGTGTATTTAGTATAAGTATGCTAATTATAAATCAAAAGAAGTAATCTAACAAATAATTTAAACACAAAATTCAAATTTTCTGTATTAGATTTCATTATTTGCTCTTCATAGTGTCTCTAAAAATAAAAATAAAAAAACAGTAAGCCGGCCAGAAAAATGGCCGGCTTAGGGGGGGTCGGCCAGAAAACGAGTAAGCCGGCTATTTTCTGACCGGCTTGGGTATTTTTCGAAATTGACTGACAATCTGAGCATAAATAATAATTTGTATTAAACTTTGGATATTAATAAAAATGTCGGTAATTAATGCATGCCAAATAAACGGCAATGAGAGCCATTGTAATATAAATAGATCTGAAAGCATGTAAATTGTAAGAGCATAAAATAGTTAATAGAAAAACAATTTTTTTCTTAATGTTCAGTTTTCTATTTTCTTAACAATTTATTTAAGTTAATTTCAAAAAATTTCAGGGGCTCTGCTTTTTCAAATCGAATTGTTAATTTTCTCGAAAGCACGAATCTCAAAAGCAATTGGTTTTATGCACGAATTTCAAAATAGATGAACAGTTGGATTTGAAAAGACAGAATCACAGCAGATTTATTTTCTTCATGCTACCCCAATCTCAAACAGATACTCTATGTATTCAAATTAAGTTCAAATAATAGAACACAAATAAGATGAACACTACCCAAACAATTACCCGGATCACACAGATCTTTACCATTTATTACTTTCTAGCATCATCTACAGAAACTTATTGCTAACAGTGGCAAATTCATGTTCTCCTGCAAGATTCTTCTACTCGATGCCTAATCTCTTCTTGAGGAAGCATATAAACTCGTAAACCTTCTTGTGGTCCGGAGAGTCATCGCCACGCTTTCCCGCTCCATGCACCGTTTCGCCCATTGCACGATCTTTGGCGCAACTTTCTCGACGCTCAAATTGGCACATGCACCGCTTCTACTAAATTCAATTTTCACTTGTGGGACAATCACATGGCCAGTGTCCGGACCAGTTTTTTTAGATACATGTAGAAATACAAATGCAAATTATATATAAATTCTTTGTACAAACCAAATAGTGTTGTACATAATTACATAATTATAGAAATTACAAATTACAAATTACAAATTTTTTTTACGAACTACACGCTTATTGGTCATCTATGTATAGAGATTATTTGTACATAATTATTATTTGTACGTAATTATTTTTGTGCATAATTATTTGTACAAATCAATGGTTCGAACACGGTTGTACATAATTACATGATTATAGAAATTACAAATAAATTTTTTTTAGTAGAAATTACATGCTTGTTGATCCTCTATATATTGAAATTACAAATAACATAATTATTTTTGTACAATTTTTTTTCTTATTTTAAATAGATGAGAAATTTAAAGAGAAATACATATTTTTAAAATAAATCAAGATTTCCGACAATTAATTTCATGATACAACCGAACACTAATTTCAACACATTCCCATAATTAATCTCATGCGTACCCATATCTATGGGTTCCCACTTTTTCAAAAGTGGGTTCCCATTCCTGTCAAATCTCATCCCGTATAATTTCGTGACAAATTTATTTACGCAGACGCTTACACATTAATTTTATTATTTTATTGTTTGTTTCCCAAACTATGTGTAAAGCAGTAGAAACAGATTGTACGATTAGTAAATTTCCTTCAAAAAGAAAAACAAATTAATTGATAAAGCAGGTCACGGATTGCGTCAGCTATTTCTGTAGCATGGATACAATGGGATTGACCGTTTTATGATTGACGGTGGATACGGAGGAAGATGATTTTGGGAATTCCGTGGAGCAGTTTGGTTACCAATTGCTGAAGGATGGGCCCCGTAGACCTGTCAAAAGTACAGTAACATATCAAAAGTTCGGGTTCGGTTCGGCGAGGTCAAAAATTCGTAATTCGGATATAATTCGGTACCACAAGAAAGTAAAAAAAAAAACAAAACAAATATATATATACTTTTTTTAATTTTTTAATTTCAAATTAATTCGATAGATTTGGAAGTTAAGCCCACCAAATTAATAACTTGGTGATCTTAACAATGCTCGATCTAATTCTACTCCTCTTTACTCGGTTCTTTCAATTCTTGATTAATGAATCAAGGTACATTATTTATCAAACTAACAGTACAATTGCAAAAATGTTTCTCAAAAGTTGCCAAAAATTCTTTAAGCCATTCTATATCTTTACATTTTTGAAATCACAAAATAGTTTGAACTAAGAGTTTGTTTTTGGCCTTAAAAAAAGAGTTTGTTTATGTGCTCCAAAAATATATCGGATTGGTTTCAAACGACAAATTCAAACCGTTAAAACACATCTACTTCATAAGTGATGTGTGTACATGCAAAAAATTTCAAGTTTTGTATTTATTTAGTACAAAGTCAAGCAGTAAAAAAAATGTACTTGTTATAAGTTATTTTATAAGTTTTTTTATGTATTTATTTTTCATTATTTTTTTGACCGGTTGACTTTGTACTAAATGTTTCGAAAATTTTAAATTTTACATGTACATTCATAACTAGTAAAGTAGATAGGTTTCAACGGTTTGAATTCTTGGTTTGAAATCAATCCAATAGATTTTTTATGTTGTGCTCACTAAACCCTCTTGGTGAGCACAATACACGCTAACTTTGCTCTAATTATCTCCTTTTAAAATTTTCTTTTTTATTCAATAGATACTTTTTCGAAGCTTGAAAACAACCGTAGCATTATTGTAAATAGATAAATGAGTTACATTTTGTTTTATTTCACATCAGCGATCTTATTGATGTAGCAAGTGTGTATTGATATTGTTACAATAGACATGTATACATCGACACAATAGATGGATGTGTTTTTTTAGATGCGTGAAATGTTTATGGTGCTGTTTCAGGGATTATCAGCATTGTCAAAATAAAATAGTGTTACACATTATTTTTTTGAAAATAAATTAACCAATTTAAATATAATCCTTGTTTTTATTCACGAATATGTGATGGCATGGCTGAATGTGTCTTGACCAGTGTTGTTAAATGCAGCCGCATGGACCGCATATGCTTATGCAGTCGAAAACTGTATGAAGATCTTCATGCAGTCCCATATATGCAGTTTTGCATATACTGTCACATATGCAGTCTATACAGATCGCATACATACCGCATTATACCATTTAGTCCATACAAATTTTATTTTAATTAATTAAAAAAAATTCAAGTTCTGATCAAACATTTATTAATAAAAAAAGATCGGATATGTAGTAAAACCCGGATCCAATTATTTATACTCATCCGAACACAAGTTGAGTTAAGTGAAGTTTTCTATAGTCCATGCAGCTTCTTTTATAAGCTCTCAAAAAGTTTCTTTCTTTTGTTTTTGTTTTTAAGAGTTGGGATTAAAGTAGTGTTATTATACCGGTTACTTCTGGGTGAAACGTGAATTCAGTGTTTACATTATTTTATTACTAATTTGGGCCGAAGGATTTGGGCAGCTAAATTTATGACCCATTATTTGCTATTGGCTACAAAGGACTTCGAATTAAAGCAGTTGCATTTATAGTCTATTAGTCATTTTCGAATTAAAGCAGCTGCTGGACATTTATTTATTATACTTATAAACATGTGTTGGACTGGGTTTCCATATGAATATAAGAATACTACATATGAGAAGCTCTATATATACTACATATATATGTTTAAGCGAAGTTTTTCATATACTACATATACATGTAGTATAAAATACATGCATATGAATATATATTTAAATTTTTATTTTAAAATTTACATGAAAATTCACATATGCGACCGCATACCGCAATGCAGCATGCAGTGACCTTCCAAACGAAACCGCATCTCTTGACATGTCTTTCGATTTTTTAAGTTAACACGAATAATGGCTCGGAGATTCATAACTGCCAACATTTGCTGTGTCGAATTCTTTTACAACATACCGTGTAGCGAGTAAATTACAGCGGTACATTTGGGTTGATTTCATCAATCGGTTACATGTTGCGCACATTAACACAATCTCTTAATTCATGAATGTATCTTGGCGTGTCCTGACGTGCTCTTCGTTTTCTTTTTCTTTTTTCTATTTACGCGAGTTTGTTGCGGATTTTCCCAACTGTCAACATTTTTCGTATCATTTTCATTATAACCTGTTGTGTAGCGGGTAAATAACAATGGTATATGAGTTGAGTTCATTTGTTACATGTTACACTCGTGACCACAGTTGCAAAAAATTCACAGCAAAAGTTCTCTTTTATTGTTGTGATTTCCTGTGGCGCTCTTCATGCAACAACTATAGTGGAGGGTTAATATTGTCCAAAACTCATCCGACACATGAAAAGTTGTACAATCTCAGTCACACTATATGTTTCTCTATATTTTTTGCTCTAAAATAAAGTTCGTCATAATAATTTGGTTTATCACAAATAAACATGTGTGAATTCCGAGGTTCATATCATGCCGCTCTCCTTTCTCTCCAACCGCAATCTGTAAAACAGATTTGGTTAATACAAAGGCAATGTTATTAGAACTGGATTGAACGTTGAACCGGTAAATATTCAAGTCAACAATTTACTGATTGGGTCGATAGATCAATTGATTAAACCGTTGATTTTTTAAATACTTATATATTTTATATATAATCATGTTTTCATATAATGAGAATTCACACATACACATTAACTATTTATTTTATCAACAAATAACAAGATAAATTTTTAAGAAGAGAAAATATAGCATTCCATTCTAAATTTGTTTGAGAAGTTGACTAAAACTATTAAGATATATGAATTTAGGATTTTAGTAACAAAGTTTTATATATATATAGAGAGAGAGATAATGGCTAATATACAAATGTTTGTTCCTGGACTCAGGAACAAACGGTTCGGTTCTCCGATTTTCAAAGTCCAAACAGGTGATCCAAACCATTAGATATTCAATCTATATTAAAATGTGCTTGGAGACCAAATTTTACATTTTTTAGAATTTTTTTACTATTTATTAAGCTAGTTTGAAAACCGTTGTTTTTCAATGGTGCATAAGTTTAATAAAATCAGCGGTATTCAAACCAGCTTAATAAATAATAAACAAATTCTAAAAAATGTTAAATTTGGTCTCCAAGCACATTTTAATATAGATTGAATATCTAACGGTTTGGATCGACTGTTTGGACTTTAAAAATCAGAGAACTGAACCGTTTGTTCCTGAGTCTAGAAACAAACGTTTGTATATTAGCCATTCTCTCTCTCTATATATATATATAAGTTTAAATTTATATAGAATTAGTCGATATAAGTTCATGTGACTCCATAAAATATTTAGAGCTTTCAATAACAAATATCATAAAAATATAAATAATGAAATAATAATAATAACAAACGTTTTGATATTAGCCAGCTCTTATTAGTTGTACCATTATTACTATTAGTAGTACTACTGCTACTATTATTTTATTACTATTTACTTCACCTTGTGATCACAATTGAGTTTATTTCTAGTTTATCCCAACTTGTTTGGATCTAAAAACTTGGTTGTTATTGTATATGATAGCCCATTTTAATTAAAACCTTAGGAGACGAAATCTTTCAAAGATACTGTGGGTTGAGGGCTTGAGGCCCTCCGTTTAGGATTTCATCGCGTTTATTTTTTTCACTGCTAATTAAGTCGACATTTCTGGGCCTGAAGTTGGATAATTTAAATTTTTTCACAAAGCGTAGGTCCTCTCATATGTTTGTCATTCGTTTTCATTGTTATTCATTTTATTTAAAAGAAGAATGAAAATCATGCTGCAAAGCCTAATTCAGGACTGTTGGATCAGAAAAATTAAATTAGCGGGAGAAGTCGTCGTACTGGTGAGTATATTTCTTGGACATTGAAGTAAAACAATGTGCAACTACAGCAGTTACCTTGGCGGCTGCAGGGATTGCAAGTGAGCTACCAACAATCAAGATAAAAAAACGCCTTCCTTTCATCCAACACAAACGCAACAAACAAACCAAATTTAACTGATCACCTGCTTGATACCACAACTTAGATTTAGATTTTCAAAATCACTAGCAAAGTGAATTAAAATTTTACATCGAACAACCATGTCAATTAGCACTCATTACAACTCCAGCTCACTACTCATTTTGTTCAGAATACTTTTCTAGAAGGTAATGAAACTTGCGACCAACAGCTGCACACAGGTAATAATTCAGATAGATCCCAACTGATTCTATTGACCCGTAAGGCTCGCCATTGCCAGGTATCACCCCTCCAACGTTCTTATAACAGCCTGGAGGCAGAGTAAACCATCCACCATATTTGAAATTGCCATTGATTTTCGGCGTGCTTCCTATAGACGACGGCCACTCACCTAAAAGAGCAAAAGAACTTTCAAGCTGGAAGCTTACATGAAAAAAAACCCTTCAACATGTATAAGAAAAAGGGTAAAAAGAAAGAAAAATTAATAGAACGCGCACCATCAAAGTACAGACTGATTCCTATAAAAGCAAGTCCCCAACTCAGCTTCTTCTTCCTCCTAGTATTGATAACCACCTGTTTATAAATAATCATTGATTAAGAAACAGAATTAGGCCACCCTTTGGTGTCGAAATGAAACCAATCTTTACATCGGAACCATCTGTTCTGGTCCTTTAATTTGGGTGCCAGCACTTAGTGAACTGTAACAGCAGGAAACATATTAAAAAGAGAAAATAGACAATAGATTACAAATTCTATCAAAGTACATCACTCACTTTACCAGGTGATAGTACCCGCGCACTGAAGTTGCGTGGATTGCCTCGAATGTAGTCTTGGTCAAGAGAAGATAGCAACTCCTAAAATAATTTAATTTTTGACAGTCCATTTAACAGTGAAGGAATATTAGAGAGTATGGAAAGTTCAAAAGTATACCAAGATAAGCAGCAGTCATGCATACCTTTATATTGTTACATCCAAGCGACCTAAGGCTATCATCAAACCTAAATTTTGCCTGAAGCAAATTAAACAAATGGAGCATTCAAGAAACAAATTACAAATAGATACATTTATAAAGATGGGCCAAGGCATGGACATTAAGACATTAACGAATTGAGATTGCATACATGTAAGAATGATCTGACAGAAGGCACAATCTCTGTTCTGTAGTCACCAACACAGAGGTCCGAAAGGTTGCGCTTTACGCCATCTATTCGAACAAGTGCTTCCAGAATTTTCTCGTCTTGCCAATCAATCTGAAAGGAGAAACAAGAATCATGAGAAAGAGATGAGATCAAGAAAACAGGTAAAGAAGAGAGGCAAGAGGGAACAATAATAGCAAACCTTGGAAATGAGATTGTCCATCATGTCTACAAAAGTGTTTTCCACAGAGTAGTTGCTTAAAGGACCATAGCTTTGATTATGAGCTTGACAAAAAAGTTGAGAGAGAAATCGGAATTGCAATTGGTGGGTGGTGCTAGTACGCCGTTCCATAATAGAAAGCTTGTGGAGCCAGCACACAAGAAGTGCGAGGGGTTGGCCTCCATTGAACAACATGAGACTGAGGGCATTCACAATCTCCAAATGCATCATGTACTCGCATTTGGTACGGAAAAGGCACCTCAAGTGACAGAGTTCAGAATGAAGACCACCAACAATTTCCATGTATTCTTTACGCTTTCCCTGACCAAGTTCCTCCTTTTCATTGGCTGAAGGTATTTCATCGAATAACTTTGTCGAATCCACGAGAAAATAACGATACATATGATCAAGAGTGATGGAGTCCTCCAAGCCACCCTCACTCTTTACCTCATCTTGTCTTAAATCTTCTACCTCATCTTGATAGGCTTGTTTGGGTATCAACCAATACTCATTATGAGCAAGGCCAAACTGGTGCTTGTCCTCCAAATGCACCATATGGGATTCTCGATCTATGAAAGTCTTGTCACAGCTATAACACAGCCAGTACTTCCATGTCTTATTAAGCCTAAACCGCCTTATCCCTTCCAGTATGCTCTCAAGTCCAACAGGGCTCGGGTCCCTTGCACAGTGCCGCAGGATGTCAGAGATAGCCATCCAAAAGAAAGGCCCAGTGTCTGCGGTCTTCCCTGTTGCACTCGCACTCAAGGTTGAATCCAACCCACACAAGACTGGATCTTCTCTCCAAGGTTTGTCACCAAGTTCCGGATCAAGTGTGGATTCCGTCTCAGGTTCGCTGTTGGTACTAGATTTGGAACAATCTTCACAATCAGAATTTTCTCCGGATCCACTCTCATCACTGTTGTCACTTATGTCGAAATAGGATTCATCGGTGTCATAGTCAGAGCCGTATTCAGATTTTCTCTCGTCACTACTGACCTTCTGTTCAGCGTTCTCTTCTTGATGTGATATCATTGGGCATTGCTGCATTGAAGAAAATAATAGCTGACGTAAGGCACCACCCCACAATAATTCTAGCCTGGTACTTTCACATAAAAATGTTGCATTTATCTGACTAAACTCGACTGTACCAGCTATTTATCTTACTATGCAATTGTAGATTCAAATGCACGATCATCAATGATTTTTCAATAAGATGGGTTCAGTATTTTGTCAACATATAGATCTCACCAAGAAAACAAACAATATATTTTGCACTTTATTTGCTGAAACAATGTGCAGCCAACATAAAAGAAGTCAAAATTCATTTCTTGTACAGTCCTTGAGCTTGACCCGATTCAAGAGCTTCAAATATTTTCAGCCCAAGTTCGAATTGATTCAAATAATAAACAGCCGAAAGAAAAGTTAGGATTGGTGCGCTCGAGCCAGACTTATTTGCATCCCTAAAACCTACCAGAGAGGTTTTTACATTGTATATTTTGTTACATCGAATGTCTGGCCCAGTAATGACACGTGTATTCAAGGGTGCCAGGCTATATAATTGTACAAGGATTTCCTAAGCATACAGCAAAACTTAACAAGCAGCTAAGAACTGGCAGCACTTGATTAGATAGTTGTGGGGCTGAATAAGGCTAGATATATAATAAAAAGAAAAGTGACATATCTGTCAAGTTCATATAAAAGTGAGCAAGCCATCTACAATTTCTCCACATACCGCAACAGGATTTTCTTCATTAAATCTGCGGCATCTCAAGAGAAAATACAATTTCATCTGCAATTGAGTAGGCTCAACATAATAAGTCTTAGTCGCTTCAAGTTTACAAGAGCAGATACAGAAAGAAACAAAACATGCATGGAGAAGAAAGCATGTCAACAATCTCGAAATTAATTTGCATACCCGTAAAGAAGATTGCACAAGTAGTAAAAAATCCATGCGAAAGTCAACGGCACATAGACGGCGGAGCTGAGATTCCAAGCACCGCAATTCATTGACAAGTTGAAGATGGCACAGCTCCCTCTAGAAACACAAGTAGTTTAGTGGATCAACAACAGGAAACAAAGAAATCTATAATTATATGGCAAAATAAGGACAGTGTGGAATCATAGGATCACAAACCTCAAAGTGAGATTCAATGCAATCAAGTTGGTCAGGGTCTCTAATAACGCAACAGGGCCTCCATAGCAGGTGGCTGATAGAATCAGGACCAAAATTCAACCCGATTGATGACAACTGATGGCCCCATGGAATGTTAAATGGTCCATGGGTTTGATGCTTCAGCTGGCACTTACTGTACCATGGTTGGAGACGGTCAAGAGCAAGCCTAGCTGATCTCATCTGATACAGGATTTTCTGCACATCAGAAAAGATCACAGGGGCTTTATTATGGACTATTTTAATTGAGGGAATGGCCGGCGCGCTGCACAAGGATGAGAGTATTGAATCCCCACCATCATAGCGGAGAGAACCATCCTGAAAAGAAACATAAGGCGCATCCACAATTACACTCTTTCCCCAGCTTACATAACCTTCAGCTGAATCCAATTCTCGATTTGCATAGTGCACTGTAGCTTGCTCGACGAGCTGGGTCATCACCTTCACCAGTTCAACAAATCGTGAAAGGTGTCTTTCCTCCAACATACAAAAGGATAGGGGAGAGTGCGCCAGAATGCGTTTAAGAAAGCACAAACTGATTCTGCGAGGATGGTCAACAAAAATGTGCTCCGAAGCCAAGGCAGTCATTGTCGTGAAGAATCCATCAGAGATCAATGAAAAATAAGACTGCTCTTGTTTAGCTAACAAGACCTGGAATCCCTCTTCCAATTCAAGCAAAAGTGTCTTCCTCTCGAGGTCCTCAGAAAACAGCCAATCTAAGGAGTTAAGCCGGTCAGAACCAGCACACACATCAGCCATAGTGACGTGTTCATGGTCTAGACACATTGTCGAGAGCAGATCCAGCGCGGCGTCAACAACAATCGGTTTCCAGACCATCTTACGGAGGGCATCAGCGCACTGTCGCTCCTCAGCAAGATTGTGCCGTCGGGGTGACCATGCGACAGGACAAATGTCAGAGAAGTGATCGCGTTTGAGGTGAATGATGAGCGAATCCACATCCTTGAATAAACGCGAGCAAGTTAGGTCGGGACAGACATAGGTCTCCCATGTACCGTGGAGCTTATAGAATGTTATTGCATTTGGTAGGAAATCCAGCAGCCATGGATCCTGGATAACATCACGCGCGAAATTGAGAAGATTAGTGTCAGACACAGCCAGGAACTCTTGCTTACCTGCATCAGAAAATCCAAAAACTTTTGTAATGCTCATTACATAAAATATTTTACAAAAAGGTAAGTTGCAATAAATATCATGGTAAATACTTGTTGTGCTTTTGGTCATAGTGCTATAACCTGTCCGATATAATTAAAGGCTGATAATACCACATTAATTAGCTTTAGAAGCAGTGAAATTGGTATAAATAAGAACAAATGTAGGTTCCTGATTCTTAACAAGGTCAAGCAGAAGTTTTACCGAATACCACTAACTTTTCTTTTTTCCAAGCTCCTATTGATGCCTTGCAACAACGAATAAATGTATAATTCTGTTTTAAGTTCGTATATCCGTATCTCCGGAGCTACTTGAAAAACCAATAAAAAAATCGATATCTACTTGAAAAATCAAATCCATACTTGAATCGTTAAGGGACTCCCAGTAGGCGTCGGCCTCCTTTGCAATCCAGGCAGATGTTTCGGGTTGTTTGTACTTGACAAGATTTATCCAATGAGGTGACGAATTGAACCCACACTTATCTTCAGGCACTGGTGATGGCCGGTCGACCTCCATCGCTGTTCCCTTTTGATCACAAGTCTCTCTCCGTCTCTCTCTCTCTCTCGATATCGATCGATCGATGAGTTCACGAGATTAGGATCCGAATAATCTTCGGATTAGGGTTAGGGTTTGGTTGCTCTACTTTTGGTCTTTTCTTTTCTGCGGAGTCGAGTCGATTTAGAATGAGGCGACGCCTTAGAATCCATACGACCATACTTCCTATGACAACGAGGAAATTGTAATTAGCTACCAGCCACGCATACGCGGATTGAGAAATGACAATCTACACAGGAGATTTTGGGCCCACAACACCGAACGTAACTCTAAAATCAACCCTCGCGCGTTACGTTTGTCAAGTTAGATTTTGCATTTTAAAACAACCCGAATAGAGTTTTTGCTTTTAACAAAGAAAAATGTATGGGCTAAGGAATCTTAGCTTGGCCTGAAAATTTCACAACCACAGAGTTGTAATAACAAATCGTTTTAATTTCTTAATTCGTCATTTCATTCCTGTTCAGCTACCGATAGAATTGTGAAATAATCGAGGAATTATAGAATTGAAAATTAATCTTTTTAAGTCTATTTTAAATATTTTCCATAAACTCAACAATTGAAATAGTAAAAAAGAATGTCATTAAAAATACACAAATAGTAAAAAATGACTCTTATAACCTTGTTGAGTTTTGATTAATGCACCATAACGGGCTGAATATTAACACATGAACAAGTTGCATATTCGATAGAATGCTAAATACAAATTGGGATAAATAAATGTATGAAATAAAAAAATAACAATATAGTCATACAATTCTCATTAAATATTCAATTAGTATTGACATCAGTAGTAAAATTTAATTCAAATAAACATTAAGCAGTACATTAAGCTAGCATTAGAGTTCTTAAAATAGCAACAAAAATATATTTACAAGAAGCATTACAAATTTAACTCCTATGACTTCTTCTATTTCACAGTTTTTTTTCCGACAATGCATTTTTTATAGTTGTCTGTTGTACGTCTCCAAAATCAAATGATATTTTTTTGTATGAGCACATAGAGAAAATGGGATTGAGATCTGCTGCGATCCGAATATTGAGCACAGTAACTCTGCAATTCCTGCTTTTCTAAATCCAGCCGTCCAACTTTTTAGTGCACGCATCTCAAAACAGCTGATTTTTCTGTGCACGCATCTCGAAACAATTCGACAGCTGGATTTGAAAAAGCAGGAATTGCAGGGTACTATTCACAGTACCCGGATCGCAGCAGATTCTCACCCGAGAAAATGACATAGATCGCATCTAACGATTTTATTTTGACATTTAAGTTTTAAATTTTGATTTATTAACATTTTTAAAAATAGAGACATAGTGAAGGCACAAAAAATGAAGGCATTTGAACCCTCCTTATAAAAATTGTATAATCTGATACCACTTTCACTATTCATTAAATAATTCAAAATGCGCAATGGTCCATATTAAACATCAGATAGAATATCAAATAATATTAAAAATTGTCTGAAAATTAATAGAAAAAATCAATTATAAGACAACTAACATGTCTATAATTCTTTTAGCTAGATATTTTTTTATTTTTTTTAAGTTAAACCTTAAGAGTATGATGTCTATTGAGGCATTGACTTTATACTAACATAAAACTTGACTTTATATTAAATTAAAATTTACCGCTTGACTTTATACTAAATTATTTAAAATTTTCTAACTTTATCATGTAAATGTATCACTTATATGAAAATAATGATATAAAATAGAATGTTGAAATGTCAAAAAAAGTGTCCCGTATCATGTGTTTAAACGGCTTGATATATAAATTTTATTTTAATATAAAAAAATTCATTTTGAATAAAACGGTTTGGATGTATGATTTATTTGGTTTGATTCTATTTAAAAATAATAGTAGTTTGGTTTATGGTTTATATTTTATATTGACAACTAAATGTCTAATTACATATACAAATAAGTCAAATTAATCAAAACATTAATAATATTTTTTTAGCATAAAATAAAAAATAGTGTAAATATTATAATAATATTACACAATAAATTACATCCAAACCTGATTCAAACTTAATATTACAAAATAATTTCTTTAAAAGCAAATTGTATTGAAGATTCAATCTTGTAATTATAAGAGCACGAACCATGAGAACGAATTCAAAAATTTCTTTTATAGGATAATTATCCGATACTTGGCTATTTTATCATTTTTTTTGTCCAGAGAATTAGTTACTGCTGATGTTAAGAAGGTAATAAAAAAAGTTTATTTCTTATTCATGGTCAAATTATTTTTTTGTTGGAGACTGACGATGAATTAGGAAATTTGAGTAATTAATTACTAACAAAGAAGAAAAATGAAAGCATGTACATAGAAGATGAAGGGACAAAAAGTTATCCACAATTTGAGGAATTTCAAAATGTGTTGTGCTAGTAACAAGTTTTGTTGTGTGAATACACAACTTTTGTCACATTTAATAAATTGACAATAATTAAGAAAAATTACTAAATTTTAAAAACATATATATACTAGGAGTGATGCTACTATGCTTTGGGAATTAAACAGGGTGTTTTAATTCCCGCTCATATCTTCATTTTTAAAGTTCAAATAGTCGATATGAACTTCTCAACACAATCTTTATATTGAAATGTGCTTGGAGACCAAATTTTATATTTTTTGGAAATTTTTTACTATTTTTTTAGAATTTTTGAAAATCAGTGTTTTTCTGAATTTTTTATTATTATTTTTATTAATGAAAAGTTGTGATTTTCAAAAATTCTAAAAAAATACTAAAAAATTTTCAAAAAATATAAAATTTGGTCTCCAAGCACATTTCAATATGATGATCGTGTTGAGACGTTCAGATCGACTATTTGAACTTTAAAAATGGAGATATGAGCGGGAATTAAAACACCCTGTTTAATTCCCAAAGCATGATAGCCTATCTCTATATACTAGTATCGTTTATGTGTGTTGCAACAGAAATATATTATAAAACAAATAAAAAAAATCTTATACAAAATGACATATTTTGATAAAAAAATTAGACTAAATAACAAATAATATTTCTTAAATGACATGGATATTTATACATAAATAACATTTCTTAAACGACATATTAAATAATATAGTAAATGATATATATTTTTTAATCTTTTTGACATATTTTCTTAAAAAATCTCAAATAAAATGACATATTAAATAATAAATAACATTTCTTAAATGATATAAAAAAAATAGAAAGAAATGAAGACATAACCAATCAATTATCAATTAATTTTCAATCAATTGAAACATTCCTTATATGATATTTAAAAAATAGAAAAAAAAATCATGACCAATCTGAAAGATAATACAATTTGTATGTAGAGACTACGTGTCTAAATAAATGTAGATTTCTACATGTAAACGAACATAAAAAAAGATGCATGGAATCAGAATATTTATGGGAGAAATAATATTCAATCTGAAATTTCATCTTTTAATCAAAGTTCATGGCGGATCAAAACATCTACGTATCTAATATAAGAATAATCTATAAGTAATAAAGTACTCAAGGAACAAAATAATAAATAAATCATCTAATTATATAAACAAAACCTAAAATACAATTATCTTATATTTGACTTCTATACAAAACACTAACATTTATTTATATTTTTTCTTTTTCTCTCAAAACACGTGGTACAAAATAAACATGTTGATAACATCAAAATAATAAAAAAAAAAAAACACATCTTCACAGATCTGCGAAGTCGTGCTCCACACGAAACCAAAACTTACGAACACAAACTATGAAATAAATATTCAAATATCATTTTAACAGCTTCCTCAACTTCTTTCGAGAAAAGTGTTGGTTCGGTGGGTTTTCGACCTATTTTTGGTCTAATGAGTACCAGAATCGTCCCATTAGATCTAAAAATAGGTCCAAAGCCCATTGGGCCTACACATTCAAATAGCTGCTAGAACAAGATTTCAAGCATCTGAACAAGCTGTTACCCTTTACTCCTTAGTTTCCAGTTCCCCGTTTAAGCACAAAGTAGAGAGCTAAAGCTAGAGCACCGCCAACAAGAATACTGACATTTGCCACCGACAATCCTGTAATCCAATTGTTTTGACCGTCTGATGCAAGCCAGAAGCTAACAAAAAGACTAATCACCGCAACAACAATTGGAACTCCAACGGTGGTTACGAGCATCACCCTCTGAAAAGTAAATTTAAATTAATATCCTAATACAAATAAATTATTGGATTAAATGTTGAGCCCCATAATAAAAGTAATAATAACAAGTAATAAATATTAAAACAAAGAAGAAATAAAGAAACAAGACTTACACGATATGTTGTATGGACGCCCTGAAAGTATCCCGGGAGAACGAAAACACCGATCATTGCAATAACGACAAGGGTAATGGCAGCGAGGAGCCTCAACCGCCAAATCGGATCCGATTTATTCGGACCTAAGGCGAGACCAACGACAGATCCGATCCTGTCTGTGTTGTGTCCTATTGGATAAATTTGATGATTAGTGCGGCCCGGAAGGCCCAATTCAAGATCCACTGGGTCTTGGATGCTTAAAGAGCCTGAATCATATACTGAAAGGCCGTCTTGAGTTGAATTTAGCAGGTCCATATTGACCTCTAAGTGGTATTGGACTTCAGGGTCCGGGTGAACAGCTCCCGTGACAAGCGCGTCCGAGTGTTTTCGGCTAGGTTGAAGGCCTAATTTATTGAATAGAGAGTGAAATTAATATATGACAAAATGATATATATCCGACACAGTGAAATTAATATCTGGAGTAGAACTAGGGTGTTTTTAAAGCTCACCAAGCCTCTTTGTGAGCTTAACTAAAAAATCTATCGGATTGGTTTCAAGCGACGCATTCAAACCGTTGAAATCTATCTACTAAGTTTACATATCAAATTTATAAATTTTCAAACCAATTTAATATAAAGTCAAGCTGTCAAAAATGATGAAAAATGAACACATTAAAATTAACTTATAAACCATCTTTTTTTTACCGCTTGACTTTATACTAAATTAGTTCGAAAATTTATAAATTTGACATATAAACGCATCACTCATGAAGTAGATCGGTTTCAACGGTTTGGATGCATCGTTTAAAACCAATTCAATAGGTTTTTGAATTAAGCTCATAAAGAGACTTAGTGAGAAAAAATTTATAAAATAACCTTCTTTGAAAAAAGTTCAAACAAAATACCCTTGTGTACCCACATATACACCCTACTCCCAACAATTTCAGTCTTTACTCGTCAAAATTTGGTTTGTGTGATCATATACTATGTGAGTAAATTGTCAGAGCATATTCATGCGCACATATAATTGATATATGTCCTATTTTTTTTTTTTTTTTTTGCAGTTTAAAACGCTCGTAGTCCGATTACATGCATGATAACGAGTAGAACTAGGGTGCTCCTAAGCTCACCAAGCCCTTCCGTGAGCGCGACTCTAAAACCTATCAAATTGACTTCAAATGATATTTTCAAACCGTTAGATGTTCAATCTATATTAAAATGTGCTTGGAGACCAAATTTACATTTTTTGGAATTTTTTTACTATTTATTAAGATGGTTTGAAAATCGCTGTTTTCCAATGGTGCAGAATTTTAATAAAAACAGCGATTTTCAAACTATCTTAATAAATAGTAAAAAATTCCAAAAAATGTAAAATTTAGTCTCCAAGCACATTTTAATATAAATTGAACATCTAACGGTTTGAAAATGTCGTTTGAAGTCAATTTGATAGGTTTTAGAGTCGCGCTCACGGAAGGACTTGGTGAGCTTAGGAGCACCCTAGTTCTACTCCATGATAACATATCAGGAATTACATCAAAATTTGCTTTCATCCCTGAAAGGAGTGAGTGGAAATTCCGTTGCTTTGCAGCATGATTTTCATTCTTCTTTTAAATAAAATGAATAACAATGAAAACGAATGACAAACATATTAGAGGACCTACGCTTTGTGAAAAAATTTAAATTATCCAACTTCAGGTCCAGAAATGTCGAGTTAATTAGCAGTGAAAAAAATAAACGCAATGAAATCCTAAACGGAGGGCCTCAAGCCCTCAATCCACAGTCTCTTTGAAAGATTTCGTCTCCTAGGGCTTTAATTAAAATAGGTTATCATATACAATAACAATCAAGTCTTTAGACCCAAACAAGTTGGCAGGCTAGAAATGAATCCAATCGTGGTCACAAGATGAAGTAAATAGTAATAAAATAATAATAGTAGTAGTACCACTAATAGTAATAATGGTACAACTAATAAGAGGTTAGCTCATATCAAAACGTTTGTTCCTGAGCCATGGTGCAACTAATTGGTTTTCTCCTTTTCAAATTTCAAACAGTCGATCCAAATCGTTAGATGTGATTTCTAAATTAAAATATATTTGGAGACCAAATTTTATATTTTTTTGAACTGTTTTACTATTTATTAAGTCAGTTTTTAAATTGTTGATTTTAATAAACAGTAAAAAATTTCTAAATCATTGAAAACAACGATTTTAAAACTGGCATAATAAATAGTAAAAAAATTTCAAGACATTGAAAAAATTTCTAAATCATTGAAAACAACGATTTTAAGTCAGTTCTCCATCGGCACCCCATTGGCGGTTCCGTGCTAAGGACAGCAGGGCTCCAAGACAGCAGGGTAAGGTTGTATGCTAAAAGAAACCAAAATGAAATACTAGAAGATCAAACATTGAGAGAAATTTTATTACCTTGCTCAATTGCAGCGGAGAACTGGCGGATGGTTTTCTCAGCTGCTTGCTCCATTGAAGAATACGGTACTACCTGGAGGTGCAATCAGGGATGAAGAATATATGGTCCTCTAAGTCTTCTTTTCTCTGTTTATATAAAAAAGGGTAAAGTAAAGTCAAGAAATGACTCCTCTAAGTCTTCTTTTCTCTGTTTATATGAAAAAAGGGTGCATGAAATATATGGTCCTCGGCCCCCACTGAGGAAACTACCAGCAGGCAGCATCTTGTTTAGTCAATTGATCACTCCAACCGAAAGAAATAAAAAATAGATAAGGACCCGTGGGCCCTTTCTTTCAGACTTGTTTCTTTTGATAATATGTGAATCTTGAGCGTATTAATTATTTTCAATCATTTTTTAACTTCAGATTACGGAGACCAAAATAATTAAATATATTGTGATATACACATAATTTGATCTATTGTCTTATAAATAATATTTGCTATAATTTTGTATTTGGCAAGATGTATGCTGATAAAAATAAAAAAATGCAGCACTTGGCCAGGTTTTACTTGGGCATATATGAAATCATACATTACTAACTAGTATTTGAAGATAAAAATTTTACCCTTAATCTTAAATATTTTATACAAGCTAATTATCATATTGCAATTCCAACCACATTATGCTAAACAACACTATCACATTTCCCAATAATTGAAAAACATTACTCTTTCGAATTATTCTAACATTATTTGAAGTTACAATTCTAAATAGCACTATTTTTATACTTTTGCCAAACAACATTATAAGTACTTGAATATTGATTGAGAAGGAATATAAAGTTATAGATATTTTTTTTAATTCATATTGATTGATCATATGAAAAATAATTGCATACAAAATTTGTTTGTCTAAGAATTTTACAACTAGTTCCTTGATATTGATTGAATGCTAGGTTTTAAAAATTAGAGTCATGAATGCTAATCTTTCATGCAACATGCTGGTTTTAGTAAACCAGAATGTTGCATCAGTAATTAAATTCAGTACATTGATATTAAGTTTTACTTTCGAATTCGTGCAGAGACGAGAACCACATCTAGTTATTGATTAAGTCATTATTCTTTATTAAGATAATTTTTCGGGTTTTGTATGGAAAATGAAATATGTATATATTGAAGGAAGATTTTAATTTAAATCTGAGATAAATAATATCATATATATGCAACATTAAAAATATATAAAAAAGTTTGAATGGATGATCACAAATAAAATAATTAACGTCGTGCATTAAGTTGCATATATCCCATAATTAGATAATTCAACGTTTATTTTTATAATAATTAATGATTGATTAGACAATTAAAAGTACTTGGTAATATGACACATGTCTTATAAGTACTTTGCAATATTGATTGAGAAGGTATAGAAAGTTGAGTAGAACTAAGGTGCTCTTAAGCTCACCAAGCTTTTTTGTGAGCTTAACTCAAAAACCTATCAGATTGACTTCAAACGATGTATCCAAACCGTTGAAACCGATCTACTTCATGAGTGATGCGTTTACATGTTAAATTTTTAAAATTTTGAACTAATTTAGTATGAAGTCAAGCTGTCAAAAAAGATGATTTATAAGTTAATTTTAATGAGTTTATTTTTCATTATTTTTTTACCAGACTTTATACTAAACTAGTTCGAAAAATTATAAATTTGATATGTAAATGCATCACTCGTGACGAGTTTCAAAGATTTAGATGTGTTGTTTGAAGCCAATCCGATAAATTTTTGAGTTAAGCTCACAAAGAGACTTAATGAGCTTAAGAACACCCTAGTTCTACTCTAGAAAGTTATAGATATTTGCAAATATAAAGGTATAGATTGAGAAGGTGTAGAAGGTATAGATATTTGCAAATATAAGTACTTTGCAATATTCATTGAGAAGGTATAGAAAGTTGAGGAGGGTTCTACTGCCTCAATTTTTCCTGCCTCCACCGTTCCTCCAATTCTAAACCGTACATCAACTAATGAGATCAACGTATAGGATTAAAAGACTCTCAGCGAAAAATTTCTCTTCTATCATCTCCAGTACCAATTCTTTCTCTTCTCTAAGTCTCTCTTCGTTAATTCGCCCAAAATTTGATTCGCGCGCCCCTCCCCGACCACTCCGCGCTCCCCTCCCTACCTTTCTCTCTCTCTCCTCTCACTCCTCCCTCTATTTCGAGCCTTGGAACCGCACCCACTCTCGAACCCTCCCGACCCCTCTCGACCTCGACCCAACACCGCACCTCTATTTCTTCGTCTCTCTATTCTGTGAACCTTCGTCGCCACCACCCTTCGTCGCCACCCTTCGTCGCCGAGATAGTGGTGGTGCGCCACGGCGAGACCTCCTGGAACGCTTCTCGGATCCTCCACGGCGAGACACCATCCTCCTCTTATCTCCCCTGATTTCGCAACAATGGATTCTAAATTTCCTCTTCCGAATCTAGGGTTTCGTTAGGTGGCACGAGCGAGAGGAGGCTGGGGAGACGTTGTGCGAGAGAGAAATAGGGCGGCGAAGGGGGTTGCCTTTTGCTGTCGCATAAGGCGGTCGGGAGCGGGGTACGAAATAGAGCGAAACTGAGAGAGAGGAAGAGAACTGGAGATGATTTGAACAAAAAATTTCACTGAAGGGATTTTTAATCTGGTCCGTTGATTAAAATAATGATATACGGTATAGATTTAGAGGTTGAATGGAGGCATGAAGAATTGAGGCAGTGGAACCCTCCTCATAGAAAGTTATAGATACTTTGCAATATGCCTTAGCCCTTAAGTAACCCTTGGAATTAAAAAGCCTAAAGTCATGGGGCGCAAATATATATTAATGCCACTTTAACTTACTTGGGACATATCATGATCTGAATGTATTCAGATAAATACGCGTAATTAAGCCTTAAAGATGTGAACTGAAAAGGACAACTAGTTAATATCATTATATAAAATAGAATGTTGAAATGTCAAAAATGTGTCCCATATCATGTGTTTAAACGGTTTGATATATAAATTTTATTTTAATATAAATAATTTCATTTAGAATAAAACGGTTTGGATGTATGATTTATTTGGTTTGATTCTATTTGAAATTAATAGTAGTTTGGTTTATTTTATATTTTATATTTTATATTGACAATTAATTGTCTAATAACATATACATATAGGCCAAATCAACCAAAACATTAATAATTTTGTTTAGCATAAAATAAAAAATAGTGTAAATATTATAATAATATTACACAATAAATTACATCCAAACCTGATTCAAACCTAATATTACACAATAATTTCTTTAAAAGCAAACTGTATTGAAGATTCAATCTTGTAATTATAAGAGCACAAACCATGAGAACGAATTAAAAAAAATTCTTTTATACTTATCCGATACTTGGCAATTTTATTAAAAAAAAATCCAGAGAATTAGTAACTGCTGATTCTAAGAAGGTAATAAAAAAAAGTTTATTTCTTATTTATGGTCAAATTAATAAAAAAAAAGTTTATTTCTTATTTGAGTAATTAATTACTAACAAAGAACAAAAATGAAAGCATGTACAAAGAAGATAAAAGGGACAAAAAGTTATCTACAAATTTTAGAATTTTGAAATGTGTTGTGCTAGTAACAAGTTTTGTTGTGTGAATACATAACCTTCGTCACATTTAATAAATTGACATTAATTAAGAAAAAATTACTAATTTAAAAAAATATATATAGAGTAGGGCTGCACAAAAAATTCGTAGTTCGTAATTCGATTCAAGTTTGATTCGAAAAAATTTGTAAAAAATTCGATTCGAAATTGAGTTCGTTCGAAATTAATTCAAACCAAACTTAGTTCGAAATTAATTCAAACCAAACTCAAACTGGACCTAGTTCGTTCGAAATAGGTTCGCAAATCAAACTTAGTTCGAAATTAAATCAAGCATGAACCGTTGATTTCTGCTGATGATGAACTTTAATATTTTATTTAGGATAATATTTGGGTTTGTAATAATTCTAAGACTTTGGTTATTAATTGTTGTGTATTTCTATTGATATTTAAATTGTACTTTGAATACTTTAGATATTTGAAAACTTTGGTGATGTTGCTCATGTTGGCTATTTGGAGAACTTTGGATACTGTGATTGTACTGAACTTTCAATGATTGTACTGAACTTTCAATGATTGTACTAAACTTTAGTGTTTGATATAAATTTTGGTATTTGTAATGAACTTTGATATAAACTTTGGTGTACTGTGTAATTAGAATTCAGAATACCTGAGTTTTTATTGAAGTATTGTAATTTCGAACTATGGCCCAGCCATAAGTCATAACTCGTAAGTCATAACAAAGTTCGTAGAAGTTTGAAATTGAATTCGTAAAAAATTCGATTCGAAATTAATTCAAACCAAATTTAGTTCGAAATTAATTCAAATCAAACTCAAACTGGAAGTAAGTTCGGTTTGGTTCGGTTCGTTTGCAGCCCTAATTTAGAGGGTATTTGGTGGTTTTTCATTTTTTTGTAATATTTTTCTACATTTTAGAAATTAATATCTAAATAATATTTTTGGTAGGTGAAGTAGAGTAAAGTAAAATAATCAAAGATTTAAATAACGTTTATTGCGTCATAGCGGAACGGCTAAAAAAATGACGCTATTGCCATATTGCGCCGCTATAGCGCCATACTTTTATGGTCCGAAAACGATATAGCGGCGTATAGGAGTGCTATAGCGCGCTATTTAGAACCCTGAAAATAATAGTTAATGTACATATTTTATTTTAATCCGTTGATATTTGGTGATGAAACAAGGTGAAAAAAAAAAGATAATGTTAAAGATAATCTTGTTTCATTGTACTCGGACAAGGACCTAGCCAATGAAGGAATAATAAGTTGAGAAAAAAAATAAAAAAAATAGTAACAAAAGAAAGCAATAAGTTATTTACAATTACATAAGAGGCCAAAATCTAAGTTATTAGAACTTATGTATAGTTTTTTTTTATCAAAGAGTTTATGTACAGTTTAAAAAAATATCTTTTATGTGTCATTATTATTTCAATTTATTGGACATACAACGTTATTTTTATCTACCATATAAATTTTCTCTTATATCAAATATATGGCTTGTACGAGTTTTTTTTTTTATATATATAACGAATGGTTAACATATGCTGCAAACTTTCAGGCAAAACAAAAATGCAAAATAAAAACAATATTTCTTGACAATATAATTTTTGTTTGAATTCAATACAGATTAAAGTTTATTAACTTGTTTAAAAACAAGCCATATTTTCTCTTACATGAGCATACACGGTTCCACTTTCCACAAAACTTAATATTATTGATATAAATATGCTCAATAATTTAATGTAGAATCTTCGTAACCATGAATTTCTATCCTACAATAACCTTAAAAAAAAAAAATCTATCCTACAAGAAACCCATCATAGCCAAACAATGTGTGACAAGCAAAGTGGTGATTTAAGTCATCTTATGCACTAAACGAAAGTGTTTTATGATGCAGTAAAGTGAAACAAAATTAAAACACAAGTATAGATGTTTTATGCATTATTTTTTTATTAAATTTTCTACTTTTGTTCTTACTACTTTACTTGATGATATTAGAACATTTTGGTATTTCTTCAATATTACATCTACTACTACAATCAAACATTAACACTAAAGAGATTTAGTTTATTACAAACTTCACTTCACTTATTAAATATAAGAATGAAAACATAAGATTGCTACCGTTCAGGTATGTCTAAGAATGTAAAAAATTAAGTCACGTAATACATCATTGTACAACACAATGCGTGTTTGTTATGTGTCGTGACTTGCGTGTCTAGTACCATGACCATTCGCTTGACGTGATCATTTTTTGCAAAATTGGCATGACACGTGAACTAGTCTGGTCACATCACGTGGTCACGCGAGTCACGTGAGAATAGTTAGATCTTAATTGAATAGTAAATTTTGATTAAACTAACTTAAATTATGAAAAAAGAATAGTCAAACATGACCCACTACATTTGGACACGGCACATGTAGTCACGACGTGACTAACGTGATAGAAATAATAAAATCGTAACGTGTTTTGCAATTAGAACACAAACAATTCAGAATCCGTAAATCCAAAATAAAATAGCAAACGTAATTTAAAACTTACAGTTTTCGAGTGACGACATCAATGATAGAAATAATAAAATCGTAACGTGTTTTGCAATTAGAACACAAACAATTCAGAATCCGTAAATCCAAAATAAAATAGCAAATGTAATTTAAAACTTACAGTTTTGGAGTAACGACATGTTAAGCGGAAGCAGAAATACTGATCATCAATGGTCTTCTTCAGACGTGATGATGGAGACCTTTGGCATTTTTCTTTTACTTCTCTATTTAATTTTTTATGGACGAAGTTTTCAGAATTTGAATGCTTCCAAATAAGAGAAATGATTACAACATTATGAAACAGGGATAAACAAGATTCTTCAAGGCTAACAAAAGAGCATATATTCATCCATTATATCCTTCCTACAAAATTTCAAAATATTTAGTCTGGCTTTTATTTGTATTTTTTCTTGCAAGAATTCCTTTCAGTGCTCTACCGTATTCTGACCTAAAAACAATCGACCTGTACAGTAGTCTAGAATCCTACGCCAGATCTTGCGCACCAAATAAATCATGTGTTTCCCACAGCTCATGATGCGTTTCACTTCCCGGTAAATCACAAGTACTGGCAATGTTCTCCTCGAGTGCTTGAGCCTCCTCTGTAACAACGGTACCAGTAATAACAAGTTTATCCTTTTTCAGCCGACCTCTAGGTCTAAGTGGAGTTACATCTACCATCTCTTCCATTGACGAGACAGGACCACCATCTGACCCGGTTTCATCCAGAGTTGGCATCTCTCTCACATGTGACAAAATCTTACTCATGTGTCGCTGTGCATAACTAAACCTCTCTTTATTTACCGATGACTCTTGTATTATGATCGAAATAAGAGACCGCAATGCCCTTGATCGATACTTGTACCCTGTACTCTTGGGAAATATTGAACTCTCGCGGCACCACCTGGCGGGCAGGTACTTGTCAGGAAGTGCAAAGCAATTCTTTAAAGAGAGTACCCGCAGAGCATGCCTGAATATATTTGAAAAGGTATCAGTAACATAACATATATAAGCACCCCTCCCCCCATGATTTCAAAATTTTAATCATGTATATTGAAATATAATTGAATTTTCATTATTTTTTTTAAGTTTTTGTATAGTTTAGCCCCCTCATGAAATGCTATCCGTGTGCTTGTAGCCTAGTAGTTAGAATTTCATTTAGTAATTGCGGAGACTTGGGTTCAAATCCCAGTTACTACACATTATATATTTTCACATATTATGCATTTTACATTTCAGCCCCCCCCCTCTAAATTTTCTAGTTCTGCCCCTGTCAGTCTTGAAGGACAAGATTTATAATCAACTCAACCAAAAAAATTAGCATAAAAGAGGGAGATTAAACCAACTAAAAGCTTTACAAAACCAGAAGTTGTGATCATAAATCAGATTTCTCATTTCATTTTACAAGTCATGTCTTGTACTCGTGCCTTGTACTCAATTGATCCCAGTTCAATTTATTTATAGAGAAATAAATCAATTGCACCTTGAGAGAAGCCAACTGAACTTTACTCACTCAAATGTGAGCCAGACTATTACTTTCAAATTTTTACCTGCACAAAATCCCAGACGACTCAAACTCCTTACAGCTGCACCGCAAAAACTCGTCAGGTCTAATGCACAATACGACCTGGCCACCAGCTGGCTGCAAGCGGTGCCTTACCAGGTAGGCTTCTTGGTGTCTCTCATAAACTGCAAATTGAGTCGAGGCAATTAACTCTTGTTGAAACAAATTGAAGGCGTAAGGAGTGAGAATTGATGTGGCATGCTCCTCCATTGGCATGCATGTTTTGGTGCTCATGTTTTGGTAGTTTTGTCGCATTGTGGATTCTTCTCCTGCTTGGTGCTGTAGTTCTATTGCAACACGCACCTAAAAATAAGAGAAATAAAAATATTGCACTACCCTTCTTTTGTTTTCTACATTTCTTAATATCACAAAGGCCATCACATGAGTTCTAATATAAATCTGATTTTACTTGAGGTAGCTAGATTCCAAAAGTAACCTCAGAAATTAGCCCATTGTTGTCTAAGATATATACTAATTTTGAGCCCATGGTTGGAGAGAAACTTTAAGTAATGCAAATTAGAAGCAGAAAAATCTGCCTCTTATCTGTTATTTCAGCAAAAATGTATTTTCAAAGTAATAATTTGTCCTGGCAACTCAAAAGGTGAATCATGAGAACCATTTTTATTTAATTTAATTTTTTTTTTTTTTTGCATTTTAGACATGAGAAGGGTCATGACTTTTGCACACTATCTATAATAAAAATTAAAAAGGATTAAATTAACAAAAGAGCGTGAACAACAGTTTAAAAGACGACCTGCTCGACGAAATCCCTCAGCCGAGTTTGTGAGCTCAAGAGACCTTTAAAGAAACCCTTAATCAATGCAGGGAAATCAACTGCTCCAATCAAACAACCAAAAAACCACCCGCGTAAAAACGGTAAGGTCCAATACTCCCTGTTATATGTCAGAAGGTTCATGTGCCGATCAGAAGCAAGCCTAAACTCATTGATCATTTTACTCCACTGATCACTAAACTCTTCCAAATTACTTAAATTACAGACCCGATTAAATTCACTTGTAAATTTCTCAAACAGAGGGCCGAGAGAGGGAGAGAACCAGCTTTGGAGTTTGGATATGATGTACCATGGAGCAAATGCATGCCGAGTAGTTGGTAATTCACTCATTACTGCTTCTTTGAGCGACATGTCTAGGTCAGTCAGAAGTGTTTGCGGAAACTTCCCATCCATTAAACGGACGAAAGACTGTGAGGATGATAAAAATTGACATGTTACGGAGAGTTTTACACTCTGATCAAGATTGTTATACTGGGACAAATTCATTTTTAATTTGGGAGTTTAATTGATGCTTTAAAATGAAGATGTGGACAAATAATCTTAAAGAATACCGTCATACTGTTTTGGTTCATACTGTACTGGTACTGATATATAATGGCCAAAATTACAGTCTTTGTTCAAAAATGAAGAAAACAACAAACAGTTCACCTGCAGGGCCCACTGGTAAGAAGACGGCTTTTCATCCTGCAGCAGAGCACATCCAAAGCAAATGGCATTTCCGTAATTATCCATACCAAACCATACCCCCAAGGGTCTATCATATGCATACAACCTATACGTCGTATCAAACACAACTGCATCTCCAAAAATCGCATACGCACGTGCACAATCAGGGTATACCCAGCAAATATTCTCAAGAGTACCATTTGAGTCGACTGAGAACTCAAATTTAAACTCCGAGTATCTCTCCTTCATCACTTTGCACGCAGTAAGCAATTCAGCCCCTTCATTTTCAATATTTATGCTTTTTGATGCCTGTAGGAAGTTACGCATATCCCGCTCAGTAAATGTCAGCTGACCAGATCTCAATCCCTTCTCCATCTCTAGAGCACGCATGATTAGGTTCACGGTGTACCCTGCCTTGGCAAGAACCAATGCACGCTCCCGATCCATGGAGGAAATATTTCTATAAGCCGGTAATTGCCGTACCTCATCACTATCCAACAATTCATGATTATGCTCATTGCTAACCTGTACAACTACCCACCGGGTTGTACCTTTGGAGACGTTTTTCTTAATTATCATACCGGCCTCACACTTGCACCGGTTAGATTTTTTGTTTCTTTGCCTTTTCGGGTCACCTGTTTTTCTGGGACGGTATGCACCGGCACGGTGGCACACTAATTCCCTCTTGTAGACCCCTAACGGGTGGTTTGAGTTTCCTTTTGACCTCTCGGTTCTGATTGCAAACCCGTTAACTCTGGCAAATCGGGTGTACTGTTCTTGGGCCTCCTCGGCTGTCTGAAAGGCCTGGCCCACATAGGGGGCCTGGGTCTCAGTTGAAACAGTGGAATCAAAAGAGGTGGTTAATTGTGTAGCTTGAAGTTGGTCAGGATCAAGTAGTAGCGAAATGCCAGTAGGGGTATTAGTGGAATTGTTGTTGCTGGTGCTTTGGTTTTGGTTATTTTCTTCTTCATCAGCATCAACTCGGAAATAACAGTGCTCGTCCCCGCAGGGGCATTTGCGTCTTTGTGTCACAGAACCAATGTTTCTTGATGAAGCCCTTGTCATTTTTTTTTAATTATTATGAACTAGACACTGATTTTTATACCTCTGAAGATTGATCCCTGCTTAAAATATTCAACTAAGCACTAGATTAGCTATCCCTGGGCAAATCCTGGTATATTACCAGTATCGAATGAAACACATGATTGGTACAGTTTCTATGTCTGAATTAGTAATTGTCTAAAATTTTGGATGTGATGAAATTATCAAATTAAAATAATTATCAGAAAAATTAGCTAGAAAAATTAAGCTCTGAGTGAATATAACAGTGAGCAGTTTAAAGAGTATACCAGTTAGTGGAGTGAGAACTAGGGTTACCTAAAGGAGGTTATCAAGGAGAAGTCGAGTTCGATATTGCGACCCAATTTTTGAGGAGATGAGATGCAGATCTTGTTGGGTAAACAACGGAGTAGCGTGTCGACGGGGACGAATTTGGAAAAGAAGGGGGTCGATATATCATGGAGGCGTCGGAGGAACGGAAAAACAGGGGTGGGAATATCCAAAGAGGCGGGGTTCAGAGTTGAGAGCGCTGGCGTTGCTATAACATTTTTAAGAAACAAGATACATGGACCCACTGTTTCTGAGACAGGAAGAGAGAGTTGAGTCTGATAAAACACGCACAAAGCCCTTTCTTTCTAAAACTTTCGTCCTTCTGAAATATGAAAAATAACTTAAATTGGAGTTCAACAAATGTTGTCATTTAATTTATACTATGTCAATTCAATTAATTAAGTAAATGTCAATTTTAAAATATATCAAATTGGCATGAAACGACGGATTTAAATCGTTAAAATCAATTTACGAGTGATGCGTTTACATGCAAAATTTATAAATTTTTGAATTAATTTAGTATAAAGTCATATGATACAAAAAATAATGTAAAATGAATACATGAAAATTAACTTAGAATCTTTTTTTACTGCTTGACTTTTATAAATTTTATATATAATCACATTACTCATGAAATAGATTGGTTTTAACAATTTGGATTCATTGTTCGAATCCAATTCGATAGATTTTGAAGACTTGGTAAGCTTAACAATCTGGTTCCTATGTAATTTGTTATAATTATTAAATATTTTTTAATATAATCTATCTCTTTTAATTAACATGATATCAACGACTGGTCCAATAGCTTGAGTTCGATTCAACATTAGAGTTGTTAATGGAGCTTAAGATTATATCCAATAATTTATTGAATTTGAATGTGGATTTTGAAAGAAGATCCACATAATTTATTAGGTTCACAATTGGACTTATCTAGATTAAAGTCCATTACAGATATTATAAATAATATTGATTAAAAAATTATCTAATTTCTTACACAAATTATTGTTAATTTGTTATTCATTATGAATCCCTGTAATTTCTTAATAGCATAATATCTTGTTATATCATACAAGTTAGTTAAATTATAGTTGTATTATCAATCTGAACTTCCATAATACAAAATGATTACATGCTTACTAATTTATTGAAACATTTGTTATTTTAAACATTTTCATACAAGATTTCAAATATAATATAGGTGTGATCCGAACTTAGGTAATGAGTATAATAAATCTGTATTTATGTTCTCAAATTCTAATTAAATATACATTCACATAGAATATGTTTGGATGCATGCAAATAACATTATTTCAAGAAATAGTGTTGCTAGGATGTGGTCAAAATATATTTTTCTCTTCTCCAAAAAACTTTAGGTTAGCACTTTTATGCTAATTCAATATTTATTTTAAAGAAAACGAGTTAACACTAATCAGATTAGTACTATTTGAATTAATATGGTCCAAAGTCCAAACAAACATTTTCATTATGTTCATTAATTTTATGCAAGCATTTTGTTACTTCAATTTTCTACAAAATTAATATAATTTAAATCCGATTCGAAATCCGTTTAAGATAATGAATATGAATTCGTATTCAAATCCTCAATTCTAATTCTAATTAAATATACAGAATATGAATTTGCATTTGAATTATCAATTCACATTTTAATTGAACATAAATTCACATTTAAGTTTTTTTTATAAACTGACATTTAAATCAGGCTAAGTTCCGATTATGGGTGAAAACGAAGCTGATAGTAGAACCATATTCATATATTTTTTTATTTTTCAGATACAGATACAGATCAAATAGACGGATACGGATACGGCTATGGATCGGATGTTTATTAAAAAATATATATTATTAAAAAATACTATAATATTTATCTAATTATAATGATGAATAATATAATTGTTTCATAATATATATTAAACTATATGGTATGTTGTTTATATCTATTATTTAAATATAAATAATTAAAATGTAAAACTATATTTGTATTCCACAGATATTTCAATATCGAATATCATATCTAATTTTTTAAATACAGGTCACTCTTAGTTCCGATCCATTCAACAGCCCAATTCAACATGGGCTTGGGCTTTGTCGGGTCGGATCGTAATTTCAGTCAAAGACTAAAATTGGAAACCATCTCAGGTCTCAGCTATTCTTCTCCCTCTCTGCTCTGACTTCATATCTTCTAAGGTACCCCAAAATTTGAATTTAGATATGGACCGTCCGATCTGTTTTGGCACCAATATTAACCGACCCCATGCATTCCACTTCGGGCCGGATTGATCCGTATTCTGATCAGACGGCCCGTATTCAAACTCAAAATTCGGGTTACCATAGGTTAGATTCGGACTCCGCCGCTCTTTAGCTTATGCACTGTAAATCCCGATCTTCAAATTCCCTTAACAAAGCGCCTTCTTTGCTCGCACTCATGTCTGTGCGTAACCAATTTCTTAAATCCTTCTTCAATTTACAGCGATTTACCCAATTTCTTGCCATACCTTTTTCCGCAAAACCTTCGAATTTCGTTATTCCAGTGAGAAATTTCTCTCTTTTCTACCTTAAATCAGACAGTATATCCAGCCTTTCCCATTCCCAGTTTCGATTGTATCCAATTTCTTCCCAAAGTTTGTCTCTGTCTTCCTTGTCTAGCTGTCCTTCTCCTAATGAAATTATCATTTTAGATGATCCTAAGAGTTTCAGTTCAAGCAATTCTCTTGCCCATGAAAACTCAGATGCTAATAGACTTTATGAAACTATAGTTACAACCATCAAATCAGGTGAAAACTTAGAAAAGGCACTCGATTTGCTTTGCGTTGAACTTAACAGTGAATTAGTAGACGACGTATTACAAAGATTAAGATATGAGGAGAAATTGGCCTTTCGATTCTTTACTTGGGCCGGGAACCAAAGCCGGTACAAGCACCAACCAAACACTTATAATTTCATGATCGATGTTTTGTCAAGCACTCGGTATAAATGCAAACAGTTCGGGGTTGTTTGTGACATTTTGGATTACATGAAGAGAACTGGTAAGAATTCAGTGCCCCTTGATGCACTATTATCTATTCTGAGAGACTATACTGACAAGCACTTGACCCATTTGAAGAAATTCCTCAAAAAGAAAAAAATTAGAATGAAAAACCCACCTGAGACCGATGCACTCAATTTGCTTTTGGATGCTCTATGCAAATGTTACCTTGTCAGAGAAGCGGAGGAAATTTTTCACCGCGTGAAGAAAAAGGTTACTCCCAATTCAGATACATTTAATATTTTGTTTTTTGGCTGGTGCCGAGTCCGGGACCCGGTTCGTGCCATGAAATTACTCGAAGAAATGATGTTACTTGGACATACACCTGATAATTTCACCTACAATTGTGCAATTGATTCCTTCTGTAGTTGCGGCATGGTGAAAGAGGCCAGGGACTTGTTCGAATTTATGCGAACAAAAGGTTGCACTATGTCTTCCCCAACGGCCAAGACCTATTCTATAATGATTGTATCTCTTGCAAAAAGTGACATGATGGCCGAGTGCTTTAAACTCCTGTCTGAAATGAGAAACTCTGGTTGCCTACCTGATGTTAGCACTTACAAAGAGATGATCGAAGGAATGTGTCAGGGCGGAAAGACCGACGCTGCCTACAAAGTGCTCGATGAAATGTCTAACACAGGTTTTCCACCTGATATACTCACCTACAATTGTTTTTTGAAGGTGCTTTGTGACTTGAAGAAAGCCAAGGAAGCCATGGGCTTGTGTAATAAAATTATAGAATCGGGCTGTGAACCAAGTGTACACACATACAACATGCTCATTACCATGTTTTTCGAGATGAATGAACCCGATCAAGCGGTTGACATATGGCATGAGATGGATGCGAGAAGATGCAAACGTGTGGTCGATACATATGCATTGATGATTCATGGTTTGTTTGATTCAGGAAGAGAGAAAGAGGCATGCCTTGTGTTGGATGAGGTGATAGATAGAGATCTCAAGTTACCGTACCGAAAATTTGATTCAATCATGGAAAGGCTGTCTGCTGTTGGGGACTTGCGAGCAATCCATCGGTTGTCCGATCATATGAGGAGGTTTTATAATGTTGCAATGGCCCGGCGGTTTGCGATCACGCAAAAGAAAATAAGCATCAGCCTGAGGAGGAAGAGGCAGTGATTGATAAGGAAAATTTTCTTTTGTTACTAAAACTTCAAAAAAATATCTTGCATAAATTGTATTATTGAAATTATTATCACTTCTATAGTTCCACTTTGGATTGCATTTTTGTTTTCTTGTACTTCAAATTCTGATGCCATCTCCTTGTTCAAACAAAAGAAATTAAAAAAAATGTGTATGAAAGCTTTCAATTTGGTCAATTCTAGCAAGCATTCAATTTTTTTAGTACATTGATTGATCATTAAAAGCTTAAATTGTACATGTAGGCTTAATTAAGACGTTTATCAAATTTTAGTTAATTTAAATTTTTTATGTTTTCCTTCAAATAATCAAATCCTTTTGATACATTTTTCATTTAATCTTACTGAATTTAAAATATACTAGGATTGTAGCCAGCTGATATTTTTTTTCTTTCTGGAGTAGATCACCTGAAGGAGATTAATTTCGTTTAATTACTTCAAATCCTATTTATGAGAAAAAAAAATAGCTTGTTGCATGATAAATTTCTAAATTTATGTAATGTGTTTCTATATTTTTGCAATAGGTTGAATTTTTTTTTTTTTGGGTATCACAAGTAAGAAGAAGAAGAAGAATTTTTTTGAAATAACAATAGATTGTTTGAACAAAACAACAACGGAGAGGTGGTTTTAGCTAAAAATAATTTGCACCGTTACATTAACGCAAGTTGAAAATATGGTCGACCATCCGATCATGGTCAGACGGTTTAGAGTGATTTAAAATTAATACATGCATCAGCAACACAAATCTAAATATAATCTTGTAATACAGAATAACCACATCCTACATCTGTCCGGCGTGAAGAAAGTGGAAGAGAGAGAAACGTACAAAAAAAAAATTAACGCTAGCTTATCCAACGGCAATGATTTGCGCAAGTTCACCAGTAGATAAAACCGACGGCCAAGATGTTGTTCCTTTTCCTCTATTGTAGGGACGCGTCAAGGCGCAACTGGCAGGTTAAAGTGAAGCAAATTTGTCACGCGGTTATCTGTTATGTTCCGGCATGTCACGAGTAACGTAATGTATTCGATGGAAAATAACACTTATGTCACAAAAACTGACCAAGTATGTAACGTGATCAATTTTTCTAACATTATTTTTTATTTTTATTTATTTTGCAATATTTCTTATGTTTATATATTTTTTAATTTTTTTCTATGTACTAACTTACAACCTAAAAAAATAATTAAATGTAACTAGTCACGTCACGTTTGATCATGTGATCACATGTAACGTGATCATTCGTGTAACGTGATTGTTCTTCATCATTTTAATCATATTATGTCACATAATGTGAAAAAAAAATTAATTACGTACCGTGTCGTCCATTTTAGTCATATTAGGTCACGTCACGTGAACAAAAAAACATTTAATCACGTGGTATGACGTGGCATGATCAAGTCACAACGTATTAGTCGCGTGACGTTTAAAGTACCCGCCACATAAGGGTACGCATATTTATGGTTCCCGGTCTACTATATCATCCAACTGTGTAACTTTTGTGTTGCAGCTTTTTCTCGCCTATGGTATTACTTTTTTTTTTTTTTAAGAAAAACCCGTAGGCGTCTAACATTACCAGCATAAAAGGTGTTTGTTACAATAAATAAGTAAATAAATGTAGAAAGAAAATAAAGCTAGTGTTTGCTTAAGTTACAAATGAAATCATCAGAAAGCAACACTGAGAAGGTAGGCACCTAAAAGCTCCGTGGTCTACCAGAATTGTACTATCCATTATCAAACAGGAAGAATTCTGCACTCAGTCGTTCTTCTATGACTGGTTCGTTGTCTCTTCTCGTACAGCCTGTGGTATTGCTGCGTGATCACATGACATAACTAACACGTCGTGACTTGGGCACGTCATGTCACGTCACGACACGTGAGCAAAATTGATTTTACGTGACGGGATGTGATGTGAAGTGACTAAAATAGTGAAAAACTGTGTTTAATTATTGTTTTAAGTTTAACTTAATTCAAAGAAAAAATAATAACATGTATCAAAAAATAATAAACTATTATAAAATAAATTATAATTGATAAATAATGTTGAAAAAATGATTACGTAACATGGCGTGACGTGACCGAGTCAATTTACATGACATAACGTGATGTGACTAATTAAATGATGAAAGACAATCATATTATGTGATCGAAACACTTGACGTGACGCGCCGTGGTGTAACTGGTTCCAGCTTGACTATTACCTTATCTAAATCCTTTACAGACAACTTTGATTTTGAAAATTTAGACACGGCGAGTTAATGTGTGCCGTGAAATGTACCGCTAGGAAACAAGTAGGTATATATGATAGGCATCGAATCAAATTTAATCTGATGTCAGGTCAGATCCGTTCTCCAACAAATTCTTGTGAAAGATTAATATTATAAAGACCATTATTAAGCTCGAAGGAGTCCTTTATAACACAAAACAAGAGATAAAATTTAGTAAGTACACCAAAATCTTATGTACATATTGATATACTTATAAGGTTATTTTGTGGTCTTTTATATTTTTGTATCTGTTTATGTATAGCAATTTTAAATTATTTTGATCAGTTCTTTCTTTTTGAATAATTCAAGGAATGAAATCCGTATTTTCCTCAATTGGAAAGGCATTCTCATCTTTAGGAGAATGATGATTATCTGAAAGAAAGAAAGAAAAAAAAACCACAATGGTCTACAAATTTGAACAAAGGGGCTTGGACCTAATTTCAAATACACTACTATGGTTTAAAATATAAGCCCAAATCTGGGGAAGAAAGCCCACATGATGGTCTACAAATAAATAGATTGTAATCCAAGGACAAGCGCACATGCACATGATATAATCAACAAAATAGTACATTGTGTGATAGAAATAGGAGGGAAGCTGCATGCTTCAACCAGTAGTAAATGAAGAGTAAATATAAGTTAAACAAACTAATTAAGCGTACCAGTGTAAATATGACAAGTACCTTTTTTTTGTTATTAATTAAAATTTAGGATATGTACCGGTCCATTTACATGATTTGATTACAATGTAGGATCATTCGGCTTAGGATACATCAGTCTCGGCTTTGGATCAGTCGGATTACATGCTCATGATCATCTCGGTTTGTAGACCAATTTGTAGACCGAATTTGTTGGGGTCTTGGTTTGAAGATCGATCACGTTCCGGTTCCGGTTCACGCGGATAGAGCACGCTTTTTTGGATTAGACAAAAAGTTTCCAGCTGTGCTTTGGTTGTTCTGAAAAAAGTTTAACAAGAAGTTATTGTACTACTTATTCTGTGTATCGTGGTTTCATGTCCGCTGCTATCTGCATGAAATAGCACAACGCTAAAATAATAGACGGTCGGTTGTTGATTTAAGTTGAATTCATCGAAACCGTCTAATATTGATGAACGCCGCCACTTCTATAGCATTCTGCTACTATCTGTTTTAAGAGAGTGCGTAGCGAAAGCCAATCTGCTCAAGTACTTGTGACCTTCTAAGTTTATACATTCTAGTAATAATTTGCTTTTGGAAGTTATTAATTTTCTTAGAGCATGGGCATAAAACATGAACCCCGGCAGTTACAAGATATGTACGTGATTCTTGAGCGTCTGATTGAGAATGATCAAACGGTTCCGAATAACTCTCAGTGACTATATAAAGGAAGGAAGTCACCTCACTTGGTCACTCCTACAAAATTCTTTAACCTTTCTAACCACCGCCGCCCAACTCGACAACCTCCTGCTCCCTCCACCACCTCCAAGTCACCTCCAAATAAACTTTCCAAGATGAGCATTCAGCCCAAGAAAGAATATGCTCGTAACAAAGAGAGCCGTGAAGCCAACTCTGGCTTTGGTACTTCCAAAGGTATGAATCAATTTCATAATTTTTTTTAAGCTACTATATCTGATCTATCAATGCCGATGCATGGCTTAATGCTTTCCAAATTCATGCTTGCTAAATTATTCAGGAATAGAAGTAAGTGATCGGTCGCCTTATTTCACGCTCTATCAAAATAAGACGGACGAGAATGATGAAGTGCAACACTATACTGCAATTAATAACAACAACAATAACGGAGATGGTGTCACCTTAGCAGGATATCCAGGCAAAGGTCAAAACGGTGGTGTGCGTAAAACGCCCGTCATGGGTAAAGGCCTTTGGAGCTTAGAAGATGATCAGTAAGTTACATTTCTAACATCTTTATATTATTTCTTTAATTAGAATATAACTCTTACTTGATCATACATATATATGTTTATCTCAAAAATTAAAGTATATTCTTTAATCTCTTCATAGACGTTTGAGGCAGTTGGTTAATACCTATGGCGAGCGAAAATGGTCGGAGATAGCGAAATTCTTGGACTCAAAAACAGGAAAGCAATGTAGAGAAAGATGGCACAACCATCTCCGACCTGACATCAATGTACGAATCTCTATATTCAGTTACATATATGGTCTTTATTTCAATTAAATTAAAATATCATAAAGTTTCTATAGAGATTTAATCGAATTAAAATATTCATATGTACTGATATTGTGTAAATGTATTTTTTAGAGGGCATATGAGTAAATCAATCGTTGCTATATCTTCTTTTATTTTATTTTTCTATAGAAAATAAATTATTTGCTTGATCGTGATGTCAGTTTTTTTTTAGAGTAGATCCAATTAAAATCTAACAAATTACCTTAAGACTACCTCTTGTCTTGTTTCAACCATATATTAAAGACTTTGATCCTCCCCTCTTTTCATGGTTTATATGCTTCCTAAACATATGAAATTTGTAGCAAGTGTTAAATGGTGTAGAACTGTAGATAAATGCAAAATTTTGGTTGAGGTACTAAAAAACATTCAAAATTTAAGAGAATATACAAATGAATTCTGAAGGATTTTTTTTTTTTTTTTTTTGGAAATAAGGCTACAAGGCCTGTTTCATATAGAAACTGATTGGTAACTTACAAAATAGAACATTTCAAGATTAGACATAAAGTCCAACTCATATTCATAGATAATAGAATAGAACATGTATAATTAATACTAAACCTTGCTCTCTTCAAAATTCCAAATTATGCATGGTCAGGGGCGAATCTACCCTCAATGAATGGGGGTCAATTGACTCCATTCATGTTGAATTTTTTTTTATTTATATCTTATTTTAATATAGTTTAAAGTAAAATATTATGGATAGTGTGAAATTGACTCCATTTATAGTAGGAAAATTTTATATGTTTGACCTCCATAGTCTGAAAGTTTAGCTCCGCTCCTGTGCATGATGCAACTATTTATGCAAATAACCTTTGGGAAACGGAATTGGAAATAATTTTGCGACCTTAATTACTCTCATGCAATGTATCAAGAGGCTGACATGCATGTACATATATGTACAGCCGTTTTTATTTTGTTGTTCACAAAAGGTGGTTTGATACGACGCCACTTTCCTTACAAGAAACTGACTAGTAATTTAATATACATATATAGCACGTGTGTGTGTGTGTGTGTCTAGCTAGCTAGGTAACCTGCTGCACCTATTGATCTAGCATGAATCAGTAATGAAGCAAATTTATTTAGTAACAATATATATACCTAGGAGATCTTAGTCAAAATTAAACAAGCGAAACTGATCAGTAGAGATTAATAGCTTAGCTAAATATATATATCTTTTGTGTTCATATGTATTGTGACTTCAGTTATATTTATTTTGGTTTTTTTTTTCTTTTAGGAAAAAATTATGTTTAAAGTTTGCAAAAAATAATCTGGTACTATTAGATTTTTGTCCTCAAGTATAGTACGTACTACGTAGACGTCATGTACCCATCAAAGCCCAATTGTAATATATAGTGGTTAATAAAAACTGTTTAGGCCTAAGAATTTCTGAAAATTTGGATAAAAAATCTTGCTAATTAAACAAGTGCTTTTATTTGAACTGCTTCTACAATCATCACATATATATTTCCATCAGTTAATTTTCTGACAGGATGGGATTTAGTATATTTTAGCAACCACCAATATGTATATATGAAGTGCTAGTTATTTTAATTTAATTAGAACCTGCTAACACATACAAAGGGAAAACAAAAACAATTATATATATGCACACAAGTTAGTGCATGGCTAACTTGCTAGTTTCTTGTTTCATAAAAAAAATTTAATGGCTTTGTAGGAACAACCCTGGACAGAAGAGGAGGAACAACAACTCATCGAGGCGCACACTACGTATGGGAATAGGTGGGTTCAAATTGCAAAAATTATTCCGGGCCGAACTGAAAATTCTATTAAAAATCACTGGAATACCAACAAGAGGAAGAACTCTCGAAGGACCCGCGTATATAAGAGGGCCAAAACTCGGACATCTTTGCAAGAATATATTGCAAGAGTTGATCCGATCAGTGAGCAAGAGGAAAAGAATGAATCATCAGATGCTCAAGCCGAGATGCCGGCTCCAGAAGAGAAAGTAGTCTACAACGGCTTTAACTTGAACCAACCCGGGATGCCAGAAGCAGAAGCAGATATGAGGTATCAAAGCGCCAACTTGATCAACCCGTACCAGTTTCAGATGCCATACATGCAAAATGAAATGATGTATGGTACTTGTGTCAACTCAAACCAGTCTGCTGGGATTCCAGACCTAGGGATGAACCTTACTCTCAACCAACTTCTCGCTCTCTACAGTGATGCGGTGAATCCGGTGGGGTCATTCACCGAGTTGCTAGGCCTAGGCCTAGATATTAACAATAACATGTATGCACCGGTACCGCAGTTTGGGCCTTGGGGCCGGTATGTAATTTCCCATAACATAGGCCCAGTCTACTTTGGTGATGATGTGGGTTGCAGCTCTTCAACGCATGGTGCACCAAGCGAGGCGCCGGCTGAGAATTGTTACAAGAACATGGGCCCAGTGATGAGCTCTGATCAGAAGGTTACTGTGGATGTCAAGGGTAAGGGTAAGATGTATTTTCTAGGGTGACTGTCGGTGATTCGGTGATGTTAGGATCAAACTTGTGAGGGATGGTGAGATGAAGACTTTTTCTTCTTCTTTTTTTAAGTTTTTTTTTTTTTTTTTTTTGTATTTGTGTTTCTTGATCAGAGAAATATGAGAGTTTGTGTTGTTAGGTTATGTTATCTTATCTTTGTGTTGTTAAAACTTATCTGGCTATGTTTGTGTTAGGACATGTCTAATTGTGCCATGTGTTAATTGTTAAGATATTTCTTGCTATATATGTTGTGCTTTTTTTTGGACATGTAAGTTATACTTAATCGATTTGGTAGATTTAATAAATGCTGCTGATTTTATATATTAAGTATTTATTTTGATTTTTATAGTGTTGCAGTGTTGGGGCCTGGGGATGGGGAATAGCCGAAGGGTATATTTCATAATAAAATAAAAGTAAAGGGATTAAGAGAGTACTAGTTTGTAAATAAGAAAAGTAACGATAATCTTAACAATAAGGCCCATGGGCCGGCCAGCCATCATTAAAATGTACGAATCCCTCGCACCGAATCTTCTCATTTTAATTTGAATTTCAACTGGGCCGTTGAAAATTATATTTTATCGCATCATACGAGTATTATTACTTGCATCTCACATTCCTGGAAGTGGGGGCGTTCCGATGGGTGCTTAGACCGTTCGATATAATATCAAGATTCGTGCGGTACACTTCCGTTAATTTTTCGTCAGCAGCGAAAGCGAAAAAAGTCTCGCTGGAAGAGTATCCTATTCTCTTCACTTTAGGGTTTGAGATTTACTCTCAGCCGCTTTGAGATTCGGACTAGCTCAGGGCAGTATTATTTGGGCTTTGAAATTCGTGCAAATTTAAAAGAACGGTCTGGGTCAACTAATTCTAGAAGTTTCGCTTTTACGGTACCGGGGAGGATGTGAATTCAACATTCTGTTGTTAGTTTTAATATGTTGATAGTATTTTCCTCATCTATTGTTTATATCAACAGAGATCCTTCGAAAATTTACATAATGTACCTTAGGTTGAGGCGAAAATCAGATATCTTTCCCCTTTTAATTGTGAGTCGATTAATTTTTGTCAAAATTGGCCATAGTGATGCAGAATTAAGTTGCAATTGGTCATAATTGCACATTTCTGATGTCCAAATTATTGTTGCAGTCATAAATATCTAATTTGTGAGTTGTTGGATTTGGTATTTCATATACATTATGCTGGATTTGATACCGGTAATTATTGTTACACGGAGGACTTGATACCAGTAATTTGTGAGCTGTTGGATTTGGTATTTCATATACATTATATATGTTGGATTTGAGTTGTTGGATTTAGTATCTCCTCTGCTCATCTCTTCACAAACAGTGTCGCTTCATCTGCTCTCTCCCTCCTCCCAATCTCTACAGTTTATGAAATTCTTGGAAGATATATGAGTGGCATTTTAGCTATGATGATTGTATATGCTGGTGTGTTATGTTAAGGTTTGTTGAGAGTAATTTTGGAGATTGTCAAGGCTTGTATTTCTATTTCTATTTTTTTGTCATGTTTGTAAATGATGTATATATTGTTGATGTTTAAAGGTGTTGAATCTGTACCAGTGCTGGTACCAATGCTCAACATTTGAGATGCAAATACCATCAATTCGTCAAATTTTACATTTATTTTATTTAAACCCTCGTTTTATTCATTGCTTTGAGCTGAGCACCATTTTGCTGCCATGTTCATCATTTTGTACAACTAACGATGCATATTCTGCCATGAATAAACAACAGTTTCTTTACAATGTACATATATACAACAGGCAGATAAAATTGCGATACTAAAAACAAGCAGTATCAACAGCTAAAATATATAGCAATGCATATTCTGACATTACCTGAGAAGGTTATAACAATACGTAATCAACAAATATAACAATTGAAGTAAGACACCTCGTGATTGGAAGAAAGTTCAGCAATGTATCCATTTTTCATCACCTGGCAGTTTCAAGAAAGCACATGGCAAATGTAAAAACTTAAGGCTATCAAAATGTAAAATATATACCAGTTGTACCTCAAAAGCTATGTTCTGGTAACCATAGAAGAATGTTGGACCAAATGGATTGTTTGGGTCTGAATTGCAGCCCGACCACCGTTCCCTACTCCCTAGTATCCCTGAAATATGAAAAAGTTGAAAATCTTTGATGTATAATTTCGGGGAAAAAAGAAACTAAATTGAGCATCTGATACACTTATACAACCTTCATTTGCTCCCATTCGGTACTTGTGGTTTCTGAATAGAAATCGGTGAGAATACCCACTTTTATTCCTAAAAAAAAAAATGTGTGCTCAAACCATGCAGTATTGTACCAGCAGGAAAAGGTGTGGTGCCTGCAGAAACAAAATGTTTTACTAGAGCATTGTTGAGTGCAGGCCCGTGATTTTTATTTTTACCAAAAAAAAAATATATTTTAATATAAATAACCACGTTTTTAAAAAAAAATTATTTCTACCCAAACCGCAAATAATATTTGCGGTTTGAATTAACAATTCAAACCGCACAGAATATTTGCGGCTTGAATTGTTAATTCAAACCGCAAATATTATTTGCGGCTTGAATTGTTATATCAAACCGCAAATATTATTTGCGGCTTAAATCTCTTTTTTTTTTAAACTTATAACTACGGGGGGAGAGCTCCGTAGAAGAGAGAGAAAAGAGTCTTAAGGAGGAAGAGGAAAAGGGAGGGAGGAGAGGAGCTCTGAAGGAAAGAGGAGGAGGAGGAGACGGAGAAGTCTGTCAAATCAGGTAATTTTTTTTACATACGTATTTACTGTTAATTACATACGTATTTACTATTAATTACTGTTTATATACGTATTTACTGTTAATTACTGTTTATATACGTATTTACTGTTAATTATTGTTTATATACGTATTTACTGTTAATTACTGTTCACTACTGTTCATTACTGTTCACATACGTATTTACTGTTAATTACTGTTCATATACGACTATTCACAACTGTTCACAATTGAAATCAGTAAACTGACCAAATATTTGTCATTTATGAATGTAGTTTATTGGCCATATCTATTGCAATTTCAATACATTTTGGAGGAAAGTTCATAACTGACCAGTATGGAGTACGTTACTCCAAACCTACAGCAAATACGTATTGGGTTGATGAAAATTTCTCATTTGAGCAGTTGCAATCGCTTATTTATGAAGCGAGCGGCTACAATAGGAATCGTTGCCAATTACAAATTCAGGCCCGAATGGTCCACGCAGGAAAGTATGTCAAAATCACATTGGGAGATAACGGGGCATTGAGAGGTCTAATAGCGCAGGTTTTGAGGTCTGGCGAATCATTATTGGAAGTTTTTGCACGCAGAATTAGCGAAGAGTCAGGGGCCGGAAGTTCAAGCCAAAATTCGGTTGCCCAACATTATCAAGAAGATAATGAACCACACACTCCTTTTATCGTAATGCCTGTACCAGAACCGGAACCAGAAATATACAATAATTCACCCCAATCTCCATCTTTTGTCCCACCACGAATACAATCTCCACATTTTATCCCACCTATATCCATGTATGAAGGTCCTTCATCCTTACCTGGGCCTGAACCAAATCCTCACCCCAGACCGCCACCAGTACAGGAAGATCCAAACGAGTCGGAATTTGAATTTATAAACGAGGTACCGGAGGAGAATCTGCAAACTGGAGATGAATTGGGGGAAGGAGACTGTGACATTAATGATGAAGGAGATGAAGAAGATGAAGAAGATAAAGAAGAATACCCACAGCCCACTGTGAGGCAAAATAGAGAGAATATGCCGTTAAGTGGCCGTTCTGAGACTCACCCTTTTGTAAACTTCAATGACACATCTGCTTTTCGAGAAGCAGATGTTTCTTACTATGGTCGTCGGGTTGAATACAAGAGTGAGCTCGCAAAAGGCCAATACTTCGTAAGTAAAAAGTAACTGACGAAAAAGATCAGAGAGTACCATGTTGACAAGAACAAGGAGACATATACGAAGAGAAGTGACACATCCCGGCTGGAAATTAGATGCAGCACTCCGGGTTGTCGTTTCAAACTGAAGGCAAGAGCAACAAATGCTGGAGATACATGGATGATAACTGAGCAAGACACGCCTCACACATGCGAATCTGAGTACACCAGGACGGACCATGCACAACTCACGGCATCAATTATCGCAGATATCATCGAGAGCAGCATTAAGGAAGACCCCACTATGAGCATCCGGAGTGTGGCACACTGCGTGAGGGTTAGGTTTGGCAATATAACCCCGACGTACAACAAACTTTGGAGAGGTCGTGAGATTGCAGTAGCCCGGCAATTTGGGAGTTGGGAAGAGTCGTACAATTTTATGAAACTATTGCTTATCGGGATATGTTACACGAATCCCTGCTCAAAATACCAATTTTTGACAAGTCCGAGCATCGATAAAAATACAGGACTGGTCAAACAAGGTGTTCAGGAATTCAGAGCCGTGGCATGGGCTTACGGACCATGCATTACCGCATTTGATTACTTAAGACCGGTGATCAGTATAGATGCAGCCTTCCTTTCTGGGCGGTATGAGGGCAGACTTTTGATGGCTTGCGCCTATGATGCCGATAACCAATTGCTGCCTCTAGCATTTGCAATTGTACATACAGATAATGAAGAGAATTGGGGTTTTTTCTTACAATGGCTTAGGATTAATGTGATTCGTGTTAATAGATTCGTATGTGTTATATCGGACCAACACAAGGGTATCAAAGCTGCATTGAAACCTGAATACGGATAGGATAGGATAATTTTGTGCACAGGTATTGTATCCAACATGTTGCAGATAACCTGGTCCAGGCGTGTGGGAAGGACAAATGGTACGGAACTAGGTTCAAACAAGGAACCAGGAAGAAGAAGCCAAGAAGGCTGAAAGAGATGTTCGAAGATTTTTGCTCGGTATGTCTAATATTGTCTAATTTATATCATTTTTGTTTCTTTTAGATGCATTTTGTCTAATTTTGCTTTGTTCTATTGCAGCAAAATCCGACGTGTAATGCTTTTCTGAGGAGAGTGGGCAAAGTACGTCCTGATGATGTCATGGAGCCGTCAAATTTTGAAAAAAATTTCCAGACCTGTGATGGAGGGCACCGATTTGGTATCATGACAACAAACGGCTCTGAGTCCCTGAATGTTGTCTTCAAGGATAGCCAAATGTTGCCCGTGGCTGCACTTGTAGAGGAGACATTCGCCAAGTGCAATAGGTGGTTTGTCCAACGGCGACAGGCAGCGACGGGGCAAAGCAATGCAGAACAGCCTTTTTCCAGACAGGTACATGTTAAGCTCGCCAAATGGTGGGAGAAAGCTACAAAAATGGATGTCATCCCATACTCGCACGGCGAAGGTAATTACCAAGTCACGGGCCCGAATGAATATGTTCCAGTAGTCCAAACGCAGGATGGAACTATGTCAATTATTCATAGAAGGTTCCAGTATATCGTGACATTCGGGCCAGAGAGAAAAGTGGAATGTACATGCAGAGGTATCCAATTAACTGGAATTCCGTGCGCTCATGTTGTAGCGGTTTGTTGTCATAGAAACTGGTCACCCGACCTATTTGTTGCCCACTGGTATAGGGTGGACTACCTTCTGAGTACTTGGAATGCACTGTTTGTTCCTTATGGCAATCCTGAAGATTGGCCTACAACCACTACCCCTAAAATTGAGCCAAACAAAGATTGGATACGGCGTGGTAGGAGAAAACACATCCGTCAAGATATGACCATGGATGAAATGCAAGGTAGGCAACGGGGGCACCATCCTCGCCGTTCCATTTCTGACAGGCAGAGGCGAGGTATGTCACATTCAATCCTAATTATATTTCATTCTAATGTTGAATAGCTTACTAACTAACATATTTGGTATGCAGAGGCTCATAACGCAGCAAATGTAGCAGAGAATGAGCGAGTTATGGCAGAGGCAAGTGGATCGCAAGGGCCGAGGCGAAGCACAGCCAGAAGCCATACAGTAGACCATGAAAATGCAAATATGATGTTTAGGGAGGCAATGGGAGAAGTACTGGCAGGAGGGGAGGCGGTTGGAATGCAAGGGCCTTCAGGTACTACCCAGCAAAGAAGGAGCACAACTCAAGCAGGTAGGAGGAGCACATCTGGCGCAAGCCATCCGGTACAGCACACCAGCAAGAAGAAGGAGTGCAACCAGCTAGAAGGAGCACATCTCAATTAGGAAGGAGGAGCACATCCGGTACAGCTAACGAAGCGCAAGCAGGACCGAATTGAAGAAAATATTAGTTTCATGCAAGAGCAAATTTCAAAAATTTAACTCAAAGAAACCAACATAGATCTACTTATTTGACTAACGATGAACCGTATTTAACATTTTAACTTGTTTAATCTTTATACCTCAAATCTTGATCTCTAAATCAAGAAGTAGGGACTTGAGATGTAGGGTTGTTGCCTTCTTGTCGAGCCTTCACTTCTCCAAGTCGGCCTTGAAATGGCACCCGCTTCGAACGCACGAAGCCTCTACGAGTATCCACCCGAGATTAAACGAAACTCTTGTTTTTCCCTTGCTAGAGGTAATCAACCAAGAATCTAACTTAACCTTAGCTTCTACCTCTTCAATCAACTATTAATTTTAGTGTAGAAGTTGTGCTCAACACATGAGCAAAAATGGTGGAGACAAAATTGCAAAAACTCTTCTCTTTTTCACCTTGTCTTGCAAAAACGTTTTTCCTTTTTTCTTACAAGAGAAGGAAGAAGAGAGAGATTAGAATGGTGGCTAGGGTTTGGAAAAAGGTGGGGTATTTATAGTGTGAAGTTAGGGTATATTTTAATCATCTCAACCACAATGGATGGCTAGATTTAAACATGACAAAAGTAACTTTTACTTTTACCATCCAATGGAGCTCTCCATTAGATGCACTTTTATCCCACTTTATTCCAAACCATTTCATCAAATGGACTTCTCCATTTAATGTTAAATTGGGCTTGGGCCAATTTCTATTTATGCCATTTTCGTTTTTGCCATTTATGCCAACTTTTGGCCCACCCGACAATTGTTACGATTAATTGTATTTGCTCAATTTTGTTGAGAAATAAATTTGTATACCATGTCCAACATGTAATAAATTTATTCTAAGATCAAGTTAGTCATCTCCATGACACTTTTATTTGTTTCGTTTTTCTCTCTTGGGTGTGACCTCGTAGGATCTATATCGTGTTGACAATAGAATCAAAACTTCTTTTAATTCTATAAATTATAAGCGGCACCTAGCAATATGCATTATAATTACTCAACAGATAAAGATGATATGAACCAATCAACATCACGATCCTAAAGCAATATTTAATTGCTTGTGTCAATTCACGTGCCACATGATATCAAGAATAAATCCAAGGCAGGAGAGTGTCATCCTTGCAAATTTATTCTTTTCTTGATTCCAAGTAATTCAGTAAATAATGATCAAACTCATTGATCATAATTGCATGCATACTTTATTACTCCATCAAGGGGCCCGAAGATATCATCACTCACATATGAAATATGAGGGACACTGGTATTCTTGATAAATATATTTTCCTCCGCACAAGACACACATATTGAGATATTATCTGTATAGATGCCAGTTACGGTCAGCGTTGGATAACACCTACAAATACATGTATCTCATGTAGGAAAAATAATCATCTCATACCAAAGAATTCAAGACACAAATAAAACATTAATGACACTAACACAATCCATGTTATGTTTCATTCTTGGGTCATGTCCAATCCCCTGATCTCCATCAGGTATTTATGTGATTAAATTGGTAGCTCCTTACCATATGATCCGTAGAACATGATCATCATTTAATCCACATACTAATCTTGTACCAGTAAATAGTGTTACTTCTTAATTACCAAGATTAGGGACATTTAGAGTATTCATTATATTATTATTAGAGTTCTACATTTCAAGTCCTCAACTCGAAAAATCCATAATGTAATTAAATACTCAAGGAACAAATGATTCTTTCATTTCATGAACAAACATAGAATACATCCATAAATGGTTGGCTTCTAGATCATAACACTAACAATCTCCCACTTGAACTAAAGCCAATCCCATATACATCTATATGCATAAAAGCCCTAAACAAGTGTAGTCTCTAATACAACTCCATGTACTAAATCTCAAAGCCAGTCACTAACAAATCTAATCCCCATAGATGCAGTGTGCAGTGTATGCTTGGCCTGAGACAGAGACTTTGTCAGCGGGTCAGCTGTGTTGCTGGCCGAATCTACTCTACAAACCTTGACGTCACCTCGGTCGATGATCTCTCGAATCAGGTGATATCTCCGCAGAACATGCTTGGATTTATGGTGTGATCTTGGTTCCTTGGCTTGTGCAATGGCTCCATTGTTGTCACAATAGAGCTCCAGAGCACCCATGGAACTGGGGACCACCTCAAGTTCATTCAAGAACTTCCTAATCCAACAACCCTCTTTAGCTGCTTCTGAAGCGGCTATGTACTCTGCCTCAGTGGTTGAGTCCGCTGTTGTTTCTTGCTTGGAACTTTTCCAGCTTACAGCGCCACCATTGAGGATGAACACAAATCGTGACTGTGATCTCATGTCATTATGGTCGGTCTGGAAACTAGTATCGGTGTAACCCCTTACAACGAGCTCAGATTCCCCACCATAGACAAGGAACATATCCTTAGACCTCTTTAGGTACTTCAGGATATTTTTTACGGCAGTTCAATGCGTCAAGCCTGGATTTGACTGATGTCTGCTTGTCACACTTAATGGGTATGACACATCAGGGCGAGTGCATATCATGGCATACATGATAGAGCCAATGGCGGAAGCATATGGCACTCTACTCATGCTATCTAGCTCAGCAGATGTCGATGGACATTGCTTCTTGCTCAGATGAACACCATGCGACATAGGCAAGAATCCTTTCTTGGAATCTTGCAGGTTGAACCTTTTCAACACTTTGTCAATGTATGCGCTTTGACTCAATCCAATGAGCCTTCTTGATCTATCCCTATAGATCCTAATGCCTAGTATATAGGCAGCCTCGCCCAAATCTTTCATTGAGAACACCTTCTTCAATGAAGACTTGACATAATCCAATGACGGGATGTCATTTCCGATCAGTAGTATGTCATCCACATACAACACAAGGAATATTACTACACTCCCACTAATCCTTTTGTATACACAAGGTTCTTCCTCGCTTTTAACGAAATCAAACTTTTTGACTTCTTTATCAAAGCGCTTGTTCCAACTCCGCGATGCTTGCTTCAAGCCATAAATGGACCTCTGAAGCTTGCATACTTTCTTAGCATGATTGGTATCTTCAAAACCAATCGGTTGTGTCATATACACGTCCTCTTCTAAATCTCCATTTAGAAAAGCGGTTTTGACATCCATTTGCCATATTTCATAGTCATGAAATGCGGCAATTGCTAAGAGAATCCGTATTGACTTAAACATAGCAACGGGCGAGAAGGTCTCATCATAATCAACACCTTGAATCTGTCTAAAACCTTTCGCTACCAGCCGTGCTTTGTAAGTAGTCAAATTACCTTCCATGTCTGATTTCCTCTTGAAAACACATTTGTTTTCAATAGGTTTTACCCCACTTGGAGGATCAACCAAATACCAAACTTGGTTGTCATACATAGATTGTATTTCAGATTTCATGGCTCCAAGCCATTCTGCAGAGTCGGGTCTCGCCATCGCTTCCGTATAGGTCAAAGGATCTTCAGTGTCTAACACTGTCACCTCGTGAAGTCCCAACCATCTTTCAGGTGGGCGACTTTCTCTCATTGACCTACGAAGGACTTGTGCTTGTGGTTCAGAGATCTCTTCCACAAACTCTTGTGGATTCGTTCCTTGATCCTCATTCTCAACTTCTTGCGAATTCAGTTCTAGGGGGTGAGTGTTGAATCTCTTCCACAACTTCTTGTGAAATTGATTCATCTCGACTCCCACTGCCCACAATATCCACGGTTGGTTGAACATGATCATCATTGATCATTTCATTTTGTAGTGTAGATTGATCCTCTTCAAGTCTTACATTACTCCTGATACCTCGCATATTTAGTCTATTTTAGGCCTGTTTTAGTACCAGATTCGTGCCATGATTCACCAGAATCATGTGCATTTCATCGATATATCTTTAGAATTTGGTACTGCTGAGTGTTTGTTTGTTTTCTGCAGGTTTGGAGCAAAACACACGAAGAAACGACGATTTGGGATGATCTGGTACGGCCCTTACCAAGTCTGGTACGGGTCTTACCGGACTTAGCCATTTTTCAGCTCATCACGCCTGGTACGGCCTGGCCGTACCAATTTGGTACGGGCCGTACCTAAAGGCGGCCTGACAGATTCAAATTTTGGCAGAGGCTATTTAAAGCGGGGAACTCTCCAATTTCGACATCCATTCCATTCCAGATCCATTGGAGAGCACAGTAAGAGAGAGAAAGAGAGCTAAGGAGCTGAGAGCAAGAAGGAAGGAAGAGGAAGAGGCGAAACTCGACGGATCTAGCTTCCTCCTCTCGATCCCTTCGATCCATGGCTATCTCTATCCCTCTTATTGTATTTTTAGATCTGATTATGTGCTGTGAGTAGTTCTTTTAGTTTCTAGGGTTTAGAGATGGATTCTTGATTTGTTTTGACTTTCTTTGACTTGTATCTTGTATGAACTCTTTAGTTTGATTGATTGTGATTTACTTTGATATCTTTTGCTTTGCTTGCTGTGATTGTTGTATGATGTGCCTCTAGGTTTAGATCGAACCTATCAAGGTCGTGTGATCATCTCAATCTCTCATCCAAATCAAATGCTTAGGGTAGAATAGTTCGAATTGAAGCCGAGAGGTTGAATTCTCCTCTAATCGACAGATTAGAGGGTGCCTTAGACCTCCAATCAACCAGCTAGGGTAGATCTGTACCAACACACGAGAGTTGAGGTGTAGAAATCCCTAAAAGGCAATCAATTGCATTCCAACCTAGATCTTGATCCAACAAACGATGGTTGAGGGTTAGGAACCTTAGGTATGGTCAATTGAACCTTTCTAAAGAGTTTAGCACAAGGTACCAGCAAGGAAATGCATTCACTCGAACTGGTAGGTTCTGTTCTGGGAAGCCAGTACGGGTCTTACCAGGGTGGTACGGCCTTGCCTTACCAAGTGAAGTACGGCCTAGCCGTACCAACTTGGTACGGGCCGTACCACTAGAGGCAGATCAGAGATGAAGTCTGAAACCCTGGAAACGCCTTTTATCCATAATCAAAACACAATTTACATTTCTTCTAGCATTTTATTACATCTTCTTGAATTGTTTGATCTGACCCTTTAGGAAATTAAACACCAAACCAAACCTTTTTCACTTCTAGTTTTTGATTGAGTTTGATAGAATCTAACCTCGCAATTAACCGTTCCTGTGGATCGATACCCGAATATACTACACGATAGGGGTTGTGCACTTGCATCCCTTACTCGTGGAGTGTAAACACGGTTTTAAAAGGTACGCCCTCAAGCGTACCGAAACTTGCGTTGCGCTTCTGCGCGAACAACTCCCACTACTTTCTCTTGAGAGAAACTCTTTCTCCAAGAATACACCGTGTCGAGCAACAAACACTTTGTTCTCACACTGGTGATAGAAGTAATATCCCTTAGTCTCTTTGGGATATCCTATGAAAATGCACTTGTCCGATTTGGGTTGAAGCTTGTCAGACATCATGCGTTTGACATAAGCTTCACAACCCCAAATCTTTAGAAAAGACATACTTGGAACCTTTCCAAACCATAACTCATGTGGTGTCTTTTCCACGGATTTTGATGGAACCCTGTTTAGTGTGAATGCGGCGGTTTCAAGCGCATGCCCCCAAAATGAGAGTGGTAGGCCAGCTTGGCTCATCATTGATCTAACCATGTCCAACAAGGTTCGATTCCTTCTCTCAGAAACACCATTCCATTGTGGTGTCCCTGGAGGAGTGAGTTGTGAAACTATTCCACAATCTCTTAGATAGTCGCCAAACTCGTGACTCAAATACTCACCCCCACGATCTGATCGTAAGGCTTTGATCTTCTTGTCGAGTTGGTTCTCTACTTCATTCTTGAACTCCTTGAACTTTTCAAAGGATTTAGACTTATGTCTCATCAAGTAGACATAATCATATCTACTGAGGTCGTCAGTAAATGTGATGAAGTATCGATAACCTCCTCGGGCACTTGTACTCATTGGTCCACACACATCACTATGTATGAGTCCCAATAAACTACTTACCCTTCCACCTTTCTTGGTGAATGGTGCCTTGGTCATCTTTCCAAGTAAACAAGGTTCGCATGTCTCAAGTGATTCTAAATCAAATTGACCAAGAAGTCCAACTTCTTGTAATTTCTTGATGCGTCTCTCATTTATGTGACCTAAGCGACAATGCCACATGAGAGTCGTACTCTCATGACAAGTTTTGAGTCGTTTGTTATTGATGTTCAGAACTTGTTTATCCATTTCAAGCAAGTATAGATCATTCCTTATATAAGAACATCCATAAAACAAACCATCTCTATAAAAAGAACAACAATTGTCTTTGATGGTAAAACAAAAACCATCCATGTCCATACAAGAAATAGAGATAATGTTTCTCGAAATAGAAGGAACAAAATAAATATTTTTAAGTTCCATTACAAGCCCACTGGGCAAATGCAACTCGACACACCCGACGGCAACTGCTGCAACATTTGCACCATTCCCAACACGGAGCTGCACCTCACCCTTTCTTAGCATTCTTCTATCCTTTAGTGCCTGCATATTCATACAAATATGAGCACATGATCCAGTATCTAATACCCAATCATTGATAGAGGTAGCTAAGTGAACTTCAATGACAAAAATACCTGAGGAAGACGGGACCTTCCCATTTTTCTTGTCCTCCAAGTACTTAGGACAATTTCTTTTCCAGTGCCCCTTCATCTTACAGTAGAAGCACTCGGAATCGGAGGCAACCTTGACCTTGGGAGTGCTCACAGTCACCACTGGAACCTTTCCCTTGCCCTTGCCATTGCCCTTGCGCTTGCCTTTGCCTTTCTTGACTTTCCTACTTCCCTCACTGACCGCAAGGACATGAGAAACACCTTTCTGCATGTCAACCTCTGCAGTCTTGAGCATCCCATGTAATTCACCCAAACTTTTCTCCATTCCATGCATGTGATAGTTCATGATGAATGAAGAATACTTTGACGGAAGAGAGTTAAGAACAATGTCCGTAGCCAACTTCTTGTCCACAGCACACTCGAGCTTCTCCAGCTGCTCCACATAACTTACCATTTTGAGTATGTGAGCACTCACGGAGGAACCCTCAGCCATCTTGCATCCCAAAAAACTTTTGGTCACATTGTACCTCTCTACACGGGCCTGCTCTTGAAACATTTTCTTGAGCTGGTCCATGATGTAGTAACAAGAATTCTCCTCAAACCGCTTCTGCAGTTCGGGGTTCATTATTGATACTAAGAGGCATTGTACTTCAAGGTCGTCTTCCACGGCCTTGTTGTGCTTATCCTTAGTTTTCTGGTCAGCATCATCATTTGGTAAATCAGGGACGGGAGTAGTCAAGACGTATTCCTTTTTCTCATGCCTGAGAACAATTCTCAAGGCACGATGCCAGTCTAGAAAATTCGATCCGTCATTTTTAAGTTTTTCTTTGTCTAACAGTGATCGCAGGAAAAAGGTTTCTTTTGCCATGATCTACAATTTAAAGGTTTGAGTTTAGTTCATGATGATGTTTTATTTTAAATAAAACTCCCACTACAATATTAATTTAGTTCCATTTGTAGTAGGTCCAAGATCCATATTTTCACTAAGATAAACCAGCGTCGGCATGAAACTCAAACTTAGATATTTTTAGGTAAGCAACCCCTTGCTAATCACATCCGGGTGACTCTTGGTGTTTATCCATCCAACTCATGTATGAACAAACTATTCCCCAAGGCCCAAAACTGTTTTGGATTATCCATGTCAAGTAAACCTCTCTCTATTTGGTTTGACATGACGGTCATGCCCCACATCTCCTAAAGATAGAAAGCGATGCCTACTGTGTAGGTCCCACCGACTAACGATCGATAGTTTGACATGGATAGAGAAGGAAGGGAATGACGCTTGATTTTGTTTGGAACCTTTTTATTATTTACGGTGGTCATGTAAGCATACACCCATACTTATCCTATGACTCTTATATTTCATAAATACACATAAATGACATAAACACATCATGCGGTTGGAGTAGAGATGTGCTAGGACAGCCCCACCCAAGTTGTACCTGCCGCTCGACGGCTGAAGGTCTCGCAGCAGCTCTAGATACATCATCGGGATGGTATCACCATTTGAATCAGCAAACATGACAGAACCAAATAGGTCCATCACGAATCCCCGTGTGTATCTGTAATATCAAAATTATAGAGCAACTCATTTTTTCGCATGAAACAGAGTACAAAATAAATGTAATACAAATAGTTTTTATGAGTACCTCTGAATCTCGAGCTGAGTGGAATTACTACCTAGACCTCTCGCAAACATAGCTCGCAGCTTCGTCTTGTCCAGACAGTACTTGGACTTCCCCCCATTGCTGCGTATATTTGGCTCCTCTCCCAACAACTCTGCGAGCATGTAATTAATCGTGATGTCATCTGGATCTGTGGGGTCAGATATGCCACCAACGGGCACGCCCTGGATAGGCAGACCCCATAGAGCACTAACGTCCTGGAGAGTCACTGTCATCTCTCCAAAAGGTAAGTGGAACGTGTGCGTCTCGGGGCGTCATCGCTCCACTAGTCCTGCAATGAGGGACGCGTTAATGGACTTAGTCTCCGACTGTAGAATATCGACCAAATGTTGCACCCCCAAATTTTGCAGATACGACTCCATGAGCGAGTAAGTACTGCATGTCAGAATACCGACTCCTGGCATTTATAATTGCCTCACTCTGCGTTCAAAAAAGTAAACAACATGAAAACCTAAAAATACAAAAATTCAACAAAATACAAACTTAAAAAAAATAATCAAGTACCTCTTTAGATGCCTCTGAGACTCGGTGCTCATCGTGAGGCATCCATAATAAAGGACTGAAATGATCCTTGCTGTCAGTGGGAATGGGCTCATCAACCGGGTCGGCTGCGGGTGGTCTCCTAGGCCGTCCCCTAGCCATCCTACGTTAAAAAAAATTCATGCCCTAATTAGTTCAACCAAAATAAAGAATATATAAAGCTATATATCAAGCAATTTCCATCAATTTTCAAGTCTATATATCATTCTACCAATTTTATTATAAAAAAAAATCTAACCAAAACTGTGGGGTTTGAATTATTAATGAAAATGATAATATATTCAATCAACAAAAATTTTACATGCATGGCCGGCCACCTAATTTTACATGCATGGCCCAATCCCAACTAATTTTACATGCATGGCCGGCCACCATCGTATTTAATTAATTAATTAAATAGGGTTCGAATCTAATTATTAATTTAACTTAAATCATTCGTTATAGTTTAATTTGAAGATAAACTGCTTATCTACATAAAATATGATCTACGTAATTTGAATTGTTATTATTTAATCTCTAAATATTTACGTGTAATATAAAGGTGTTTCCTAATTTATTTAGCTACACGTCATTTAAATCCTAAGTACTTACTTATCAAACGTTAACTCTTTAATTATACTATTTCTCAAGTCGTACGAATTTATTTTAATAATTTGCACAAGTCGATTAATTTATAACTACAAATAATACGTGATTATCGTAATGATTCGAAAATATTAATATGTTGTTATTAATTGTGCTTTATTAATTAACAACATATTTTATTTGAAAGTTATTTTCTTTAATTAAATTTTCTACTTACTTAATTTATTAAAATACTAACTACTTAATTTATTAAGTAATTAAAATCCTAATTAATCTAAAATGTGTTGTAACTAAATTATTTTAATTTGGTGTGTTTCGGGATCATACAGGTGTCCAATCGGGTTGTATAATATCTGTTCAAATTATGTTATGAACTCTCACTAAGGCATCAAGACCCTGGACTGTATAATCATTTCCCGAATTAAATTCAAGTTTACATAAGCATCCGGTTTTATTCGGTTACATTATTAAAACCTAAATTTTTAAAAGCCGTCATTTTATTCCGTCAATCCGAGGCAACATTTATTCCTTTCTATTTTTAAAAATCTGCCAAGCCCATTATTAATTTCTCAGCCGAATTCCAACAGAAAGGTGAGGCTCACATTTTTGAAACTCCCAAAATTCTCATTGTAGTCCCTTAAATTTAACATATCACCTAAGGGTTGAAATTCGCACATCAACCCCCAGAATTCAATAAATTTGCATTTTAGTCCCTGTCATTTCAAATACTGGTAGCAACACAAAACCAGCACAAGGCAGTACACAACACAAAACCAGTAGCCTCACTAGGCTGGTACCTACTGGTACTGGTACATAGCAGCACACAAAGAGCAAAAGGCACAAGGCAGCACACAAAGAGCAAAACCAGCACACAAAGAGCAAAACCAGTAGCCTCATTGGGCTGGTACCTACTGGTACTGGTACCTACTGGTACTGGCAACAACACAAAACCAGCACAATGCAGCACACAAACCAACACAAGGCAGCACACAAAGAGCAAAACCGCACAGCCAGAAAATAAAACAACAAGGCACACGGCCGTAATGTCCCAGTACCGATCAGTACCAGGGGTAAGGAAACAAGGAAGGCAGCAAAACTCGGCAAGTAACAGAGGGAAAACGGAAGAGAGAGAGAAGCACCAGAGATCCGAAAATCACCACCAAACAGCAATCAACAGAGAGATCCGAAAAACCCGGCAAGTAACAGAGAGAAAAGCCTCCGCCTCTCCGCTTCTCTTTTTTCCTTTTTTTATTTGGATTTGGCAGAGAGGTGAAGCAGACAGAGAGACGAAAGGTCGCGTCGCGTGGGATAGGGTTTCAAGCCGCAAATAATATTTGCGGTTTGAATTAATAATTCATGCCGCATATATTATTTGCGGTTTGAATTAACAATATTATTTGCGGTTTGGATAGAAATAAAATTCTTTTAAAAACGTGGTTATTTATATTAAAATATATTTTTTTTTGGGTAAAAATAAAAATCACGGAGTGCAGGCAGATCGGTACTATAATAGGAAAAGATTTAGTGCAGGTAAACTCAGTCCCATAACACAAATTACTAAGCCACACTATTCAGAAATGCGCGGAAAAAATATGGAACTATAGTTTTTTAAAAGAAGTTCAGTTGTATTTTTCAATGTTCCTCGCTTCCTTTTCAACAAGTCAGTAACAGAAAGACACCAACATAAGCAAGAGTTATTGTTACAAACCAATAAACCAACACACTGTAGCCTAAATTCGATAACTTCAACAAGTTTTTGACCTCACAGTAAAAACCTTCATTGAAACTTTACCTCCGATTTTAGTAACAACATCCCCTTGACCCACCATGAAGTACCCTCAAAGCATCACTGCTCAAAACATCAACACCCAACTACAATACCAAAATATACAACTACAACATGAAATAAGACACATTGACATATGCTCAGACATTAACCAAGAGCCAAAGCCCACACCAAATGGCATAATAAGCCTAATCAACTTCCTCTATCTTCGGACCAGCACCAGTGGGACCACTTGAGGTCGGACCATCCTCATCCATAGCTGCGCCAGGTGCACCACCCTGGTACATCTTAGCAATAATCGGGTTGCAGATGCTCTCGAGCTCCTTCATCTTGTCTTCAAACTCCTCCGTCTCAGCAAGCTGGTTGCCATCAAGCCAGCTGATCGCCTGATCAATTGCTTCTTCGATATTCTTTTTGTCATCAGCTGGTAGATTTGAAGAGATCTTGTCATCTTTGATTGTGTTCCTCATGTTGTACGCATAGTTTTCTAGAGCATTCTTTGCCTCGACCTTTTTCTTCAGCTCTTCATCTTCGGCCTTGTACTTCTCAGCCTCTTGAACCATCTTCTCTATCTCTTCCTTGCTGAGTCGACCCTTGTCGTTGGTGATTGTGATCTTGTTCTTCTGGCCAGTAGTCTTATCCTCGGCTGATACATTCAAAATACCATTAGCATCAATATCAAAGCACACATTGATTTGGGGCACGCCTCTCGGTGCCGGAGGTATGCCGGACAGCTCGAATTTGCCGAGAAGGTTGTTGTCCTTAGTGCGGGCCCTTTCACCTTCATAGACCTGGATCAGCACACCAGGCTGGTTGTCCGAGTAGGTGGAGAATACCTGCTCCTTTTTGGTGGGAATGGTGGTGTTTCGCGGAATCAAAACGGTCATGACACCGCCAGCTGTCTCAAGACCAAGAGACAATGGGGTGACATCAAGCAGCAGCAAGTCCTGGACTTTCTCGTTACCTTCACCGCTCAAAATGGCAGCCTGAACAGAAGCACCATATGCCACCGCCTCATCGGGGTTGATGCTCTTGCAAAGCTCCTTGCCGTTAAAGAAATCTTGAAGAAGCTGTTGCACTTTTGGGATCCTAGTAGACCCACCAACAAGCACAACATCATCCACACTGCTCTTGTCCATCTTGGCATCTCTCAAGCACTTTTCAACTGGTTCCATGCACTTCCTGAAGAGATCCATGTTGAGTTCCTCAAACCGAGCTCGAGTGATTGTAGAATAGAAGTCAATCCCCTCGTACAACGAATCAATCTCAATGGTGGTCTGGGCAGTGGAAGAGAGGGTTCTCTTAGCTCGCTCACAAGCTGTTCTGAGACGCCTGAGAGCCCTGGGATTACCAGTAATATCCTTCTTGTGTTTGCGCTTGAACTCCTGCACAAAGTGGTTCACCATTCTGTTGTCAAAGTCTTCACCGCCTAGGTGGGTATCACCCGCTGTTGCTTTCACCTCAAATATTCCCTCCTCTATGGTGAGCAGGGACACATCAAAGGTTCCACCACCAAGGTCAAAAATCAGAACATTTTTCTCTCCTGAACTGGCAGCTTTCTTGTCAAGGCCATACGCAATGGCAGCTGCAGTTGGCTCATTTATAATGCGCATGACATTGAGGCCAGCAATTACACCAGCATCTTTTGTAGCTTGGCGTTGAGAATCGTTGAAGTAGGCAGGTACCGTCACCACTGCATTTTTTATAGTGGAGCCAAGGTAGGCCTCGGCAATCTCCTTCATTTTGATAAGGACCATAGAGGAGATCTCTTCAGCTGAAAACTGCTTCTCTTCACCTTTGTATTGGACCACAATCATGGGCTTATCCCCTGGACCGGGGATCACCTTGAATGGCCAGAGCTTCATGTCGCTTTGGACTGATGGGTCCGAGAATCGACGCCCAATCAAACGCTTCGCATCTGCAATTTTTACGAAACAGAGAAGTTAGAATGTCTCTATAAATACATTGCCTTGGCAAAAAGACCAATGGGAGGAACTATTAACAAGTACCACAGCACCTCAAAAATATCTTTGAAACAGCATATCCACAAACAACTTAAATTCCTAGGTGTTTTTCAATAATAACAATAATAATAAAAAAAAAAATAAGGTTACATTTAAACCAAAAGCAAACTCTTCATAGTAAAAGTAACACAACAATTCAATAACAATATGCAAGTTGAACAGTGCTTAATACCAAATTGGATTTTATTATGCCATAAATTTCGTTTTGATTCAAGAGTACTCTTAATTCCACAAAATAACTGAGCTTTAGCTATAACAAAATCTTTGCAGAAATTGGGAATTCATTCAGAAAACATTAATGCTACAATTTGGTAAAAACTGATTTGCGACAAACATCATTTTAGTTTATAAGTAAATAACAAATCATAATCTTGTCTTTTATATTTATTTTTAACATGCAGAGACTACCAAGAAGTTAATTAAGGCTAAATAAAATCAGTACTTATCAGCATAGAACACATCTACATATCCAAATTACTTAATAACAACAAACAGGCACAATTCTAAACAGAGAAGGAATGTAGAAAGAGAGACAAAATTTTGAAAATAATTGAACTTACCGAAAACAGTGTTGGTAGGGTTCATGGCAACCTGATTCTTCGCTGCATCTCCGATCAGCCTCTCCGTGTCTGTAAAGGCCACGTATGACGGAGTCGTACGGTTACCTTGATCATTCGCGATAATTTCGACCCGATCATGTTGCCACACACCAACGCACGAATAAGTGGTACCGAGATCAATTCCGATGGCTGGACCTTCGCCCTTGCCCACCATTATCGATCAAAACTAACAAATCAGAACAGATGGCGATGAAAAAGGTTTAACAATGGAGAGAGTTTTTTGAGAGCACTTCTTGAAGCTTTTTTTCAAATCCGAGAAGGAGAGACGGGTATCGAGAGGTTTTTAAGAACTTATTTTTTAATTCTAGAAAGTTCGGAAGCGACATCTGAACCGTCCAATGGAGAGAATCGGCGGTGTGGATGGTTCGCGGGAGATCGACCACGTTCTAGAACTATCGCGTGGAAGTTGGAACAAGCGAGAACTATCTACTGAGTACTGACTGATATTTAGTGGACCAGAATTCGTATATCATCTGAGGTAACACAATATTTCTGTTTGAATCTGGAATGTTCCTCAACAACTATTAAAGTGAGCCCATGCACTTCATTTTGGACTGGATTGGTCCGGATCTCGATCAAACGGCTGTGATCTTAAACAGAAATATTTTGTTACCTCAGAAGATACACGTTTGAGAGGACCAGGGCCAGCCGATCAATTAGGCGGGTTTGGACCGCATCGAATCCAAATCCTTTGAGGTAACTAAATATTTCTGTTTGATTCACGGCCGTCCGATTGAAATTTGAACCAATTCGATCTGAGGTGGAACGTACACGACGATTTAATAGCTATACGGATTCTGATTAAACGGTTCAGATTCAAACAAAGATATTTTGTTACCTTAGATGATACGAATTCGGTACAAATCCTTCCAGCCACCGGACCAAGTACTGTTAGCTTTTTATTAACTCTTTGAGTCAAACAATTGAAATTTCATACCTACAACTCATATCTAGAGGTGCTATCGGGTCGGGTCGGGTCCGGATACTATTATATTTGGATCCGTACCCTAAAAGTGTTCGGGTCCAAATTTCGATCCATATACTTATTTGTTTCAAATCGGGTCGGGTCCGGATCCGGATACCTATCTACCCGTAGATATTTCGGGTCCAGTCTTTCGGTTCCGGATAGATAGATACCCATAACTTGTTTGTGGATTATCGGGTCCGGTCCGGATATGGGCGGTTCCGGATCCAAAACGGGTATATGTCACAACTCCCAAGAATTTGAGAAAGTAAAATATTGGAGATGGTGATTTCCTTTTCTATGATTCAAAAAATCCATGAATGGAATATTAATACTAATTTTTTAATAGAGAATTAAATTTATGGCAGATATTTGATTTCAATGAGATTTATTGCAAATGACATATCAATAAGAGCAATAAATTTTCATGATTATACAGAGGATATATAAGGAAAATATTGAAAGATATATTCAGAGCAATAAATTTTCATGATTATGCAGAGGATATATAAGGTAGATATTGAAAGATATATTCAGAGCAATAAATTTTCATAATTATGCAGAGAATATATAAGGTAGATATTGAAAGATATATTCAGAGCAATAAATTTTATTAAAAAATTAATATGCAAAATGTGATCACTGGCGTGACATTTGTTAATTTGATTATATGTAAAATTGTATTTTCATAGTTATTAATATATATTTTATCGGGTATTTATATGGGTATCGGGTCGGATTCGGTTATGGGTCGGATAACTAATTCAAGCCCATATCCTATCCATTACAATATCGGTTCCGGTTCGGATCCGGATCGGATATTAAATTATTAATTTTGTAACCGTACCCATAATTTAACCGGTTATATTTTTTAAACCATACCCTACCCAAATTAACCGGATCCGGATCGGTTCCGGGTCGGATCCAGTTCGGTTCCGGATCGGATCCGGGTAATCGGATAAAAGTAGCACCTCTACTCATATCTAATTTGCACAGAATTCGTATAATTTGCATAGACAATTTATATTACGAAACCATTTAAATTTGTTAAGTTAGATCTAAATTTATTTGCACGAATTATAAAGCAAATCGGATAGTTTAGATCTGATTTTAAATAGAATAGTTTCAAAAGTTTTTGGACAAAATCTATTTTTCTTTTATTTGTTGGTATGTAGTTATATTTTTATAAAGTTTGTTGGAAATGTACGCATTTAGAGAAATCAATTGGTTTAAAATAAAGACAAATCATGAACAAATATCTTTTACAAATATTACAGGTCAGTTATTTAATTGCATTTTGCTAATTGTATATGAAAATTAATAATTATATAACATTAATTATGCTATTAATGGACCGTTCAATTAGCACGAAAACAATAGACAAAAATTTTATTTTCTATTATAGTATTCTTTAAAAAATCATTATTGTGTATTCTATAAGGATAATAAGTTTTTTTAATATGAAAAAATAGAAATGGAATCATCATTGTGTATTCTATAAACTTCAATCGAACAAATTAAAAATATTTTGTTCAGCAATCTACAATTTTTCAATAAAAAAAAACATTAACTAAAATAAAATCTGTAACAAAAAAAAATTACAAAATGAGATATCCTTTATAAAACCCCTTATCCATGGAAACACACTTATTTTCTTTCAAAGGAATTACATATTTTTTTTTTTAAAAGATGCACTTCACTTAAAAATTATTAATGATTATTATGCAGATTCACCAAATTTTTTCAGGTTCAAAATAAAAGGATAATATATTCAACATTGAACTCGTTTTTCTAATGAGCTTATAAAATATTCTGAAAAAATTAATTAAAATTAAAACTTGCATAACATAGTTACACACATTTTAAAATTAAGAACTATTCTTTTTCAACATTTTTAATAATGAGTAAGGGACAATGTGTTATCGTGCCCCAAACATGCCTCACATCCATATCTTTGTTTTCAAAGTTCAAACAATTGATCTGAACCGCTCAACATGATCTCCATATTAAAATATGTTTGGAGACCATTTTAAAATTAAGAACTATTCTTTTTCAACATTTTTAATAATGAGTAAGGGATAAAATGTCACATTGTTTTCGTGCCCCAAACATGCCTCACATTCTTATCTTTGTTTTCAAAGTTCAAACAATTAATCTGAATCGCTCAACATGATCTCCATATTAAAATATGTTTGGAGACCAAATTTTATGTTTTTGAAAAAAAAATTACTATTTTTTAGATGGGTACAAAATCACTATTTTTCCGAAAATTCTAAACCATTCAAAAACAGTAATTTTGTACATATATCCAAATACATTTTTTTACTATATGTTGTTCTTTAATTATTTGAATAGTTAGGTGTTACTTTGAGATCAATAAAGTATTATATGAAGGTCACTTACATAATGAAAATATGAAATGCCGCTCACCAGAAAAAATGTCTTGTGGCTTTGTGGCTTTGGAATTGGTATGAGACTACCAGTACCACATTGTTGAAGCACTAATTGCTCAATGTACAACCTTAAAATAAATTATAGTTATACTTTATGTTGTTCTGTGACATAAATGCAATTCTTCCTGGCTTATTTATGGTTCAGTCTCATTTTACCAATTATGTCTAATTTTATCCTTTAAATAAAAATTTTCTGTAAAATAGTGCTGTATCCGTGACCTGAATGAGCTTACCAGATATTCAAATCATACTGGTAAAGCCTAAGCAATACACAGATCACAATATAAGGCGTAGGAATTCCCAAGGCTACAACTATTGATAGAAAATGGCATCTTACAATATAGAACAGCCTGGGTCCGATGCCCATCGGACTCAAAATTGGGTCCGATGGGTTTCGGGACCGTCCGATCCACTTTAAGATTCGTGCGCACGAATTTTAAAGCAGACGCGAAAGTTGCGGACATGAATCTTAAAGTAGATCGGGCGGTCATCGAACTCACTTTGAGTCCGATGAGCATCGGACCCAAATTGACCTCCTTACAATATACTTCTAATTCTCTCACAAGACAGGTTCTACTTTTTCAATGCTATCTCTGTATCTTAGTTCATGTTACTCTCTTTTCATTTGTTAATTAATTTTTATTTAAGGAAAGATTCCCCCATCATAATTTTATCCAGATAGTCATTATTTTGTCATCCCCGTTTGTTCCGTTTCTTTTAAATTTTACAGGATTTTCATTTTGTAATTTCGGTGGTTTTTAATTTTCCCATTCCGAACAGCTACAAATTAAAAACAAAAATAAGAAGAAAAAAAAAACAACTTAGTGACTTCTATGTGGAACAAAAGTTCCGATATGTTTTATCTTTCATGTGTGTCAATCGTAGCTAAGAAAACATAAATAGTTTAAGGGAGTGATTGAAATTAAAAAACAATATTCGCATATTTTTTTATCCCACACATAAGCAATACAAAGTAATGTAATAAATGTGATACAAAATGTATTTTGTATGAAAAGGTTTCATTGGTTTTAATATATTCATTTCCTTCAATATACATCTTATATAGTTGCAAAATTATAGAAATTTATTGTTTAATATTATAAACAAATCATAGTATATTTATTCAATTTCATCTATATGAGATATTGGAGAATATCAAATAAGTTGTGTTGCATTTGATATTAAAAAAAATATTGTTGCATATTTTAAAAAATGATCAATTTTTGTAGTTTCTAAATTATAATGATAATATAATGATCACATTACAAATTAAACCAAAGTTAATTATTAATTATCCCACCTGCATTACAGACGTCTCTAGTGCCAAATATCCGGTCGATGCCACCTACCATGCCGGTGCCACTCGAGCCCTCAACCCCAACTTGAGCATAAAAAGTGTTGGTGGCTATGGGTCCACGCAAAATAGGTATATATGAACTTATTTAATTTTTGTTATTAAATTTTGCTAATTTTAAATCTATAGCTCTAGAAATACAAATCGAGTTTTAATACATATTTAGTTACAAAGAGAATATGTTTTAAAGGACAATTTTGTAATATAACAAAATTTATCTTGAATCAGGTGTTATATCATTTCTTTTTTCAGCACACTGTTGATTTTTTTACTAATATAAGGTTGTTCATGCAGATAGCTCACTTAGCATGAAAAAAGTGGTTGCGAGTAATTTCTACATAAGTTGTAGATGTAGACATGTATTTTAATTTTTTGTGGAAGACATTTATGCTATTTTTTTTTACTTGAAAATGAGCTCAATTAATTTCATTTTCCAAATTTTTAGGAAAATTAGAGATAATAAGTATGTAATTTCTCCCGACATTTTTATTAATATCCAAAGTTTAATACAAATTATTAATTATACCCAGACTCGGACCAATTATCGAAATATACCCAAGACGGCCATTTTCTGGCCGGCTATGTTCCCTCCCTAAGCCGGCCATTTTCTGGCCGGCTATGTACCTTTTTTTTTTCCCCGCATTTCACCCTTTATATACCCATTTTTCTCTCTCTCCTCTCACAATTCTCCCATCTTCAACCGAATTCTCTCTTCTTTAAGGTAAATTTTTTTTTTATCTAATTTAATTTTTAATTTATTTATTTTAGGATTTAGGTTTTAGGTGTTATAATTTAGATTATGTTGTTGTAATTTAGTGTAATTAGCTAAGTTAACCAATATTTAGTGTAATTAGCATAATTGACCAATATTTAGGGTATTTTGGCCTTTTTTACCATAATTATGCTGATTAAGCGTAATTTTACCGAAATTAGCACGTTTGACCAATATTTAGCAGTAAGTCGTAGTCTATTGTATTTATTAAATAAATCATATTACTTGATAGTTTTTTATTGCAACTAACGTCTTCTTTACAGCGTTACCCACCGAGGGTGACTGGATAAGAACTGGAGCACCCATTACGATGCATACTACGGGACGGCCCAGGATCCTCAGTATATAGACTTCTATCACAAGCCAGAGGCGATTCAGCAGACCGAGGGGGATCCCCAGTTGAGGTACGATGTATGGTACACGCAGGTCTGCATGGCGAGTGTCTATCTGCAGGGTGATTACGGTGCCCATCTCCGCGACAGGATCAAAACGGATGATGGTTACCATCCCAACGGTCGTGGATGGGCTCGGCAGGTAAAGCACCTACAACCACAAGGTTTGATCTAACTTAGTAATACATCAAGGTTTGATCTGACATGCTAAATTTTTTTCAGATTTTGACCACGATCAAGGAGTGCGGGCATGGGATCCGCATGCTGGGAAAGAAGAACTGGAGACGGCTTGGGTACCGCACCCTCAAGAAGAATGCGAATGTGGTTGAGGATGCCGGGCACGGTGGAAAGATCATCGGTATGCTGCGAGACGCCAGAGAGAACATCAATTGGCGTGAGATAGATCCGCAGGAGCCCGATCCGAGCCCGGTTATGTTAGATGATATGCCATCTTCCCCCGATTCACATCCAGAGTGGGACTACCATCGTTGGGTATTGTCCGACATTGGGTGGATGGTATGGTACGACGAGCATGGACGTCCGGTGCAGCCATATGTATGTCATACTTCAGTATATGTCAGGTTTTAATAAAAAAAATCATTCAGATCAAATTTAATAATTTATGTGTATGATTGCAGGGTCCAGCAGAGATGCCACCACAGCCACCACCTGCGGAGACCGATACTTCTGAGTACGAGTCCCTCTCGTGCAGTCTCCATGAGTTCGATGAGAGTTTCATGTCGGCACCGGCATGGCCCCGATATGGCACAGAGATGCCGCATGATGGAGAGGTTAGTGGTAGCGGGTCTCATACTCAGCCTGCCTTTGGGACTGGGTTTGCCGCATCTATCTTCGCTACACCTCCGCCAGTACCGACAGTCTCCACGGGCGATGCCAGATGGGATACTACCGAGCAGATACTGAGGTCTCCCGATGCCCCAGATGAGCCCGAGAGAGAAGGAGCCTGGCCGCGCTGGCGCCGGGCGAACGCCGGAGTACCGCCTCAGCGATATTCCCCCTCTCCGTTTTAGTTGTATTTTTACTAGTTTTGTACTATTTATATTTGATATACTATTTATGTTTGGTATATTTGGATTATCCTATATTTCGGTTCTTGTGCATGTGTGCTTCTATGGTACTATTTTTATATTTTACAGATCAAAATAAATTATCATGATAATACTAAACAGAAAATATAACAACATTAAAATAGTAGCACAACATAAAAAATAGTAGCACAATATAGCGTATTTCAATTAATATAGCGTATTGTAAAGTAATGTAATGTAATTTAGCGTAATTTAACATAATATAGTGTTATTCAATATAATTTCAATTAATATAACATATTTTAGTATAAATATGCTAATTATATATCAAAAGAAGTAATATACCAAAAAATTTAAACAAAAAATTTCAAATTTTCAGTGTTAAATTTCAATACTTTGATCTTCATAGTGTCTCTCTCTAAAAAAACGGGGAAAAAAAAAAGGTACATAGCCGGCCAGAAAATGGCCGGCTTGGGTATATTTCGATAATTGGTCCGAGTCTGGGTATAATTAATAATTTGTATTAAACTTTGGATATTAATAAAAATGTCGGTAATTTCTCAATGAGGTTAAAGGGATTTTTCAAAAAGTAGTAAAGTGAAATAGTTAGGTAGGTAGATTTAAAGGCTGTAATATGAATCTCCAAACTATTACTTGTCTCTCTAAATTTCATTCCGTAATAAAATTTTGAGGGAAGGAATTTTAGTAGTTATATCAACTATTAGCTCAACCAAGAGAACCAACCTTCTTTCAAATAATTCACTTCAAGTAGTTTTTGTTTGGAATCAGCTGCATTAAGTTTCGTGCGGACAACTTAAAAAGATTTGTGTGTGGCAAATGCACACAAATTTTGATGCAAATCGATATTCTAACTAGAGATTGAACAGAATTTGGTGAAAGACCCATTGGGCCGCCCCCACTTCGTTTTTATTTAGTTCCCAAAGGAGCTGTTCATCCATGAAATTCAAGCATGCCTCCACCTAATGGACCATAGAAATAATATTGCTTGAATGTAGGCCCAAGATAAAGGAAATGAAATTAAAAGGAGAAAGTGTGAGATGCATAACAGACATACGCACTCCACCTAGGAAGAAACAGCAAAGAGCCCAACAATTTTCAGGCTTATCCACTTTGCTAGTTTTGGGCCTATGCAGTTGGGCCCCTTGTAATTACTAAGTCTATCTATGCCATTTCTTCTGATGTACATATCTACTCTACAAACAGTGTAAATTCGTGTCATGTTGTGACTCGGATTACGTGTCTTGCTATGAATATGATCAAGTCAAGTTTTAACGTGTTGTGTCATGTCGTGTATAAAATTATTTGAATGATCACACACGTTAGTCACACCGTGACTGATCACATTTAGTCATGTGTAGTCGTATTTCATCACATTTAATTATTTTTTTCGAACTTTAAATTAGTTAAGCAAGAAAAAATCAGAGAAAAAAAAATCAAAAATAAGAAAAAAAATATTGTAAATATTTGTAAATTAAATAAATAATATTGTGATAAAAATAACTGTATAAAAATCAATATATTGTTCAGAATTTAAAATGTTATTTGCAATAAATAATAACATAATTTAAATTTATATTATTTTGGTCACATAAAGTCACGTTTTGTGTTGTGTCATATTATGTGTAGTGATTAAATTAGTTCGTGTATCGTGTTATTTATTATAACACGTGACCCGCAAGTTATATTACGCAATCGATACTCATGTTGCACTGTGTCATAATGCGTTAGATCACAACGTGACTTTTTACATCCCACCTGAGGGGTGCATTGGCATCCACATTTATAAAGTAGATACATATATAAGAAGAAATAAAGTAAACGGTCCGATATTTAGGGTGATGGAATTAGAGTCGAAGGTAAGTACACTTTGTAGATTGCTTTGCATTTGAATTTAGATTACTAACTTTGAATTACAAGTGAGAATCTTGGGATATACATAAAGCAATGAAGTAAAACCGATTCTTCAAATTCATTTAACTACTGAAGCAGGGATTTCAAGTAATAGTTGACTACCTTTTTCAAAAAGTCAAACCTTAAAATTGAAGAATAATCAACGCCTATTTCAAGGATTGCATCTTAAATTGTTAGCATAAAAGTAATCAAGTTGAAGAATAATCAACGCCTTTTCAATTTTCATGCTTTTACATGATAAAATTAATTCTTTGTCATATGGAGAAGATCGATCTTGATACACAATATTAACTGAATTTTGACTTTCTTAATTTGATGTCGTTAAAAAGAAGTCATTTTTACCCATGATTTAAAAAAAAAGTTATTTTTTTAATTTGATTGGTTTTCTGTGATTCAAATCATAACCAGGTAGTCTCATAAAATAATATATAATTGCTAAGGAAAGAATGAAGATAAAACTCACATATACGGACACAAAAAGTGTTGTTCTAAACAAATTTTAATTTAAAAATCTCAAAACCACAATTATGTCACAACATATAAATTTTCTTTAATTGCATATTTGGATTGATCGAAGCGTGTCAAGACAAATTGGAAAGAAATTGAGTACATCAAGGCATAAATAAGTGTTGTTCTAAACAAACTTTAGATTTAAAAATCATAAAACGATATCACAATTATCTCACAATTTATGAGTTTCCTTTAATTGCATTTAGAAGTTGAAGCGTGTCAAGAAAAATTTGGAAGAAATTGAGTAAATCAAGGCAAAAAAATAAGTGCTGTTCTAAACGAAATTGAATTTAAAAATCTCAAAATGATATGATATCACAATTATCTCACAATTTACTTTAATTGTATTTTAAACAGTTGAAGCGTGTCAAGACAAATTGGAAAGCAATTGATTAAATCAAAGCATAAAATGACAAGACCCAATTTGTGGTTGTATTATTTATATTTCTTTCATTATATCAATGATATCATCATCCTCATCTTCTTACTATTGACGACAAAGACCCACATAATGATATTATTATTACTATTATTATTATTATCATCATTATTATTTTTACTTTATCCTTATTGAAAAATATTTTTTACCCTCATGTTACTATTACAATCATTATTATTTATTTTACTTTTATCATTATATTATTATTATTATACAGATAGTTATTATCATTCATATCAAATAATATTTTATGACAATTTTATAGCATTATACAATCCATCATTCTATTATTTCAACTAACATTTCATCAAACAATATTTTTACTCTTCCAAATGGTACTAGAATTTTCTTTTTGATAAAAGTGGTTGTCCACCTGTTTCATTACTACGAAATCAAATTTAAAGTTTCAAAAGCAATAATAAAGCAAATACATATCACAAAGCAGCTACAGCAACTAACGAGACAAAAGCTACAAGAATCTAGCAACAAAACACAATATACATAGACTAGCTATATAACATAACCAGATGTAGTAGAACCCGATTCAGAACCAGATGTACTGGAATATTAATATTCTAACTCCAATCCGAATAAATATATTATCCATTATTCTATTTTTACTATTCTAATAGCATTCCTTAGTTTGTCAAATGAGTCCTCATAATTATCAGGGGCAGATTCCAAAAATTAAAACTAGAGACTAGAGAGGCAGTATAAGTGAATGTAGCATAATTTAATTTTAATAAAGAAGGTCAAATATTGTTTATACTTGCTTAAATTACAAAATTCAATGCACGAAAATGCTAACAGCCGCTTTGAGCTAACGCGTAATAAAGTAATTCAACATAAAAATATAAAAAGAGGAGGGTTCAAATGTCTCTATTTTTTTTTGCTTTCATTTTTATATAATCTACATCATTTTATCTATGCACGTGTAAAAAATTGTGACATTTTAACTTTATTTTAATTGTCATCAAGAGCTTGTAAAAACATACTAATGTGGATAATTTTTAGACGTTGATTTTTCAAATAACTGATTTACATAAAAACAAAATTAAAATGTGATATTTTGTTTTATGAGCACATAGAGAAAATAACATAGATCACATCTAACGGTTTTATTTTGACGTTTATGATTTAAATTTTGATTTATTAACATTTTAAAAATAAAGGTATGATGAAGTCACAAAAAATAGAGACATTTGAACCCTCCTTATATCTTATATACCAATATTAATTAAATCATAAAAATATTACTAAATATATAGTATAAGGAGTACCTATGACTTTAATATGTTAATTATGATCACTATAATAACAACAATAACCATAAAAACAGTAGATATTCAGATAAAGATATCGACAACACAGTTTTGACTTTATGTAGTGCCCAGATAATAGAATCAAAATAACACTGCATATAATTCGTTTGTTGCATGAAATTAAAACTGCTCTTTCAATATCTTCTGGATATTTCACAAGTTATAGCCCTTGCGGCAAGAAAAAAATGAACTATGCCATGCAATTTTAAGTCACGGGAATAAATGAAGATGCAATATGCTCTTTGTACTTTCCAAAATCACATGATATGCAGCCTACTAGTTATGATATGCATTTATATAGTTAGTTATGAGTACAGAGCCAACTGTTCATGCAGTTATTTTTTCACCGATCCCACCTTTTAAAAAAAAAAAATACTGCCGTAAACATACAACGCCGTGTATGTTTACAAGGCGATTTTCCGTTAAATCCAAATATGCAAAATTACTACTATCAAGCACATCCATATGTATAGATATACATAAATCCATATATAAAGGTACACGGTCTAGTCAAGGTATAATACAATAAAAGTATCTCGTACAGATACTAACCATCAGGCCTAACCCTAAACTATGCAACAAAAAGGTAGATTAGGCCATACAGAGGCAACTACCGAGGGTCTACAACTCGCGTGCCTCTCCAGAACCCGACGCCTCGAATCCTGTAAAATAACCCAAGAGTGGGGGTGAGAATAAATTCTCCGTGCGAAATTTGCCACAGTTTAGATTATTGGACTTGCAATCAAAATCCATATTCAGAAATGAAACCATACAAAAGCATCAGACATATGCATATTCATAAATAAAGCAAGTGCATATGATCGACAACAATTTACCAAATGAAACACAAGTTACGGAATTTCCAAGATGAATCTCAAACACGCATGTTTTTGTCTTAACTCAGTTTATTACAGCTGGTAGCACCTACGGATGTCCCACCGAGCTGGACCCTTTATCCAACCCACATCTGCAGTGTCACTGACACCTACAGATGGCCCACCAGCTAGACCCTTTATCCGACACCCATCCGCAGTGCTTTGGCTTAACCATTAACTAAGGTCTGGTTCATAATCAGATAAAAGAAAATTCGTATGCAATAAGCTCAGAATCGTCCATTCGCAACACGTCAAACCAAACTGTCATTCCTGTCCCAGACTGGATATGACACCATTTCATCGTTTCCTCACAGTCACCCAAAGTCTCCGTCACGATCAGTCATTGCCCAGCATTGACTGATCTTAATCAATCACTGCCCAGCAGTGATCAATTATCCTCATATGCGCACATGGTTTCGAGTCATCGCCCAGCGTTGATTTCGAAACGTTACCGACCATCCTAGATAGTCATAAATTGTTGGGAACTTTCAACCGTAGTTCTCAAAACAAAAGAACACAAACAAACGATATACCATTCAACATGCAAATACACTATGATATTCATTTCGGACTGAAATAGGGTTATTGCGGCTCGCAACTTAATTACCCGAAAATTTCCAACTCTTATTGGCATTTTCCAGGCCCTTATTGCGGCCCGCAATGGCAGTGGTTGCGGCCCGCAGCCAAGTAGCCAGAGGGTCAGTCGGTTTATATTTTGAGCTACGCTGTTGATTGCGGCCCGTAATGGGAGTTGTTGCGGCCCGTAATAAGGCGATTTCAGTACATATCAGTTCTAATTTAATACGGTTATGCATATGATTCAAACAATTCGATTATGCAATCAATCAAGCAGTTCAACATGACAATTGGAAGCAGTTTAATTCATGAATATAAATTATCAAACAAGTCCAAGAATCCCGCACCTGCTGGCAATAGGCGTACCGCGTGACTACAGATCAGGCGCCTCGGAATGCCCCGCAAACCTTTGCTCAACCGAGCCTACACCTACAATCCACGTATACCATCTCAATTAGGTCTCATTCCTGTACTGGTTCGCTATTCTGGTTTACGCATCAATTCGATTGGCCGGTTGGTGTAACCCTAATTTGGTCGAAACCTCGATTCAACCATTACACGTTCTAACCTTTCCCGATCAAGAGATAACCCTACCGAGGACAAGTCTAGTCGGTCGGACTAACCTAATCAATCCATGCCGCGTTTCAATTCGGGATTTGGTATCAAAACCCTAGAATGGGAAATCCAAAATGGGAGACGAAATCACGGAGAAAATCGGTAAACGAGAGATGAGAAGCTCAAAGGAGTTAGAGTTCGATCAATTCTAACACTAATCTCGGGTTTAAAACGAACAACCCGCGGGTTCGAGAAATCTCGGATTTTCAAACGAAGAAGGGAAAAGAAAAATTACCGACGGAATGGCTAGGAGAGATTTACAGCTGCCTTCTCGGTTCCAACCTCGATTTCCCGGACGGTGGCGCAATCCGACGGTATTTTGGAGCTCTCCCTCTCTTTTCTTCTCTCTCTCTCTTTCTTTCTCTTTCTTTCTCTTTGGCCGGCCACACACAAGGGAGAAGAGAGAGGGGTTAGGGTTTATCAAAGAGGGTGCTTCGCGATTCGTGCTAGGATGAATCAATGGTCCGAATAATTTTAAAAATTCAATATAAACCCATTTAACGTGTTTTAATTACCCATTCCTCGCTCGTTGATCAAATTTCGATTACGTTTTAAACATTCTAAATAAACAAATGATTGAAATTTTATTATAAAAATTTCTTAACGTGGCATTTCTCCCCCCCTTAAGATAAAGTTCAGTCCTCTGAACTTAATTTCATACCTGAATCATCGAATAGTTCGGGGTACTTCTCGCGGATACTTTCTTCCCCTTCCCATGTTGCTTCCTTATCTGAATGGCGTCCCCACTTGACCAGAACAAGTTTGATCATCTTGCTCCGAAGTCGCTGTTCTTTTCTGTCCAGTATTTGCATCGGCTCTTCTTGATATGTCAAGTCCTCATGGACATGCAGATCGGAGTGATCAATGCAGTGAGATGGATCTCGCACGTACCGGCGTAGTTGTGACACATGAAACACCGGATGAACCCGGTCCAATGCTGGTGGCAATGCGAGCTCATATGCCACCGGTCCCACTCGCCGTGTAATCTGAAACGGCCCAATATAGCGAGCACTCAATTTACCTGAGACGCCAAACCGGTGCACGCCTCTGACGGGTGAAACTCGTAGCCAAATATGGTCTCCTTCAGGAAATTCCAACAGCCGTCGATGAACATCTGCATACTTCTTTTGTCTCTCTTGTGCTGATTTAAGTCGACTCAGGACGACTTTCGTCTTTTCCGCGACTTCTTCAAGCATCTGAGGCCCGGTAGGTGAGTATGTACCTGTTGGTCCCCACCACAGCTGTGTGCGACACTGCTGTCCCGTAAGAGCCTCCTGTGGTGACATTCCAATACTCGAATGGTAGCTATTGTTATATGCAAATTCCACCAGGTACAGGTGATCGATCCAAGATCCTCGGAAACTCAGGGCACAGGATCGCAGCATATCTTCTAACGTTTGTATGGTTCGTTCAGATTGACCGTCGGTTTGAGGATGATGCGCAGTACTGAACCTCAACTTCGTACACATGGCTTCTTGGAAGCTTTCCCAAAAATGGGAGGTAAATCGGGGGTCTCGGTCGGAGATAATGTTGCGCGAGCAGCCGTGGTATTTGAATTGGTACTTCAAGAAAAGATCAGCTAACTCTCTTCCAGAGGTCTCGACCCGAAGCGGAATGAAGTGCGCAATCTTCGTCAGCCTATCTACAATCACCCAGATGGCATCGTATCTTCCGACCGTTCTTGGGAATCCAGTCACAAAATCCATGGTGATCGACTCAAATTTTCGGGCGGATATCGCAAGGGGTCTTAGTAATCCCGCCCTCCTCCGTCTATCTGCCTTGACCTGTTGACAGACCTGGCACTTTTCGACATAGTGTTGCACGTTCCGTTTCATCTTTGGCCACCAGAAGTGTTGCTTCAAATCTTGATACATCTTAACTTCTCCAGGGTGAATGGTGTACCCAGAGTCATGTGCTTCTGATAGAATCAGATTCTTCAGTTCTGAGTCATTCGGAACACATATGCGATTGTGGAACCATAGGATACCGTCTTCGCGAAGTTGGAATGGCGAGTCTGCATTCGACTCATAATGTTGTCGGAACTTCTGACATTTTGAGTCTTCCTGTTGTGCTGTTCGAATCTGTTCGTGTAATTCCGGTCGAATTTCGACCGCAGCCAAGATAATCGACGCAACAGCAGACGTGCCTGCCTTAGTATTATTTCCCATCAAGCGGGACGATGTCTCCAATGCGAACTCATGGGATGCACCGACGTACAAATTCATCCTTTGCATTTCCTCGAGGAGATGCGTCTCACTGGTGATAATCGATGCCAGATTTATCTGACTCTTCCTGCTTAGAGCATCTGCTACCACATTCGCTTTTCCCGCATGATACTGAATGTCCAGGTCATAATCCTTCATCAACTCCAGCCATCTCCTTTGTCTCAAGTTCAGCTCTCGCTGAGTAAAAATGTACTTCAAGCTTTTATGATCTGTAAAAATACGACACCTCACTCCATACAGGTAATGCCGCCAAATTTTCAAAGCAAAGATCACTGCAGCTAACTCCAGGTCATGGGTCGGATAATTCTGCTCGTGCTGTCGAATCTGTCGAGAGGCATATGCAATCACATGTTCCTTCTGCATCAACACGCATCCTAAACCCGTTCGGGATGCATCGGTGTAAACGGTGTATTCTTCGTCCATAATTGGCATGGCAAGAACCGGTGCAGACACCAGCCGATCCTTCAATTCCTGAAAACTTTGGTCTTGTTCAGCACCCCACTCGAATTTCACCCCCTTGTGCAACAACTTCGTAAGAGGAGCCGCTAACTGCGAGAATCCAAGCACAAATCGTCGGTAGTATCCTGCTAGCCCCAGAAAAATGCGAATCTCTGTAACAGTTTCTGGTCTTTTCCATTCGGTTACTGCCCGAATCTTTTCAGAATCTACCGCCAATCCTTCTCTTGATATCACATGGCCGAGAAAGGTCACTTTCTCGAGCCAGAATTCACACTTCGAGAATTTTGCGAACAGCCTGTGCTCTCTCAGCCTCTGCAGCACTATCCGCAGGTGTACCTCATGCTCTTCTCGTGATCGCGAGTACACCAGGATGTCATCGATGAAAACCACTACTGTCGAATCCAGCAGATCATGAAACACCCGGTGCATAAGATCCATAAACGCGGCGGGTGCGTTCGTCAGCCCAAACGGCATCACCAGATATTCGTAGTGCCCATAGCGTGTTCGGAAGGCTGTCTTCTCCACGTCAGTCGGCCGTATCCTCAATTGGTGGTACACCGTTCTCAGGTCTATTTTGGAATAAATCGAAGACCCTTGCAGCTGATCAAACAAGTCATCGATTTGGGGTATCGGGTACTTATTTTTCACAGTCACCTTGTTCAGTTCGCGGTAGTCGATACACAATCGCAAGGTACCATCTTTCTTCTTCACAAACAGCACGGGAGCACCCCATGGAGACGTGCTTGGCCTGATGAACCCGCTTTCCAGCATCTCTTCCAACTGTGCCTTAAGCTCTTTCAACTCCGCAGGAGCCATTCGATACGGAGTCTTGGAAATTGGCATCGTGCCTGGCACCAATTCTATGCCGAATTCCACTTCTCGCACGGGTGGTAGTTCAATTATTTCATCCGGGAACACATCCGCAAATTCCGCCACCACCTGTATCTCACTCATCTCAGGAACTTCCGTAGCAGTATACACAATCGCTGCCAAATACGCATTGCATCCTGAATCGATCAGATGCCTAACTTCCACCACTGAAATACACGGTATTAATCCTCCGACCTTCCTACAGTTCAGCCTGCACGACGTACTACCTCGTGAAGTTGTAAAACAGACCCTGCGGTGCGGGCAGTCGATTGTCGCCGCATGTCTTGTCAACCAATCCATCCCTAATAAAATATCGTATCCGGTGATCTCCATAACCAATAGGTCTATCTCGAGATCCCTACCATCCACTCTGACCTTTCGGTTTCAGCATGTGGTTATTTCTCGGTCATTCGAACCGAAAGGGGTTTGGACACTAAGGACTTGGTTACAGGTTTCGGTTGGCCAGTTACATTTCTCTACCCACGTCTTTGACACTACGGAATGACTACACCCGGTATCAATCAAACAGTGCGCAGAACAGCCTGAGATAGAAAGTCTACCTGTCATCACATCCGCTCGAGAACCAGATGGTTTCATGTCATCCCTCTCCTCCGGAATCCTTACTGCATCGGATGTCAACCCTGGTGCCTCAATCGCATGAACCGCTACTCGACCTCCGGTCCTGCCCCCGCCGATCTGGGGAACGCCTCGACTGCGGAATGGTGGTCCACCCTGCCCGCGTCCTGCAGGTCCTCCAGGTCCCCTGTACCCCTGAAACTCCAGTGCCGCATTCGGGCATTCTCTCGCCCAATGTTCCATACTGCCGCATGTAAAACACGCACTGTTGCGACGCCTACATTGGATTTCAGAGTGCTCCTGGTTACAGGTACGGCACCACGTCGGAACAAATCCCGGCCTAAATCCCGGTGCGTCTATCTGCCTGAAAGGGGGTCTCGGTGTCCCCATCTGTCGAGGGGGTGGTCTAGCAGTCGACAGTCCACCACTTGACCTCGCGATTTGTCTATTTTGATCCTCTTTCTGCTTGACATTCCTCTCGGATATCTGGGTTCTCTTTCTTTTGCTGTGCAGCTCTACCTGCTCTGCGTGGTCCATCATCGCCTGAAGCTCAGTAGCTAACGGGGTATCAACAATCATCGAGATACCACCATCCAACCCGTCCAAATACTGCCTGTGGTATCTCACCACATCGTTCTGTACGTCTACTGCGTACCTTGACAAGGCGAGGAATTCATTGTTGTATTCTGCCACGGACCTCCTATCCTGCCTTAAGTCCAAAAATTTCCTTCGCAGCGCCTCTCGCTGCAAGTTACTCAAAAACCGTCGGGTGAACTGCTGCTCAAACCATTCCCACGGAATCCTTGCTTCCTCCCCGACAAAACTACGTCGGGCCCCATCCCACCAAAATCTAGCACCCCCCTCCAACTGCTGTTCTGCCAGCTCTACCATGTCTTCTTCTGGCGCTCGACATAGAACCAGCTTCGCGTTCATACTCGCGAGCCATTCCTCTGCCACTACAAACTCACCCGTGCCATCGAAACGCGGTGGATGGAGGCGCAGGAAGGAGTCATACAACCTCCTAAATTCTTCAGGAGCATTTCTCTGGACCTCAGGTGCCGCGTCACGTCTCTCTGCCTGGCGACCTCTCTCGTACGCCGCTATCAACCTCTCGTCGAGGTCTCGATCTCGGTCCTGTACACCTCCAGGCCCAAGCTCAACTCCTTGACCTTCCGGCCCTGCCGGTCCGGTTTCAGCTCTGCTAGTAGCGGGTTCGACTATTATGTCCTGAACCCGTCCACCAGCTCTCGTGCGAGGCGGTCGTCCCCTACCACGCCCCCTACCTCGACGCCCGTCCATGATTCTAAATTGCAATAAAATCTTAATTCAGTTTATATGTACAGATTTCATATAACATACCCGTCGCTAGTCGGAACGACCCAAGTGTAACGTACCCCACTCACGTATCCTGTCGGTCCGGTTAGGGCTTAAAACCTTGAGCTTTGATACCACCAAAGAGAAATGTCACACCCCGCAGCCACGGTTCGCAACAGTTCCTTGCCGTAAACATACAACGCCGTGTATGTTTACGAGGCGATTTCCCGTTAAATCCAAATATGCAAAATTACTACTATCAAGCACATCCATATGTATAGATATACATAAATCCATATATAAAGGTACACGGTCTAGTCAAGGTATAATACAATAAAAGTATCTCGTACAGATACTAACCATCAGGCCTAACCCTAAACTATGCAACAAAAAGGTAGATTAGGCCATACAGAGGCAACTACCGAGGGTCTACAACTCGCGTGCCTCTCCAGAACCCGACGCCTCAAATCCTGTAAAATAACCCAAGAGTGGGGGTGAGAATAAATTCTCCGTGCGAAATTTGCCACAGTTTAGATTATTGGACTTGCAATCAAAATCCATATTCAGAAATGAAACCATACAAAAGCATCAGACATATGCATATTCATAAATAAAGCAAGTGCATATGATCGACAACAATTTACCAAATGAAACACAAGTTACGGAATTTCCAAGATGAATCTCAAACACGCACGTTTTTGTCTTAACTCAGTTTATTACAGCTGGTAGCACCTACGGATGTCCCACCGAGCTGGACCCTTTATCCAACCCACATCTGCAGTGTCACTGACACCTACAGATGGCCCACCAGCTAGACCCTTTATCCGACACCCATCCGCAGTGCTTTGGCTTAACCATTAACTAAGGTCTGGTTCATAATCAGATAAAAGAAAATTCGTATGCAATAAGCTCAGAATCGTCCATTCGCAACACGTCAAACCAAACTGTCATTCCTGTCCCAGACTGGATATGACACCATTTCATCGTTTCCTCACAGTCACCCAAAGTCTCCGTCACGATCAGTCATTGCCCAGCATTGACTGATCTTAATCAATCACTGCCCAGCAGTGATCAATTATCCTCATATGCGCACATGGTTTCGAGTCATCGCCCAGCGTTGATTTCGAAACGTTACCGACCATCCTAGATAGTCATAAATTGTTGGGGACTTTCAACCGTAGTTCTCAAAACAAAACACAAACAAATGATATACCATTCAACATGCAAATACACTATGATATTCATTTCGGACTGAAATAGGGTTATTGCGGCTCGCAACTTAATTACCCGAAAATTTCCAACTCTTATTGGCATTTTCCAGGCCCTTATTGCGGCCCGCAATGGCTGTGGTTGCGGCCCGCAACAAAGTATTCCATTTTTAGCCAGAGAGTATTTCATTCTGCCCAGTTGATTGCGGCCCGCAGCCAAGTAGCCAGAGGGTCAGTCGGTTTATATTTTGAGCTACGCTGTTGATTGCGGCCCGTAATAGGAGTTGTTGCGGCCCGTCATAAGGCAATTTCAGTACATATCAGTTCTAATTTAATTCGGTTATGCATATGATTCAAACAATTCGATTATGCAATCAATCAAGCAGTTCAACATGACAATTGGAAGCAGTTTAATTCATGAATATAAATTATCAAACAAGTCCAAGAATCCCGCACCTGCTGGCAATAGGCGTACCGCGTGACTACAGATCAGGCGCCTCGGAATGCCCCGCAAACCTTTGCTCAACCGAGCCTACACCTACAATCCACGTATACCATCTCAATTAGGTCTCATTCCTGTACTGGTTCGCTATTCTGGTTTACGCATCAATTCGATTGGCCGGTTGGTGTAACCCTAATTTGGTCGAAACCTCGATTCAACCATTACACGTTCTAACCTTTCCCGATCAAGAGATAACCCTACCGAGGACAAGTCTAGTCGGTCGGACTAACCTAATCAATCCATGCCGCGTTTCAATTCGGGATTTGGTATCAAAACCCTAGAATGGGAAATCCAAAATGGGAGACGAAATCACGGAGAAAATCGGTAAACGAGAGATGAGAAGCTCAAAGGAGTTAGAGTTCGATCAATTCTAACACTAATCTCGGGTTTAAAACGAACAACCCGCGGGTTCGAGAAATCTCGGATTTTCAAACGAAGAAGGGAAAAGAAAAATTACCGACGGAATGGCTAGGAGAGATTTACAGCTGCCTTCTCGGTTCCAACCTCGATTTCCCGGACGGTGGTGCAATCCGACGGGATTTTGGAGCTATCCCTCTCTTTTCTTCTCTCTCTCTCTCTCTTTCTTTCTCTTTCTTTCTCTTTGGCCGGCCACACACAAGGGAGACGAGATAGGGGTTAGGGTTTATCAAAGAGGGTGCTTCGCGATTCGTGCTAGGATGAATCAATGGTCCGAATAATTTTAAAAATTCAATATAAACCCATTTAACGTGTTTTAATTATCCATTCCTCGCTCGTCGATCAAATTTCGATTCCGTTTTAAACATTCTAAATAAACAAATGATTGAAATTTTATTATAAAAATTTCTTAACGTGACAAATTAACATGTTTTCTCACTAAATATTGATTACCTTTCTATTTAACAGAGAGATAAAGACAAAATAGTTTATTTTATTATTGAATAAAGAGAAATTATAAAAAAAAATATTGTTAAATGAAAATATTTGGTCTGATTTGCTTTTATTTTTTGTATTTTCTATTTGAATTTTAAATTCGTAATAAAGTACAAGCAAAATAATAATTTTCTAATATGCATATTACCATAGTCTCACTCTTAATTATTATTTCATGACATGAGAGAAAAGTTGCTGAGAAAATAATTCCCACTCAATGCAAGAAAGGGGCCATAGAGCATTTTGTATTCCGTGCGAATGTCCTCGATGCTTTCGGAATGTTCAGTGTATTAGTTAGACAACCACAATAGGAAACCCTTTTTTAATCCGGATAGTACTTTTTAATTTGACTCCATTGTTCGATAATTTTTCATTTATAGAAAATATTATAAAATAGAGAAGAGTAATTTTAAAATTTCATGCATAGATGGATTAGTAAAAATTCTTCGATCCAAAAAGTTTTTATTCTAGTTGTCTTTAATTTTCTGTGACGTTCAATATGTGAAGAAAATAAAAGTTTGAGTCAGAAAAAATTTGCTACAAAAAATCCAAAGCAACTGAACAAAAAATAGCCTTTGAATCGATAAGAGTATTTCCGGTCCACAATTTGGATCGAAGAAACTTTTATAATCCATTTATACGTGGAAATTTCAAGGTACTCTTTCTCTTTTTCTCTAATAATTTTATAATTTTTTCTATAAATAAAAAATCCACCCATTCTTCACTCCAAGCGTGCTTTAAAAAAAATCCCCCATTCATGTCCTATGAGATATCTCAAAATTCGAGTTAATTTCTGAAAAACTGAACCGTTTAAATTTTGAAGGCACAAATCTCAAAGCAAATAGTCATGTTAGAGGATAAGGACTCATAAGGTGATCGGAGAGAAACGAATTGGAAATTAAGTTGAAACGAGGAATTATTATTTATTTATTTATTAGTATGAAACGACTCAAACGAGGATTAATTTTTTGAAAAATTTAAAGATTGAGTTTTGAGTCTGTAACTGTGTTAAAATGTTTTTCTTTACGTCTTGATTTAGAAGAAATACAATCGATGAAATATATACAAAACGATAAAAAAAATTATCAGGAGTTAGCTAGAATAGATTAGTGATGTCAAAAAATTATCAAAATTTATTATCTATATATTAAAATAATTGCAATTGCGTTATAGAAATATTACAGGATTGTGACATTTAATGAGATAAATCTGTTTAAATCAGACAAATGCCGCGTGTGTAGATTAGTTATTGAGCAAATCAGCATCCACTAGGCCTCTGGTTTATCCCCTTACACAAAACAGTTGATATCTTCTCCATTACGGACATCTCCATTTGGATAATATTCTTCTGTCACAAACGTGTTTCAACATAACCTGTTATTCTCCATTTGTCTATAACTGGAGATAATTTTCAAGAAGTTGCCTTCAAATTCAAAATGGGTCCCGGCACAAATTGATTGGCACAAATGTGTTTCTTAGAGAAGCTTCCTTCTTCATGGGGATTCTGTTTCGTACCGACTTTTCGAATTTTGACGCAAATTCAGAGTTCTGTGCTTATCATGAAATTTCTCTGTAGTAAACTGTCGTGTCGGTTTATATGTGGCAGTTCCCTTTTACTTTTAATTCTGCAGTTTTGACTTTTGACAGCAAAAAATAAATATATAAATCCAAGGAGGGTACTGAAAGGTCCCCTCCAGTTAAAACAAACTGGAGATAATTTTATGTCGATATACTTTTCTTAATGTTTGCTACTTTGCTCTAAAGAACAGAACAGACAATATGTTCTGTTAATTTCTTGTCACATGAAAAAGCAAACAAGGCCCCAGCAAAAGGTACTTTATCATGAACTCTGTGCTCAACTGAGAGGTTCATAATTATTCCATCTAAAGTGCTCAAAAGATGAGTACATTTGAGAAAGAGCAACTTTTTTATTTTAGAAATTACAAAATCAATTTGTTAGAAAATCAATTGATGGTTTTTTTTTTCTTTAAGAATAATAAGAATCGAAGTCTAGGTGGATTGACTGAATCAATAATACGGTCCACACTTTATCACATTTTTACAACTAACAACACAAAAATTTCAAAAGAGAGTGACCGAACCATTAATCCGTCCATTTAAGATTTCAAAATCCATATCCCTCTCTTTTCTTCTTTCTTCCCTCTTCTTTCCCGAACTCATTCATTTTAAAATATATTTTTATTTTTATTTTTTCAATAACACGTGCAATGGGGAGACTGAATCATTAATTCAGTACAAAAGTAATGGACAGAATCAATGATTCAGTCCAAAATGGGGACAAAATCTGTATGGTCGCCGTGTGAAAGTGTGAACAAAGATATATCGAACTATTGATTCAGTTATCTTTTACCTGGACAATTAATAGTTCGATCTTGTTGTTATTGAAAAAAAAAACACAATATCAATATGTTTCTTCCCAAATTAGTTATTTTAATTTATAAAAAAAAATGGAGAGAGATAGGGAAAAAGTGGGCCGCTTTTGCCATTAGAGATTTGTCTCTCTCTTTGGTGCCAATCTACTTAGATCCAAACCACATGTCCTCTTGATATGGGTCTTGTCTTGATGTTTCTTTATTTATCTTTTTCTAGAATGTAGATTAGAAAATTAAAGAAGAAACAAGAAAAGTTAAGTCACCTCTTATCTCTTCCCTTGCTAACTTTGAATTTATGTATGATATACATGTGTGTTGATGAAATCAAATTAATAAGATATACTGAAAGATAAATGTAAGGCAGAGAAAAAGCCCTTAATTCAAAAGATACCATCAAACTATTTGTGATATACGTATACTTATCCATCGAACAGTTCGTCATCTTATCACCAAATTAATATCATATTATAACTTTTATTTTATTTATTATATATTTTTATTTTATTTTATTTAGCTGAATTAAATTCAACTAAATCAAAATATAATATAAATAATAAATTAAAAAGATTATTTTGCGTAAATTCACGATCAATCTATATCCCTTAATATTCGGGAGGAATTAATTCAGAGGTGCGTCAGTCAAGCAAGTTAATGTGGCTCATGGATTTTTATCAAGATTCGTGTATATATTTTAATCCAATGGTTCGGTTCTTTTCTACATTTTCTCCCAAAATTACATCAATAGTATTTTACGAAAGTGTTGAAAAGCGAATAAAAAATGCACGGAGTAAGTGTTAATTCTGTATATAAATCTAAATATACATAAGCCATACTTATAAAAGAAATATAAAAGCTTCACACTTAATTAATTTAACATGTCAAACGTGAACGATGTAAAAATTTAAATTTATTTTGTCCATCAACAACCGCATTAGTTCATCAAAATTTGTGCTCATAACAATTTACGCATACTTGAAAAGATCCTTGAGTCTTACTACTTTTCATGAATATTAGCTGTGTTAATATGTTATTTGTTTGTTGATTCCTTATTTTCACCATAAAATTTAAAATATTATTTTACTAATATTTGTATTTTCATTTTTTCTAAAAATATATCTAATGCATTCGTTAAGTGGTCCTGAATTCATAGAGAACCGCCCCCCCCCCCTCACTCAGCCAGAGACAAAATCAGAAAAATCTGACAAAATTTTCAGAATAAGACATAATTATATAATTATTTTAATCACAAGTATATTTTAATATAATTATTTTAATCACAAGTATATTTTTGCAATATTATCAGAAGGAAAAAAAGACATGACAAAAAAACACATTTTGAAAAATAAAAAATTTGAACCAAACATAGATTAGCATCTCCTCCTGAACCTTTCTGACTTCTCCACGAAGTATGCATAAGCTATGAATCATTTTTCAATATACTTAATTTTAGCTAGAACTAGTGACTTTCAACTTTTTCTTGATTATTAAATAAAATTGATTTTTCAAATGAATCAACGCTTCATATAATTTAAGTTTAGCTCCCTGCAGTACGTAGAAAGTGGAAATCTCTCAAAGAGCAATACCTTTTCCCTTTTTATTTTCAAAAAAAAAAAACTTAATTCCACCATGTCTGAATAATTAAAATAAATAAATGTTTTACAAATGTATTCCCCTGAATTTTAGAAATAATAAATAGTTTTGGTAAAAAAAAAAAGATACAATGATATGATTTACTACTTCAAACTTCCTGCCAAAGGGCACATGGACGGAGGCATTATAGTAAATTGTCCTTCATTTTTTTTTTGTAATAACGTACGATTTCCTATATAATAAATTTACAGTAAAATGTCATCAGTATTGTATAATTGATTTTCATTCTCAGCATAAAATTAATTTTATATAAATAACTTTCATTTATATTTGACACATATAGTTTGAAAATCTAGCTCTACTCTACAATAACAAATGGGCCGACATTTTTATTAATTAGAAATTAATATTTATGTCCAGAATTTCCGACTTTCGCCAAAAATGTCCAAACCGGCCATAAAATGGCCGGTTTACTCATTTTTTTTAGAGATACTATGAAGAGCAAAATAATGAAATATAACACTGAAAATTTGAATTTTTTGTTTAAATTATTTGTTAGATTACTTCTTTTGATTTATAATTAGCATATGTATACTAAAATACACTAGATTACTTGAAATTATGTTGAATTACACTATATTACAATAAATTATGTTGAATTACACTAAATTACGTTAAATTACGCTAAATTACAATAACTTCGCTAATTATGCTGAAATACGGTAAATTACGCTAAATACGCAAAATTACGCTAAAGTAAACTGATTTTGTGCCATATTTCATGAATCATAAAAAATAGTAAAAAAAATTCCAAAAATAGTAAAAATTGGTATTCTACAAGTTCATGATGTAACTAATTTACTGAGCTACTTAGATTGAATAATAGAAATGAAAATCTTAATCGGAAACTTCAACTCAAGTTTTGAGGCTCTTCCCTTTGTTTTTTGGCAATTCTAAATTTCAAAAATTGACGTAGTGGTCACGGACGCATGCGTATTTTTGCAAGCTTTCCGAAAAGTGGTCATTTGCTGAAATCGGACACTTGAGCGCCGTTTTATGACCGTTTGAAGTTTTGTCGTCGTTTTCCGCCTTTTCAGTGAAGATATCGTCCCTATTGGTATGTAATTTAGCGTAATTTACCGTATTTTAGCGTAATGTAATGTAATTTAGTGTAATTTAACTTAATATAGTGTAATTCAACATAATTTCAAGTAATTTAGCGTATTTTAGTATAAATATGCCAATTATATATTAAAAGAAGTAATCTATCAAATAATTTAAAATTTTCAGTGTTAGATTTCATTATCTTGTTCTTCATAGTGTCTAAAAAAAAGTAAGCCTGCCATCGAGGAGAGTAAACCGGCTATTTTATGACCGATTTGGATATTTTTGGCGAAACTCCAGAATTCTGGACATAAATATTAATTTCTAATTAACTTTGGATATTAATAAAAATGTCGGCAAATGGGTTCTGTAAGCTTTTCGGTTTTATATTTGCAAGCATAAATTTTGATGAATCAACGCAAATTTAATAGTAAAATGTGTACACGGATCCATATTGAATTGACGTCACTCAATTCAAATATATGGCTGCATTTCTAGTTGCTTGAGGCCATAATTTTTGTGACACAAGGTGCAGCCAGTGTTGACCGTAGAAAAAAGTACACAGTAACATAAAATTATAAGGTTATTGTTTGGATGCAAGGGATTCCAATCGTATATAGTATAAAGTGTATTTCGATCACGTTATTTTTGTGCGAGTTAATTATGTTATTCAGCTACGAATTCCAGTTAGAATATTTTTGTTCACAAAATTTATATTGTAATTAACGTCACGACAATCAATAGATAATGTAATTTTCTTGTAAAATTTTTTTATTTTTGAAAAAATTAAAAACTTATTTGTTAGAAAACAAATTAATAAAAAATTTCTTCAAAACTAGTAAGGATCGAACCAAAGTTTCGGTCCAAACTGGATGACTGAGTTGACAAAAACTTTGGATCGGTCAACTTGACCTCAATCACACATGCACACTACTAGCAACAAATTTTTTGAAGAAAGGGTAGTAACCGAAACTTTGATTCGGTCACTTCCTAAAATTTTGAAAGGGGGTGGGAACCTTGATTCGGTCACCCCATTAAATTTTTGAGGGGGGGGAATCTTTGATTCGACCACCTCCTAAAGTTTCGGTCAACCCATATCTGAACCGAAACTTTGGTTCAGTCATTGCTATTTTTGAAAGAAAAAAATCAATAAAACAAATATGTTTTATGACAATTCAATTTTTTGTTTTCTAAATATAAAAAAATTATTTTAATCTTATTAACCATAATTTTTTTCACGCACATTAGACTACACATTTGTCTATTAAATAAATAATTATAATGAAAATTGACTTTATCAAAATATATTTTTATAACTTTCAATTTAAATTTTTAGATTCATGGTTTGAACTTATACATTAATTGTTATCTTGAACTTTTGTATCAATTATTTAAATTATTCTAAAATACACACTTGCTTATTCATTTAAAAAAAAAATAGATAAAAATAGTTGAGAGACGAGGGATAAAAACTTAAGATAACTATAAGTCTATAACATTCCATCTTAACAATCGCATGGTATACTGAATCATTTGCTACTGCCATAATACTATTAAAAAAACAAAAATAAACTATGACGGCAAATACCAACTGATACATTGATCATCATTGCCAATTGCCACATAAGATCATACAAAAGTCGGTTCACTTCACATGAGTCGGATATAATTGGACCGCGTGTCCGCGTCTCGTTATAATCATTCGGTCAATCTACCTCTCCGCTGCCAGTTGACACGTGTCCTCACCGTCCTTCCCGTATCGTCAAACCAGCTGGAGAAATAATTCCCTGTTACAGCCAATCAGAACGCGCCAAGTGCCATCCACATGGTATCCAGCCTTTATATTTGTTTCCCTTATACAGGTTTAAATGATTATTTAATGTTCTCCTATGAAATTATACTTCATTTGAAACGCACGCTATATTTTCTCTTAAAATACTAAACCTTTTTCGGGCAGGTATTATTCGGTGGTACCGGTCTACAAGGAATTATCCCTGGACCCGGTGCAGAGAACAATTATTTCTCTATTTGCATGCAAAAGGTAACATGCAGGCTTAATTAAACTATTTTGGATTCATTGTCCAGAAAAATATAAACATTGAAAAAAATTATATATGACCGCTGTGGCATTATTTTTTTCTAAGAAAATTATTAGTCAATCATTGGTGTACTAGAAATAATAATGAAATAATAGTTTTTTTCCTCTGTTGGACTGTTGTCGTAAGAAGGTCAAAATATTTTTCTTTTTCATTTCGGAGAAAGACTGTGAAAGGGGAGTTGATATATACATAATAATTTAAATTATTAACTGAATACAAATTGTTTCTCAAATAATGCAATATCTTTCTTCATTAATGTGTTGATTTAATTTGTTTAATATTATATCTCGTTAAGATCGGAAAATATCTCTTGTTTGATATTTGATTTTTTTAAATCATCTTTAATTAGATATTTTCATATTTAAATATACTTTCCTAAGATAGACATCACTCAATAATTTATATGTACATTGAAATATTGTGAATAAATCATATTCGGATATATTGATTCAAGTTTTTTTTTTTCTTCTGCTTTTCATGATCACTGTTCTCAACATTTGGTACGAGTCAGCATGTGCAATAATACTTACATGTACAATCTTTTACAACTAAAATATCTGAAATAAAATCTTGATTCAAATTTCATCAAATTGGGCATTATCTAAGAATGATATTTCAAATTCAATATTAAAAAAAATTTAGACGTATGACTATAAATTCTTTTTTCATTTTAATTTTTTTCATTTAAATTGGAAAAATAAATATTTATCCATAAGAAGTTCTCACTCCTTGATGTTTGACCCATAAAATTTCAACATTCATTAAAATTATGTAATGAAAAATGTTCCAATTTAAATGTTGACTCATACTTTGGTTGACATAAATTTGATATTAAAATGATGAAAATGTTTCAATTTAAACACAGAACAAAAAACAGCCATGACAAAACTTTAATCAATATATTTTAAATATAATTTAATTATTGTATTTTCGTGTATAATTGAATCATCAAGCGAGTTCTCTCTTACGGAAAGTATAATTTAAATAGGAAAAATATTTATTTAAGATGATTTAAAAAGATCTAATCTAAAAAAAAAGAGATTTCTCTCAATATTAACGAGATATAATATTTATGAAATTAAATCAACACATTAATGAAGAGAAAAATTACATTATATTGAAAAACAACTAAGTAGCATGGATATAACCGTCCACCAATTAAAAAAATTATTAGTGTTATGTTAATAATAAAAATTGTTTTGTGAATATCAGCTCCCCTATGAAAATTCTATTATCATCAAAATATGCAAAAAAAAAAAAAAACAATTTTGTTCCTCAAGCACTTCCAATATTTTGGATAATTGTTGATTGCAACCAAAAGCTATCCAGAATAATGATTAATCTAATTTAAATTCATATATTCAAGGAAAACTTTGTTTTTACATTTTTACAATAGTTCATTTCATAGCAATTGTAGCTAAATAAGTTTGTCGATGCTATACAAATATAATCATAATTATTCATGCAATGTTCTCCGGCAATATGATAAAATTGTTAGTTTACAACAACATAAATCGGTTCACCATGAGGTCGTAAATCATTAATTAACAACCAAAATTTATTTGATTTTAATCAAATGGTACTGTGAATTGCTATTTCAGTTTGTCATAAATTTTAGAGAAGGAATTTACCTTTAAAATTGATAATAAAATTAGACGCTCCTATATTTTTTTCTAAGCAATAGTAAATAAGTTACCATATTATAGTTAGGTATTATTTTAGGTTATAAATTATCTACTATCTTTGGATAAATCTTATGACTGTTAAAGTGGATATTATTAATTATATATAATATACTATTCTTGGGAGATAGGATCAATTTGTTAAATTTGTTAAATTTAGTTTTATTTGTTATTTCTTTATACAAACTTCCTATTTTAAGATTTCTAGTCAAAGTTAGAGAAAGAATAAATAAATTGAGGAGGTTTGTTCTGGTAATGTGAAAACCTATGATGAAAATTTATATTATTATAAAATCAATTATAGTCTGACAAATAAAGGAGCAAGATTATTTGGATATACTTGACTTAGAATTAATTAAAAACTCTTTTTAGCCAAGCGGTGGCAAAAATTTATTGACTAAAATATAAGTTTTAGATTTTCATAACGATAAAAAGATATCTGAACCGTTACCAGAGATAAGTTATAAATTCGTAACGCACAGTTAACAAATTGATATACAGGGTGTAGATACCTGAACTCCAGGAGGATAGACCATGTCTATCCAGAGAAAAACGAAAAACTCTTTTATTCTCTCCATCCGTTTCGCGAATGCGTATCCCCTACGATATCTCATATTTTGCGTGACCGACGTGTCCGGTTCCTAATCGGTGATAGAGCGGGGGGCCAATATTATTTATGCTTCGAGATTCGTGAATAACGTATTTGAACGGTTAAAAGTTTTTAAAAGGTCACGCAAAATATGAGATATCTCAGAGATTCGAATTCTCCGTTTCGTTCGGGTGTAGAACCCGAAACCCGCGAACGTTATATAAACCCATAACACAACACCCAATCGCAAATAAATTGAATCGCGTCTCTTCTCCTCCCTTCTAAAAGTTGTCGTTTTTGCACCCCATTTGCTTCTCTTTCTCTAGCTTCGCTTCTCTCTCTTGTCTTGTACAATTTGAATTTCGGGATAAAGTTTGAAACTTTTCTGATTCTTTCCAATGGAGGAAAGGTGGATTTTAGTAACTGGTGGCGCTGGTTACATCGGAAGCCATACGGTTTTACAGCTTTTAGAAGGGGGTTTTCGCGTGGTGGTGATTGATAACTTGGATAACTCATCGGAGGTGGCATTAACTAGGGTTTCAAAGCTCGCTGGAGAGAAAGGGGATAACCTCGTCTTTCACAAGGTAATACTGAAGAATCATTATTTGGCAATTTGGGAGGTTATTTTTTGGGTTAGTAGTTCTGGGTTTTCTTCTCGCCTCTTTTCAAATTGAATAGTCAATTCTATATAAGATTACTTTGATTGAGGAAGTCATTTGAGAAATTAAAACGCCTTTCTTTCTCTGTTTGGATTTCCTTGGTGAAAGAGAACGAAATTCTCCGTCGATGAGAAACCTGTTAAGCTTCCTTTGCTGTCTTTCCCGTTGTTTATATATATTCTCTGATAATCTTTGCTATTTGAAAAGAAACTCAATTGTATAGTTAATTTCTGTTCAAAATTCTACCAGTTTTTTTTAACTCTCAAAAGCTATATCCTGTTAAGGTGATATTACTATTATTCTATTAGTATTATTATTAAATTGTCTTTATTTCGAGTTTGTTTAAATTCCTTGGTTTCATCGAGTTGCATGCAACAAAGAATGATACTTTTGGTTTGGTTAAATACTTTACAGGAATATTATTGTTCTGTTTTTGTGAAGATTACATCATTCATACTTTCTTAAACTTATGTTTTCCTTTTTTTCTTTGGTGAACAGTACATTTTTGCATTTTTTTTAAGTTGATAGTTATCAAAATCCTTAGAACTCTTCATCTAGCACACAGAGATATTTTAGTTCATTTATCGCCTTATTTGAAATGTTCCTCTGTTATGTAGTTGCTATCTATGGCCCCATCTCCAGAACACCAATTTTGAGAAATTAAATTAGTATTTAATTTTTGGTCTTGTTGCAGCTAATTTCCACACCTGGTACTAATGATAACGATGTAATTCTCAATATATCAGCACAATTTGTTTAAAAAAATTCTGATTTCCTCGTTGTTTCATTGGATTATGAGGTGGCAAGAAGGGAGATGAATTGTTGCTTTCCTTCTTGTTTTTATAGTTTTGTTGAATCTTTCTTGTTTCTGTGCTGATATAGTTGCTTTCTCGTTTTAGAAACATTTTGCCGACTATGAAAATCCAAATAATTTAGTTGTATTATCTTCTGTCCCTACCAAATATCCCCCAATCGAAGTGTGAGGTCCATAATTGATTCTGTGTAGTTCAGTTCATGCGGTAGTAATCTTTTCGGCTTTTGTTACTAAATTTCTGTTTTTTTGTTAACCCTGTTTGTTTCATGTCCAATTTGATTCCCACTAGACTTCAAGTGGTGCTTCTTTTTAATTTTAATGTTTGTTTAGTAAAGATGGGATTTTTGAGAAATCATGTTTTGCTAATTACTGTGTAATTTTGCAGATTGACCTTCGTGACAGGGATGCACTTGAGAGAGTATTCTCTTCTACAAAGTGAGCAACTCTTTCTTGTAACTAATTCTAACTTAGAATTATTGAATGTAAAAGTTTACACATGTAACATCACCAATTAATCAAGTGGTATGATACCTAAGAGGGAAACCAGACAGAGACATTTTGCTGGGCTAATTTCTGAAAATTAATTTTAAGTACTTCATAGGGCCCCCAGCGTGACTTTGTTCCTTTTATTTAATTAGTATATAAAATGCCGAGGTTTGAATAGTTTGTTGGGATTAAGCTTTTACAAGTTTGAAAGTTAGGTAAGCTGGAAAAGTGGTGCTTGTTAGCCTTTTAATGCTTTGTATGCACATGAACTGGCCCTTATTTTTATAAAGCTGTATTATTTTTCACTGAATATCTTTTTATTGAACTCGCAATCTGGTTCAGCTTTTAATGTTATATATCTTTATAATGGTACGAGAATGTTTCCTTTAAAAGTGTGCTATTTTTTTTAATCATAGTTTTGATGCTGTAATACACTTTGCGGGGCTTAAGGCAGTTGGTGAAAGTGTACAGAAGCCATTGATGTACTATGATAATAACCTTATCGGTACCATAAATCTATTGGAAGTAATGGCCGCTCATGGATGCAAGAAGGTATTATCTCTTTCACATTGCTTTAATTTATGATAAATTGAGGTACTGCATCTGATGGTTATGCTAGTCTTTCTTTTCATGGTAATAATTTGAAGGTTTACATGTAAATATTTTTCTTATTAATGAAAATCGTAAGATGGCAAGTTGCCACCTTACCCTCAAAAAAATAATTTGAAGGTTTATTTGTGTCTAGAGTTTGTTCTTTAATTATATTTATTTGTTAAAATATGTACAGCTAGTGTTCTCTTCATCGGCTACAGTATATGGATGGCCAAAAACTGTTCCCTGCACAGAAGAGTTCCCTTTGGTTGCCATGAACCCGTATGGCCGTACCAAGGTAAAGAACTTTATCCATAGTTTTGTCTGTGACAGCTCAGAATGTACCTGTGTACCTGTCTTGCCAAACAATAGAGAAGACCGCATTAAGTGGGAATTACGAAAAGAACCTTTTACTATCATGAAATTGCAGAGAAGCTACACCTTTTGCATTATTCTAAAGAAATTCCTACTTTTATAGTAAACAAAATTGAAAATCTTGGCAGTGCTATTAGTTTAGTGTTGACATCTATGTTGCACGGATACGCCTAAATAGGCGAAGTATCGGTATCGGACACGTATCGGATACCGATACGCGCCCGATACGGCACCGATACGTATCCGATACGCCAGCTGGCGTATCCGCCTACGTGGCGTATCCTTACTTGGCCGATACGGTCGCCGATACGCCTTTGACTCGCCCGGATACGGCTAGATACGCCCGGATACTCCCTGGATACCGCGCGGTCCACTGTGCACCGCGCCAAAATCGCATGCACCGCGTGGTCCACCGTGGACCGCGCCAAAATTAACCCTTTTTTTTGCTAAGGCCGTGACTCGAACTCTGGGAAGCAGGCATAACAACCATAGCCCCTACCACTATACCAATGTAATGTTGTTGTTATAATAGAGTACTTATCATATTTAACATATATTTCGCTGTAGTATTATTTTGCTTCATTTGATTCATATAAATATAATTAAATAATAAAATAATATTATATATAATAAACGTATCGTATCCTTGATTTTTGAAAATTACCGTATCGCCGTATCCGTATCGTATCCGATACGATACCCGTACCCGTATCCGTGCAACATAGGTTGACATTCACTGGTAAGAGTTGGTCTAATGGGATTAGTGTAAATTATTTTCACGAGGGCTAATATTGACATTTTCTATAGTCATTAGTCAACACATGGTGAGATTAAAGGCAGTTTAACATACTGCAATGACCATTGCTTAATTTTTAATTGAAAATATTTTTCTAATAACAAATATGGGGGATGCTTAATTTCCCTTGGAGCTTATTTCTGTACATACTTTCTAATATGAACACATAAATCTTAGGCTGATTAAGTTTTGTTGATATACCAATTTCAGCTCATCATAGAGGATATATGCCGTGACCTACAAGTTGCCGACCCTGAATGGAAAATTATGCTTCTTAGGTACTTCAACCCTGTGGGGGCCCACCCGAGTGGTCAAATAGGGGAGGACCCACGTGGCATCCCTAATAACCTCATGCCGTTTGTACAACAAGTAGCCGTTGGAAGAAGACAAGCACTTACTGTTTTCGGTACCGATTATAACACAGTTGATGGCACAGGGGTATGTTTGGTACTCACAAAATTTATTATTAGCTTTGTACAATTGTCATAGTAATCACATTCATGAAATTGTACCTTTGAGAGATGAAATCATATTAAATAGGCTTACCTCTTGTATGTGCTTCTGGCACTATCCAGCATTGCCTTTTATTTGCAATCTCAAATCCTTGTTTAATTTTATTTAAATTAAGTGTACGTTAGTAAAACGTTCTATTATTATTGTATTATAATTTTGGATATTTTTTTAATATGCTGCAGGTTAGAGATTATATCCATGTGGTTGATCTTGCAGATGGTCATATAGCCGCTCTTAAGAAGCTCTTCAATAGCAAGAGTATAGGTGTGTATAAAATTTCATCAGACATGTTAGTATATGTAATCCTTTATATCCCTTACATACTAAATATAAATATTGATTCAAAATTATAGGTTGTGAGGTTTACAACCTTGGTACCGGGAAGGGCACTTCTGTCCTGCAAATGGTCAAGGCATTTGAAAAGGTGTCGGGAAAGGTAACTTCATAAAATTACTCGATGCTATTTGATCACAACTATAATGAAAATAATCTTTAAATAAATGTTAAATAATCGTATTGTAGAAAATTCCATTAGTCATGGCTGGGAGACGGCCAGGAGATGCTGAGATCGTGTATGCTTCTACTGAGAAAGCAGAGAGAGAACTCAATTGGAAGTAAGTTGTAACCTAATTTGCGAAAAACAACAGATTGAGATACTTTTATTATCATGATTTTGATTTGATTCGGTTTATTTCAGGACTAAGTATGGAATAGAAGAAATGTGCAGAGACCAGTGGAATTGGGCGAGCAAAAACCCGTATGGATATGAATCAGAAGATTCAACAAAGAAATGATTTAATTTATGAAAGCTATAACCTAGAGATATATACAAGAAATAACCTTCCTTTGCTAGTTGGGGTTGTGACATAGAGGTGAACTAATTTGGGGAATCAACTGTTGTATAGGTGTGGGATAGATAAATTATGGAGATATAGTTGGCCTTATATATTTTACTGGTTTATGTTGTGAATAAAGGCAGTTCTGAGTTTGCCAAACGAGACAATTAGCAATTAAATCTCTATCCATTTGTTTGTCAAATTTACTTGTGTATGTTGTGAGCAATTTATAAGTTAGAACAAAGATACAACAGGTACTAATTCAAAAATATTCTGCCGGTACCACGTACATATATTTTATGTACGAGTGAGGCTAAGGTACCATGTATAGTATTTATTAGTCTGTAGTATAGATTAATCGTTTTCAAAGTAACCAATCGATTTGAACGGTTTAACATGATCTATGTATGAAAATGTACTTGTATATCAAATTATTTTTAATAGATAAAAAATCACTTCATCTAAAAGTTTTACACCATTCTAAATTTTTTTTAGAATTTGGTTTATCCTTTTTACACGGACAGCATATTTCTCCTACAAACAGAACAGGCCCAAAATCCCAAAAGCAAGTGAATATACCATAGGGAATAGAATGAGTTCGAACTGAGTCCAAAAAGAAATTCACATTTATTTTAAATAAAGTCATTTTAAAATTCCTGCAAACTTATATTGAATGATTTAGATCTAACCTGACAAGATCAGGTATCTTAGCTGATTCGAATTCCTGATAAGCAAACTAAACTCGCAATAATAATCGATAAAATCAGGAATGTAGGCAGACTTCAGAGTTATGAGGATTAAGGGTTATATTAAAAAAACATATGAGAATTTATTTATAGTACTATAGAATTTTTCTATATTTTTATCTAAACTATGTAGTAAAATTATAAAAATTTAAGAATAAGTGGGGTCAATTGACTCTTTATTTATTATATGTGGCTCCACTACCGAGTAAAACCAACAACCACCAGATCCTCTGCATTAACTCAGATTTTGAGTTAAACATCTCGACTGTCCGATTAAAATCCGGACCAAGCCGGCCCGAGGTGGAATGTACATGACCCCTTTAATATTTCTGTCAATACGAATCGGACGGTATGGATTCATTCTGCATGATACAAACTCCAACCACCGGCCATAGCCCCTCCCTCTAGGACAACTATTCAATCATGAAAATTTTCTGGGATGCGCATGAAATTTGCTCAGTTTGAGGGTACAAAATATGTAAAATAGAATATTAGCGGGGCATATGTGCAAAGAAAGAGAAAAAACAAGAGTGGACACTGTCTCCACTCTCCAGTTGCTGGGTGAGTCCGGATTTTCTGTGGTAAGGCACCGTTTGAGTTTTAATCGGAACCGTCCGATCAGAATCGGGTCAATCCGTTCCAAACCTGTAATGCACGGGCCCCTTTAAGATTTGTGCTACTGTATACCAACGGCACGGATTTAACTTAAAAATTGAGGTACCTAAGGTGAAATGAATTCGCGTAGCGCACTAATTGTGTGGCAGTAACCTCCGCTTCATCTCCCCGCCAAGTAATTTGTTTTGTTGTCTAGTGGTTTACAAACTAAGCAGACTTCTCACATTTGTTCCTTTTTCTCTTGCAAATTGCAATTATGGCTTTAGCTTTCGCCATTCTCTCTCCTCCATTGACGCCCTTTGGTAATAGTAGGCAGCTCGCTTCAAGGGTTGCACCGAACCTTCTATTTTCTAAAGTTAGCGGTAATTGTGATAATTATTTCTACACGAGAGTCTATGGTACTATGCATAGCAAGGATTGGTCCGTAATATGGAATAATTTTTTTCGTTTTCAATATTCTAACTGTCGATCCGAACCGTTCAACATGTTTCCAATACCGAATTTTATAATTTTTTTAATTTTTTTTACTATTTTTTAAGATAGGTAGAAAATCAATACCTATTTTAAAAAATAGTAAAAAATTCTAAAAAATATAAAATTCGGTGAACAAGAGAATCATGTTGAATGGTTTGGATCAACCGTTAGGATTTTGAAAACGAAAATATTGATCCGTATTATGGACCAATCCGTGCTATGCATAGTACCATAGACTCACTCTTTCTACACTTTGTTTCAGAATATTTCAGTTTTGCAAAATAGACCATTGGAATTTATGAAATCTAGGTATAATTTAATAAATAATCCGAATTGAAGAGCTGAATATTTACTCAACTTTTATGTTAAATTTATGTCAAAATTTCAGCATTTGATGATTGCTTTTGCATTTCTTGTAGTTATATATAACATAAATTAGCTGCATATATTTGAAAAGAACATGCCAGTGGTTCATTTCTGCAAATAAATAGTATAATGTACTTCTTTTTTTCCTTATTGTTATCCTTAGTTTTTAACCTTCAGTTTTGTGCATGAACCAAATGTATTTAAACTTCAAACTTGGGTTTAGGTGAAAAGAGGAACAGCCTAGTTGTTGCAAAAGCAGTTGGTGATAGCTCCGAATCTTCCTCAGGAAGCATAGTCAAATCTGTACAAACCGCTGTAAGTTTTCTTATGTCCATGCTAAACTTCCATACAGATTCACACAGGTGATACCAGTTTTGGGGTACCAGTGTGAGAAAAGTGTGCTTTTGGGTTCTGACTTGGTTCAATTATGACCCAAAAGTTTTTATGTTGTTAATAGGCCCTTAACTATTTCAATTGGTTCAGTCAATCCCTTAACTGTGTGAGAAATGCTGGCATGGGGATGACAATGCACTCAAATTTGTTTTCTTTGCTATGTGGTTTCGACACCGCATTAGTGTGGTAAAGAGAAAAAAAAAATATATATATATATATATATATATATAGAGTCCGGCTAATATGCTTTCACACAAACTGGTATATAATTATTTCGGTCGAAGTGCTTACGAAAGCATATTAGCCGGACTCTATATATATATATATATGTCAGCTGCTTACATGGTACCACTCTATTGTCTTCAACTGAAGGACTGAAATGAATTATATACCAGTTTGAGGGCTGGCTGAACCAAAGGAAAGGAAGTTGTGAACTCTTATTGAAATCATGTACAGTATCATGTTCTAAACACAAACATTCTCTGCATTTTGCCAATAAGCCTCTACAGGGTTTTTGAAATAACTAATGTTTAAGCAAGAAAAAAAGAAGAAGAAAGCAGGACTTATACTAACAAAAGTAACAAAGATCAAGTAAATATTCTGTCATTATGCTAATATGCTACTGACGCAGTGACATAAGCCCTGGGGTTAGATTAAAAAAATTTAGCCCAATTATCAATAACAACCCAACTTTAGCATAGACACCAAAAATATTTTTAAATTGGACTTTTTTTGAGAGAATTTATATGTTTTTCCTGGCCAATGGTACTTTGGTGGTTGTCAGTATAAGATGTGTTTTTCTCTTCATTGAACAGTGGAGCAGCCCTGAAGATCGGTTAGCTCTGGCTGGTTTGGGCTTTGCGGGCCTCGTGTATATTTGGGCTGCTAGAAATCTAATTTCGGTAAAAAATAGCCTCCCTTTTTTTGTGTGAAAGTAGGCTGAAACCCTAAACCATTATGCTTCCTGTCCTTAATCTTCCTCTATCTATATCTTTTCGGAATTGAACTTGCCCTGTCAACTTTCAACTCTGTATTTCTGATTTTGTTTTTCTAAGAGTATGGTTAAAATGCCCCATTGTTTTCGTGCCCCAACATGATCTCCATCTTAATGTGCTTGGAGACTAAATTTTAAATTTTTTGGAAATCTTTTTCTATACTTTTAGATAGGTACAAATCACTGTTTTTGGATGGTCCACAATCTTCTGAAAAACAGTGATTTTGTACCTATCTAAAAAGTAGTAATTTTTAAAAAATATATATAAAATTTGGTCTCCAAGCACATTTTAATATGGAGATCATGTTGAGCAGTTTGGATCGATTGTTTAGACTTTGAAAACAGAGATAAGGATGTAGATATAATTGGGGCACGAAAACATTGGGGCATTTTAACCCTACTCTTCTTATAATATTAGAAGACAATTTTTTTCCACTCATAGGCAGGATACTATGCAATTATTCCTGCTGTAGTAGCAATGCTGGGACACAAGTCAAATTATGTGGGCCTTTTCTTGTGGAACCCTGTGAAATTCTGAAAACTCAAACGTACTTCCGTTAGAAATGAGGAATATTGATGCCCTTCCAAAAAGGACATCAATGAACTACAAAGCAAGATAAATACCATCTTTTTGTAGTCTTTTACTTCAAACATACCTCAAATAACCCTCATTCTCAGTATGAATTACAAAAAAAGTGATCATCTGCACTTTAAAATGAAAATGAGGACTGAGTAGTTTGTTTGGTATTTCTCATTTTTCATGGGGCATGTGAGATTCTAAGTTTTGTTGGGATACGGATGTAATTATCCTAAATAGCTGCCTTATTTTTTATTTGTAAAATTTATCCAACTTGTGACTTATTGAATGTCTAGGCTGTTGACAAATTGCCTCTTCTCCCAAGCTTCTTCGAGTATATAGGAATTTTGTACTCTTCAGTAAGTATTCCCTAATTGCTATCGTTTATAAGAAGAATATCATCGATCCATCTACTGGTATGCTATGAAGTATTTTTAACCTTGTTTTTTTTTCCCTTTTTTTCTTTCAGTGGTTTGTATACAGATACCTCCTATTCAAACCAGATAGGTATGAACCTGTTAATCATTTCAATTTTACAGCTACAAATTACCTTAATAGCCTGGCATAATAGATGATACAGAGGGGAAGTGTTACTGGTTGGTCTGAAAATTGCTGTGTTTTTTAGAATTACCATGAATTATCTTCAAATTTTTCAGTTCAAAATGAAAAAAACATGTTCTCGTTCCCTTGATATCTACTGGGTTTGAGATTAGTTTATATTTATCTTTTTTTTTAATATGAACTACAATTATTTATCACTAAATGTATGTATTTCCTGCAGAAAAGAGCTGGGTACAATTATCAAGAATTCAATTTCCAGGATCACTGGCCAGTAGTAATTCAACTCCTTTGTTTTCAATCAGAAAACATTGCAAGAAAAACAGTGTACTTCATTCAGAGACAATACTCTATTAATTGTGAATATGATCCGAAAACTATCTAATGTTGTTACAGCCTTCTGTAAAGATGGTAAGCTTTAATTTAACCATTTTTATCATTGTGTTATATTAATGATGGAGTTATTTTGAATATTTTCGATCCAAATTTCCATTGATCATTGCTGAGACTAAAGATTTAAACAGCATTTATATTTATAGCAACTGTTACAGTGTTTTAAGATGCTAAATGCCAGTGTTGTGTAATAAAGGTTAAATAGTGATCATAACAGACCAATTTTGAAAAGTGATACGGCATTTGATGCTTATTATGAACTGAATTGAATTGTTTTATTGGAACCAACTATTTTTCTCAACTCATAATTCTGAAAAAAATAAATAAATAAGATGCTTTATTAAACAAGGAGAAACAAAGAGCTTCTTTTATCTACATGACCTCCGTTGTGATTTTGATGAAGAGATAATTGTTATACATGGCATCATGGTATATTTTATTTTTATTTGTGAGACTATAAATTTTATTTGACTATTTTGATAATCGACTCAATGATTATTAAAATAAAATAAAAAATAAAATTGCAATTACGTTCTTACTGATTTAGAATAGTGCATTAGTTTTGGTGCAATTTGAATATCGTTTTCTTACTGGCCTATTAATTTTTCTATTCTCTTGAGTGATCAATTGATTTTAAAATTGAATCAAAATTTCTTGGTGTGCATAACACATGTCAGCTTTACTATATAAAATTGGTAGAATATTGAGCCAACTTAAGTAGATGCTGATTCCATCTTTAATTAATCGCTTGCAATGCAGCCTTTATGCATGTTTGTCTTACGAAATGCAGCATTTGCAAATTTAATGTTCATCGTCTCATTACCAATATTAGGGATGGAATATGGTTGATATAAAAGATCATTTCTCTTAACTTCTTTTTTATTTTTATTTTCCAAATTGTAGAATAAGAAGTTTAGCTCTTAAGTAAGCTATCAAATGCGAGATAGTTAGATCAACTTAAATAGACGTAAGTTTGTAGTTGGGCCGGCCTAATTTAACGAGTTAGACCGATTCAATAAGATGTAATTTAACGAGTTACGCCTAATTTTGTACAAATGGGACAAAAAAATCAACTCGAGCAAATGACTTGAGTCACAAATTTGAACCAAACAAAAAAAAAACTTAAAAAATGACTTAACCTTAAATCCAACCAAATATGAATAACTTAAACTGACCTAACTTAAAATAACCAATTTTAACCTACTTAACTAAATACGACCATAAAGCTCATGTTTTTTTAATTACGAAATTCAGCACAGTTAGATTTGATGTCCATATTATTTTTTGAAGAGCGGGCTATTTGTGTACGAATGATTTATATACAGAAAAAAAATAATGGATTTTTTCGGCCTTTTGCGGTCAAGTGAACTTTCATTTTTAGCCTGCATGTTTCACTACACTTTTTTATTGCTTACAAATTTATGCTTAAAAAATAATGTCACATTAAGAATACATAAAATTAATATTTTAACTTTGCATAATTAACTCAACTACGATTCTAGATTCTAGGTGGCAACAGTGAGAGCGGAGCAGTGTTCTCAGAACCGGATCGGATCAGATGGTCAACCGAAAAAACCAGACCGGTTACCTGAGTTTGGTTCTTTTGAAAAATCGCTGAATAAACCGATGTGAAACCCCGGTTCAAATCAGATTTCACATGTCTTGTCGATTTCGCGTATTTTTTTAAGATTCTCCATTTTGGGTAATTATTTTAACACATCAGTTTTGGCTTCACGGAGCGCACGAACCATTATGAAATGCTGTTTTGATTCTATAGTATGTGCGCTGTATAAAGCCAAAAATATTTACCCTCCGTTTTCTTGGCTTTTCTTCACACGCGAAAGAACGGTGAATTTGGCTCTCCTATCTCCTCAAACCTCTCCGTTGTCAATTTTTCAATTTGGGTTTCTTGTTAGATTTTATATTATTTATTACACGGTAGCAGAGAATCAGTGAAATGGGGAGCAGCACCGAAAGCGGCAGCAAGAGGAGAGCGAGGTGGTCACTGGAGGGCATGATGGCCCTTGTCACTGGCGGCACCCGTGGCATCGGTTATGCGGTGGTGGAGGAACTGGCGGGGCTAGGGGCCAAGGTACACACCTGCTCCCGCGATCCTCAGCAGCTGAGCGACTGCATGGCCAAGTGGAACTCCCTCGGCCTCGGCTCCCTTGTCACCACCTCTGTCTGTGACCTCTCCGTGCCCCAGCAGCGAATCGATCTCATAACCCACGTCTCCTCCCTCTTCTCCGGCAAACTCAACATTCTTGTATATATGTTATTATGTTTTATGCTTACTTGCTTCATGATTTTCATTACATGCACGAAATTAGTCACGCAGTTACCAGTCTCGACACGTGCCAGTTACCAGTCACGGCACGGCATGTGTGTCAATCACGTGACGTGACTCGCGTGTCGCGTGACGTGACTGTCCTCCACTATCTTAGTCACGTGACACGTTAAGTGACCAATATTTTCAATATTATTCTTAATTATAATTTATTTTGTAACAATTTCTTATTTTTTTTTTGGTACATTTTGTTATTGTTTTCTTTGAACTAACTTAAACTTGAAAACAATATTAATTAAACGTGATCAGTCACGTCACGTAAAAATAAATTTTGATCACGTGACGTGACTAAGTCACAGCTTGATAGTCATGCCATGTCACGTCACGTTTTTCCTTTTCTATGATGCACGCCACATATTCGCTGCTTTGCCGGCCTCATTAATAATTCTTCTTCATATCATATGGGGCCCGGTCCTCTCCCTCAGGTAAACAATGTTGGTACCAACATCAGGAAGTCGACTGTGGAGTACTTGCAGGAGGACTACTCCTTCCTCATGAGCACCAATCTCGACTCCGCGTACCACATCTGCCAGCTGGCGCATCCTCTTCTCAAGGCATCTGGCTCCGGCAGCATTGTCTTCATCTCTTCTGTCGCTGGAGTCGTCGCCATTTTCTCTGGATCCATCTATGCTGCCACTAAAGGTTTCTCTTCACTTCTATTCATATCTATTTAATACTTGCTTCTATACGTTTATCTATTTTCTAATGCTGCAATAATCCAACAATCACTCCTCCTCAATTTTCCTCTATCGGTTCATCTTCTGATATGTAGGAACCAGGTACTGGTACACTGGTACCAAATACTGACACACTAACACTAGAGCACAAGCACAATTGCAAACATGTGGTATAAACACTGAGGAAAAATAACGGCTATTGCTTAGTGTAATTAGGAGTATATGCATATGTTAGGAGCTCAAAAATAACTAATTATGTGTTTTTTTTCTTCTTGTCTTCAGCAAAGGCTGTATAAAGCCTCCATGCACTCTCTGAAGACAATCCTAACTTAATTCATTGAATTTTTTTTTTCTTTTTTTTGTGCCATTGCGAACATGAACCAGCGGCAATCAATCAATTGGCAAAGAACTTGGCATGTGAGTGGGCGAAAGATAACATAAGAGCAAATTCGGTTGCTCCTTGGTACATCCGCACTTCTCTCACAGAACATGTGAGTCCTCTTTTCTTCATTCCTGAAATTTTATCCCTCATATCATGTTTTCTCCTTAAGATATATAATTTCTGTTTGATAATTGAATTTGTATGTGCAGTTGCTAGAGCAGAAGGAACTCAGGGACAAAATAATAGCACAGACGCCGCTTCACAGGGTGGGGGATCCAGAAGAGGTGGCTTCTCTAGTTGCGTACCTGTGCCTCCCGGCTGCTTCTTACATCACTGGCCAAACCGTGTGCGTCGATGGCGGGATGACTGTTAATGGATTTTTTCCAGGCAACAACTCTGATATACCATAATTCAATATACTCGGTATATACTTGATATATTGTAATACTTTGTTAGGACGAACTCCCTTTTGATTTTGTTGTTGCTGCTTGGCAAAACTTTTCTCAGTTAATCAAAACTGAATCTTTATTGATAAACCCTTGCTTTATTTTTGTGGGGATGATATAAAAAATGTACAAGTAGAGCTGAGCATTACTAACTAAGTCATTACTAAATTTCTTGCCTCTTCAAGGAGAGGTCATGGATTCTTAGTAATTGGCGGATCCGATCCCAACCGTTGATCTTCGTTGAGATTCATGCATGAATAATTTTACTTTGTTGAGATTCGCGCATGAAAAAGTTCGAACGGTTGGGATTGGAATAACAGATTCTTGTTATTCTCGAGGAATAACAGCAGATTTATTTCCAGGTGGTATGTGGTTGAGAGATCAGTTAAGGAGATCTAAATTGGTTATTTCACCTTAAGCCGGTCTAAGTTATTTATGTTTGGTTGAGATTTAAAATTAAGCCACGACTTAACTTGTTTTTTATTCGATGGAGGTCTAAATTTAAGAAGGCTTAAAATAAATGCAATTTAAACCTCTGTGATATTATCAGATGCCATTTATATAGCCTCAGAACTTCATGAATTTTACAAATCAGTCCAAGCCAATATTGAACCTAAACTAGCACCGCATCCAGAGCTGGTACCGGTCTGGTACCAGTTCCCAATAATCCCAAATTTAAGCAAAACCCCGCATTATGTATCATACTTTTAAAGATTTAGTTAATTAAATCTATAGCATACAAGGATTAGAAAACCGGCATCATAGGAGAACAATTTCACATTCATTTGCATTAACTACAACGTTGATCTAAGTTCTAGTCCAGTATCAGTATGTGTGTTTATTCTTTACCCAATTTTATAAAGAGAGAGCACCCCAATTGTGAAATAATGAACAAAACAAAAAAATGTAGAACAGTATGCAAAGCATATAGTACTTGTTACTTTTATAGTGTATATGATATATAACAAGCACACATTTTGTTTGCAGTGACTACTTTCTTGTAATTTCTCAGTACAAAGATATCCTTTTATGTCTCATCTTCTTGATTGATATAAAAGGCATGGATTGATACTGTGCTGACTGGTACTTCAATGTTATGATATAGTGTGATCCCATTTCTCTGTTAACTCAAAATCTGATGATAATTCAATGTTATGATATAGTACTTAAATTTGAGATTGTAATCCTTTGTTTATGTAGACTAATTAATATATTGTACAATTGCAGTCATTTTAATTAATAGTAAACTAAATAATTCAACAACAAATATTTTATCTTACCGTAACACATAACACATGATATTAGCATTTTTCGAAGAGATTAATAAATCAAGCTCTTCCAAAATTAAATTATGGATATTGAATCCATATAAAATAAAAGAAAGAAATTTTATCACTCCAGCAAAATTAATTGTGTTTGCTACGGTTTTACCTTATTATTTTGTTCTGGTGTAAATTTGACACTATACTGGTGTGCCTAATTAAATTTTGGATGTGGATGCATTTTGGAGTAAATTGTTTGAATTAAATTGGTGATTTGTCTATTAAATTGCTGGTTCACTTGTCAAATGACTATATATTTCATTAGTTCATCTCATACATATTTCTTAAATGCATCACCCTTTCAACTTCCATGCAAAAATTGTTTGTTTTATTTTTTTTTTTTTGAAAAATTGGCCGTAACGAACGTGTCGATTTACACAGCCAATCTAGAGTCACACTTTAATGCATGGAATAATGGATTTTTTTTTTTTTTTCCAACAACCAAGCCCGGAGACAAAAGGAATGGCGCGTTGCCTTTTTTTTACATAGACCCTTCAGAGACCGGCCAAATCGGTCGCTGAAGGGCATTTTCTCCGGTCGCTGAAGGGGTCGTCTCCGAAAACAATTTAATTATTTTTTTATTGCCTGAGAGAGGGTCTTCAGCGACCGGCGACTAAACTGGTCGCTGATACCGGTCGCTGAAGACTTGTTTTGTTGTAGTGGTAGTAATGGAATATTGAGATCACTTATCATAAATGAGTCATTTCTATCATGCATAATGTATTACTTCTCACAAGTAGATCGTGAATTAACTTGTATATTATCAATTATATACAGTTGCGTTTGAATAATATCGAACAACTACCATATTTTACTCATAATGTATATTATTTACAAAAAAAATCTTTTAAATTTTTTTCGAAAACATACAATAATTATACAAAAAGTATGTTATTTGTTGCGTGAAATCATATATATAGAGAGCGATCTGATAGATTTACCAAAAATTTAATTAGTTCTTTTGATAACATTAGTTTACTAAGATAATAGAGAAAATCAACATTATTTAAGTGATAATCCTATAACATATCTTACAAAATATAATATTTGTTTCCTCACGAATAATATACTGCACTCGTAGTTATATTAACTTTAAATTAATTATTCATATTTAAATTTTTATATAATTAAAATAAATAATGTTACTATTTTTATTTAAATTAAAAATGTTCTAATTGACTTACATGTCCCGATACTAATAAATCAATTTCAACAATAACAACCCTAAACCATAATTACAAATTCGTATGTAACAATGCCTTCATGAGTATTCAATCTAAATACGACAAAAAATAATGCAAAAAGAAGCATAAGATAAATTAATCTATTATTGGATTTATTTTTCATTTTCATTAGTAGAAAAAATTGGTTGTGTTAAGATTTACGTGTAAAAAAAAACTTGGTTGTAAAATTTTAACTTTTGTTTAATGTGGCAAATGTGCAATATCACTTTTAAAATAAAAAAAATTGTTATATTTTTCTGTTAAATTGTTGTATGATTAATTGTATTGTTTATCATTGTATATGTCATTAGTAGTTTGAAAAAAAATATTTCTTAATAGTTATTATTAGTATTTTTTGAGGTGTAGGCGAATTGCTTATTAATCATATGTTATTAAAAACGAATGTATTATATAAAGAAGTGGAAAAAAAACTAAAAATATATGAAATCACACGAAAACATATACCATCTTGAAAGATTCAAAATAATAATAATAAAAAGTTCGCTACATAATTTTGTGGAGAGAAACCAACCAAGATTATTCAACCTTTTACATTTATCCACAACAAAATTATTTTAAATGACTGTCATATGAAAATTTCTAAAACCAAGCCTATTTTGAGTACTCTTTTCTTGTTTATACTTTTCTTAAAGCAAATATTAAGATAAAATCATAAAATTCATTAAATTAACAATGAGTGAGACGGAAAAAATCATTCTTGAAAACAACATTCCGCAGCAACTGTGATAGACAGTCCTAAAAAAGGAATAAAATTGATAGGAAATTATGTAATGAATAGTACAGAAAAAGGAGATGCGATTCTGTAATTAGCAAAATTATTTTGATTAGTGACCAACGATAACGCGTTTTGTGTGAAAATTTGAATGAAAGATCTTTTTTTATTAAATAGTTGGATGACTTAATTTCAACCTTAGTGCTAGAAAAAAAAAATATCAGAAATTTAATCTAGTGCTTACATGATTCATTCAATTATTCAATATAAAGGCTCAAACACAGATAAATATAGAAAAGACGCCGTAGATGATCTGCAGGTAGCAGCTTGAGACCTCGAAAATTGGAAACCCCACCCGACCCATATTAACAAATTTTTCTGTTTAGATCTGAACCGTACGATTATAATCGGGGCCAATCTGACTCAAGATAGAATGCACGGGCTCCTTTAATATTCGTGCAGATTCAGATCGGTCGGTCCAGATCTAAATACAAATATCCTGTTACCTTAGTTGATATGTTACCTTAGTTGATATGAATTCACCCCACCCGAGATCCTCCGCATGATTCAGAGACTGTACTCTTATGTCTTATCAATTGTGAATATGATCCGTAAACTATCTCTACTGTAAGGGCCTGTTCGGCAACACGGGAATTTTGTGGGAATGAAATTTTTTAATATGGAAATGGAAATTTTAATTTGTCAAAACCAAAGTTATTTAAATCCATGGAAAATTTTAGAATATAGGTGTTCGGATGCATGGGAAATTTGTTTGGATGTTGGTTTGTTTTTCTTTTTATAGAAGATGTAATACTACAATTAAACAATATTAAGTGTATTAATACTAATATCTGATTATGATTAATATAATTATATATATCAAATTCAAAAAAAGTTTAAATGAGTGAATTGACTATACAATGCAAAGTGATAAATGAGTGAATTGACCACCACTGCAAAGTGATAAATGAGTGAATTGACCACACACTGCAAAGTGATAAAAAAATGAACTGACCACACACTGCAAAGTGATATATGAGTGAACTGACCACACACTGTAAAGTGATAAATGGGTGAACTGACCACACACTGAAAAGTAATATCATAATTGACCATACACTATAGAGTGACAAAGGAGTGATCATGACCATATTCATTTTAAAATAATCTAAATTGTTTATATATAGAGCGACTATCAGCAAATGCTTCTTCACATCACACACTGCCAAATAATGGATCATCTTCTTCAATGGAAAAGTGAGATGAAATTGCCGGGCTTATGTGGGATGATTATGTTAGACGTCAGAATAGAAACTTAACTTAAAATTAGCTTAATCTATTAAAATTAAGTGTTGCTAGTTTAATTATGCTTGTTTAATAATTGCTTGTATTATTAAATTGTGCTTGTTTAATTAATTTTAGTCTTTGTATTATTAAATTGTGTTTGTTTAATTGAGTGTTTCATTGTACAAGTTAATTTCAGTTTAATTAATTAAACAAGTATTAATTAGTATAATTCCTCTTTGAATTAATTAGTATTAAATTGTGCTTGCTTAAACAAACACAATCAGATGAAAATAGCTCTGCTAATTTAATTCGTCCAATTTGAATTTGGTACTTTAATGAGAGGAGGGTTCAAATGCCTCCATTTTTCATGCCTCCACCATGCCTACATTTTTAAAAACTTTAATAACTCAAAATTTAAAACTTAAAAATCAAAATAAAACCGTTGGATATGATCTAAATCATTTTATCTATGCACGTGTAAAAAATTATGACATTTCAATTTTGTTTTGGTTGTCATCAAGAGCTTGTAAAAAACGCACTAATGTGGATAATTTCTAGACGTTGATTTTTCAACTTATTGATTCATATAAAAACAAAATCAAAATGTGATAATTTTTTATGAGCACATAGATAAAATGATGTAGATCATATCCAACGGTTTTATTTTGACTTTTAAGTTTTAAATTTTGAGTTATTAAAGTTTTAAAAATGGAGGCATGGTGGAGGCATGAAAAATGGAGGCATTGGAACCCTCCTCCTTTAATGAAGCAAATTTAATACTAATTAATTAAAAGAGGAACTTCAGCGCCTCAGGAAATTTAATACTAATTAATTAAAAGATGAACTTTAGCAAATTTTCGTCCACTTTGTTAGTTTAATGAAGCAACTTCAGCGCCTCAGGAAAGTGGGAAAAAAAACGGACCTTTGACTCAAAGTTTTTTTCCCTATATAAATTGAAGCTATTTGGGTAATAAGCCCTTCTAGGGAACTGGAATGGAAAAAATAACTATGTTGCCGAACGGACCTAAGGCTAAAGTACCAATAAAGTCATTTTGCCTATAAAAAACCATGGTAATTGATGCTGCCGAACAGGCCGTGATTTTTATTTTTACCCAAAAAAAAATATATTTTAATAAAAATAACCAGGTTTTTAAAAGATTTTTATTTCTACCCAAAACGCTAGGAATATCGGCGTTCCGAATTAAGAATTCGGACCGCTAGGAATATTAGCGTTCCGAATTCTTAATTCGGAACGCTAGAATTCCTAGCGGTCCGAATTCTTAATTCGGAACGCTAATATTCCTAGCGTTCCGAATTCATAATTCAAAACTATATTATATTAAATGGTAATTTTTCACCGATAACCCTAAAGTTATTTTTATTACAAAGAATTATATTATAAAAACTTATCAATAATATAAAATTTCATTTATTATTTTATTAAATGGTAATTTATTCACCGATAACCCTAAAGTTATTTTTATTACAAAGAATTATATTATAAAAACTTATCAATAATTTGTAATAAAAATAACTTTAGGGTTATCGGTGAATAAATTTCTAGGGTTATCGGTGAAAAATAACTTTAGGGTTATCGGTGAAAAATTACCATTTAATAAAATAATAAATGAAATTTTATATTATTGATAAGTTTTTATAATATAATTCTTTGTAATAAAAATAACTTTAGGGTTATCGGTGAATAAATTTCTAGGGTTATCGGTGAAAAATTATCATTTAATAAAATAATAAATAAAATTTTATATTATTGATAAGTTTTTATAATATAATTCTTTGTAATAAAAATAACTTTAGGGTTATCGGTGAATAAATTTCTAGGGTTATCGGTGAAAAATTACTATTTAATAAAATAATAAATGAAATTTTATATTATTGATAAGTTTTTATAATATAATTCTTTGTAATAAAAATAACTTTAGGGTTATCGGTGAATAAATTTCTAGGGTTATCGGTGAAAAATTACCATTTAATAAAATAATAAATGAAATTTTATATTATTGATAAGTTTTTATAATATAATTCTTTGTAATAAAAATAACTTTAGGGTTATCGGTGAAAAATTATCATTTAATAAAATAATAAATAAAATTTTATATTATTGATAAGTTTTTATAATATAATTCTTTGTAATAAAAATAACTTTAGGGTTATCGGTGAATAAATTTCTAGGGTTATCGGTGAAAAATTACCATTTAATAAAATAATAAATGAAATTTTATATTATTGATAAGTTTTTATAATATAATTCTTTGTAATAAAAATAACTTTAGGGTTATCGGTGAATAAATTTCTAGGGTTATCGGTGAAAAATTATCATTTAATAAAATAATAATAAAATTTTATATTATTGATAAGTTTTTATAATATAATTCTTTGTAATAAAAATAACTTTAGGGTTATCGGTGAATAAATTTCTAGGGTTATCGGTGAAAAATTACCATTTAATAAAATAATAAATGAAATTTTATATTATTGATAAGTTTTTATAATATAATTCTTTGTAATAAAAATAACTTTAGGGTTATCGGTGAATAAATTTCTAGGGTTATCGGTGAAAAATTATCATTTAATAAAATAATAAATAAAATTTTATATTATTGATAAGTTTTTATAATATAATTCTTTGTAATAAAAATAACTTTAGGGTTATCGGTGAATAAATTACCATTTAATAAAATAATAAATGAAATTTTATATTATTGATAAGTTTTTATAATATAATTCTTTGTAATAAAAATAACTTTAGGGTTATCGGTGAAAAATTACCATTTAATATAATATAGTTTTGAATTATGAATTCGGAACGCTAGGAATATTAGCGTTCCGAATTAAGAATTCGGACCGCTAGGAATATTAGCGTTCCGAATTAAGAATTCGGACCGCTAGGAATCCTAGCGTTCCGAATTAAGAATTCGGAACGCTAATATTCCTAGCGGTCCGAATTCTTAATTCGGAACGCCGATATTCCTAGCGTTTTGGGTAGAAATAAAAATCTTTTAAAAACCTGGTTATTTTTATTAAAATATATTTTTTTTGGGTAAAAATAAAAATCACGGCGAACAGGCCCTAAGTCAGTAACTGCCTTCTGTAAAGATGGTAAGCGGGAATTTAACCATTTTTATCATAAGGGTTTAAATACTTTCATTTTTTATCTCCATTATATCTTCTTTATTATTTTTTTAATAACAAAAATTATATAATTTATTTATCAAAATAAAATTGTTAGATGTAATCTATATTATTTTCTCTACATGTACATAAAAAAATTATAACTCTTCAATTTTGGTTTTATATAAATCAATAAGTTGAAAAACCAACGTCTATAATTTGTCCACATCGGTGTATTTTTACAAATACTTGATGTTAATTATAATAATATGAGAATGTTGTGATCTTTTACATGTGCATAGAGAAAATGATATATATCACATCCAACGATTTCATTTTGACATTTGAGTTTTAAATTTTATGTTATTATCGTTCTAAAATTAAAGGCATGGTAGAGGCACAAAAAAGTAAAGGCATTTGAACACTCCTCTTTTATCATTGTGTTATATTTATCATAGAATTATTTTGAAACTTTTTTATCTGAATTTACATGGATTAGTACTGAGTAGGGCTATAAACGGATATGGATTATCCGATGGATATCCACTTAGAATCCGATTACAATCCGTATCCGAATTTAAACGGACAGATAGTTCCGGATACGGATAATTTATTAAGATGGACAAACTACTTGGATTCAGATACGGATAATAATCCAACGGTTTTATTTTGACATTTGAGTTTTAAATTTTATGTTATTATTGTTCTAAAATTGGAGGCATAATGGAGGCACAAAAAAATAAAGACATTTGAACACTCATCTTTTATCATTGTGTTATATTTATCATGGAGTTATTTTGACAAAAAATGATCTGAATTTCCATGGATCAGTACTGACTACTGACACTAAAGATTTAAATAACATTTATAGCAACTGTTACAATATTTTAAGATGCTAAATGACAGTGATATAATATAAGGGTTAATTAGTGATCATAACAGATCAATTTTGAAAAGTGCTGTGAAATTTAATGATTAATATGTTTTGCTATAATTAACTAAATTAATTGCTTTATTATCGGAACCAACTATTCTTCTTTTAACTCATAAATTCAAAAAATAAGATGCTTTAATTAAACAAGTAGAAGCAAAGAGCTTATTTTATCTACATGATCTCCGTTGTGATTTTGATGAAGATAATTGTTATACATGGCATCATGGTATAATTATATTTATGAGAGCGTATAGACTATTAATTTTGTGTGACTATTTTGATAATTTACTCAATGATTATTAAAATAAAAATTGCTAATACGTTCTTACTAATTAGATAGATCGTTTGGTTACTAGCCTATTAATTATTCTAATCTCTTGGATGATGAATTAATTTTAAAATTGAATTAAAATTTATGCCCAATCTATTTAAACCATAGAAAAAAAAAATTATTTTTTATTTTTAATAACATTTATAAACTAATAATTTAAACAATCAATTATGATATAACCTCATAATCGCCACAATAACATCTGATAACTAAAAAAACCAATCAGCTGTTTTTTTCGAGAAAAGTTGGAGGTCAGACCTTCCTCTCCGAGACATAAATTTGTACATTATCACTCAACTATTTTTTTTAAGATAAAGAATCTTATATTTGAATTTGAACTTGTAACCTACTGTTTTTAACCACTAAATCAAAGGTAGTGTCCTGAATAAATCATTACTAAATTTCTTGCATTTTCATTCTTCAAGGAAAAGTCATGGATTCTTATATAAAATTGGTAGAGTATTGGGTCAACATGATCATTTTTAGTTTTTATTTTTTTGACAAAGAAGAGTTGTTGTTGCAAAAATGAGAAATACGGGCAGAGGAGTTGGGTGAAAATGAAGCGGATACGGAGCAATAGTGGTGAGATCGTATTCATATTCTTTTTTAATTTTTGAGATATGAATACGAATCGTCTGATGGAAATAGATACAGATATGGATTGGATCAGATATTTATTAAAAAAATATACAAATATTTTTAAAAATACTAAAGATCTTAATATTTATTTAATTATAATTATAACGGTGAATAACATAATTTGTTCATAATATATATTTATTATTTTAATACAGATAATTAAAATGTAAATTCATATTTATATCTATATTCATACAAATATTCAAATATCAGATATCCGCATTTAATTTTTTAGCGTATTATTGACTATTGGATCGTGTCGCTCTGGATTTTATGTTTGTGTTACGAAATGCAGCATTTGCAAATTTAATGTTAATTTTTGTTCTCCCATTCTTTTTTTTTTTTTGTTTCGTCACGTGTTTCCAGGTCCGCATAAATGGCCGGTGCTAAGCTTTGCGGGACCCTCTTTTTGACTGAGTCTGGAAAATCCAAATGCAGGCATCAATTGTCATCTTTTATCATTTGACTTATTTGATTGAAGTCTAAATCGTGGAATAAGAAGTTTATCTTTTAATTAAGCTATCCAATGTGAAATAGTCAGACCGGCTTAATTAAGCGTAAGTTTATAGTTGATCTACATCTCTGGTAGTATTACAGTTTCTAATCTGACGTGGCAGTTTCTAATATAATTTTAGAAATGTGGGAGAGTTTCTTATTTAGAAATTATACAGTAAAGTTTATTATTAGAAAACTGTTAATAAACTCCATGCTGATCAAATAATTGGCTCAAATTATTTCTATTTTTTTAATTTGTTGCTGATGTGGCTTAATAGAAACTCTAAAATTAATTTCAGAAATGTGAGAGTTAGAAATTTTAGAGACTTTAATTTCTAAAAGAAGTTAACATTTATTTAGAACTCATTTGAGTTGCTAGGATGTAGATGCTCTAAGTTTAAAATTAGATCGGCTTATTAGCTTAATTAACAAGTTAAGCCCGGAGACGGATAAATTTAAACCACTTAAAGAGGTTTATTTTAGTCCATCTCTATATCTAACTCGCACGATTTTAATTTATGTCAAAACAATTTTGAAAATAAAAATATTTTTTAGATATTCTAAATTATTTTCAGATATTATAAATTAATTTTGAAAATAATTTTTTTATTATGATTAATAATTTTTATTTTCTTGATTTTATTTTGTCATCAGCAATGAGTGCTGAAATTTGTATTTATAATATTTTCTCACAAAAAATAAACCAAAAACACCTCTGTTTCTGGAGAATTCGATTTCTACCCAGGCTGCACTGGCATTCTGCGGCCCCAAACACTGAGGTCCGCACAATGCCGATGCAGCCCCAGTCAGGAGGCTGCACAATGCCCCTGCGGCCCTATTCAGTTTTGTTTTTGTTTTTTTTGTAATTGCACAACTTCCAAAGCCGCAGTTTCAAATGAATAGGACACAAAATCCAAAGTTTATATGTGAATTCAATTAGAACCAAAGACTTAAAAAAAATGAATCGGGCCGTAGGAGCATTATGTGGCCCTCTGACTGGGGCCGCATCGGCATTATGAGGACTCCATTATTGGAGACTGCAGAACACCGGTACGGCTTGGGTAGAATTCAAAAAACTCAGAAACAGGGTGTTTTGGTATAATTTATTTTAATAAATGTTATATATAAAATTTTTGGCAATGAGTGTAGTCTTTTATGTTATATTCCTTGTCGGTAAGGAACAATTTGATTTCATTTGATTGTCAATGTAGTGTTATTTTTTATGTCAATATAATTGTCAACTTATTTTTAAATTATGTGCTGTAATCTTTAAATTTTTAATTAAGATGTAGTTTTTTTTCTCATATTATGCAATGTGATTTATAATTATATTACTATTTTAATTTATTTTTAATTAAGACTGTGCACAAATGGGACAAAAAAATCAACTTAAGCAATGACTTATGTTGTAAATTCTAACCAAACAAAATAACCAAATATGAATAACTTGCCTATGTTTAAAAGATAATGTCATATACAAAATACATAAAATTAATATTTTGTAAAATTGCATTTGATCTCATGATAAAGACAAAAAGAAAAACTAAAATTGCATCTGCTTTTGAATAATTTACAGCTTAGGACAATATATTTTCATTCCAACGAACATTTGTTGGTAGCATCAAATTAAATTATAGCCATCAATATCTTTTGTCGCTTAGCGCCAAAGATGACTGCATCTCTGTCCGTATATTTTTTACTTAGCTCCAAAATTAAATTGCATCCCGAGTATATTAACAACTTTTCATCTACAAATAATCATAATTATTATATATTTTCAAACAAAGCTTATACGAATCTCACTTCTGTGATGTCTGTATCACGTAGTAGTTTTTGATTTTAAATTTTCGGATCCTTTTACGAAAAAGTGTATAATCCGACACCGTTAAATAACGAGGGAAAAGAGGAAAAACCCACTGATATTCGCGGGTGAATCAATTTATTTCCAAATATAAAAAATTTAAATCAAACTTCTCTAACAGCCGTCTGATTCGAGAATTTCTCCGCCATCTAACGGCCGATGCTCTACTTTAACGCCTCATCAAGCGACCTAACACTCTCTTCCAAAATATTCTCTCCACTGAAATCGATAAAACTAAAAGATCGATCGAGTCGAGAGTCGGAGAGTGCGAGATGGACCAGTTAAACAATTCAAAGTAATTTCCACCGGAAAATTTACAACTATGTACGCCAATAGCACAGATCATGCTATTTTTACTTTGAAACCATTTATACTACTCCACGCAATAACTTGTGAAAGGATGTAAGAAATTATTGTTGAAATAATAAATCGACTATTTTGAAAACGACAAAACGAATGAATTGAGATTTTTGTATGAACCTAATTCAAATCATTTGATGCTAACCATTAAAAGATTTGAAGAGAGGTCCCACAATTCAGTTCAGTAACCACTGCTCCCAAAGTAAACCGTGTTCAACCAAGGATTCCACTGAAAGAGACTTCAAAAGATCCCTTATGTATCGTCTAGATCCAACGGTGAATACATCACTAACGAGGCGTCTATGAATTCCAGCCACAGGATCCATCTTGCCCTCGCGCGTTCGATCATCGACCCACCGAAATCGGCCCGTCGAATATGAATTCGATTTGAAAAGCTGAGAGGGAGAGAAATTGAGAGAAAATCGAGAGGAGATTGCAACAGAGAAAAAACAAAGACAAAGCCTCAAAGCCCCTTCTTCGCTCCTCCAATTCTCTCTCTTCCCACAAAAAACCCCCACAAGCACTAAGGGTAAGGAAGAATCTCGAACTTCTTCCACTCAATTTCTCACGAGTTCCACTCGCCGGTGGATCTCAGCAGCCCGATTGGTGCTGTACGGCCGAGATCTGTCTGGATGGAGCAAGGGGGCCAACCTGCCGCCGCGCCAGCTGGTGATTTCCCACCCAAGAAACTAGTACGCCAGCTTGATTTTACTTCGGCTGCTTACGCCGGTAACCCTGCTGTGGTGGCTGCTGCTGTGGCCGTATCTAGAGCACTTCAGGGAAGACCTCCTCAGACACAACCCCAGATGCCAACTCAGCCACAACCTCAGCTACAACCACAGCCACAACTACAGCCACTATTACAGCCACAGCCACAGCCAAAGCTGCAATCGGTGCCACAACAGAACCAACAGCAGCATGTAAGGCCGCAGCCTCTTATGCAACAGAAGTTGATGACCCAGTCAATTCCCCGGCCTTTGCCAACTGCAGTTGCCATGTGAGTTTCTGATGAATTTTATTTTCCCTTTTTGAATTTTGAATTTGGGAAAGTGAGTTTTGTCATTTTCTTCCACATTTTTTTAATTGTGTTTTGTCTACATAGTTGGGGATGGTCAGGGATAGAATTTGGAATTGAAAGAACTCAATTGTTGATTTGAAGTTGAAAGTTTTAATTTTTGGAAGATTTACATCTTCCGGCAAAATATTTTTCAGAGGATTCAGAAGTCGTACTGTCCTCTCTCTGTCAATATGACTTTGTTTAGATGAATTCGGTCTTTTCAATCCTCATTAGGCTCTAGGAAAAGAAACTTTGTCTAATTTGGTGTCTAATTAACCTTCCTCAGGGGTTTAAAAGCTTGGATTGAATTCCGTATGCTTGGGTGGTATTTAAATATTTGAACTGTCCCCTTTTGATTGGCTGTCGGCTCCACAAAGACATCAGCTTTCCTTTGACTGACAGTTTTACCTTTTCCTGTACCGAGCTTTCTGTTATTTTATCGACTTCTGTTTGAAAGATTTATATGTTTTCTTAATTTTTTTTCTAACTGAGTGTATGTGTTTCTTCATATTTTCAGAAAGCCTGAATCTCCAAATCCAAGGCCTCGCTCAATGCATGAATTGAAAGATGGCACACCAACAAAGAAGAAATGCTGCAACTGTAGACACTCTAGATGCTTGAAACTGTATGTCAAATTCTATGCAATTTGAGTATATCCATGTTTATTCTCTTGATGAATAGTGCTCTCTGCACCAGTTTTTTGTGGTTTTCCTATGATTGTCACTCATAATTGTGAGTTGGTTTATCAAATTTTTTTTATACTATTCTTATATGATTTAAAGTCTCTTTTTTTTCATAAACTTGTTTATCTGCTGGTTTGCATTATGTTACCATGATTGTGGAAACAGCTTTTGAAAAAGAACAAGAAGCTTTGGATATACCACACAATTGAACTCTGCAGTAATGTGTTGTGTAATAAAATATGATTCCTTGAGTAAATAATTTCCTTCTGAGTAACCTTCATCTTATAAATCGATTACATTGTCTGGTTCATTTGTATTTTCTACTTTCAAATTTTAGAAAAAGTGGAGATATGAGCTTACTTTTTTGGTCTTTAGCTGACATTTTCCTTCACAATTCATGAGAAAAGTTAAAACTGAACTGTCTATTCTGTCTGTTTAAAAATTCATGCAAATAAAATTAGAAGCCTTATTTGTTCTTACTCTTACCTTACCTTTTCCTGCTCTAGTTGTTATTCTTAGATCTAGAAGTGTAAGTTTTGATATTAACCTCAAGAAAAAATAATTTGATATTAAATCGACTGATAATTTAAATTTTGAACCAACATTTGAAGAAGAAAAGTTCATCAGAGTGAGGGCAAAATTTTGTTTGTTATTATATTAGCCTTACAGTTTAAATGTTATTGCTCATGTAATAAGTGTTGGTTGCTATCTGCAAGTCGGTAATATAGTGGGGTGCAAATTTTCCAAATAAAAATTTTACAGTTTGATTGTTTGGTCTTAGGTGAACTACACATATTTAAAAAGGTGTTTGTCATATAACTGTGTGAGGCATTGGGCCTTTTCTTGCAAAAAGAGGCTTAACTTTATTCGTAATTCTCGTTTCAGGTATTGTGAGTGCTTTGCATCTGGGGTGTACTGTGATGGTTGTAACTGTACAAATTGCTTTAACAATGTTGAGAATGAGGCTGCAAGGCGAGATGCTGTGGATGCGACACTGGAGCGCAACCCTGACGCCTTTAGGCCGAAGATTGGTAGCAGCCCTCATGCTGCCATGCGGGACAATGTTGTAAGTACAATATATGATGCTCCATTTTAGTGGGACCATTCTGCTATGTCTAGATGCTGAAGCTTCTTTAGAACTCGAGTAGATGACAAAAGGAAAAAACATAATTTGCATGTCCCTGCTATATTTGGAGTTTGCCAGAAAGTCTGACAAAAGGGAAAAACATAATTTGCCTCCTTAGCACCTTTTCTTAGTCTGGTTCTACCGAACACCAACTCCTTAGCCCTACTTAAAATATAATCCCTCTTCTTTTGCGGAACAGCCTCATCAAGATTAGATAGTTATTAACCACCTTTTTTCTCTACAAGGGTTGACAGAATAAATTAATGAATCAATCAATTACCTTCTTTACCAGCTTAAGCTTTAGAGCTAGCTTGTTGGACAACATTGGCTAACCTAGTATTTCTTGTAATTATACAAGCAGGAGGCAGTGGGTGAGCTCCCCCTAGTGGGGAAGCACAACAAGGGGTGCCACTGTAAGAAATCGGGGTGTTTAAAGAAGTACTGCGAGTGCTTCCAGGCAAACATACTATGCTCTGAGAACTGCAAGTGTATGGATTGCAAGAACTTTGATGGCAGTGAGGAGCGCCGTGCCCTCTTCCACGGTGACCAACGCAACAACATATACATGCAGCAGGCTGCAAATGCTGCCATCAATGGTGCCGTTGGGCATCCTGGGTTGATGTCCCCATCAAGCTCACGCAAGAGGAAGACCTCTGATCTTGAGCTTGGTCAGACCATTCACAGGATGGGCCCTGTCCTCGTGGTAAGTATATTTGTATAATGAGTGAGGCTATGGTACTATGCATAGCGCGGATTGGTCCGTACTATAAATCAATATCTCTATTTTCAAAATCCAAACAATTGATCTGAACTGTTGAAAGATTCCAGACCATTCAAAAAGTAGTGATTTTCTATCGACCTAAAAAAATGGTCAAAAAGTTCTAAAAAATGTAAATTTAGTTTGCAAGTACATTTTCATATGGAAATCGCGTTGAACGGTTCAGATCGATTATTTGAACTTTGAAAACGAAAATATGGATCTGTAGTACGGATCAATCTCCGCTGTGTTTTCTGGTTTCTGTATTGCACTTGGTCATCTTTTTTTCTTTTGGATTTTTGAAATATGTCAGAAGTAAAAAATATATACTTTGTTGAATTAAGTTGTGTTTTCTGGTTGTACCATTGTTTTTCATGTAGTTATAAATTGTTATTTGGGATCAATTTTATCCGGAAAAGCAAACTGTATGCAACATTGTTAGTTTCATGTCTGTCAAAAGATTCATTATTTCATATTAGTTTCAGGCGGTCCTCGACTTTTGTTATTTTTTTAATTATTTCTCATTGTAATTATGATCAGGGAAATCAGCAACGAAATGGGATGCATGTTCCTTCTTCTGGACCTCTGAGCCAATTAAATTCTGCTTGTATGATACCTACCAAAGTAACATACAGGTATAAAACATCTTTGTTTTGAATTTTTTTTATAAAAAAAACTATCTTTGTTCTGATTTTGTTAACTACAAAGTGTATAGAGATTGGGTACTCTGCTGCTTTGCAGCATGGGACAACTGAGCTATTTAATTTGATCGTAACATCTTATGTATTTTACATTTTATTTAGTATATTTTTTGGATGAGAGAGAGCAGAAGCAGAAACACATGGTTCTGATTGAATATTGTTTAGGAGTTGAAGATTAAACATTCACAGTTATTCGTGATATTTTAAACCTAATATACTTGACAATCAACCTTGAATTGACTCGAGTGTCATCTCACTGTGATTCTACTGAAGTTCATTCTAGTAGATGTAAATTTGGTTTTCTAAATGATTTTGTTGTTTAGACCCCATGCTAGGTGTAGCTCCATGGCACACTTTAAATGTATAAACACTTGTTTCAGGTGTTAATTGCATGGTGTACCTTTTAATTATTGTTCTTAATCTCCTTATATAATATGATTAATTTCTCATGTAGGCCTCTTCTAGCAGACATAATACAAACTGAGGATGTTAAAGAGCTATGTAAGCTTTTGGTGGTTGTATCAGCAGAATCAGCAAAAGCACTTGCCAGTAAGTTTTGAGTGAAATACTTCTGGCGGAATCAAATTGCCAACCAATTCTTCTTCCACTTGTTCTAAGTTTTAATAAATGCCGTACCTTTTGTTTCAATAAACATCTTTGCTTTTAGATTTCTGCTGCTTTTGCACAGATAGCATTTTGTGCATAGACCTGACACAACAAAAGGTCATTTGTGGTTTGTTCTATGATTCTTTGTACTTGCACATGGTTTATCAATGAGTGCAATTTTCAAACACAAGTAAAATGCTGCAGCAGCTAAATGGTACCACTCAAAAAATTCTAGAAAAATGACTGAATTAACCAAACTTAAACCGGAGTTGTACCAACCTGACTTCAGTCATTGTTAGTATGTCATGCTTTGTCTCACTTGTATTACCAAAGGTTCTTCATAAAATTTTACTAAAATTACAAAAGGCATTTACTATTGAAATAATTCACTATCATAATAAAAAACATATAGATGCACGGACTGGCACCTACCCTCATAAAAATTTGTTAATATTTTTCCCTGAAACTAATTTTTCAGGCAGAAAGGCCGAGGAGAAGAAGCTAGCCGAGAAGGAAGAACAAACGGAGAGCTCTCTTGCATCGACAAAAGACAACAAAGATGAAGAGCCTGCCATCCAGAAACCATCTTCTGACGACAGATCAAGTGGGACCCACGTTGACGAAGCTTCTGGATCTGACACGGCTGATACGCAGAAAGCAGATGGGCGGCCAATGTCACCAAGCACACTTGCTCTGATGTGTGATGAAGAGGATGCTATGTTCATGCAGTCATCACGTGGGCCAGCACTAGTATCAGCACACACAAGCAACTTTGCATTTGTGGAGAGTATGCCAGAGGTATATGCTGAGCAGGAGAGGTGTGTCTTGATGGAGTTTAGGGATTGCATGCGCAAGCTTGTCACCTGTGGGAGAATGAAAGGTATATAAATCTTGAATTTTCCTATCTGATTTGTTTGAATCGGGTCCTACATCTGTGTCTCGGTTGGTTGATTGAACCTTTTGTCCTGATAGTGTCCTACTACGGGTAAAGATTTTAACAGAGCAGTTTTGGCTTCATGCAGCGCACAAACCATATACAGTGCAGTTTTAATTATATAGTCAGTGCTCTGCATGAAGCCAAAACTGCTCTGTTAAAATCTTTACCCCCTACTATTATTCTTTGTATCTTGTTTTGTTCATTATGAAGAGGTTTTTTTTACAGCTGTGCTGACTGTTGGGTTGACCTTACACAAACCCGTTTATACTTGCCTTGGCTTTGTCCCAGAATTACTTGCACTCGCAAAATAGTACTGGGTTTCTTGTAATTGCATTTTGTATCCACCACTCTCTCTCTCTCATAAAAGTTTTTTTAATAAAATTGACCAATATCTTTACATAACTTGTCATATGACTTTGAAAGTTGAAACCTTACATTTGGATAACCTTGCCTTTTGTTAGTTGAGTCAGGGCCAATTTGATTAGAAATGCATGAAACATTCCTTGTTGAAATAAGAGTTATCTGACAGTATCTTTTTCAAATGATCTGTTGAACTAGATTATCTGACAATATCTTTCAAATCAATTTAAAAGTATGTGAAAGCCATAAATTAAATTCGAGAGGAATTTTTTTAACAACCATAATTAGAAAAATACAATTTAGGGAACCAACTTTTGTACAAAAACCATAAGTACCGAATAGGTTATTCGGTACCTCTCATTTACGTTTAAGCGGTACCGAGTAGCCTATTCGGTACCACCCAATTTTACCCACGGAAACTATACAAAATTTGTGAAACTGGGAGGTACCGGATAGGCTTCTCGGTACCGCTTAAACGTAAATGAGATGTACCGAATAGCCTATTCGGTACTTATGATTTTTGTAAAAAAAAAAATCAATTAAGTTGGTTCCCTAAATTTACTTTCAATAATTATGGTTTTTAAAAAAAGTTCATTTTTTTATGAACCATAAAACATGCAAAAAAAACCTCATTATTTTATTTTATAGACACAACATATGTATCATATAAACCATGCCTTCTACATAGTTGAATTTCCTATTATAATCTAACTTTTGGCGTTTGTCAAATTTGTCAATTTAAAATATTCTGTAGATATTACCCATTTGCAATTTTCCTATAAATGGTGAGTGCTGGTTGGAGTTTGACAAATGGAGTGGAAGTAATATGAGCTTAAGCTCACCAAGGCCCAATGGGCAATGAGGTTAACCTCAAAAACTGATAGATTGGCTTCAAACAACAATTTGAATTGATCTTTATCTAGAATGAGCCAAGCCTTTAGGTTCCAAATTTTTTATTTTCTGAGTTCAATTTGTAAAAGATCAAGGCGTCAAAACTTTTTGGTGCATTTATGTTTCGACAATCTTTGACTGTTTGATCTTATACAAAAGAACAACGATTGATATTTGTTGTTTGAAGCTGACCAAACAGATTTTTAGGGTAAGCTCATGAATCTCTTAGTAGACCTAAATTTACCCTACCTTTACTCTGAAAAATGTTGTGTCATTGCAAGACAGAATATATCTTATTATTTGAAAAAGACACCTAATTGATTATTCTGATTCATCTTTTGTTAAAATTTGAAGTTCTTTTTAAATTGGTAGTTTGTCTTTATGTGCGAAGCACCTTTTGATTTATTTTTCTCAGTTTTTTGTCAGGCTGGTACCATTTTATTTTGTGCCGTTGCATTTATCAAGGTTTAATTGGAACCCCAACCCATAGAAATTCAACCAACTCTTTGTTTGATTCTCATTTTAGGTATCCTTGGTAAAAAAGAAAAAAAGAAAAGTCAAGGAACACCATGTACAAGTATACTATTAGAAAAAGGTACTACTTTGTTATTAGTCCCCGGAATAGCCCACCACAATAAAATGAAACAAGAGAAACAGTACTGTTTGTGATTCTTTAGATGTGAGATATTTATATTATTATTTTTTCAAAAGTTTAAGGTTCTAATTTTTTTCATTTGTCGATTATATTGCAGAGGAGAAATTCATAATGTCTACAAGACTTGAAACTCCTTCACATCAAGATATAACCAATGGTGTTTCCAAACCCCCAATTATTCCTTCAAGAACTGCAGAGGTGCCCCCAATTTTACGGTCAAACCCCTCAAATTCTTCTAAATTGCCTGTAGTTACAAACCCCTTCTCTGGTCATCTAGACAAGAAACAAAAGACCGACAATGCCTAGGTACAGTGAGGATTTAGGTTTGTAAGTTAGAATAGGGATGCAAAGAGATGTAGGATGTATTAAAAAGGGGTTGGCTTGGTATTTTTTAAGTTTGATATTTTCCTATTTTTTCCTCATCGGAAATAAGTGTTTGCTTGGTAGTCCACTAGGGGTTTTTGTGGACGTTATTATGTAGAGTTTAGTTTAGTTTTAATATTTTTCTCTCTTTCCAAAAATATAGCTAGTCTCAAATTGCAGTGCCAGAGCTACATGATACATATCCAAAAAAATAAAAATAAATGATATGTATGATGTATCATATAAATACTGCAACAACAGCAATGATAATATTGCTGACATGCCATGCTATTTTTCCTTTTTTTTTGGTAGGGTTGTTAGGTTAGGCTGAAATTCTTACATATTACTGATATTATAAGCTCAGCAGAACTGAATTGTCAGTTGAGATCAAAGCAAAATAAAACCTTCAAACTCACTAGTTGCTCTAGTGTTTAATTTACAAAAGGTTCTTGACCGGAAGAGATTGGCATCCTATTTAAGATGAACGGTGCAAATGCTTCCAGGAGTCTGAAACCACTCATTGGAGTTGGTGTCTCATTCCCGAAATTTTTATTTATAACATTTTAACAAAATAAATTAATAAAATAACCATCGTTTCTGGTCAATTCTAAATCAAACACGGCTGCAGAATGCCGGAGCGGACCCATATGAGGGAGGCCGCAGAATGCCGGAGTGGACTCCCATATGGGTCCGCAGAATGCCGGAGCGGACCCTGTTCTTTAAATCCCGAAAATGACAGCGAAATTTCATTCCACACTCTCACCCCTTCTCTCTCCTGAGTTAGCTCTCTGATCTGTAAGTTTTTTCTCTCTTCTTTTAAATTTTTTATTTTTATTTCAGTAGATTAATAATTTAATTAGAATAATTAATTTAGAATAATTAAATTAGAATAATTAATTTAATTAGAATAATTAATTTAATTAGAATAATTAATTTAGTTAATTTTTAATTGTAGGTTTCTTCTGTATTGAATTGAAAAAATGGCTCTTATGGTATCCATCTACACTGGGGGATGTTTTAACAGGTCCTAATGGGGTTTACTATAGTATTGGACCTGTTACTGTGATCCCGGTATTGCCGGGTACTGATTATTTGGGACTTAAATCAAGTATATGTCATAATTTGGCATGCATTCATAGAACAAAAAATATTAAAAAACCAAAAAATTTGAGATATCTCATACAGATGTGTGTTTTTTTTTTTTCAAACTTTGAGATATTTCATAAATGTGGCACGCATTTCTAGAGCAAAAAAAATATTTAAAAACCAAAAAATTTGAGATATCTGATACAGATGCTTGGTGCCTCGATAAAACACCAAAAAAAAAATGGGTCCCCAGAATGGTTCTGCGGACCCATTTAAGGGTCCGCAGAATGCCAGTGCGGCAGTGGTGAAATCGAAATTCTCAAAAACAATAGTTATTTGGTTTATTTTTTTTTTGAACTATGTTATAAATAAAAATTTCGGATTTTAGTACAACCATAGCCACACATTTCCACTTGCATAATTGGTAGCTCTACCAGCTGTGATTTAACCCAGCCTTTACTGGAATTCCATCAAAAAAAAATTAGATGTGATGGGTTAGGGTGAGTTGCGAAGTAAGGATCTTGTTTTACTTTACATTCATACTTCTGTCTTTAAAGTCCAAATAGTCAATCCGAACAACTAAACATGATTTTCATATTAAAATGTGTTTGGTGATCAAATTTTTTTTTTTAGAATTTTTTTATTATTTTTTAGATATGCAGAAATTTTTTGGATGGATTCCGGACCATTTAAAAATAATGATTTTCTATCTGTTTAAATAAATAGATAAATTTTTTTAAAAAATATTAAATTTAGTAGGTTGATATTCAAAAATATTTTTTTTTATAGAGATCATGTTCAGCAATTCTATCCAAATGTAGAAATAAAATAAAATAGTGTCCCATCTCCAAATCTATTCAAATATGAACAACACTAGGAATAAAATATACTAATTTGTAAAGTTTACGAGAATATGAAGTATATTGGACGATGAGTTCATGATAAATCTGTTCGAGTTAGCTAGCAACACTTTTGAGATGCCAAGATAGCTATTGCCGCCTCAAGTCTCTCTTTTGTACAGAATTCATGAGGGTTAACTGACTGAATACAATTGAATTGGACAGGCCAAAATTATTCTTTTTTAACTTAGCACGAATCTCAAAGCACAAATAATACTGGCCCTCTGCTCCATCCCGAGTCGGCACCGGTTGAGAATAAATCTGGGCCGTCCGTTTCAATTGTGTTGAGTCACGGATCCTTTTGTACACATGTCAGCACTGTATAATTGCAAAGTAATGTGGCTTTCTATTTGCCCAACACCTGGCTTCATCACGTGTGGTGCATCTCCCCTGCTGGCTACCTTACATACAAATATGCATAGATACATGCATTTTAATGTGTATATATATAGCTAGAACAAGCATTTAGATATATAATCTCAAATGGGCATCAATTAGATTCTCAAAGTCTGAGTGTTTGTGTACGAGAGAAATTGTATTACACGTGCACAACGGTGTACGATCACGATCACTGAAGATTTGATCGTGCCACGCTGTGTGCGTTTGATACATTTTTTCTCTCTCTCTATTTTATTGTTGATGCATTGAAGTCGACAGGTAAGATTATTTTTCATTCTCTAAAGTAATAAAGTTGGATTTTTTATTTTTATTTATTTGTCTTCTTTGGAAATAAAATAAAATAAATAAGATGTGTTGGTTTGTTTATATAAATGATCACAAGATAATGTGTCTAATGATATATTCGTTTGATGCTTGATTATATATTATTTAATGCAGGATTTAGGGTTCTGGAGGGGCTCAAAATTAGTCATTTTATTTTGTATATATTATAATCTTTATAGATACTCAGTTCTTGAACTCTCTATATTCATGGTTAGATTTTGGTGGAATACCTAACAATGATTATAATACAATTTGAACAGCTAATATACCACTGAAAGTTAAAATTAATATTCTTATGGTTGGTTAAATAGAAAAGAGTCCTAACAAAGGTTAACCTTTCAAAAAGAGGTTGGCCTGGTGATACTATATGTCCATTTTGTGATCTTCCTGAGTCTGTAGATTATTTATTTGTTAGATGTACTTTTATTTCAACCATTTGAACTTGGATAGCTAGTTATAATGGTTTTACTTTTAATTGTAATTCAATTGAAGACTTGTGAGCCTTAGATACTTATATACCAATTAGAGATATCTTATTAATTACTAGAATTGATAAGGGCTGCTACACTTTGGAGGACTTTATGGTTAACTAGGAACAAAATATGCTTTAAAGCTCTCTTATATTTACTATTGTATATGTTGGATAGTAGCTTCATTGATAGTAATTCAGTGATGTAATAATTTCTAGTGTTTTTTGTAATATTTGCTGCTCTGTTGGTCTAACTACGAGGATATGTTTTTTTTTTGTTTAGAGATACAAACTCATCCTTCCATTAGCTTAAGAGGTACTAACTTAGTGCCGGATTTTGTAACTCAAACTTTTTTATTGTTTCGTAATGAAACAGGTGGGTTAACCCCACTTTTGTCAAAAAATAAATAAAATAAATATTCAGTTCTTGTAAAACAAAATTACATTATATTAATATTATATTAATTTATTCAGCTCTCAAATCTCAATTTTCTTATTTTGTTTCTGATTTGATGCAGATAAATTAAGAGAATACTGGACAGACTATAATGGAGAAGTAACAAATCAATTAAAATAATTAAGTTCATATAAAAAAAGTTCGTGTAATTTGATGGAGTAACAATTTTTTTTACTGTAATTTATGATATATATATATATATAGGGAGAATGATAAACAAAATCTACAATGATAATTAGTAATTACAGATTAGCAGCGGCCAAGGCTTCGAATGCCCAAGATGATAACAGAGGATTTAAAAAGGAGGTGAATATTATTTGTTTTGTTTAACTTCGTTTGTGTAAACATTTTTAGGTCCATTATAGCAAATGAACGCTGTGCTTGCTACGCGGCGAGTTTATTTTTTTTAATAGATGATTTGTAAAAATCATATTAATGTGTGGATATTTGCTGATTAATTATCTTAATATATTCATGTAGATATCATTATTATTAATGTTATATGATTGTTATAACAATATTGTTTAGATATTATGACATGCCGCGTAGCAAGCACAGCGTTCATTTGTATACAAAGTATTTTTTGTACGATCTCATTTATACAAAGAATAAAATTTTATAGTTACATACAAAGATCAAAACTAAAAAACAAATAAAATATCTTACATTGTATGTTCATAAAGTAAAACTTATTGAATTTTTTTGGTGAGCAACAACCCATGAAGATATTAATTATTAACAAGTGAGAGGAGGCATTAATTTTTTTTTAAATTTTATGTGAGTTACATATATGTAGAATGTGACTTGTTTTTTTAGAGGGTTTAATGTCATCATTTTTTTTTGTACCTTTATTTACTTTTTTATTTTCTAATAATAATAAATCTAAAATTTATATATTAAAAATCATATCTTTACTTTTTTTAATTTTCTAATAATAAAAATTCCAAAATTCTAAAATTCATATGTCAAAATAAAACTATTTGATGATATTTATATTATTTTTTTCTACGTGTATATAAAAAATCATCACTTTTTTGTATTGATTTTATATAAATCGATAAGGTAAAAATCAATGTCCAAAATTACTCACATCGGTGTATTTTTGAAAGCTTTTGATATAAATCAAAACAAAATCGAAATGCCATGAATTTTTACATGTGCATAGAGAAAATAATATATAATATCTAACAACTCTATTTTTTTTGGCGAATTTAAGTTTTAAATTTTAAGTTATTGTAGTTTAAAAATAGAGACATGATCAAGACACAATAAATGAAGGTATTTGAACCCTCATCTTTTTTTATTACTTAATTACTTTTTTAATTGCTAAAACGACTATACTTAATGAAGATATTAAAAATAGCAATTGCTATTTTGGCGGAGCGGCATCAATGATTTCATTACATAAAAAAACAGTGACTCATCTATAGCTCATCAGTAATTCAAATTTTGAGTTTGAATTCAGACCGTCCGATTAAAATTTAAATCAATTCAGACTGAAAGAGAATATACACCACTTTAATATCGTGCCAAAGCAGATCGGACAGTCTTATCCAAACTCAAAATTTGAGGTACCTTAGGGACATAAATTGATCAAAGAAGGCTACAGAGGCAATTGGAAGGATATTTGTAGTTTTTTCAAGGGTGTGATTCACAACTAGAAGGTGAAATAACATTAGTGAAAAGGGAAGGAAGAAGACGTCAGCCATTTCACTTTCTTTACATTTTGATTTGAAAGTGAAATGGTGGTTGAGTTTTGTCTTGAAATATTGTTCAAGTTCATCTCTATTCCCCTTCGCACCCTTTCGCTCACCTCTGTATTCAACGGTTCTGGAGCAAGGAAACGGCCACAGACAGATGCAGTCATGTGTCATTTCATCTCCGCTCTCTTCCCCTCCCTCCGCGTACCTCCTTCTGGAGCTGAGTTCATCGCATTCTCGCTGATATGTCTAAAACTTCTTAACAATCCCTTATGTTTAAAAGGATCGCTGCCCCGCTGTTGACTGCTCTGCCCTTCCTTTTCTTCTCCAATGTGACCGTTGACCGGTCAATTCCCTCTACGGCTACTCCCAAATTGAATTGGAATCGTGACATGTTGCCTGTTCTCTTCATTTTATAATGAGATCGTATACTTTCCTACAATGAAGATTGTTACCCCAGCTGATGTTATCTGCAATAACCAACAAAAACAAAAGGAAAAAGGATCCATTAGGTCCTATATAATAAGCATATATTTATCAATACATAGTGATGCAGAAAGCATGAACCAAATTGCAAGATTTGGAAATGGCAACTACAATTTCCACCCTTTGCTCCCTTATACATGTAATAGCAATTTATGTCTAAATGTATGCACCTGGCAACACGAGAGAACTAGTACACACCAAAACCCACCCAAATATACCACCTCGATTCATTTCACTGATAACTAGTCAACTAACCGCTACCTGCCACAGCCTCCCCTCCTACATATTACATGTCATCACACCTAAAGCAAAAGATCCATCAAGAACCTAAAATCTAGAGGCCAACTTCTACTGTTGAGTAACTCATATCCTACGCCTTACACATGTACCAAGTAAATCACACTCACGAGGCCTAGATGTTATCAGTATGCTCCCGGAGTAAATCAAACTCCTAACTTTGGGGGGTGGGAGAGAGAGAGAGAGAGGTTGAGAGTCGTAGGACTGGTTACCCAAAGGTTGAGAGTTTGAGCCCCTCTCATGACTCGCACAGCCTCTGCAAAGCTTTCAGAGAGAGAGAGAGAGAGAGAGAGAGATGAGTACCAGACAGAGGTGGAGGCGATGACGGGAGTGCGGCGACAGCAACAACAAACTGCACAAAGCGTAAAGTTGGGTTTTGTAACTACAATGATTTAGTAGAATTTGAGGGGTTCGACGGTAAAATTGGGGGCACGTCTGCAGTTCTTGAAGGAATAGTTGGTGTATTCGCAACACCGTTGGTTAACGGTATATCTTGATGCGAAGGAGTTTCACGTCTAGTAGAATTTATGAACTCCACCTCTGCAATATATTCGAGAAATGAAAAAATTAGAACCTTAAACTTTAAAAAATATGAATATATCTTGACTTGTAATCTTTTGCACAAAAATCTTGCATTGCTGGCCAATTTTTGTGGACTTTTACTGAAGTTTTAACAGGGTCAAATTTTCATACTATGCCATCAATAACACATTAATTCAAGCAGGAACCAAGTAGTACCTTTTTCTAATAGTATATTAGTACATCGCGTGCCTCGACCTTTCTATTTTTTTATCAAGGATGCCTAAAATTAGCATCAAACAAAGAGTTGGTTGAATTTCTATAGGTCGGGGTCCCAATTTAACCTTGACGGATGCAACAGCATAAAATCAAACTGTACCAGCTCGACAAAAAACCGAGGAAATGAATACTAATAAATCAAAAGGTGCTCTGCAAATAAAGACAAACTACCAATTTAAAAAGAACTTCAAACTTCAACAAAAGATGACTAAGAGGTGTCTTTTTCAAATAATAAAAGATATTCTGTATTGCAATGACACAACATTTTTCGGAATAAAGCAAGTATAAAGTTAAGCTTACCATGATATTCATGAGCTTATCCTAAAAATCTGTTGGGTTGGATTCAAACAACGAATGTCAATCGTTTTTTTTTGTATAAAATCAAAAAGTCAAAGATAGTTGAAACATAAATGCGCACAAAAAATAACTCATTTTTCGACACCTTGATCTTTTACAAATTGAATTCAGAAAATGAAAATTTTTGGAACCTAAAGGCTTGGCTCATTCAAGGAGATCAAGATCTATTCAAATTGTTGTTTGAAGCCAATCTGACTGTTTTTCAGGTTAAGCTCATTGGCCCCTTGGCCCTTGGTGAGCTTAAGCTCATATTATTATTTCCACTCCATTTGTCAGACTCCAATCAGCACAATATTTTAAATGGAAAATTGCAAATGGGTAAGACCAACGGACAATATTTTAAATTGACAAATTTGACAATAGCTAAAAGTTAAATTGAAATAGGAAATTCAACTATGTAGAAGGCATTGTCTATATGATACATATACTGTAGCTATAAAGTAAAATAATGAGGTTTGATGCATGTTTTTCGGTTCACAAAGCAATTTGAATTTTTCAATGGTTCGAATTTGACAGTACTTGCATTAAGATAACTCTTATTTCAACAAGGAATGTTTCATTAATTTTTAATCAAATTGGCCCTGACGTAACAAACAAAAGGCAAGGTTATCCAAATGTATGGTTTCATGGTTACATTGACAAGTTATGAAAAGATATTGGCAAATTTTATTAAAATACTTATATGAGAGAGAGAGAGAGAGAGATAGAGAGAGTGGTGGCTACGAAATGCAATTACAAGAAACCCAGTACTATTTGCGAGTGTAGGAAATTCTGGGACAAGCCAAGGCAAGTATAAGCAGGCTGGGGTAAGGCCAACCGAACAGTCAGCCCAGCCGTATCAAAAACCACTTGATAATGAACAAAAAGTTCAATCTACCAACCGAGACCTAGATGTAGGACCCAATTCAAACAAATCAGATTGGAAAATTCAAGATTTATATACCTTTCATTTTCCCACGGTAGACAAGCTTGCGAAGGCACTCCCTAAACTCCATCAAGACACACTTTTCCTGCTCAGCATACACCTCTGGCATACTCTCCGCAAATGCAAAGTTGCTCATGTGTGCCGGAATTAGGGTTGGGCCTCGTAATGACTCCATGAACATAGCATCATCTTCATCACACATCAGAGCACGTGTGCTTGGTGACATTGGCCGCCCATCTGCCTTCTGTGTATCAGCTGTGTCAGAGCCAGAAGCTTCATCAACACGGGTCCCGCTTGATCTGTCGTCGGAAGATGGTTTCTGGATGGCAGGCTCTTCATCTTTAGTGTCTTTTGTCGATGCAAGAGAGCTCTCCGTCTGTTCTTCCTTCTCAGCTAGCTTCTCCTCCTGGGCCTTTCTGCCTGAACAATTAGTTTCAGGGAGAATATTAACAAATTTTCACAAGGGCATGTGGCAGTCTGTGCATATATATGTTTTTTTTATTGTGATAAGTAAATTATTTCAATTGTAAGTGTCACTGTTGCAATTTTAGTAAAAGTTTATGAATAAACTTTGGCAATATAAGTGAGACAAAGCATGACATACTAACAATGACTGAAGCCAGGTTGGTACAACTCCGGTTTAAATTTGGCTAATTCAGTCATTTAGCTGCTGCAGTATTTTACTCGTGTGTAAAAATTGCACTCATTGATAAACCATGTGTAAGTACAAAGAATCATAGAACAACCCACAAATAACTTTTTGTTGTGTCAGGCCTACGCACAAAATGTTTTCTATGCAAAATAAGCATAAATCTAAAAGCTAATATGCTTATCCATACAAAAGGTAGGGCATTTATTAAAAACTAGAACAAGTAGAAGAAAATTTGGTTGGCAATTTGATTCGGCCAGAAGTATTTCGCTCAAAACTTACCAGCATGTGCTTTCGCTGTTTCTGCTGATGCAACCACCAAAATCTTACATAGCTCTTTAACATCCTCAGTTTGGATTATGTCTGCTAGAAGAGGCCTGCATGAGAAATTATCATATTATATAAGGAGATTTAGAACAATAACTAAAAGGTATATCTTGCAATTAAACACTTGAAACAAGTGCTTATATGTTGAAGTATCCTATCTCTATACACTTTGTAATTTACAAAATCAGAACAAAGATATGTTTTATACCTGTATGTTACTTTAGTAGGTATCATAGCAGCAGAATTTAATTGGCTTAGAGGTCCAGAAGGGGGAACAGGCATCCCATTTCGTTGCTGATTTCCCTGATCATAATTACAATGAAAAGTAATTAGAAAAACAAAAATCGAGGACCAGCAGAAACTAAACTTATATGAAATAATGAATCTTTTGACAGACATGAAACTGACAATGTTGCATACAGTTGACTTTTCAGGATAAAGTTGCTCCCAAATAACAATTTATAACTACATGAAAAACAATAGTAAAACCAGACACAGTTTTACTGTAACAACAAAGCTAGCAACAGCATAAAAATCTTGACTCAATAATTACTCCCATCTCCAAGCAAAACTTAATTTAAAGTATCTATTTCTTCTGACATATTTCAAAAATCCAAAAGCAAAAAAGAAAACCAAGCGCAATGCCGAATGCATACAATAATTATATAAATATACTTACCATGGGCACAACATCAGAGGCCTTCCTCTTCCGTGAGCTTGATGGGGACATCAACCCAGAAAGCCCAACGGCACCATTGATGGCAGCATTTGCAGCCTGCTGCATGTATATGCTGTTGCGTTGGTCGCCGTGGAAGAGGGCATGGCGCTCCTCACTGCCATCAAAGTTTTTGCAATCCATGCACTTGCAGTTCTGAGAGCAGAGTATGTTTGCCTGGAAGCACTCGCAGTACTTCTTTAAACACCCCGATTTCTTGCAGTGGCATCCCCTGTTGTGCTTCACCGCTTGGGGCAGCTCATGGACTGTTGCCTCCTGCTTGTATAATTACAAGAAATACCGGGTTAGAAGATGTTATCCAACAAGCTACCTCTAAAGCTTAAGCTGGTAAAGAAGGTGATTGATTGATTAACTTATTCTGTCAACATTTGTAGAGAAAGGTGGTTAATTAATATCTAATCTTTTTGAGAAAAAATTGCTATTTTATCTTGATATGTTAACATGCCTTATTCTTTCCGAAATTTTTATTTATACCCTTAAAAAAAAAAAAAAAAACCAAAACAACCCAAATTATGGGGAATTCAAAAAATACTAGGTCCTCCAAACCAATCAGCGGCCCCAAATTATGGGGGGCCGCAGATTGGCTTGGAGGCCCCTCAAAAACCTAAATATATTTAATATTACAATCGTTATTTAGGTTTTTGGGGGGCCACCAAGCCAATATGCGATCCCCAAGAATAGGGCTGCAGATTGGTTTGGAAGCCCTGGTATTTTTCAAAATCCCCACAAAACATGGTTTTTGGTTTATTTTTTTTTTTAATATGGTATAAATAAAAATTTCGGTTATTCTTTTTGAGAAAAAATTACTATCCATGAGCACAGCACTTTCCATATATGAGCTTGTATCTAGTTTCAATTATCAGTACTGCACCAGTATATTTCATCCTTGTTTGTTAAATCTTTCCGTTTATTGATATTTCGTGTGTGGGTGGCATTAAGGTGATAAAATCAAAATCACACATAGGATACCATTGGGATCCATCTACTTCAAGTAAGGGCATTCTTTTGTCATTCCATAAGACCAAACGTCCCATAATAAAGCAGAATAACCCAATTAATAAAGACCCTCTCTGAACTTGTCAAATATTTTGAGTCCCTTTAGCCGGACTTTCCGGCAAACTCCTGATATAGCAGGGACATGCAAATTATGTTTTCCCTTCTTGTCATCTACTCAAGGTCTAAAGAAGATTCAGCATCTAGACAGCTAAATTTGAGCATTAATCAGTGTACTTACAACATTGTCCCGAATGGCAGCATGAGGGCTGCTACCGATCTTCGGCCTAAAGGCACCTGGGTTGCGGTTCAGTATGACATCCATAGCATCTCGCCTAACAGCCTCATTCTCGAGATTGTTCAAGCAATTTATACAGTTACAACCTTCACAGTACACCCCTGATGAAAAGCACTCACAGTACCTGAAACAAAAGTAATAATTAAGCTAAGTCTTTTTTTACAAGAAAAGGCCCAAAGTTGCACACTATTATATGACATGCACCTTTTTTAAACATGTTTAGTTCACCTTGAGTCCAAACAATCCAACTGTACAAATTTTACTGGGAAAATTTGCACCCAGTATATTACCGATTGGCAGATACCAACCAACACATTAACATGAGCAATAACGTTCAAACTGTTAGGCTAATATAACACAAACAAAATTTTGCCCATCCTGATGAGCTTTCTCTTATTCAAATGTAGGTTCCAAATTTAAATTATCAGTTGATTAAATATCAAATTATTTTTCTTGAGGAGGGTTTAATAACATAACTTACACTTCTAGATTTAAAAATATTAACTAAACGGAAAAAAGATAAGGTAAGAGTAAGAACAAATAAGGCTAAAATATTTATTTGCATGCCTCTCGAACTGACAGGATAGAACAGGTCAGTTTTAACTTAAACTCATGAATTGTAAAGGAAAGTGTCAGCCAAAGACCAAAAACAGTAAGTTCAAATCTCCACTTTCTCTAAAACTTAAAAAGTAGAAAACATAAATGAACCAGAAAATGTAATTGATTTGTAAGATGAAGTGTTACTTAAAACTAAATTAGTTACCCAAGAAAACATATTTAAGTACGCAACCCATTACTGAGGAGTTGATTTTATGGTATATCCAAAGCTTTTTTTTTTATCTTTTTCACAAGCTGTTTCACGATCAAGGTAACAATAGAATTAGAGAATAGATCTGAAAAATGAAAACTTGTTTTATTCCTTGTTCACCTTTGTGCCTATAAAGGCATTACATCTTACATCTATAACCTCACGAATCTATATAATTCCTATCTTACCAAAAGGACCCTATAGTTCGATATATTGCATAAATCTCAACACTCCCCCTCAAGATGGGCAAAAGATATCCCTCAAGCCCATCTTGTCACATAACCTAACTAGATCTATTGCGCCAAGTCCTTTGGTAAGGCAGTCAGCTACTTGATCTCCAGTAGCTACATAACTCAGCTCCAATAGTCCACTTTCCAGCTTTTCCTTTATGAAGAACCTATCGATCTCCACATGCTTGGTTCTGTCATGCTGCACAGGATTGTTAGCAATGCTGATTGCTGACTTGCTATCGCACCACAACTTCATTTTTTCTACGTGATTCACCTTGAGATCTTCCAGTAACCTCTTCAGCCACAGCATCTCAGCAACTCCCAATGCCATAGCCCTATACTCAGCTTCTGCCGTCGATCTCGCAACAACCGGCTGCTTCTTGCTCTTCCAAGAGACCAAGTTGCCTCCTACAAACATGCAGTAGCCAGATGTAGACTTCCTGTCATCGAGGCAGCTAGCCCAGTCAGAGTCACAATAGCCCTCAATGTTCATGTGCCCATTCTGCCTGAAAATCAAGCCCTTCCCTGGTGCACTCTTCAGGTACCTCAGAATGTGATACACTGCGTCCATATGGCCCTTTCTAGGGTCATGCATGTAGCGGCTCACCACGCTTACTGCAAATGATATGTCGGGACGAGTGTGACCCAGATAGATCAATCGGCCTACCAGTCTCTGGTACCTCTCACGATCAACCTGTTCTCCTGCCTCTGCACTCATCTTGGCTTTCACATCAATTGGAGAAACTGCAGGCCTGCACCCCAACATGCCTGTCTCTGTGAGCAAGTCTAGGACATAGTTCCTTTGGGATAAAACAATCCCCTCTGCTCCACGAGCCACCTCAATCCCAAGAAAGTACCTAAGTTGTCCCAAATCCTTCACCTCGAATTCCTTCCCCAATCTTGCCTTCAACTGTGCAATCTCCCCCTCATCATCCCCGGTAATGATCATATCGTCGACATACACAGCCAGCATAGTAATGTGACTACTATGTTGTCGAGAAAACACCGTGTGGTCAGCATTGATTTGCTGATAGCCCATGCCTACCATAGCCTTCCTGAACCTATCAAACCAGGCCCGAGGGGACTGCTTCAACCCATAAAGCGACTTCTTGAGCCTGCACACCTTACCCACTGTCTGGTTTGTGCCAAACCCTGGTGGAACCTCCATGTACACCTCCTCCAACAAATCACCATGAAGGAATGCATTTTTCACATCGAGTTGGTGTAACTGCCATCCACCATTCACTGCCATGGAAATTAGTGTCCTCACTGTGCTCATTTTCGCCACGGGTGCAAAGGTCTCATCATAGTCAATGCCATAGGTCTGACTGTACCCCTTGGCTACCAACCGGGCCTTATAGCGCTCAACCAGACCCTCTGGATTCTGCTTTACTGTGAAGACTCACTTGCATCCAACAGCCTTCTTGCCTGGTGGTAGTGACACAAGTTCCCAGGTTTTGTTCTTGGTAAGGGCACTGAGCTCTTCTAACATGGCTGCTTTCCACTTCGGATCTCCTTTAGCAACCTGCCAGCACTTAGGGATAGAGACAGTGTCTAATGATGCAATGAATGCTCCATGTGCAGGTGATATGTGTGAGTAAGAGACAAATTTGGCAATGTCATATGAGAAACCATATCGGTCAGGAGGAATGTCTGCATTCTCGCGAGGAGTCCTCCTTACCGACAGGGGAGTGGGAGGAGTAGGGAGAGGAATCATATCACCTGTGTATTCCTCATCTGAGGTGGATGGTGTAGGTGTCTCAAGAGTCGGAGTAGGCAGGGACAAGGGACTTGGCACATGTGGCACTATAGGCATAGCTCCCTCATTCTGCTTCTTCCTCCTTACATACACTTCACCATATCTCGACTCCCCCTGAGCCTGAGTTCTACCACTTTCGGGCTCAACCCTAGCCGAATCTAACTCAAGTGTACCATCAAGTGTACCACCCACACTTACCGTCACCGTCCTCCTCTCACCATCACTACTATTCTCCCCCTCTCGCCTCATACCTCCTGTATCGAGCGAGTCTTCAAATGGTGATGTTGCTTCTGAGGAGTAATATGGTTCGAGCTCGTGAAAAGTAACATCCATACTAACAAACATTCTCCTCTCAACCGGGCTCCAGCAAGCATATCATTTTTGAGTAGCTGAGTACCCCACAAAGATACACCTCACAGCTCTTGGATCAAGTTTTCCCACATTTGGCCTATTGTCATGTACAAAGCACACACACCCAAAGGTTTTGAGAGGAAGAATATCTCCATTCTTACCTGTTAGCATCTCAATTGGAGATATCCAGTCCAATACCCGCGAGGGCATCCTGTTGATCAAATAGGTTGCTGTCAGAACTGCTTGCCCCCACAAGTACTTTGGGACTTTCATCGAAATCATCATACTTCGAGTTACCTCAAGGAGATGCCTGTTCTTCCGTTCCGCTACCCCATTCTGCTCTGGTGTGTACGGACACGTGGTTTGATGCTGTATTCCCTGGGATGACAAGTATTCCCCAAATGCCCTATTAGTGTACTCTGTCCCGTTGTCAGACCTCAATACCTTCACAACTGCACCGTATTGAGTCTGAACCATTTTGTGAAAATCTTTAAAGCAAGTAAGCACATCACTCTTGTTTTTCATCAAGTAAAGCCAAGTCAAACGAGAAAAACAATCAATAAAAGACACAAAATATCTAAATCCATTCAATGTAGTTGTAGGACAAGGTCCCCATACGTCTGAGTGAATCAAATCAAAACTACAAGACCTCATATTCCCAGAACTAGCATAAGAACTCCTGGTATGTTTGCCTAACTCACATGCATCACACACCAACTTTTCCTTATCGGCCTTTTCAAACAAAGGCTTATACAATCTACTCAAAATAGGAAATGAAGAGTGACATCAGCGCCTATGATGGAGCAGCAGTAAGTCCTCCACACTTCTATCAGTTCCTCTAGCTCTCTCTACAATGGATGAGAGGGCCGAGCCCATACCCTCCTTATCCATGTACCACAAGCCTCTATGTAGTGTGCCAGTCCCAAGTACCTTGTCTGTCCCCTTCTCTCGGAAGATCACCTTGGGATTATCAAACAAAACAACACAATTTGGTTGTGAGATAATGGCACTTATAGATAGAAGATTCACGGGAAATGAAGGAGCATGCAAAACATTAGACAGAGTCAGAGTGTTGGTACATTTGACGGTACCCTTACCAACCACCGGTTGGGCCGTACCATCGGCTGTCCGGATGCTCTCTGGAACTGCTAGGTGAGTATAGGAAGAAAACTCCCTAACAGCACCAGTCACATGGCGAGATGCACCAGAATCGACTATCCAATCTGGTGATCTAGTGGTGGATATAGAAGGAAGGGCAAGTGTATCACAAGTACCTGTGGCTGTACCTGTGGTTGAGTAAGCAACAGAAGCAAAGTTACCCCTAGATGAAGATGAGGTGGATGCATCATCGACCACACTCTTCTCCTCACTTGCTTCTTTTTGCCTCCTCCTGACTATCTGTGAGGCAGCTTCCATGATCAGATCCTCCTCGGATAACCCCACAATAGCTTCTTCCTCCTCTGCAACCATCAGATTTGCCCGGTTGCCTCCTCTTCCACCTCTTCGGCCCCCACGGCCGCGTCCTCGACTCCCAAACTGCCCTCTACCACCTGCATCTTTCTCCTTTGGTGGCTTAGGACAAGCCTTGATCAGATGACCTGTTTCCCCGCAGTTGTAACACCTGCGAGTCTCCCCCTTAGCACCTGTCATATCTGAGCCCGAGACGGTCAAAGCTGATCGTGTACCTGGAGGTCCACTCGACTCAGCATGTATCCTCATGCGACTCTCCTCTTGCATCATCGCAGCAATGACCTTATCCAATGAAGGGATCTTCGGCTGGGCTAGGAGAACTGATCTCCTTTGATCAAAGGCCGAGTTCAGATGAGACAGAAACTGCATAGTCCTTATCCGTGTAAGAAGCTCCCGACTCTTGCAGCTCGGATCAATGCAGCACGACACTTGTGAGAAGTGATCAAACTCTGCCCACAGCTTTTCCAGATCCAAGGAGTAATCTTGAATCGTCCTATCTCCCTGCACCACAGCCTCTATGTCCTGCTGAATCTGGAACACCCTCATGTGGTTCTCAGTCCCACCATAGGTCCTCTTCAGCTTTGCCCAGATGTCCTTCACAAGGCGAATGCCATCTACTGAAGAGGCGATCGATTGCTTCATCGAGTTGAGCAACCAGGTGTAGATCAAGGCATGTGTGGTCCTCCACTCATCGGCCTGAGTAGTACCACTCGCTGGCTCATCCTCTGTCAGATACCCCTTGAGCTTCCTCCCTTCTAGAGCAGTCTCGACCCGACGCGACCAACTCAGATATGTGGCCGGTCCATCAAGCTTAAGCTCCACAGCTTGGAGATCTAGCTTCACTTGCGGTGGATCACGTGCTAGGGTATTGGTCGAGGCACTGGCTCCCTGTATGAGTCCAACCAACACCTTTAGAACCTCTGGATCAACACCTGTCAGTAGTTCTAGAGCCCATTTACCCTCCGAGCTCTTTGGTGACATCTTCTCTCAAAGGATCCAAGTCTCGCTCACACAGATCACACGCGACTTCCTTCCCTTTCTTGATCCGATCACTCGTATCTCTCGTAAAGATCCGATCTTGCTTCCTCAAGACGAATCTAAACCATCTCTCTTTCTTGACTCGATCTTGATCTATCTCATCAAGATTCGAGCTTAAACCCGATCAAACCCGATCGAGAACCCGATCCAAACCCGCTTCTCGGGTATCGTGGGGTTAAAGGCCCCCCACGCCGGCCAAATCAAGCAAATAGCAACCCTCTTACCTTTGGTTCGGCCTAGAAGGGAGAGAAAGCAAAAAAAACTCGGCTGACCTTAGAAGAGAGAAAGCAAAAAAAACGACTGCTGACTTAGAGAGACCTAGGGCGGAGCTATGGTGCTCGGCTGAGAGAGGAGGGAAGGGAGAGGCTGAGGAGAGGCGGAACCGGGCGGAGGTAGGCGGAGCAGATCAGTCCATGGCAGACCTGACCAGCAGACCTCCTAGGCGGCTGTGCTGGCCAGCAGCGGCCTAGGCGGAGGTAGGCGGGGCCAGGCGGAGGTCCGACGGTGCTCAGGCGGTCTTGGCGGAGGGGGGCGGCGGTTCGCTGCTACAGTACCACGGGTTGCTACAGTGTTGCGTTTTTAGGTTTTTTTTCAGCTCTGATACCAAATAGAATTAGAGAATAGATCTGAAAAATGAAAACTTGTTCTATTCCTTGTTCACCTTTGTGCCTATAAAGGCATTACATCTTACATCTATAACCTCACGAATCTATATAATTCCTATCTTACCAAAAGGACCCTATAGTTCGATATATTGCATAAATCTCAACAGTAACATAATGCAAACCAGTAGGTAAACAAATTTACGAAAAAAAAGGCTATAAATCATGTACAAATGGTATAAAAGTTTCTGATAAACCCAATCATATTTATAAGTGGCAATCATATAAAAACCACAGAAAACTGGTACAGCAAGCACAATTCATCGAGAGTGTAAACATGGATATACTAAAATTGCATAGAATTTGACATACAGTTTCAAGCATCTAGACTGTCTACAATTGCAGCATTTCTTCCTTGTTGGCGTACCATTGTTCGTTTCGTGCAATGAGTGAGGCCTAGGATTTGGAGATTCAGGATTCCTGAAAGCACGAAGAAAAAAATTGTACGCTCAATTAAAAAATTTAAGAAAACAAATCAAATCTTTCTAACAGAAGCTCATAAAATAATAGAAGGCTCTGTCAGTGAAAGAAAGCTGATGTTTTTATGGAGCCGGCTGGATATCAAAAGGACAAAATTCAAATATTTAAATTCCACCGGAGCTCCTGAAGAAGGTTAACTCGACACCAAATTAGATGATGTTTCTTTTCCTCGAGCAGAATGGGGATTGAAAGAACCGAATTCAAATTTTCAATTAAACCTAGTCATGAGAGTGATGTGTAATTGAAAGAGGTGATATTTAAACAACAAATTTGGAGAAGAAAATATACAGCCAACTAAGTTGACAGGGTGAAAACTATACGACTTCTGAATCCTCTGAAACTTTTTGTTGTCAGAAAAGTAAACCTTCCCAAAATTAAACTTTTCAACTTCAAATCAACAATTGAGTTCTTTCAATTCAAATCAAACATACTTCCTTCTTCGAATTCTATCCCAGACTGCCCCATTTTGTCTTCAGCAGAAATAAAAAAGATGGATCAAAATAGCAAAACTTACTTTCCCAAATTCAAAATTCAAAATTGGAAAATAAAATTGATCAGAAACTCACATGGAAACTGCCGTTGATAAAGTCCGGGGAATTGACTGTGTCATCAGATTCTGTTGCATAGGAGCCTGTGGCCTTACATGCAGCTGTTGGTTCTGTTGCGGCACCGGTTGCAGCCTTGGCTGTGGCTGTGGCTGTGGCTGTGGCTGTGGCTGTGGCTGTGGTTGTGGCTGTTGCTGTTGGTGTGGCTGTGGCTGTGGTTGTGGCCTTGGCTGAGGTTGTGAAGGAATTGCCATCTGGGGTTGTATCTGAGGAGATCTTCCCTGAAGTCCTCTAGAAACAGCAACGGCAGTGGCTGCCGCAGCAGGGTTACCAGCGTAAGCAGCCGAAGTAAAATCAAGCTGACGTACTAGTTTCTTGGGTGGAAAATCACCAGCTTGCTCCATCGAGACAGATACAGCACCAATCGGACGGCTGAGATCCACCGGCGAGCAAAACCCGTGCGAAATTGAGGGGGAGAAGTTCAAGATTCAATCTTCCTTCCCCGAGTGCTTTTGATTCGCGCGGTTGTGGGGTTTTTTGTGGGAAGAGAGGGGATTCAAGAAGCGTAGAAGGGGCTTTGAGGCTTTTGTCTTTGCTTTCTCTCTCTATTGCAAATTTGCAATCTCTGGATTTTCTCTCAATCTCTCTCCCTCTCACCTTTTGAAATCGAATTCGTATTTGAAGGGTCGATTTCGGTCGGTCGATGATCGAACGCGCCTGGGGCAAGATTGATCCTGCGGCTGGAATTCATAGACGTCGAGTTGGTTATGTATTAACCGTTGGATCTAGCCGATAGATATAGGGATCCTTTAAAAGTCGCTTTCATTGGAGAATTAGAGTCCGTTGTTTGAACATGGTTTCTTTCTGAGGCAATGGTTATTTAACTGAATTGTAGGACCATCCTTCTAATATGGTTTGAACCAGGTCTATATAAAATTCTCATATCATTTGTTTTGTCCGGTTAAAAATAGTTGATTTCTAATATCACTGGAAGTTTCCTTACATTCTTTCACAAATTGTCGCGTGGAGTAGTATGATTGGCTTGGATGTAGAAACAGAATGAACTAATAAGCCCCGGGCTATTTACGTACATAGTTGTAAATTTTACGGTGAAGTTGTTTACTCGATCCATCTAGAGAAGTTTGATTTAGATTATTTATTTTTGGGTTTTTCCTCTTTTCCCTCGTTATTTAACGGTGTCAGATTATACGCATTTTCGTAAAGAATACGAAAAAATTCAAATTAAACACTGCTTCGTTATCCGTTGATTATGTATAGCTTAAAAGAAGTTAATATGCCCACGATGCAGTTTAATTTTAACGCTGAGGAAAATATACGGACAAAGAAGCAGTTATTTTTGGCGCTAAGCGACAAAAAATATTGATAACCATACATTTATTTGATTTCGTGGAAACGAAAATATACTTAAGCAAATGCAATTTTACTTCTTTTTCTATCATGAGAGCAAATGCAATTTTTAGAAAAGTACCCATCATGTATTTAAATACAGCCTATATACGAATTCACATCCCCTCAGGTTACCGGACTGAGTACAATTAAATCGGACGGTCCAACATTATTTTTTTTAACTTGGCATGAATCTCAAAGCACAAATAATAATGCCCCTGCGCCATCCAAGCAAGAACTGGCTGAGTGTAAATCTGTACTGTTTGTTTCAATTGTGTTGAGTCAGGTACCTGGGACGATACGGATCCGCCTATATACGGAGATAAATAAAAAGGGAAGAGGTATGCACTCTATGCTGTTTGGTGTTTGTTACAATCGAGTATCGACAAATTTAGGTACCTCAGACAGACTTATTTTCAGAAAACTTCATGAGAAAGTATATCTGTTACAAAATTAGCATGATAATTGAATCTTGAATTTGATATACATGACTAAATTTCGCCAAACTTTGTTAATTTTGGATAAAAAAAAACTGCATTGCAATTGGTTATCAAAGTCGGAATTAGCATATAATTTAGTTCAATATTCTTCCAATTTTATATATTAGACAAAAAATAGGCTCAGTAGTAAGTAAAGAAAAAAAATAAAAGTAAACAACATCAGTTGCTAGTAGGGGTGAGTAAATCGCTCACAACTCGTAACTCGCTCATAACTCGCTCGCTAAATGCTCATTAACAACTCGCTCATTAACTTAATGAGCCGAGCATGAGCATACCCCAACTCGCTCATACTCGCTCATTAGCTCATTAAGAAATTAGTTACACAAATCCTGCCACATCTAATTTCTAGAATAGTATTTGTAGCTAAAATTTTTGAAACTATTTAGGCGGCAGCAAAATTTTCACCGACTAAAAACTTAAGAGGCAAAACTACAAAATTGCAAAACTAAAGTCACAGAGAGTCAGATTATGTATTGTTAATTTGCTTATGGATAATTTTATGTTAAATTATGTATTGTTTAATTTGCTTATGGACAATTTTTTGTTAAACTTGTTTATGGAAAATTTGTTAAATTCTATAAATGAAAATTAATTTTTGAATGATGTATTTTAAACAACTCGGTAACTCGCTCGACAACTCGCTCATTAACAACATGCTCATTAATAACTCGCTCATTAACAACTCGCTCTAACTCGCTCATTAACAACTCGCTCATTAAGCTAATGAGCCGAGCATGAGCATACCCCAACTCGCTCATGCTCGCTCATTAATCACCCCTAGTTGCTAGCGTATACTTTTCCGTTCAAATATTCAACGGTTGACTCCCATTGCATGAATGAGAATGCCAGGTGTTGTTTGCAAACATTTAAAATTAGGGGTGTAAACGGATAGGATATTATCAGATTGCAGTTGGATCTTAATTTGAAAAATTACTTAAATTATTCAATCTGTATCGAGACTATCCGTATTCGTGTCTATATTTGAAAAATTATAACAGAGAAGGATACGGTTTGATCACTAACTATCTGTAACTATATGTTTCCGACCGTTTACACTCATAAACCACAAAAAAAAATATTTTTTGTTCTTAAATTAATTTATTAAAGTGCATATACATACTATTGATTTATTATATATAATTTATTGTACTAATGATTTAGATATATGATCTTGTTGATAAAGTAGAATCATTAGATGCATCTGGTTCAGACGAAGTTGAAGTCGTATGATCATTGATGTAGCTGGTTCAAGACTCTTTTAGTTGTTTTTTTATCATATATGCTTAGAAAAAAATTATTATTAAATCTTAAGTTTGGTATGTTATGATGAATAATATAACAATATGACATGATTAATGACAATTTTTTTTATAATATGATATATGTTTTGTAACTAACAAACTTATTATGAAAATATTAGATCTAATTTATGATTGAAAAATATTATATTCAGATGTTATTCTTTTACTAGAATGTACATTAGTAATTTATTTTTAATTATTCGAATTATATTCATATCTGTTTAATATCCGATCCGTATCTGAGACTATCCCAATATGCATTCAAATTATTATAACGGATAACAAATATGGTTTGATCACTCTCCGATCTGTATCCGACGGTTTACACTCCTATTTAAAATACATTGCACTTAAAAACAAAAATTCTTTACAGTGATAATCAGATGCTGCGTTTCTTAGGATTTGGCTAGGATAACACTTAGAATTTGGATCCAATGAGGTAACGTAGAGTGTAGAGTGGGATTCGAAATGTTCATATTAAAAAAAAGGCTAAGTACGAGGGTTCATTTATTCGCTTCGGTTAAAATTAAAATTGAACAGACAAACCAAATTATTATTCGGTTTTTAAAAATACATTTGAATCGTCTTATCAACCGAAACAAACCGGACTAAATTTCGGTTATTCGGTTGAACCTAAATAAGAAGATTAATCATAAATAAATGTTTTTTTGTTTGTTATTTTTTTGAATTTTTTTAAGATAGATTTAAAAATTTTGTTTGATTCGGTTTAACTGGTTTTAAATTGAACCAAATAATATACATTATGTATTAATTTTTGAATTTAATAAATGTTTGGTTCGGACGGGTAACGGGTTTAAAATTTTGATCGGTTTCATCTAACCGGTTTTCAAATTTCTAAACCGAACCAAACATCGGTTTTAAAAATGAATCAAACTGATCCATTTAACCGAAAAAACCGAATTGTTAAAACCGAACTCTCTCAGTTTAGTTCAAAACTGATTAAACCAGACCCAATGAACACCCCTAGCTAGGGCTAAGCCACCTCCCCTCTCAAATAAGAACTTGTATCCCTTAAGGTATCCTGACAGGGGTAGAACTAGGGTGCTCTTGAGTTCACCAAGTTATTGGTGAACTCAAGTCTAAAACTCATCAGATCGGCTTCAAACAACGAATATGAACCGTTGAAACTCATCTACCTTACGAGTGATGCGTCTACATGCAAAAAATTTAAAGTTTGCAATTAATTTTGCATAGAGTCAAGCGGTAAAAAAATGTCAAAAAATGAATGCATTAAAATTAATTTATTAACCTTCTAATTTTGACCGCTTACTGTATCCTAAATTAATTCGAAAGTATAAAATTTTTTCATGTAGACACATCACTCCGTGTTTCAATAGTTCAGATTCATCGTTTGAAGCCGATCAGATGGATTTTAAACTTTAGTTTACCAAGAGGCTTGGTGAACTTAAGAACACCCTAGTTCTACCCATCCTGACAGTACAATTGGTAAATTCATACCGTTCTTTACTTCTTTAACTCTGACACGAATTTCAAACCGGACCTCCTATATTTACAATAGACACCGATTTCTTTTAATTCGGTTGAGACTAAATTCAGACCGTTCTTTTATCTGAGCGGATACGAATCCCAAAAGAAAGTAATTTTTTTCATTTTGTTCTTTAAAATTTTTATAATTTACAAAAAAATATTATTATCAACTCCTCTACTAAATATAATTATGACACTTATTTATTTAGTCCTCTGATAGTCTAATCTCATATTTTTCTGATTCCGTCGTTAAATCTGTACAAAATATGACTCGACTAAAACTCATCGTCTCTATTTTTTTCTATTTATATTTAATATTTAAGCAATAGAGCTATGAATTTAGTCCATTAAGATTGACATCATTTATAAAAAACACTGGTACTAAAATTTATTAGATATAGACACTTTGTTCATGTTACAATAACATTTTATTAATTTACCTTTCAGTCATTTATCGTATTAGGCGCTGCATTCGTAAATTGATTGAATATGGACTCATTTGGATTTCAAAATAATTATTCAAAACACATGAAAAGAAAATGACTGAGAATTTAATACTCTTAGTGTAACCTTTCTATTAGAAATTCAAATGTGTCCATCCCCTCTTTCTTCTATATTTAAATTGTGCTCTATCTCTTATATTTTTCTATATAGCATATTCGAGCAATGGTATGAAAAGCATCCATTGTCTAACAAATAGGACAGAGCTTTTCTAAACCTTTGATATAGGTTCAAATCTTATTGAAAGCGATTTTTTTCATTGAGTATTCTTCTTACTATATTAAGATTAAGAATCCTATTAAATTTAAATAAATAAATTTTTCTTTTTTGAATATTGAATACTCAATATTCAAAAAAGAAAAATTCAACTTTAAAATAGATTTACACAAAATCACTCAGATCACTCTTTTATTTCATTTTCTTTTTTGAACTTTACTACGCGATTGATAATACCATAATCTTAAGCTTCTGTTGCCGGCATAAAAGAATCTCTTTCCAGATCCTTCTGTATAATATTTACATGTTTACATGTATTATATGCATAAATATCTACAATTATGTTACGAGTTCAAGCATATTTTTTGCTTCCATCATTAATACATCTATATTTGTATTTGTATTTGTTCTAATACGGGCACTTCAAGGTTGGTGAATCAAAATCCTAGCGTTAGGGTATGCTACCCATCTAGTAATGGTTCCTCCGACCAGAATCAAAGATACCCCTGCTAATTCCATAGCTATTGTACACACATCAAATTCTTGATTAGATCTTCTTAATTTAATCCTTGATTAGATCTTCTTAATTAATTTTATTTCTTTATTTAATGGATTTCTTTTTTATTTTCTGGGTCGATTAAAAAAAAGTAAAAAACTATAACGAAATGATTGATTGATCATTTAAATAATAAAAAAATATCAATTTATTCTCCAATAATGCAATCTTCTCATTGCGTATTGGTACTTATCAGATATAGAATAGATCTGCTTCTCTTTGTTCATACGAACATAATTATGCACTGAAATATTTACGTTTACCATCTTAAAGAAAAAGTTAAACCAAATAACTACAATTTGATTAGAATTTCATTTTTGATACGGTCGCAATTTAAAATTGCAAATAAAAATTAGGTGTTCGTAATTTCATGTTGATGACACATTTCATTTTTTTCTCTTAGTCAAAGCCGTCACTTTGATAAAATGTGGTCCCCAATTTTTTTTTTTTCCAATCCAGTAATTTTCTTGGTCAATCAACGCTGAAAACCAAAGTTTTGAGAAAAAAAAAATGAAATGTGTCCTTAACTTTGAAATTACAGACACTCAATTTCTGTCCGCAATTTCAAACTGCGGCCGTGTCAAAAATAAAATTCTGACTAAATCATGGTTATTTGGTTTAATTTTTTTTAAGATGATAAAAATAAAAATTTCGGGATTCTGCGTGCACGCCCACAATACCGATAAAATGAATCCTAATCTTTTCTCTTATGTCCTATGCGTATTAAAAAAACACCGCAAACCTTGAAACGTTAAATTTTGCTCCAATTCATCACTTTTCAATAGAAAACACTCGTTCATCAGTGAGGATGCATCATGTGTGTGAACCTTACATTATTTTTTTTTTCTTAAAAAATTGAACCATGTTCAAAAAAAATTTGTACACATTGCACTTTTAAAAAAAATTATACAAGATTAACCCACGTGTTCTTGTTAGTGCTCAGTCTTCCTCTCAATTGATTCTGAAAATTAAAATAACTCTAATGTCGCTAGCCATACAAATTTTCTAATTAAAATTACAGCGTCGGATGAAATCAATATGGACAGTTAAATTTTTTTTTAATATAATGAAGCATCGCCTCAAAAGTAATGGTACCAAGATAGTCAAATGGAATGGTACGCTTTATCCTCTAAGAAAGGTTTCATGTCAGCCTCAAAATCTAAGCATCAACCGTGAAAAGGCTAATTGCACTCATCTTAACTAGTTAAATTTCAAGTCCTAGATGCTAAAGTCAAGACCTCTATTCCAAAATTTCTTCTAACTCTTCTTTCCGACCACTTCAATTAAAAAAAAAAAAGGGTTAACTGGAGTAAGTACCCTTTACAAGCCAATCCCTATTTTGTACATGAGCAGTGGTACAACCCAATCGAAACACAAAGCAACCTATCAGAAGCACACCAAAGGAGAAGCAGAGAGAAATGAATCAGCGTGAAGCAAGAGACCAGAAGTTGAGGAGGAAAGAAGGGGAAACAGCAAACCAGCTGATAAAAGCCATGGCTGTGGCGGTTTCAAAACTGGAACAATGGTTCTCAGCACAGATATTAAGGTCGTTTCCTATTAGAACAGTAATCCCGGCCGATGCGCATGCAGCCGCAAAAGTCAGTGTTGATGTTATCTGCAATAAACAACAAAAATAAAATAAAATAAAAAATAGCATTTAGGTCCTACCTAATAAGCATAAATTTATCTGAGGGATGCTATGGTACTATGCATAGCGTGGATAGGTCCGTACTATGGATCAATATGAAAATGATCTCTATATGAAAATGACCTTGCAAATCAAATTTCGCATTTTTTTCAATTTATTTGGATAGATAGAAAACCACTTGATCTAAAAATTCTAGACCATTGAAAAGTAATGATTTTCTACTTATCTAAAAATAATAATACAAAAATTCTAAAAAATGTAAAATTTAGTCTTCGAGTACATTTTCATATGGAGATCATATTGAACGGTTCAGATCAACTATTTGAACTTTGAAAACGAAGATATTGATCCATAGTACGGACTAATCCGCACTATGCATAGTACCATAGCCTCACTCAATACATTTATCTATACATAGTGATTCACAGAACACAAACCACATGTAAGACCATTTAGGGCACATTTGTAAGACCTAGTTATGTCAAAATGTTTGCAGCAGGCAACGCAAAGGAACTAGTCCATGCAAAAAGAAAGGTCATTTTGGTAAATAAAAGTGGCGGGTGTGTAATCTCAACTTGAATACAAATAGGAAAGTTAATAATTATGTCATGTGCTCAGCTCTGGTTGATTTCTTTTTGCCATAATAGTTATGTAAACTATCCATTTGGTAATACAAAAATTTATCACATGATTGGCAACATATCTAGCACAAACTTTTATCAAGGCCATTTAGGCTCATTTTTGGTATTGGCAAGATTTTGGTGCCATGGTCAAGTGTTATTCATACAAATGCTGAAACACACACATCTAAAAGGAAGGGGATATAATATGTTGACACCAACCAGGTCATAACATACATTAAATGCACTTAATCTTTATACTTAATAGCTTATGCAAATATCACAATATTATTAGAAGAATAGTTAAGTCAAGAAAAAGGTGACTAAAAGGCCAATAGGATTTCTCTTTTTAACTAAATAAACTGCTAGCAAAATAGGTTGGGCAAGAACAACAATCATTCATCGAAAACACAGATCTCTACAAAGTGAGAACTCAGTATACAGAGCCAGAACCAGCTGAGGAAATTAATAGTAAATTGGAACAAATTTGTCAAAACTGAACAAAAGATACACCATCTCAATTGTGTATCATCTGCAACTTAATTAAAAACTTTGCACTTGTAAAAGTTGAGAAAAATTACCCCATCTCCAATGGTAAAGAGAGAAAGAACACGGGAATTTCGAAGACAGCGTTTCACGAGAAGTGCATAAATGTCAACAATTGCTAATGAAAGGCTCCATATGCTTTGCAGTATCACTGCTGCAACCAAGTAACTGCAAATTATTATCAAGAAGATGTTAGGAATCCAAGTATTAGCATTATACTTTCCAAAACAAAAAAAAAACTGTCACTGCAAACAAAAGCCTAACTTGTCTCCCTTTTGTAACAAAAACACAATATTTGTAGTTATTTTCTAATTGCCCGGAGTTCATAAATTTAGCCCAGAAAATTGCTTCTAAAGCAGTTAACCAAATATGGCATCACCATTAACATTTTCAGCACTTGATTTATTACAATATCAGCTAAGTAAAATTGTCCTGATATTGTAAGGAAGATGTCATTGTTCAATAAGAAGACAACTAATGCTCACTATCATGGTGGTATCAGAACATGAATTGTGAAACCAAATTAACCGAGAACAAAACTTTCTTATATACCAAACTAAGCAAGTTCATTAATTTTGAATTTGATCCTTCAAATAATTCAATTAAACAGGAAGTGGCTAACAAATGCCAAGGTAAACAACAGAGCAAACCAGCATGCCACTTCACATTACTAAATTCTAACCATCTACATATCACATAAGATACAAATTCCAAACTAAGTGCTGACACTGATAGTAAGCATTTTAGGAATCCAGTTACTATAAAAAACCACATAAACCTAAACCCTTAAGTCCATAAAAGGTATACAACCATTTACTGATTTACATAACCCACCCAAATATACCACCACCATTAATTTCACTGACTAGTCAACTAACTGTTACCTACCACAACCTCCCCTCCTACATATTACTTGTCAGCACACTAAAAACAAAAGATCCATCAAAATCCTAAAATCTAGAGGCCAACTTCTACTGTAGAAAAAGGAACTCAGATCCTAAACCTTACACATGTAACTCACATAGTGACCACCAAAGTAAATCAAACCACCAGTATAGGCAGAGAGAGAGAGGGAAAAAGAGAGAGATGAGTACCAGAAGGCGGTGACGGAGGTGAAATCGGAGGTGGAGGCCATGACGGAGAGTGCGGCGACGGCGAAGACGAACTGGGCGATGCGGAGGAGGAGGCCACCGAGGGTACCGGGCATGCCAGGGAAATCCTTCATGCGCACACCCTGTGGGTTCTCCGCCGCGTCCGTCATCGGCGGCGCCTCCACCGGATGCACGGCCGGTCGACTAGAAAACATCCTCTCTTCTTTCTCTCTCTATCCGATTTCAGATCTCCCCTTCTCTCCTCTTTGATTGTTGGGCGAAGAGAATTCAGTTGACTAATTTTAATAGGTTTCGTTTGAGCTCAGCTCAGGAAATGGAATTGGGGAAAGAAGAACAAAAGTTGGAGAGAGAGAGGGAGAAAAGGGAAAAGGGGTCACTGATCCAGTATTCCAGTAATCTTTTCTAACTCTGGTTTTGACACTTTTTTATTCTGTTTTAATTAGGTTATTTTATTATAATATTCTGAGGTTAAGTGGTGGGCCAAGAGACCAACTTATTGACATATAGTGGCTTGAAAAGGGTCCGGTTCGGTCCGGGCCGGTCCAAACCCGCCCAGTCCCCGGGTTGACTCGGGCACGAGTTAGCCCGGGTCAACGGGTTGAGTCGGGTAGGGGGGGCGGGTTGGGGTCTGACTCGGCCGAACCTAACCCGGTCTAAACCCGGCGGATTAGGACGGGGCGGGTTAGATCGGGTCGGGGGTCGGTCCGGTCCGGGTTGGTCCGGTCCGGTTTGGTTTTTTTTTTTTTTTCGTTTTCTGTTTTTTTTTTTCTGTTTCCAGAGAGGCAGAGAGGGGCAGACAGAGGGCCAGCGGCAGATTTTTTTTTTTTTTTTGCATTTTTTTTCTTTTTATTTTATTTTAACTCAATATATTTTTTGTTATAACTTATAACAAAATCAAATTAAGTTAAAACCGAATTTTGTTAAAATCAAATTATTCTAAAACCGAGATATACCGAAATACCGAATTAGTTTAAAACTGAATTATTTTTTATCTTTAAAATCGAATTATTTTAAAACAATAGATTTAAAAACAAAAGTTACCCTCCTCCTTTATTCCGGGCTTGGGACCGGCTATGTAAAATAACATAGGCGGAGTTCTAACTTTTTTTTTGTTAGTAATTATTCTTTAAAATAAAACAATTGAAATATTTAGAAATTATAATTTAAAAAAATGTAAATAAAAATTAAAAGAGGATAGAATTTTATACCGACACTACATATCTAGTAGTTGTTGTGCATATACCATAGGTCGCTCTCTTGCTCACCGTCCGAATCTTCGTTAGGCTCAGGTCCCTCGGTACCGCTTTCTTGAGTGTCGACACCGGATGATGACGCTTCCAATCTCATGCCATGTTGCGTGCGATTTTCAGCATCAATCCAGTCTTTCAAGCACACAAGCCTCTCGAAAACATGTGCACCCAGCTTACTTCGTTTATCGGTGAGGATCCTGTTCGCCGAGCTAAAACAGGATTCGGAAGGGACGGTTGACACGGGCACGGCAAATATGTCGCGGGCCATCATCGCCAGTGTTGGATAGGCAGTTGCATTCCTCCTCCACCAATCCATGAAGTCAACTCCTTCAATTTCGGTGGTCCCCAAATTGTAGCTGATTAACTCGTTCGTGTCACCTTGGGATCCCGTCGGGTCGTCATCATCCTGGAAATCGCCTAACAATCCAGTACTGCTGTGTGTGGATAGACTATTAAAACAATAGAAAAAATTAGTGCACAAATAATGTAGATATTATAAATAATGAATATTAAAGACATATGTATATTTATATTCATACCTCACGCCAGCGGTCGAAGCCGGTTGGTCGGCATTTCTTCTTTCGCTGTATATGGCAAACATGTCCTCCAATGCCCGTGTTACGCGGGGCTCCTCGTCCCTCCAACTTAATTTTAGATTTTTCTTGTAGGCTACGAGTATTTTTACCGTGAACTTCTTCTTGTATGCCGGATGGAGGCAGTTTGCGAGAACGGTCAAGAGGGGTACCTCTTCCCAATATTTAAGAAATTTTTTCTTCATGGCTGCTACGATCGGATGGAGAGGGGAATCCTCACTATCCCTATCTTCCATATCACGGTACACCTTCGAAATGTAGTAGAGATGGTGCAGCAACTCATGTGCCGTCGGTGTGTACGAGCAAGATAATTTCACGGTTGCGGTGAAAAAGGTTTTAAGGAATTGTGTAAGCTGTATTATTCGCTGCCATTCGGGGTCGGTGAGTTCCAAAGCAACTCCTTCGTCCGTCGATCTCAACATCTCCCCTATAGCCGCCTTGTAAGGAATGCATCGGTTGAGCATCCTGTAGGTGGAATTCCAACGGGTGTCTATATCCCAAGGTATCCTCATTTTGCCCAAACCTATTCTTTCGCACAAAGCGGCGAAATTTTGTTTTCTTTCTTGGTTTGAATAAATATGGGCAAGACCTCCCTTGAATTTAATTATTAAGTCCTTTACGGCTTCTACCTTAAGACCATCTTTTACGGTAAGGTTTAGTATATGGCAAGCACACTTTTGGTGAAACAGTGCACCATTCATGATTGGGTTTAGGGACCGGATGAAATGATCGATGGACGCTACATTGTTGCTAGCATTATCGAATGAGATAGAAAAAACCTTGTTCCGTAAATCCCTTTTGAGATTATATTCTTGTAAAACCTCAATAATTGAATGGTAAATAATTACTGCAGTGTGCGGGGAATCTAACACCCGAAAACTTAATACCCGATTTTGTAAAACCCATCTCTCATCGATCCAATGACCGGTAATACAAGAGTACCCTAGGCCGTGTTTACCGGCAGTCCATATATCGGAGGTAATAGAGACATTATTATTTGCATATCCAAATATAGCCCGTAGCTCGTTTTTCTTTTGGATAAACTGGTTTTTCATTTCACTAACCATTTTTCTATGATGGATTTTCTTATACAATGGTTGAGCTAACCCTTTAATGCATAGCCGGGCAAAACTACTACAATTACCCATACTAATTGGTTGTTCCTTGTGGGCAATATATCGGGCAAATTCTTCAAGCATTATTTTTTCATCATATCTTTGGTGGGTTCTACTACCATCCGGGTTCATAAGGCTTTGGACTAACCGCGGGTCCGCATGTTCTTGCGGTTGCTCACCCTTTTTCAAGTGACCATCGGCATGTTTCTTAAATGTGGACATACCATTCGCTAGTTTATACTCGTAAATAACTTTGCAACCGCGTACCTTACATTTTATAGTATTGACAATTCCGCTCGCATGAAAGGTCTTTTCATAATACCGCCACCAATCGGCCTTGTATTCGGGCACCTTGGTTTTCCTCTTCTTCGGTGGTTCCATGGGAATGGGTGCAACAACTTCGGCGGTGGTTGCGGGGACAACTTCTTCTTGTATTTCCGGGACACTTGTCGAGGGACCGCTTCCTATAGGGGCGGTGTATTGAGTCGATCCCGTAGAAGCCGTACCTGCTCCATATGAAGGGTTAGAATAATAGTAATTAGGTGGTGGTATTTGGGAGGGATTTTGTGGATAATAGTTAGGATATTGTTGATGATAAATAGGTGGTGGTATTTGGGAGGGATTTTGTGGATACGACGGTTGAATTTGAGAGGGATTTTGTGGATAAATAGGTGGTTCTTGTGGTTGAATCCTACAAGATATTGCCTCTATATTTGGTTGTAGGCCATCGGGCGTAGGGTTGAAAAAATCGGCGGAAGCTCTATTAGCCATACGCATCCATTCGGGCATTTCGGGGTCCATTTGTTCTACATATTAAAACCAAATTCATATCAAAATAAATTCAATATAAATTAGATTAAATGTATATTAATTCTAAATTATGTCTAAATTAAATCTAAATTAAATCTAACATAAATCTATATTAAATATAAATTAAAGTAATTAAAAGAAAAAGAAAAAAAAACAAAAAAGAAAAAGAAAATTGCGAAATGGCCTATGGCCGAATGTTTCTCCTTCTCCACTTATCCTCTGGCTTCTCCACTTATCCTCTGGCCTCTGCCTCTGGTGTGGGCGTGTGGCCATTGGCCGAAATAAAAAAAAAATCCAATTTTGTTGAACTTCAAAAGAAAAAGAAAAAGAAAAAACAAGAAAAAGAAAAAAAAGAAAAAGAAAAAATAAGTGTAATTAAATTTAACAAATTATAAATCTAACAAAATAAAATATAAATTATTTAAATTCAAATTTATCTAACAAATTTATTTATTTATCTAACAAATTTATTTATCTAATTCAAATTTAAAAATTTAAGATAAATTCGAATTTAAAAAAAAAGATTATTTATCTAATTCAAATTTAATTTAACAAATTTAAAAATAAAATATAATTTAACAGAAAAAATAAGTGTAATTAAATTTTAACAAATTATAAATCTAACAAAATAAAATATAAATTATTTAAATTCAAATTTATCTAACAAATTTATAAATTTATCTAACATATTTATTTATGTAACAAATTTATTTATCTAATTCAAATTTAATTTAACAAATTTAAAAATAAAATATAATTTAACATATTTAAAATATAAATTAGATTAAATGTAAATTAATTATTAATTACGTATAAAATAAATCTAAATTAAAGTCTAATTGAAATTTAAAAAATAAAGTCCAATTCGAATTTAAAAAAATGTCTAATTCAAATTTAAAAATTTTAAAAAAATAAAATATAACATATTTATCTAACAAATTTATTTATCTAACCTATTTATAAATAAAATAACTTATTTTACAAAGTAAAATGACTAAAATCTAACCTATTTCAATATAAAGTACAATAATCTAACAAATCCAATAATCTAACATATTTGAAAATATTTGAAATGTAACCTATTAAAAATAAAGATAACATATTTAAAAATAAATCTAACTATCCAACAAATTCTAAAATAAGAAATAACTAAAAAATCTAACCTATTTAAGATAAATTCGAATTTTAAAAAATAAAATCTAACCTATTTCAAAATAAATCCGAAAATAATAATAAAATATATTTATCTAACATATTCAAAATTCAAAATTTAAAAAATAAAATATAACATATTTATCAAACAAATCTATTTATCTAACCTATTTATAAATAAAATAACTTATTTGAAAAAAGTAAAATATAACCTATTTCAAAATTAAATACAATAATCTAACAAATACAATAATCTAAAATCTAACATATTTGAAAATATTCAAATGTAACCTATTAAAAATAAAGATAACATATTTAGAAATAAATCTAACTATCCAACAAATTCTAAAATAAGAAATAACTAAAAAATCTAACCTATTTAAGATAAATTCGAATTTAAAAAAATAAAATCTAACCTATTTCAAAATAAATCCGAAAATAATAATAAAATATAATAATCTAAAATATTCAAAATTCAAAATTTAAAAAATAAAATATAACATATTTATCAAACAAATCTATTTATCTAACCTATTTATAAATAAAATAACTTATTTGAAAAAAGTAAAATATGACCTATTTCAAAATTAAATACAATAATCTAACAAATACAATAATCTAAAATCTAACATATTTGAAAATATTCAAATGTAACCTATTAAAAATAAAGATAACATATTTAGAAATAAATCTAACTATCCAACAAATTCTAAAATAAGAAATAACTAAAAAATCTAACCTATTTAAGATTATTTTCGAATTTTAAAAAATAAAATCTAACCTATTTCAAAATAAATCCGAAAATAATAATAAAATATAATAATCTAACATATTCAAAATTCAAAATTCAAAATTTAAAAAATAAAATATAACATATTTATCAAACAAATCTATTTATCTAACCTATTTATAAATAAAATAACTTATTTGAAAAAAGTAAAATATAACCTATTTCAAAATTAAATACAATAATCTAACAAATACAATAATCTAAAATCTAACATATTTGAAAATATTCAAATGTAACCTATTAAAAATAAAGATAACATATTTAGAAATAAATCTAACTATCCAACAAATTCTAAAATAAGAAATAACTAAAAAATCTAACCTATTTAAGATAAATTCGAAATTTAAAAAATAAAATCTAACCTATTTCAAAATAAATCCGAATTTCATAATAAAATCCAATAATCTAACAAATCCAATAATCTAACATATCCAATAATCTAACATATTCAAAAATAAAATCCAATAATCTAACATATTCAAAAATCTAACAAATATAACATTTATTTGAACAAACAAATAAATGTAGCTTATTTATCTAACAAATTTAAAAATAAATCCGAATTTAACAAATAAAAACTAACAATATTAAAAATTACTAACAATATCTAACAATTACTAAAAATTACTAACAATTACTAAAAATTACTAACAACTACTAAAAAATACTAACAATTACTAACAAATAACAATTACTCAAAATTACTACAAATTTCTAAACATTACTAACAATTACTAAAAATTATCTAACAATTCATAACAATTACTAAATTAACCTATTTAAACTAATTCTAATTATTTAACAATTACTAAAAATAAATCTAACCTTTTAATCTCGCGGAAAAATCTTGCGGGAGGTAGAATGAAAAAAATCCTTCGTAATTCCTCTATTTTCGTCTTTCGTATTCCTTTGCGTATTTGTATTTTGTAGAATGAAATAAATTGCAACTCTTTTTTTTTAAACAATAAAAATAAAATTTGAGAATAATAAAAATATTGAGAGTATGAGAATATGAGATTGAGAGAATGAGAGATTGAGAATAATGAGTATGAGATTGAGATGTGAAAATTTATGAAGAATGGGGGTATATTTAAGGGTGTGTTTGGGGGGGGCGGGGGGAAATTTGCCGTTGGAAACAGTAAAAAAAATTGAATTTCGGATTTTGGGCGGGTTGGCTCGGGTTGACTCGGGTCCCGCCGGGTTAGACCCGGGTTTCGGGGGGGGTTAGGTCGGGTCTGACCCGGTTTCACGCGGGTTAGGTCGGATTAGGGTCGGGGTAGATCGGGTTCACCCGGGTTAGGCCGGGTTTGGGGGGTTCAGCCGGGTTTTGGGTCGGGTTAGGCCGGTTCGGGTCGGTTTTAGGTCGGTCCGGGTCGGGTCCGGGTGGACGGGTTGACTCGGCGGGGGGAAGGTCGGGTTTCGCCCAGAAAACCGGATCCGACCCGTTTTAGACCCGACCCATCACTCTAGGACGGGTCGGGTCGGGTTCTGAGTCGGATCCGGGTCGGTTCGGATCCGGGTCACGGGTTTGCGCGGGTCGGGTTGGACCGTGCGGGTTTTGTCAATACACTATTGACATATAACTCTTCTTTACCAAACATTTAGTTTGTGTCACCAACTGTTTACTTCATCTGTCACTGCTAACCTTAGTTCTACTCTATATAATATGAGGAGGGTTCAAATGCACCATTATTTTTGTGCTCCAATATGCACCACATCCTTTATCTCTATTTTCAAAGTCCAAACAGTCGATCTGAACCGCTCAACATGATCTTCATAATAAAATATGCTTGGATACCAAATTTTATATTTTATAGAATTTTTTTACTATTTTTTTAGATAGGTACAAAATCACTTTTTTAAGGAGATTCTGGACCATCCGATAAAGTGATATTGTACCAATCTAAAAAAATAGTAAAAAAAATATAAAAAATATAAAATTTGGTCTCCAAACATATTTTATTATGAAGATCATGTTGAACGGTTCGGATCGACTGTTCGGACTTTGAAAATAGAGATAAAGGATGTGGAGCATATTGGAGCACAAAAATTATGGTGCATTTGAACCCTCCTCATATAATATATATTAAAATAGAAAGATAATAAAAGCTTTTGAAGTAAGAAAATAAAATGAAGTTCATATATATTCTATTTTTTGAATGGAAAACATGTTATGTTGTTTTCTTGAAAAAATTTGTGAAAGAAAAAACACCATATAAGTTGAAGTAGCTATGTATTTGACCATTCATACCATTCTCTATTTTTCAAATAAGAGTTTTCATCATAGCTTTTCAAAAGAAAAACTGGTACTTATTCAAGGGTGTTTTCATTTAGTGTTCTAACATTAAAAAATTTAAAGTGAATGTAAAAATAAGTAGTTCAGAATGTATAAAAAAAAAAAAGAGGAAGGGACATGAGAATTTCATTATGTTTATCCAGTTTAGATTAAACAATTACATAAGCTACAATTCAAGACAGAATGATATGTTAAGCTAAGTATGGTGAATTATAATTGATGATCTGCATTCATATATCAATTTTGTATGGATCAATTTTCCACCTAAATTTAGTTATGCTTGAACGGAACTAGTTTTCTCTAGTTACTTCGTTCAAAGTTACTTTGTGGCTCACTAGCAAATAAAGTTCCACCTGAATAGTATAACTTAGTAGATATAATTTCTAGTGATTGTATAATTTAGTATGTACAAAGTTTGTGTTGTCATGTTTATTCGGGATATATATATTTAAAAATTTGACAAAGGCTGTTAAAGTTCAGATGATATAATTGAGTAAGCATTTTTTGTATATATTTCAGATAGTTTTTGATCTAAGCTAATTAAGAAAATATAATCCAAATTTTCGATAAAAATCAGAAGGGTTTTGTTTGAATAGTTGTAATCAAACATAGTTGTAAGTACTTTAAGATGTTGTTGACATTTTTAGTTGGTGCTCCAAAACATTTCCATTTAAAAAGAAAATGGGTTCGATCTTTTTTTTGAAACCCCATCTTGCACCATTATTGCTGATACCTCAGTTGATTTTGTTCCTCTGCTTTCTAGGGGAATATTATGATGCCTCTAGTTTTTAATCAACTGTGACCTATAGTCCAATTGAATTAAATAATGCACGCGGTTGTACTTTGTATAATTTCATCTTTATTTACATAAAAAGGGTTCCAAAATTTTATATTTTGAAAACACCTTTGTATTTCTATGCACAAAAATTATTTTTGTACGATTCAAAGTTGGAAATATTAAAGCAGTCAAACAAAAAGGAGGAATAAAGTTTTATGCTAAACGCTCTTAGGATCCGTTCGGCGGCCTGCTAAGGAATAGGAATGATAATAGGAATTAAAAATTTTGAACTACTTTTTACTGTTCACCGTGAAAAAAAAAATTCACTCAAGAGTCAATTTTTTTTTCCCACGGCAACAGTGCCGTTGCCGAACGGGCCCTTATTTGATACCCAAAAAGGAATTGGAGATATATTACCTACTGGACCCTGATTCGGGTGGTCCCCCTTCTATGACTAGAATTTGCGATCAAAATCAAAAGAAAATACATTTGGAGATCAAAAATTTTTTTTTAGATTAGCAAAAAAAAAATCACTACTTTCAAATGCTCCAAAATCTTTAGATCAAACGATTTTAAATATAAGGAGGGTTCAAATGCTTCTATTTTTTGTACCTCTACTATGCCTCTATTTTTAAAACATTAATAACTCAAAATTTAAATCATAAATGCCAAAATAAAACTGTTAGATGTGATCTATATTATTTTCTCTTGTGCTTATACAATTATCAAATTTCGGTTTTGTTTTTATGTGAATCAATAAGTTACAAAATCAACGTCTAGAAATTATCCACATTAGTACGTTTTTACAAGCTCTTAATGACAACCAAAACAAAGTTAACATGTCATAATTTTTTACACGTGCATAGATAAAATAATTTAGATCATATCCAACGGTTTTATTTTGACTTTTATAGTTTTAAATTTTGAGTTATTAAAGTTTTTAAAAATGGAGGCATGATGGAGACACAAAAAATGAAGGCATTTGAACTCTCATCTTTAAACATATATAAAAAACAAAAATATATATATAAACTGTGAAATTTAAAATACAAATATATTTTCATATGAAGACTATATTGAACAGTTTGAATCAAACGATGCCCACCCTAGTTTGTTTTCAACATTCCCTCCTGAACAGTTCTTCCAACCACCAAAGCTATCAGTGGTTGGTAACTTAATACAACATGCAGCACAAACATAATTAAGCGATTCACTACTTAAAAAAAAGTTAAGTACTTTCATACTCATTCATTGAACTAAGCTAATACATTACATTTTCTCCAATACATTAATTATGAAAAAAAATTATGCCTGAAAAAGAAGTTCCTGACTGGGCAGCAGTTATTTTAAACCTTTATATATCATGAAAAAGAAAAGGTAAATATAGTACAGATCATAATTATAAAAATTATTCGGGTTCGGTTCGGTGAGATTAAAAATTCATGATTCGGAAATAATTCGAGTATAATTCAGAAATGATTCGGTACCACAAGAAAAAAACCCAAAAAAAAATAAAAAAAATTGTGTTTTATTCACGAATTATTCGTGATCCGCGTTTTATTCGCAAATAAAATGTATAATACGTTTTTTTGCATTTTATTCAGATTATGTTTGGAAACGTCAAAAAAATATTTTATTTACGAATTATTCACAAATAAAATGTGTAATTCACGAATAAAACGTGTACCATAGTAACAACCTTGTTACTATAGTACAGGGGCGGAGATACCTTGAGGTATGGGACTATGGGGTCAATTGGGGTCCTGATCTCGTAAATTAATTCAATTTTTGGGTTTTGGATCGGACCGTCCGATTCGAATCCGTCGCTCAAGATAATCTCGGGATGCGAATCCGTCACTCGGGATGTGTGCGCTCCACTTCGGAATAGATTGTCAAGGATTCGAATCGGACGGTCCCGATCTAAAACTCAAAAATTGAGTTACTTCACTGGATCTGAATTCGGTCAATTGACCCCATTTATTTTCAATTTTTTTGTAGTTATGTACAATCTTTTATATAGTTTTGAGTAAACCGTTATAAATCTGTAAAATTGACCCTATTCAAGCACTAAAATTTTATATGATTGATTCCATTTACTTTTGACCTTGGTAGCTTAAAAGTCTGACTCCATCCTGCAACAGTACATGCTAAGAATCCTTCTCTACCTTTCCGAGCCACATCACATGCTTCCCTTCCACACATAAGGCCCCTGTACTGCATGATTCGTAAAGGGTCAGACCTTTATTTATTGCAATACAGTCTTACAAGGAGCTTTCTAAACGACAAATATACACCATACCGATAAATAACTAATTGTTTGCACATCACGGAACATAGTTACTTATTTGAAACGCAAAATATTTCTCATATTACATCACCTTTTCTTTTTTTAAGCCACAGACACCAGAATCAGCGTTGATCTTTTATTTATTTATTTATTGGGTGGGTATGTGGGGAATCATATATCCAAGATTGAGCATATATATAATATTTATGAATTATATACTGACACGTCACGTATGATTGTCCTAATTAAGTAATCAATAAGAATTAAAGATATTTGACAATTTATGTATTTATTAGGGTTTATAGACAAAATTTAAATCATTAATGAATTAATTGTGAGATTTGCAATTAAGGAGAACCACAAAATACATAAAAGATCAGACAATTTTCAGAGCTTGGTGCGGCCGCACTTTCTAGTATGGATATTACAGATCGAGTTGGCTGAGTTTCAAAGTTTTGTCTGGCCACACAGTTTTTTGTGTGGTCACACAAAAGGTTGTAAATTAAGGAAACTTGGTTTAATTCATGAAAGTCGGTTCTATGGTCAGTTGTGCAGCACCACGTTATAGTTTTGTTTATCTAATTAAATTAATTGGTCCCTACGGCACAAGACATCACATTACAGATTTTGAACAACAGTTATTGTACATATTTGTGGCCTTCTTTTATTCTTCCACCATCTAAGAATAGAGATGAGAGATCCATTAGAAAATTGAAGACGACTTCTCAAGGGTAAAGTCTTGAAGTTTTAGAAGACCTATTCCCATGGCCACACTAGTCTTGTGCTCACGGAGATGTTGATGATCTCGCTTAGGATCAACTTATTCCATAAAAACTTCTATGGAATCATATATTATGTTACACACTTCATATTTATGTTTTTATGAATTGCTTTTGACATGACAGTTCTTAAAATTAAGGTGGAGAACTGTTTCTCTGAGAAATGTAAGTGTTTTCCTAAATGAGATATAATTAATTGTTTGAACTGCCAACAAGAGGAGTCAAAGGACGTGATGACTACTAATTGCCCCTCATATATTTATATAACTCAACGGATATAGCTTATGAATGTGACTTGTCCAAAAATGAGACCGGAAGTTAAAATATGTGCAGCCTGGTTTTATTCAAGTTTGACTTAAAAAATAAGATTCATGAAAAGGCAGGGTCAAAGTTGTCTACCTATATTTTGGGAATAGGTCTTTTCTATAGCAAAAATCTAATGGTTGGGTTGGGTGTTAATCCACAACCACCTCAAATATGTCCTGTGTTGGTTGCATTATTTGAGGCTTGTGATTATTTATAGTATTAGCACATGAAGACTAATTAATTAAGTGGTTCACACCTGTACTCAAAAGATATTCAATGAAATCTGGAAATAATGATATTGTTATATACTTATATGTAACAATTAATTAATTTATTAAACAGACCTGCTGAGTTTTGTAACTTCATATGAATCATATTTGTATGCGGCAGCTCCAATTTGCTTCCTAACATCTTCAACCTTAAAAAAAAGAAAAAACTTTTCAGGTTCCTCAAATGTCTAAAGCACATTACAAAATTCATCTACTGGTTTCTTAAATTATTTTTGGTAAAATGAAATTACAGATCATGCAACAGACATGATTTAATTTGGAAAAAATACTCAACCGTCATATATATGGTACCCATAATTTATTTCCTGAACTGGTTTATAATTAAAATTCAAGTTTAGAATTGAAAAAGAAGGAAGTTCAACGGTACTTCTGTCTGAAAACATGCCATAAATTGGCACCGAACAAATACTTAATAGAATGTCGAGCACCAACTGATCAGTAGTGCTCAGCTTCTTTCATATAATTAAGCTGAAACAATGGGCTAAATCTGAATGAGGGTGGTTTAGTAATATTAGAATTGTCAATATTTGAATAATTATTTGTGTTCAGTGGCCTCAAATTACTGTGTTCTTGCTATGGGAAAAATATGACACAAAAAATTATCATTACAATTATGAAAGAAAAGTAATTAAATAAGATATCAATAAATAAAATAACATAATTTAGAGAACAAAAGGTAAAATTGGTACTGTACGTACCTGCAGTATTCCATAATCCAAGATTTAATGCTTCTGTCAACAAAGTCATTCGCACTAAAATTATCAAAAACTGTACGTAGGAATATAATCCTGCATATATCCAAGAAGACAAATCTCAAATTGAGATGCACCTTTCGTTAAAAAAATCACCTTCTTATATGTTTTATTTTTATTTTTTAATTTCATCTGCCTTATTTATACATTTCTACTATTATTTTTTAAAATTTCTATTGAGTTCGTCGTGAATCTATTCTTAAGTCCTTTTCTTTAGATAATTTTTAATATTTATTTTCCTCTTTATTTTTTACCTCGACTATAAAGCCCACTATCCAAAAATGAAGATTTTGTTTTTCAATCTCTGCATTGATAGTTACAAGTTCAATCAATGATTGTGTTGCATTGGTTAATGTGAATTTGCGTATGCGTTTAACATAAAAGAAATACCTGGAATTTGGAAATCCTGAAAATATCAATTGCAGAATCATTGCAAATGAGAGATATACTGCCATAAGAGAGAAGCATGAAGCAGCTCTTCAGTTAATTATTTTGTCGTAAGAGAGACCAAAATCTAATCCTAAACCATATAATTATTTTGGCGTGCAAATGTAACCTAGTTTTTTTTTTGTCTCATACATATGTAACCTAGTTGAGGCAAATACAAGCACTAGGTTCTTCATATAAAGTACCGAATTTAGAAAAGTTCCGGGCTCGGGAAAGGCAAAAACAAAATAATATACAAATTAGTATAGGCAATATGCCGCGCGCCGAGCTGATCTATGGTAGAACGAGATTCTGTCTACATTGTTTAATATAGTTTATCAAATTAAAAAATTAATAAAATAATACTATTTAAATAGTAAAATAGAATAGTAAATAAATAGTATTGTTCGAATAGGAGTTCGCATATGCTATGAGTGAAATGTTTATATAAAAAATTATTAATTGAAATAGTAGAATGATGAATTTTATAATAGTAGTTATTGTTGTAGTGGTAGCAGTGGTAGTAGTGGTGGTAGTAGTAGTAGTAATAATAATAATAATAATATTGTAGTAATAGTTATTGCTGTTCAGATCTTTAAGTACATTTTTATATGAAGATCATGTTGAAAAGCACTCTATATATATTTCTTGACAAATTACAGCATGCTATTTAAGGAGCTGTTTTTGTATCTGTATCTCAACGCGTACCAGACAAAAACAACCAAATTCAACACACTCAGCCCAGCTATTAGCCAGAAAACCCGATCCAAATGCCCTTCGTTCAAGTTATCAGGTATCCAACCTGGATCTCCTCCCCTTGTATAGTATGAAACCAGTAGCAAAATAAATGAACTCTAAGTAACTCCCCAGAGAACTCGTCAAAAGTCCCAAAGCAGTAGACTCTCCATTGCATCAGGCGATTGGTCATAGAAAAACTCTATTTGGCCAATGTGGTTGAATACCTCGCTTGCACCAACAAGAGAATATTGCGGTATTTGCCAGAGTATACTCATCGGTATTTCAATCTTCTCATGTTGTAGATTCAGTTCTTGAGCTGTTTTCAGCTGTTTGATCTCGACCACTGCTGCTGCTACCATGGAGAGGATAGACAGGAATAAACCTATTCCCATCCTCTGTAACTGAGGCTTCAGAGAAGCGGGTGGGATGGTGAAAGACCCCACCTGTCTGTTTAAAACCATGCCTTGTTCTATGAACATGGACGAGGTCTGAGAATTTACAGCTGAGAAGGCTATTGATGTGGCCCAAATAGGAAACATGTGAATAAATATTTTTAGTTCCTCAACTTGAGTTACAGTGCATAAATTTCCCTTGGAAATGTCTGCAGGACATTTTTAATTGTGAAATAATTATTTCAGCATTTATTTGTTATGGACTTTTCACTGTATGAAGTTTTTGTTTTACCCTTTTTGATTCATTTTATGCAAAAGCTGCTGATCACAGTTATAGTTGAATGGAAATCAGTGTCAAATTTCCAATTATTATTACTTTTATGTGGAAATAAAATAAGATTCAAGTACTAATATACTATAGATACAGTGACTGAGATCACGAAAAATTCCAAATTTCAAATCGATATATAATATTTTATCAAAAGCAATCAATATATATTATTATTATTATAAATACTAAGATTATTAATGACACCACCGGTCTTAATTATTTCGTTGGATTTTTCCAATATTTTTCGAAATGAAAATGTTTACTCACAATTCACGTATAGATTCAGATTCAAATATCAGTAATACACTGATCGGAACACCGACAAATTTCCCCCAACGCAATTTCAACGAATCTAGCAATTGAAAAAGGAAGACAGAGATTAGAATTCATTCGGCATGATTTAGAGAGGATGAATTCATGTGGTGAAATTCGTCGTAAAATCAAAGAATTTCGCAAGGATAGTTTCGTCGAAGGTGCAAACTCTGTTGTGCCCTCGACTTCTTCAATGATGTTCAAACATCGAAATCATTGAGAAAGAGTTTAGTAGTCCAGAAAAAAGATAGATGGATTTGAATTATGAAATAAAGAAGACAATAATAGCAATGATCTTAAGGAATCCGAACTCATGAGTGCACCTCATTGTTATTGTTGTAACTTGTAACCATAATATCATATTTCTATCACTTTTAACAATATTAATTCTTAAAAAACACATATCATTTCTATGAAGTACCAATAAATGGGTAACTATCACAGAGAGGAAAATAATATTTGTACAGACCACTAGCAATACCTGAGTAATACTATATTTGCATATGAGTAGAACTAGGGTGCTCCTAAGCTCACCAAGCTCTTCGTGAGCGCGGCTCTAAAACCTATCAAATTGACTTCAAACGACATTTCCAAACCGTTAGATGTTCAATCTATATCAAAATCTACTTGGAGACCAAATTTTACATTTTTTGGAATTTTTTTACTATTTATTAAGATGGTTTGAAAATCGCTGTTTTTATTAAAATTCTGCACCATTGGAAAACAGCGATTTTCAAACCATCTTAATAAATAGTAAAAAAATTCCAAAAAATGTAAAATTTGGTCTCCAAGTAGATTTTAATATAGATTGAACATCTAACGGTTTGTAAATGTTGTTTGAAGTCAATTTGATAGGTTTTAGAGCCGCGCTCACGGAAAGGCTTGGTGAGCTTAGGAGCACCCTAGTTCTACTCTTTGCATATAATCACCAAATTTCCTGAATGTTACAGTACAATTTCAAGGTAACAATTTTGGCTTATATGCAAATACTACCCAATAGTTAAAACCAAGGTTAAATTAAACAAAATGACTATGTGAATCCAACTTGATTTGATTTCAGCTTTATTCAGGCTAAAGAAATTGATGAAGAAACCACACTAGGCACAAGGGTAAAATGGTTAAAATATAACTGAATGCACCTTTTCAAACAACAATCATCATAATCACACTAGACATAATTTGCAAGGACAACCTCATACTATGATGTTTTAAGGAAAATAAAAAATATCACTATTGAAATATAAACAATTATATGTTAAAGTCAATATTATGCTTATTACATTTGCAAAAAAAAAAAAAAAAAACGAGTACCTTTTTAATTTGAGAAGCACACACTGGGAAAAATCCAAACTGGCCTTCCTATGAACCAGGATTTGCAATCAGAACCTCCATACTTTTTTACATAATTCTCTACATACTTTATAGAACCATAAGAACCATCATGAACTGCAGGAAACTCCACTAATGCATAATTACTCATGTCATAGTAATATCTATAGTTTGGTTTTACCCATGAACCTGGATTCGGGTTTATACAGGCAGTCAATTGATTCTTTGAGAGGAATATAGCCCAGCCATCAAAGCTAGATTTCGGGACCCACCTATTTCCCCTGAAATCCCAGCGGAAAATAGTACGAGGGTAACTTAAAAGTAATTCATCTTCATAACTAAAAAGAAAAGGCTTTTCTTCGAATATAGTTGTTTCTCCCAATAATTTGAATGTGAAGCTAGGGGTGAACTCAATAACAGCCAACTGGTAAAAATCAAAGCAATATCTAGTAGTAGTGAGAACGTAAGCTTTTCGTTCAAAGAAAACCATATCCATAACCAAAATGCGGTCACCTAGAGTCAATTCCTTCCAGGTCGACTCCCCCTGTTGATAGAGCTCTATAGTATGTTCATTATAACTGTATAGACCAAACAAGCACCCGGGAGAAGAGGGGTTTTCAGAAAAGATTATGTTTTTGACATAGCTGAATGGTTCCCGGGTTTTAGGTAACCATATCTTGTCATTGGTGAAGAAATGCCGCAACTGGATATGGCCACTGCCGAGTGCTACAGCGAGATAGCCGTGGGAGAAATTGAGGAGGTTAAAGGACCGCCATGACGACCCGGGCTCTGATTTGTAGAAACGCCGGTGCATGAAATCCAAGAAAACCACATCGAAAGACGGCCGATCAAGGTATTCTACATCCTCATCAGACATGCTATCTGTAACTTCATCATCGTGATAGTGCAGTAACCTATTTTGTACATGCAACATGATCAAAGGGGATTGAGAGGAGAGGGTATGAGCAGAAGGGATAACATTGGAGCGCCAGCTAATGCAAACTCGACGGAAAGCGAAGAAATCGGCGAGGGAGGTGAAGCGACTCGCAACCGAAACAAGCAAATCGCCGGGAAGAGAAGCCCAGTCCCTTGTGTCGGTTTCTTCGCCATTGGGGAATTCCATATCTCCGGTGAAAGTAAATCAGAGAGGAGAGAGAAGGTAGGCGGCGGCGGCTAGGGAAGGAGTTTGGTTCTCTGTTTATTTTTTCCCAAATTCAATTTCAAAGTGAAAAGGTAAACTAAAGTTGATCTAAAAATTATTTGTTTCTGAAGAAAGAAAAAAATATTATAAACCCTTAGACTGGAATAGAGTTAATTCGGCTGGGCCAGAATTTAAAACCCCTTAAGTCGGCCCATAAGTACCTCTCATTTGTTGGGCTAGTAAATTCAGTCTGCATCGGTGAATTTGGATTCTCTCAAGTAACTCAAATTGTATTTATATCCGGACCGTCGATTTGCTCTGGCACGAATATTAAAAGAACTCCGTGTATTCCACCTCAGACCGGATTGGTTTGGATTCTAATTGCCCAGTCATGATCTAAAGTCAAAATATGAGTTACTTTAGAGGATCCGAACTGTGCACCAGCTTTTACGAAGTTAACAAAATTATATGCAGATAAATGACCAAATAACATAGAGCACAATAACTCATAATTTTTAGAGTTTTCCTACTATAGTTTTTTTCTTTTTAATTTTTGATTTGGAGTACAAATACCTTAAAAACATATATCTAGGAGCAACGTCGGTACAAAATCTTCGGTCCAAAATCAGGTTTCATTTCAAATCTTAAATCAAGATATTTGAGCGACTGAAATTGGGCCCAAAATCTTAGGCCCATTACCTTTTTTATTTGAGCGACATCAGCATTTAATAATAAAAGAAAGAACTGCTAAATTCGCGTCAATCTATACGGTCCGGTATAACTGCATAAGAAAATTTTAGTCCTACAGCTACAAAATAAAATAAAAAGGAACCTATAAAAGAAGCTGGAGACTAATGAAAAACTCACTTTACTGAAATTTTGGAGCACATTTTGCTTTTACTGAAATTGAGCTGAAGCTGTCTACCACCTGTTTTTATGGCTCAATATCGAGCTGTCTTTACAAATTTACATTATTGGTTTAAGAGAATTGGAGCTATAGCCTCTTTGGAATCGATAACAACATTACCGATCCCATATACAAGTTGCATGCATTTCTTTTAATTCACTCAAAATGTTACCATTTTTAGGGAATTGATCCATTGATATCCTAGACCAAAATCAAAATCATTTTATCTATTCACACAAAATGCTACCATTTTTATCTTATCGATTGTTATTGTTGTAATCATAATATCACAAATAAAAGAGAAAAACAAAAAAGAATCTGTCATTGGTTCAGTGACAAATGCACATGGCTCCCATGTGAGAGTCATGGGTTTAAAACTCACAAAATAGGAAAATCCATTGTATTAATACACGGGGTTTCAAATGTGTTGGGTGGCTTGACCTCCAACTCATATTTCAAAAAAACAAAAAAAAAACAAAAAGAATAACATAGCAATTTTCTACACAAATTACACTATGCAACTGAAGCAGTCAAGCAGCTGTTTTATATCTATATCTAAATGCACACCAGACATAAACAATCAAATTTACCAAACTGAGACCAGCTATTAACCAGAAAAGCCGATCCAAATGCCCCTCATTCAAGTTATCTGGTATCCAACCAGGTTTTCCTCCCTTAGTTGTAAAGTAAGAAACCAATGTCAAAATCAATGAGCTCAAGTAACTGCCTAGAGAAACTGTCACAAGAGCAAATGCAGTACATAGACTCCTCATTGCATCAGGTGACTGGTCATAGAAAAACTCCACTTGGCCAATGCAGGTGAAAACCTCACCAGCACCAACAAGGGCATATTGTGGTATTTGCCAGAGGATGCTCATTGGTATTTCGACCTTCTCATGTGTCAGATCCAATTCTTGCGCTATATCCAGCCGTTTGATCTCAACTAGTGCGGCCGACACCATTGCCAGAATAGACAGGAATAAGCCTATTCCCATCCTTTGCAATTCTGTGAAGCCTCTCTCCTTGCCACTGAATCGCCTGACAACCGGTACAAGGATTTTGTCATAGATCGGTACCCAAGCTAGCACACTAATGACATCAAAAGTGGATAGAGAAGCAGGTGGGATGGTGAAGGATCCTATCTGTTTGTCTAAGACCATGCCTTGTTCTATGAACATGGATGAGTTTTGAGAGTATACGGCCGAGAAAATTATGGACGTGGCCCAGATGGGAAACATGCGTGCCAGTATTTTTAGTTCCTCAACTTGAGTTACAGTACACAGTTTCCAAGGGCTGGTGACGACACTGCCACTGGTTTTGGTATCAGGAGGTGTGACTACAGCAGCTTTGTCGAGAAACCTGTTGCAACATGTCATAACAGAAAACACATACCAGGTATTACATAAAAATGCTCTAGCTATACATTACATATTATCAGGCTCTTTTTTTTTTCACTTGATTGGACAGCACCAAAAATAGCTATCAGGTCTAGCATGTTCCAGTTTATTTATACCACTTGGTACTGGTAAGAATTACACGAAAGTGGGAATTGTGGTACCTCATCTCATTTGTGTGATCCAACTTCCTGCTCCCTTCAATTGCTGAATTCTTTCCAGGTAACTCATACAGAAGGGACTCATCAACGGGCAACTGGACTCTCCATTTACTAAAGGCTGCAACTATCACTTGACAGACCCTTACTATTGGACTCCCACCCGGCTTCTGAATCCGGTAAATCCCCGAACCAATAAAGAAGTTACCAATAGCCAGTGCCATGAACAGAGTTGGGATTCCAAACCCTAGGCCCCATCCATAGTTATCTTGTATGTACACTAATATTGTGCCAGAAACTAAAGAACCAATGTTAATGGAGAAATAGAACCAATTGAAGAAGGACCCCTTTTTGGGTCGCTCCAAAGGGTCAGTATCATCAAATTGATCTGCTCCAAAGGAGGATACGCACGGCTTGATGCCACCTGCTCCTAAAGCAATCATATAGAGACCGAGGAAGAATGCAAGGGTTTGGGGTGGAGACGATTGGTCGGGTAGAGATGCAGAGACAGTTAAAACGGCCATTCCCTTTGGCATATAAATTAAACATTATGAAAGTGCAATATGAATAAAGATGGTAACTATTTGTGCCAATAAAAGTCGGTATACTGGTTTTTCTGGCATGTAGTTGTATCTTGGCATACTGGTTTTTCTGGCATGTAGCTGTATCTTGGTATAGACTACAGAGTCAATCTGTAGACTATGGTTTCAGACCCAAAATTTACTAGAATAGCACAGGTTGGCACCACACGAGAGATTTGGATTCCCTCTATTTAAGCTTCAATTGTTTAACCAAAACCCATATGGAACAACAGTCCATCAAATTAACCCTCAGTTTGTGAAATACACCTCAGATAATACCCAGTTTATCCTCCTACAATCCTCAATTAAATGCTAATTAAAAAAAATTTGGACTGCCACCTACAATAAAATAGATTGTGGAGAAACACGCAATGGTCCAGTACTTCCCCCAGTATGAATCGGCCAAAATGGCACCAATAAGAGGCGTCAGATAACATGTGCCTTGCCATGTGGTAACATTTCTTGCTGCAACTACATTTCCTTCGTGTAGGTTTTTCGTAAGATAAGACACAAGATTTTTTGCAATTCCATAGTAAGCTAATCTCTCGCAACATTCAGTTCCTGTGGTGCATTTACAACTCATTCATTAATTTAAGTCCCTTATACTAAGGAATATAAAATAAAAAGTACATATATGCCCAGTTGGTTTAATATCACTTTTGTTCTGATCCTAAAATATATTATATCGGGCCTTACAAATTAGTTATTAGTTTACCGTACTAATACAATGACAAATACGCTACAATTAAAGTTCAATTACACGACTCAAATTTGTATATATTTTGAAGGGGCATGAACTAAGATAAAAATACATATGATGCTGGCATGACTGTTCTGTATCAGGCCAGACAGCATCTTACCATTATTTACTAGAAAATGAAAATGTTCTAAAACTAATTCAAATTACCAAGGATAAAGGAGCATGCTTTCCAATTGCCAGTTTCTTGCTTCAATATCGGTCGACCTTTTAGATCAACTGATCCATCACCTGTATAATTTTTCGGATGATCCTACATTCAAATACATGTGAATCAATGTTATAGACCGAATCAATATTATGACATGATATTCTTCATATAATTTTATGATATTAGAACTCTATCATTCACCCAAAATTGGAATAGAACATTAAAATTTCCTTTGTAACTTAAACTCAACAACTTCAAATTAAGTAAACAGACTCTATCAATAGACCGAATCAAACCAGATTTTGTTCAATTGGTTTATCCGTAAAAATAAAGTCTAAATCACAAAATCAAATAAACGAAAACAGAAAAAGATCGAAACATCAAATTCTTCTGATGCGGATAAAAAGAATCCTGAGCCCCAACCCAGAAACAAACTGAAAAATAATCGATATTTTTTTTAAAAAAGAAGAAGAAAGAAAGTCGGGAGTAACCTCATGCAATAATTCTTCAACCAGCAGCGCCTCCTCCATTTACAGTTCCAGGAGATCAAGCAAGCAAAGCTCGTCTATTTTTTTTTTTTCTTCTTTTTCCTTCATCCAGTAGAAGTGCTAAAATCAAAGGTTGACTATGAAATCATTGAAAATATAGTCACCTGGACAGCTGAGTCTGGACCCTCAGAGGTAACTTAAATTTTGAGTTTGGATCAGGACCGTCCATTCAGAATCAGAACCAATCCGATCAGAGGTGAACGGGGTCCTTTAATATTCGTGCCAAAGCAGATCGAACGGTTCTGATATAAACTCGAAATTTGAGTTACCTTAGGTGATATGAATTCCTGTACAGCTACCATGGTAGTCCGTTGTTTCGGGTAAATATTTTAACAGAGCAATTTTGGCATCAAGCAGCGCACGAACTATTTGCAATGCTGTTTTCATTCTACAGTAATATCGCTGTATGAAGTCAAAAGTTCTCTGTTCAAATCTTCACCCGTTGTTTCCAACTTTTAGAGTGCTTCGTAAAGAATTGTTTTATGCGGTTATGCCCATCAAAATTTTAAAATAAGATATATTTTAACTCGTTTAGTTTGTCATTTTATTGAGCATAATATTCATTGTTCGGAACGTAAGTCGTGTTATGAAATATGTCAAAATAAGATTTAAGGTGGAAAACTTGCCATTTGTAAGAAATTATTTGTAAAAGAAAGATAAATTAAAAATTGAAGATTTTCATGAAAATTATTAAACCTTTGTGTAGTAATATTTTGCTAGTCAGTAGTTTAAATGCATGCTTAACTATTTGAAACAAATTATGTATTAGATCTAATTTTTTGTGGACGGTCCAATTATATTATCAAAATTTAAATACGAACATATGAGTGAGTCTATGATATTATACATAACACGGATTAGTCCGTACTACGGAGTCATATTTTCATTTTGAAAATTCTAATGGTCGATCCGAACCGTTCAACGTGATCTCCACATGAATATGTACTTACAGACTAAATTTTATATTTTTCAAAATTTTTTATATATTTTAAGATAAGTAGAAAATCACTTGATCTGAAAATTCTGGACCATCCAAAAACAATGATTTTCTATCTATCTATAAAAATAGTAAAAAAATTCTAAAAAAATAAAAAATTTAACTCACAAGTATATTCTCATATGGAAATCATGTTAAACGGTTCAGATCGACCGTTAGGATTTTGATAAAGAAAATATTAATCCGTAGTACGGACCAATTCGTGCTATGCATAGTACCATAGACTCACTCCGAACATATTGTGTTAACATGATCATTTATGAAAAAGCAAACAATATTTTTATTATGTCTAAATGACACTGTGTATGAAACCAATTATTTGTCTTCGGAAACCAATTAATTAGAAGACAAAACATTTTACTTACACAATCTACATATTTTTAATTTTTTTTAATAAAATAAAATGGATACTTCATAATGAGTTTTAATAGAAAAGTCAATAAACTGGATAAATTTGTGAGTTCTTCAAATTTTGAAGAGTAAATACAATATTATGAAACTTAGAGGGAAAATACGTAATTTTACGATTTTGAAGAGTCTATATAAAATTCGTGCTTGTAAATTTAAATCTTTTAGTCAACAACGTTGGTGATAAGAAAAATAGATACTTAATTTTAAAAAAATAAGTATGAGTGTACCTTAACTAATTATACATATACATTAGTATAGTAGTTTAATGTGCATTGAGTAAAAGATAAATGTGTATTTTACAAGATTCGGAAAATGAGGTGATCAGAACAATTGTGGACAGTCGTAAATATATTTTGACTTGATCAAAACTGCATCATATCTATGAGCAATTAATTTTTTTTTAACTAAAATAGAGAAATATGCATCAGCACAATATGTATCAATATACATTGACATAATAGCCAAGTATGAATCAATGTGCATTATGAGATCTCATGGCCTTTGTGTGCTTTGGTTTTGTACATGATGCTCTAAATTTGGTAGGAAGATGATAATTAACGGGTTTAGACCCGACCCGCTCACTTTTCATCCAATTATACACTCGTATTGCAAAGACAATGATGTTTTGAGCTTTGAGTTTTGAGTGCAGAATGCGACATTTTACATTGAACGGTGGTGCAACTATTTTTTCTATCAATTTTACAATGTAATATCGATGTTTTATAAGTTGCTTTATTTATTTATTTATTTTACTTTTAAATAATTTTCTATTTTGATTGACTTTTGTAATTTAGACAAATCTTGTGTCCTTATAAATGTAAAGATTTTAGAGATAAGAAACCGAAGAAAGAAATTTCACCAAATAGCTAAAAATTCCTATTTTACTCTTATATTTTAGAGAAATTTCACCTAAATATCTGTTTTGAAACCGAAGAAAGAAATTTCACCAAACATCAATTATAATTTTGAGAACTGAAAGAAACTTTTCTCTCTAAATATCTATTTTACTCTTATATTCTCTCTTTCTTATTTGTTCCTATTAATTATGTCATAGTTAATTCACAAGGTAATAAAGGAAACAATTTATATACAAGCTGCAATTGGAATGATGAAACAAATAAGATGCAAATCCAAGTCACAAAATCTAAATTGTTATACTTAAAACCTACTAGTGAGAGATACACGTACAATGAGTTCTAATCTCTTCCTCCAGTTACTTCATGTTGGTACCATATCATTCAACGATATCGAACGGCTAGAAAGCTACTGGATTTAACGGCTAGAAAGCTACTGGATTTAAGTGTGTATCAAGGTCAGTAAGCACACAAGCAGTAATAGAGAAATAAGTAAGCACACCAGCCGTCCACTGAAAATGACAAACTTTTTTTGATATTTTGCAAAATTTAAAAATTATCTTAGAATTAGCATAAAATATCCATACAAACAAAAGTTCACAAAAAAAAACACAAATTCATGCGTCACTTAACGATCCGCTAGATTATCTTTGCGAATTTTTGCTTTTGTATTGTAAATGATTTTTGAGATTGCTTTAGAATTAAATATAAATTGTGATTCTTAAGTATAAAGAAAAAAAATGAAAGGTATCATAAAAATCCTGTACATGAAAATTAGCAACCATGGTATATTTCAATATAGTTTTGGTTATTTCGGTGCTCATGTATAATTTGATCAGGAAACTCTAATTACTTATCTCAACGATCCTTGAATTTGCAGCACCATATTTGTTTATGTTGCGTAATAGAGTCAACTGGATTGCAATATCTTCTACTCAGAAATTATTTGGTAAAGAATATATCCTTCTGTCTTAATATCATATTTTTTTGTCCAATACTCATTTATTTTGGCTGTCTAGGCAGAAATAAACAAATGGGAATTCTCATTGTTATGCAAGAAAATCTGTGACGTATTGGATTTAGAGGAGTATATTTAAAATATTTAATCAGTGATGTATTGCATTTAAAAGGGTTTATTTGTGACTTGGATTTTCATCTAACTTGTATATAAGTATTTTCCTTTATTAGCTTGTGAATTAGTTATGAAAAATTAATTGGAACAAATAAGGAAGAGAGAATAGAAGGGTAAAATAGATATTTAGAGAGAAAAATTTAACTGAGCTCTCAAAATCACAATTGATGCCCTCAATATAGCACTCTCCTTATTAAAAAATCAAAATCTTTGACCAATAATGATGGAGCCCCAAACAAAATCTATGGTCTTTATGTGGCTCTTGCAGTGTGATAACCATCAGAGGATTTTTGTATTATTCACATCCTATCAATTATCATGATAAGATTTTCAAATAACATTAGTATTATTTTTTAGAATATCTCCGTATTATTTTAATAAATAATGGACAATTTATATCCGAATTACTTTAAGAACTTGTGAATATTTCTGAAGAAGATGGATCACTTACAATGGTTACGTTGACAATATTGTCAAATAGATATTTTTACAAAGAATAAAATAAAACAAAATATAAATAGCCTAACAATCAAATTTCATAAAATGCAAGTAAAGTTTTATGACACATAAAAAACAGTTAATCTCGGACCGCTGAAATTTTAAGTCTCTCGATCCCTAATTTTAAGTCTTCACCCGTTGTTTCCAACCTTTAAGAAGAGTGCTTCGTAAAGAGTTGTTTTATGCGGTTATGCCCATCAAAATTTTAAAATAAGATATATTTTAACTCGTTTAGTTTGCCATTTTATTGAGCATAATATTTATTGTTCGGAACGTAAGTCGTGTTAATATGTAAAAATAAGATTTAAGGTGAAAAACTTGCCATTTGTAAGAAATTATTTGTAAAAGAAAGATAAATTATGAAATGAAGATTTTCATGAAAATTATCAAACTTTTGTGGAGGAATATTTTGCTAGTCAGTAGTTTAAATGCATGCTTAACTATTTGAAACAAATTATGTATTAGATCTGCGGACGGTCCAATCATATTATCAAAATTTAAATACGAACATATTGTGATAACATGATCATTTACGAAAAAGCAAACAATATTTTTATTATATCCAAATGACATCTGTATGAAATCAACTATTTGTCTTCGAAAACTAATTAGTTAGAAGACAAAATATTTTTCTTATACAAACTATATATTTTTATTTTTTTAATAAAAGATAAAATGAATACTTTATAAATTTAAAATGAGTTTTAATATAAAAGTGAATAAGCTTGGTAAATTTGTGAGTTTTTCAAATTTAGAAGAGTAAATATAATATTATGAAACTTAGAGGAAAAATACGTAATTTTTAAGATTTTTGAAGAGTATATATAAAATTCCTCCTTAAAAAATTTGAATATTTTAGTCAACAACGTTGGTGATAAGAAAAATAGAGAAAAAGTATATTTATTCTCTGTTTTGCAAACATCAGTAAGCAAAACTTTTCATGTAACAATGTGCAATTTTTGGAAGAAAAAAAAACAATATAACTATAACTCTACATACCTCATTTTTTTTTTAGAAAATAGAATCCGTATATAACAAAATAAAACATAAGTTATATTTTATGTAACTTGTTTGTTCGGGTTATTTAATTTGTTAGTATTGTATATTCAGAAACGCAACTGCTTCCTTTTTGAAATTTACAGATTATTAATAACGGAATATTGTGCGTACATAGAAATAATTTTCATTTATTGTACCAAATATTCATATTTAAAGTCTTCATAAAATATATTCATAGTGGACTCATTTTTCTCGCAAGAGATAGAGAGGAACATTTGAAGATAAAATTAACTCAATGAAAATTATTAGAAGGAGACAAAAATATTAAAAAAAAAAAATTTAAGCTGTTCATTTTAAGTAGTTTTACAGAAGTCAACTAAAAAAGCAAGGAAAAAACAATCTATAAGACAGACACATGACTATATAGATTTTACTATTTTTTTTATGAAATACATAATATTTACTATTTTTTATTTATTTTTAAATTGATTTAAGAAAATGGCGTCAAATTTTGTCAGTGAATCAATCCCCTTACATATCATTATATCCTTAATCACTGGAATTATATAGTTGAAAAGATTTTCACATGCACCTAAAGGAATTTTTTTTTTCTCACATATAACTATTAGTAAAACATTTAGCAAATATGCTATCGTTTTACATATAGTGTAAGAATATAACATGAATAGAGATCAATCATACAAAATTTGCTTGTTGCTTATGGAAGTAACTTTTATAGTACTCATAATATTTTACTCTACATTATATAATTATATAGAAAATTATGCATAAATACTAAATTTTTAAGAATAAATAAAATCAATTGATCCCCAGTGTATATGAATCCGCCTCTAGTTTATATTTTATATGAATCCGCCTCTATGAGAAATAACATGAATGTATCAGTTCAGACTGATGAGAAATAACAAGAATATCACCAGTCGGACCTATGATTACTGCTGCATTAACTGGGTAAAACTGTAAAAGACATTAACAATGCTGATTTGACTTCGTGCAATGCATGAACAATAAAGTCAAAATACTAAGTCAGATGGCTAATGTGCTGCACAAAATCAAACCAGCACCGTTAATGAGAGCAGGAAATTATTCCAATCGGACCAAATGACCAATGCACTGGAAATAAAAGAAAAGGTGGATTAAATGGATTTCTCTCTCAAGTAACTGACTGTTCGGTTGCAAGCCCAACTCGGCCCAATATTTGGTAGAGTATGTAATGCAAGGTTAATCTGTCAGTAATTTTTTTAAATTAATGTGATGTATGATTATTGATTATAATATTTTTTTTACGGTAGGTTTAAAAAACATGAAAATACCAAATAATATCTTACGTTATATATTGAATGCACAAAAAGTGTTTAATACATTACCTAAATTAATTTTTTCCTGTAACTAAATATATATCACACTACGTACTAACACAGGTTGACAGCATTTGTTCCAAAATTTAAACTTTAACTGGTTCTATAAAAAAAAACTGTTATGTGCCTATATAGATCAAAGGAGTATAAATGAGTACTTCAACCAACTCCTCACATGTCCTTTTCAAAAACCTCCATGCTTTTAGAATTTTAAAACTAAACAGCTAATTTAATTTCTATTTTTATCCCCTTCCAATCCATACAGTATTTCTCGCAGATTATGCGGAAATCGGTTACGCTCGTAGCACAACAACCGACCACCCCAAATTTAGCACTTTTTTCTATCCGCCTGATCACACAAGCTCATCTTTCCATATTAATCTTGCGAAAAACTATCTATTTGTTGAGCTGCTCTTACATTTTTCTCTTTTCTTTCAAGCACCGAAGAACATGTATACCATTGCGCATATGGTACTGTTCTTCGGTTAGTTTTGCTTCTTGGATGCTTCTTTTTTCTCTGTAGAGAACACAACCAACAAGGATAGATTATTCTTTCACACGTAAAAGATGTCGTCACTTTCGGGTCGAAGGTCACAAAGCCTTGTCATAGATATGAATAGCAATGGTTCACAAATGCCATCCCCGGTTCTCGAGCGGGAATTTAGAGGGAGCAAGATTGAATGGGTTCCTGAGAGAAGCCTAAAGTCGCAGTCGAGTAGAGAATATGAGCTTCGTATAGGTATGATTTTGGTTTATTCAGAAAATTAATCTTTAATTATAATTGGCAAAAGGTCGAATCTAGTAATTAATTAACTACATTGTAAAGATTAGGCATTACTATTTTGTTTTTCAGAGATGGAACACTTGAAGGAGAAATTTGCAAAACTGTTATTGTGTGAAGACATGTCGGGCTCTGGCCGCAAAGGAGTTTCTCCAGCTCTAACTCTATCTAATGCAATAACAAATCTAGCAGGTATATATTACTATACAATAATAGCATTTGGATTTCAAATTTGAAGTTCAAGAAGGTTAGAATAAGTGCTTTTTTGTCACTATATATGCATCTTGTGGTAATTTCCAAAAAATTAACCGTGTAAAATTGTATTTAGCTTCGGTCTTTGGAGAGCAACGGCGCTTTGAACCCATGGAAGAGGAAAGGAAGGCAAGGTGGAAGAGAGAGATTGACTGGCTTTTATCAGTTAGTGAGCACATTGTAGAATTTGTACCTACTCAGCAAACTTTAGAAAATGGAACCACCATAGAGGTAAAATCTTCATCTCATTCTCACTCAATGGCATGTAAAATAACAATGAATATCTGTGTTCTTCTTTACCAGTAAAATTGTCTTGGCCCCTTTATGTCAGCATCAAAGAAATTTTAGTAGATGACCTCATGGACTAAATAGTGTATATATGGTATCCTCGTGATTCCGTTCGATACAAATATGCAAGTTAATCCAAGTCAAAGATATAGTGTCTACTCGAAACAGCTCCATATTTTTATGTGTTCATCCATGCAGGTAATGCGGAATCAACAAAGAAAAGATCTCCATCTAAACATTCCTGCCTTGCGCAAGCTTGATGCCATGCTCCTCGTAAGCTCGACTTAAACTCCATATGGATTTACATTTTTTTCATATACCACAAAGACAGTAAGCCCCAATTATAGATTTTCATATTAGAATCAAAGGCAATTTAAAAAAAAAAAAAAAAAAACAGCTGAGTCTCGGATATGTTGACAGAAAACATGTCGAGCTATAAATCTTGGAGATTATGCATAAAAAAATTTAGTGCTCAAATTAAACTTTAGGAATGTATGATAAATTTTTCTAGATATTGATATATTTTAAGTTATATATATATCTGCGTTTACATTTAATTTTCCATATGGTATATCTTTTTCACTTGGTAAACATTGTTCCAATTTGCTCTACCTAAGTATGAGCACAAGGATGGAAGGGATAAACACACATAACAATATTGTGGATGCTTATAGAAAGTGCACTTCTAATTACTAAAAGTGTATAATGAATGTGCACATATTAAGCATGCAGTCTAATATATTTAGACCTTTTATGCTCATGCAGGAATATCTAGATGAATCTCAAAAAAACCGTGAATATTGGTATGGGTCCAAGGAAGCTGGACCAAGGGAGGATGAAAAATGGTGGCTACCCACTGTCAATGTACCACCAAAGGGATTATCAGATAAAGCAAGAGAGCACCTCCAAAATCTCAAAGAGAAGGTGAACCAAGTTCTCAAGGCAGCCATGGCAATTAATGCGAATTCTCTCGCTGAGATGGAGGTCCCCGAGGCATATATTGAATCTCTTCCTAAGGTTTCAGTTTAATTTGTTGAATATATTTTCATATTATTTTAAGTAATATTGTACATGTAGGTTTTAAGAAATTAACGAGTACTGTGGCGATTGATTAAAAATTATATATATAAGAAAGATCAATGCGGCAATGTTTATGCAATTTTAATGGCAGAATGGAAGGGCAATTCTTGGAGATGCCATGTACAAAATCATGGGGGATGAGTTTTTCGATCCAGATGAGTTGCTTTCATCGGTAGATCTGTCGAGTGAGCACAAAATAGTTGATCTAAAGAACAGGATTGAAGCGTCAGTGGTGATTTGGAGGAGAAAAATGAATAACAAGGATACTAAGTCACCTTGGGGTGTTGCTTCTGGTGTCAGCCAAGAGAAGAGGGAGCAGTTTGAGGATAGAGCCGAGACCATCCTGCTAATACTTAAGCATAGGTATCCCGGCATCCCTCAGTCATCACTTGACGTTAGCAAGATCCAAGATAACCGGGTAAAACCAACAATTAATTTAATTACTTGTTCTATTATGCATGTTCAAATCAGTGTTGTAAAAAATGGCCGTTTAGGCCGATTAATCAGCCGATTAGTCATTGGTGGCGACCAAACCGTCACGGATTTTTTCGAATAATCGGCCAATCATTCCCGATTATAGCCGATTATTTCTGATTAATCGTTTGGTGGTATCCTGTCCGTCCGACAAGCGCTTATCGTTATTTACAACACTGGTTCAAATAGTTATTGGAGATATATTGGCAACAGATTGAACAATTCAAAATTTGTGTGGATGAAGTTTTATCATCATATGCTTGCTAAAAAAAAAAATTTCAATCCTGGTAAACCTATAACTGATTCTCTGATTTGGGCAGGATATGGGATATGCTATTTTAGAGAGTTACTCCAGAGTGTTAGAGAGCTTGGCTTTCACAGTACTGTCACGGATCGAAGATGTGATCTATGCCGATAACCTTGCCAAGGATCCTTCACTAGCCGAGAAGAAGCGACGGCCTCCTTCCAGTGACAGTTGTGAACCAATACCAGTGATTACATTTGATCCAAAGGAGGAAGCAGAGTCAATAAACAAGATGGAATCTAATATGGCGACACTATCGGATTTCATGGGTTGGAATAAAGATCAGGAGCAAGAACCGAAACAAGCGGATTCAGAGGCGGCATTGAACCAAGAGGGGAGATCATCATTAAAGAAAACACTGAGTCCAGCACTTAACAAGAGGCATTTTTACCTTGAAAGCTTGAATGCACTGAGAAGTCCTTTGTCCCGGCATTAATTAAGAGTTGCACTGGGAAAATTGTAAGGGATGAATTTAAGAAGAAGAGATTATGCAAGGTCGATATAATATTTATATAGATTTAGAGGGATAGTTCTTCTTCTCACACTTCTATCATAAAAAACAAATACTTTTTTCCTATTGAATTTTGTGATTATGTGTTTCTTCGTTTGTAAGGAATTTTTTTTTATATAGAAAAAGGCTCACTTTAATTGGATGTCTCATGTCTCTAACACGAATTGATACATTTATTCAATGATTTAGAATTCCAAAGCGGCGGAGGATTTGAAATATGCGTCACCGGGCCAATGGTTGAGGTGAGGCAAAGGTTGGAGAATTCATATCTCAGGGCCAATATTAAATGCCCAGGGGAAGATCGCTATTGACCACCATTACTTGACATACAGTTCAAATTCTACATTAGCCTTTTTTTTCATTTCTTTTCATCCTTTTATGTTCTCTGTTTTTTACTTATTTATTATAGAATATACTTGATGAAGAATTAATCTTCATTTATTATTTTCGTCAACTTATTTTAGGCTATACATTTCAGCAAAACTTGTGAGAAGTGATGTTTCTGTTAAAAAAAACTCTAATGTGAATTCAAATTCATTTAATCAGGTCAGGGCGGCTGGAAATTAAACATGTATTGCTTTCTTCTTTTGATGGCCACTTGTTAAGAAAATTATCCATTTCCTTTATCATCTTGAAAAAAAACAGAATATACAAAGACTATCTTTCCAACATATCTCTGACTGTTTTTAGGAGATTAATGATGAAAAGTCGTTAACAATTTGCATATGAAATTTGGAAAGTTTTGAGTTCAATAACAACCATGCACAACGTTCAAAGATCAAGATCTTGATCAAAGAAAGATCTAAATAACATGTATTATAATTAGGTCCAACATTAGTTGCATAAATTACTCCATCATAAGAAAACCCAAACTTCATAGATAATACGAGCTTTTACATGAAATAGTTAATCTAATAATCAAAACGTCAAGAGCTCACCTGGCTTCTTCTGCATGGCCTTCTTTCTTCTTTGCCACAAACATATCGGCTAGTACATTCTTTGACCTGAAAGATGTCTTTAAAAGCTCCAAACCCTAGTAAGGAAAAAAAAAATATTGTACTATAGTCGGGAAAGGATAAATTAAACAACTATTTTCTACACACTACACATAAATTTCTGTATCATAAAAAGATCACAAACACTTGAAGAAAACAAAGAATCATTTTTAAACTACTGAATAGTTAGAAGAATGAATGATAATCATGTCATTTGAATAGTCTATCATAAATGAATGTTCATTTTTACACATCAAGTACAAAAAAAGAAAGAAACAGAGCTGACTGTTGGATATCCAGGCTCACTGTTTTTTTTTTTCAAGCAGGCTTAAATCCTTGTGCCCCAATTTATTGAGAAGCTCAATACTCGCAAAAGGCGTCATAGGCTTTATCGATAGATCATCTGTAACAAAACAAGTAACACCATCTTTGACATATCCATTTATTTTGGCTGCCTCCTTCGTGATAAACATTGCAGTTTCTACAAACATTTCGATACACATCGTTAAATTAGTTACAACGGCATCCATACACTCTCTTTTACACTAGCTGGGCTTGCGGAAGTTAGGACAAGAGAAAAATCGGAGGAAGATGTAGGTGGAATAACAGGGATGAAATTGTTTGCTGTCATTCGATCTACTTGATGAAAGGAAGCTAGAACCCACTGGGGAAAGCCATTGTTGGATAGACTGATGCTAGTAGATAATTGTCAAATCAATTTCAATTTTGAGGGAAAGCAGCGCAACAATCTAATTTTCAGGGGAACTCTTTATACCCCCCTGAAATCCTAGCAGTTAAGATAGTGATGGAGGGAACCTTGTGGTTCAGGCACTGTAGGAGAGAGTCGCGCTATGATGTAAACATGGCAACAGTTCCATGCATTGTAAATAGTAGTTGCCTCCACTAAGGGGGGTTGTAATTAGCGCTGTACAAACCTTTTTTGTATATAAAATTTAAATTTGACAGCCTCTGCCAATTTAAAAAAAAAAAAAAATTCAATTTTAAGGGTATTTGAAGTGAAATTGATAAACAATAGTACGTTGTCAAGATAAAAAATGGCGGTCAAGATTTTTTTTTTTTTTTATCTGATACGGCTGTACAGATTTAGGATATATGACGGTTTAGTTAACTCTTTCTTATTGGGACTTAATTAGCGCTTAATTAGCAATTAGTTCAACCTTTCGACCGCCATCACCTCGTGAGACTAATACACACATCACAAGGGGATAATAAAAAGGATGTTAATTCTTAGGAATCAGCAGTAATTAAGGAGCAGTCAGTATTTTATTATTGGACATTGTGGTATTCCTGTAGCAGGAATTAATGATTTGGATTGAAATAAATAAAAGGGTATGAAAGAAAAAATCTTAAATTTTTGTAAGAATATTGGATTATTATAGTGTTGACATGATAAAATTGGTTATTTGAAAAGTTTATATTGACACACTAAAATTCTCATATTAAAAGAGTCCGTACATTCTGCCATGGATTTGTCCGGATTTTGATCGGACGGTCTGGATCGGTTGGAGGCCCACCAAAGCATCCCGTGATCTCTTTTCGTGACATTGTAATAAATTACTTATAAATTATAAGATAACCCAACCCAACAACTCTCTGCTAGTAACTCGTTGCACGCATTATTGCAGAATTCGCTTCACAAGAAATCCCAGCAACTAATTCTCCGAAGAAATTCGGACACGAGAAAAAAATTCGCCGAAATTCAAACAAATTGTATGTGGATGATTTCAATATAATCAAGGTCAAAAAAATTATTTGTCAAACTTCACAATTACATCGTCGACATGTCCATATAAGACTATAAGTCCTTCCATGGCTTTCAAATTCCACAGGAGTTCAGAAGTTCGTTTTATATATTTATTCATAATAAAATAATATTTTAGACAATTTGCTTTTACAAAACAGTACAATGCATAAAAACTAGCTAAGTTTGAAGTGACTCTGAATATCCAAAAAAAAAACTAGCAAACATAGGTGACCTTGCTTTTTAAATCTTCCACAACAGCAGTCTAGCTTAAAGAAAATATTGAGCTGGCCGTTAGATTTAACACAAATAATGTGCAAGTCAGTAAAATTTATTATTGATGGAAAAAATACCTCCAAAATTTAGAATGTAAAAAGTTTCTCCAATGCATTTATAGTCCGAAATACTAAAGTATTCTTTCTTTCTTTTTCTCTTATTTTTAAATAATTTATACGAATAAAAAATTCTCGTCTATAGAGAAAAATGATGCAAAAAGAAAAGGACATAGTACATCACCGGCACGCCTCTTCTAACAACTAGTCAAAAGATTGAGTTTGTTTTCTTGCTTTGAGCAAGTCCGCTTCGGTACCTCACCGTCCACAATTTATTGCTCTAGACTTTCACAAAACATCTCTGACACGGTGCATTGTTGAGTAAATTAGTTACGTCATTATCAGTTTCGTCAGATTATGTCACGCTACGGATATGTATATCAATCACGTGACATGACTCATATGTTGTGTGACGTATCCACTAACAGAACATGATTGTTCTCCATTATTTAAGTATCATTATGTCACGTCACGCAAACTGACCAGACCATGTCACATCACGTCACATTACACGTTACGCGACCAATTTTTTCAATATCATTATTTATTATAATTTATTTTGTAATAGTTTTTTATTTTTTTTATATCTTTCATTGTTATTTTTTATGAACTAATTTATAACTTGAAAAAAAATAATTAATGATAAATCGCATCATGTCTGATCACATCACATATGGTTACGGCGTGACCACGCGTGATACGACTGTTATTCATTATTTTAATTATGTCACGTGAAAATAAATTTTGATCACGTGACGTGACGTTGTAAGGAGTTGTTGTGGATTTGGATCGGTGCATGAATCAAATGAGAGTTTATTTAATTTTATCCTAACGGATTTTGAACTGAATTTGAATTGGGTTTCATGAACTAGTTAATTATGGTTTTAGTTCCATTGTTGCCTTTTCTACTACAACGAAGGGAAAATTCGTCGGAATTGAAGCGTTAGAGCCTAAAAGAACAAGAACAGAATGGTCAATGGAAAAATTAGTATTCATGACAAATGTTTGTCAATTAAAAAAAGGTGACATATCAAACTTTGATATATGTTTATATCAAAGGTTTAAATAGGGTTTATCGCGTCATAGCGGAACGGTTGAAAAAACAACTCTATGGCTATATAGCACCGTTATAGCGCGAAATAGCGCGCTATAGCGGCGCTATATGGCCATATCGTAATAGTTTTTTTGGTCCGAAAACGCTATAGTGCTGCTATAGCTCCGCTATTTAGAACATTGGTTTACATGCTTAACATTTTGAAGAGAAATTCGGCATGCTTTATATGATCGGAATAAAAATGCTCTTCACAAGTCACAAATACAAAATTATCAACATAAAATATTAAAAGGAATAAAGGAGGATTTAATTAATAACTACCTCCCTATTCATTTTGGAAATTAGAATATCGGTGATTGACAATCAGTCTAATATTCAAATACTTTATTTGTCAGTAGAGATTAGAAGTCAAGTCATATAATTATTTAATATTTATAAATATTTTTTTATTTGAAGTTTAAACTTGTAACCTCCTAAATAAAATAAAGAGTATTGTTTTTGTCACTAACGAAATTCAAATACTATTTGAGGAGTGTTGACATTTCATATTTGCTCAAGGAATACGTTTATTGTGCCAGAAATGAACCTGCAAATAATTACATTTTTTAATTTATTGTCTAATTCGTTTAATTGATATAAAATTTGAATTTCGTTTCTTAGATTGTTTCTAAATAAATTGAAGGACCAGAGAAATTTGGTTCTCGGATTAATTTTTTTAGAGGGAAAAAAAACGAAAGAGTCAAAGCAAACTATTGTTTTCGTTTTATATGATTAATAACATCTTAATGGCAAGGATATTGTTTTTTTAGTTTGTTGACTCTAAAGCAATATCACTTGTACCAAAATTCAACAAGCAACTATAAAAAAAAAAAAAACTTAGTAACTTGAATATAATTGATATTAATGTATTTAAAAATATCAAGTTATCAATTGTTTTTCAATAATTGAATAAATCATTACTTATAATTAATTTGTATGGCCGAATTTTTAAATTTTTACTCATAAATCTTTATCAATGTGTATATCTTATTCAATATATAAAATAAATTTATTTATTATATGATTATAATTACATGTTTTTAATTTATTGTTTACTTTATTTTATTGATATAAATTTTGAATTTCGTTTTTGAGATTGGTTTCTAAACTAGACCGCTCTTTATTTCATTAAGATAAAATAAGATATTTTCTAAAAAAAATGAAATTGAATATATCTTACTCTTACCGAACAGGAGTAAACTAAAATAAAAGATAGATTGACTGTTTTCAATTTATTTTTTTCCGAACACAAACTAAAAAAAATAGAATATAAAACACCTAATCAAATCAAAGTAGATATGATGATCTTTACAATTTCTCTTCCCTCAAGCAAGCATTGATGCTCATTGCTAAATATGCAAAGAAAGAAAAAGGACCCAAAAAAAATTGAGTCCTCTTTTTTTTCCCCTTCTTTGGGAATTGGGAGGTAACTAGAGTGAAAAAACGTGTCATGTCGTGCCGTGCCGTGTTGTGACTAATATGCCGTGGCTTTGTTCTCGTGCCGTGTCGTGCCGTGATCAAGTTAATTTTTCACGTGCCGTGCCGTGCTGTGATCAAAATGTCAAGAGGTGGTCACAGCACGCGAATGGTCACGCCACGTGAGTCACGTCGTGCCTAAACGTGCTGTGACCATACGTGACTCGCGTGATCATTTAATCATAATTTAGGTTAGTTTATTCAAGATTCACCATTAAATCAATATCTAATGGTCCTAATTACACGTGACTACGTGTCGTGCCGTACCGTGACTAAATCTATCACGTGCCGTGTCAAAGTTTCAAAAGATAAACACAACACGGGTCACGCGAGTCATGACACGTAACTGACACGCGTGCCGTGCCGTTCTGTAACGGAACCGGCTCCGCCGTGCTATTTTTCCCACTCTAGAGGTAACCATGGCAATATTTTTTTTCATATAAATGTTAATATATAATGGACGCATTGTCCAAGGTTGGAAATTGCAGGATATATATGCAGAAATTTACATAGTAGATTTTAAGTCATATATGCACAATCCAGATGGGTACTCTATCTATATAGATACAGGACATTTTGATCTTTCTTTTTCCAGAAAAAAAATAAATAAAGACAACTTTGTTACACATGACATGAGATACTTCTTTTGCGGGGAAAAAAATTAAATAAAGACAACACATCTTACCTATGACATTTCCAATATTAAACCATTCAAGTGACCGTAAATCCGTAATATTCCTTTTTATGTCTATCAGACCGACATTTTTATTAATATCCTAAGTTTAATACAAATTATTAATTATACCCACGTTCCCAAACTTTTATTAATTATACCCACGTTCCTTTTTTTTTTTTTAGAGAGAGACACTATGAAGATCAAAATATTAAAATCTAGAATAATTATTTTGGTACCCACAGTTGAGTACCCACATTGTACCCGCAGTTGATTCCTTTCCCAATTAACTTCCATAACGGTATAACTAACTTTGTCAATCATTAAACTACCTTGAAAAACGTGTAAAAGATGAGTCCAGTTTTTTTCTTTAAATACTTGATATCTTAAGTATAAATACTTGATGAAGCTGATATGAATATTTGATATCTTAGGTATGAATACTTTCTATTTTGTATGAATACTTTTCATATTTGAATATTTGATATTTTGAAAAACGTGTAAAAGTATGTCATCATGGATCTCATTTGAAAGAGAAAATTGTGTATAACACGTTCGTGGTTTTAAATTTGTAAAATTTCTCATAGATCGTCCCAAAAATTGGTTAGATTGAACGGAGAAAAAAAACCACCTTGAAAAACGTGTAAAAGATGAGTAGGTATTGTGTCCATTTTTTTTAAATACTTGATATCTTAGGTATGAATACTTGATGAATTATATATGAATACTTGACAATTTAGATATAAATACTTTCCATTTTGTATGTGAATTAATTTAAACCATGAATGTAGCACTGGTGGTGTGATCCACGTGACTTTTTGGTTGTGGTCCCCAAAGCAGTCTGACAGTTATAAAAAGGTGCGGGTACCGTATAAATACTTTTTGGTTTTGGTTGTGGTCCCAATTCATATATCATATATGTAGTTCATTGTTTAGATATAAATACTTGTCTTGTATAGGTATAAATACTTCACAATGTTACTATTAATACTTGTAAAACAAAATTACAGTTTTATAAATACTCAACGGTTGCGGTTCCCAAAAACAGTTATGATAGTTTATGTGCGGGTACAGTGCGGGTACTCATATCAGCTTCCTAAAATCTAACTCTGAAAATTTGAAAATTTTGTTTAAATTATTTGTTATATTACTTCTTTTGATGTATAATTAGCATATTTATACTAAAATACGTTAGATTACTTGAAATTATGTTGAATTACACTATATTACAATAAATTATGTTCAATTATAGTAAATTACGCTAAATTACAATAACTTCGCTAATTATGCTGAAATACGGTAAAAAAAACACTAAACTACACAAAATTACGCTATAGTAGACTGATTTTGCTCATATTTCATGAATCATAAAAAATAGTAAAAAAATTCCAAAAATAGTAAAAATTGGTAATCTGCAAGTTCATTATGTAACTAATTTACTGAGCCACTTGGATTGAATGATATAAATGAAAATCTTAATCGGAAACTTCAACTCAAGTTTTGGGGCTCTTCCCTTTGTTTTTTGGCGATTCTGAATTTTGAAATTCGGCATAGCCAGCATAGCCGTCATGGACGCATGCGCATTTTCGCAAGCTTTCCGAAAAGTGGTCATTTGCTGAAATCGGACACTCGAGCGCCGTTTTATGACCGTTTGAAGTTTCATCGTCGTTTTTCGCCTTTTCAGTGAAGATATCGTCCCTATTCATTTGTAATTTAGCGTAATTTACTGTATTTTAGCGTAATTTAATGTAATTTAGCGTAATTAACATAATTTAGTGTTATTCAACATAATTTCAATTAATTTATCGTATTTTAGTATAAATATACTAATTATACATCAACAGAAGTAATATAACAAATAATTTAAACAAAAATTTCAAATTTTCAGAGTTAGATTTCAATATTTTGATCTTCATAGTGTCTCTCTCTAAAAAAAAAAAAAATAGTCTGAATATGACTATTTTTTGTAAAATACTTAATAAATAGTAAACAAATTCAAAAAAAATGTAAAATTTGATATGGAAACACAGTTTATTGTGGAGATCATGTTGAACGGTTTGGATCGACGATTTGAACTTTGAAAATGAAAAAAATGATTGTTGTAACTTGATCCCTCCTCAAAGAAGTAATATAACAAATAATTTAAACAAAAATTTCAAATTTTCAGAGTTAGATTTCAATATTTTGACCTTCATAGTGTCTCTCTTTCTCTTAAAAAAAAAAAAAGTACCACGCCGGCCATTTTCTTCCCTAAACCGGCCATTTTCTGGCCGGCTTGGGTATTTTTAGCAAAAGTTTGGAAAGGTGGGTATAATTAATAATTTGTATTAAACTTTGGATATTAATAAAAATGTCGGTCTATCAGATTACCCCCTGAAGATACAAAAGGAGCTATGGAAAAAGTAAAAAAATAAATAAAATAATTTAAAGGGAATTTGCAGACACGTACTACATCATTGCCTTGCAAAATAACCCCCCTAAGTTGTTGAATTCGCATCCTTTGGCAAAATCTGAAGGAGACAGGTGCCACGTGTGATTTTGGTGGAGCAGCTGTCCTTGTCACTAAAGATCCAAGTAAGTTTTGTTTTTTAATGTTTTCTTATTGTACTTTTTATTAGACAGTATAAGTTTTCTCATTCTTGGCCTCTAATTATAGATTTAAAATAACCATTCAGCTTTATAATGTAATAACAAAAATTTGCAAAGTTTATAAGGTATTGATATATAATAAGTTAATAACCATTAATTTGCGCTGTCGGTAGTTCAAATATTTGCACGAATATGTCTCCAACTGATGTAATGGTCATTTAAATTTATTTATAATTTCCATGACATTTGCTATAGTGTGATTAGTTTCACTGTTTTAAATATTTCCTTTTTTTCTGATTAGGTTATGATAATTGCCATTTCAAGCTTGCGTCAGCATGAATCAAAAGAGGATCCATGGCAAACCGTCTTTTGTTCCCCCATATTAAAGAGACATTTCAGAAGTCTTCTGTACTTTAGCAACCAGATTATGATTATCAAAAATGTAAATTTGTAATTAACAGATTGTTAGTATAGTAACGGGGAGAGGCGAGATCCCCTGATTTTATTTGAACTTATTTAGTATATGTTTCCTGTTCTTCTTTCTCTTGGTTATAAGCCTTTAATTGAAAGACTACCAAAAATTGCATCAGATTAATTTGGATATTCAAAATACTTCTCAAAATAAAAGTTTTTTGTTTGTTTGTTTGTAGTTAAAAGGGAAAATTGTTAATCCAATAAACTAAGAATATTAGATGTTAACCTGAGTAAGATAGAATTGTTAATTATAAGGACAAAATGAAATGTTTGATAGAGCTAAAGAAAATGCATATATATTAATCCATATATGAATATACCAAAATAGTTTAGATTCTAACTATATTAAAAATTAATTGTTAATTTAATGACAAATTCAAAAGAGATATATGATATGTATGATATTAGCTCATTAAAAAATTTCATGGCTTCTCCTTCATTGCACACGTGCTCACACAGTTGGGATTATCTTAGATAACACAATAACGTTATTGCTTGAAAAAAAATAATCAACTTTAATTACATAGACTGCGCATGTTATTTGAGAAAAGGTTTTAAGTTTTTTAGGTATAATAGGGAACTATGATATACCCTTTGTTATTTGTAACTATTTTTGGATTATTTGTTAGATTTGATGATTTAGGGTCTAAAGTATGATCCCGAATTAGAGGTGGCAACGAACTGGCTCATCACGAGTTGGGTTCAGCTTGAACTCATCTCGAGCTGACGAACTGGCTCGCTAGATCTGGCTGGATCTTGTTTTAAGAAAAAAAATACATTCTACAAACTTTTTGGAACGAGCTGGACACTATAAATGCATACAAATTCATATAAATTCACAAATTGATGCCTAGCCAAGCTGGCGAGCAAGCTAGGCCCCAGCTTGAACTCGTTAATTCTGGACCGAACTAGTGGTGAACTGGCCCGTTAACAGCTCGGTCCAGTAACGAGTGAACTATTATCAAGCGAGCCAGATGTGAGTCACGATTGAGCCACGAGCTATAGCTTTTTTGCCACTCCTATCCCGAATTGATTAAAAGTATAAAAAAAGATGCACAAAATGTGCTGTAAATGTATGACAGCAGGATTGATTCACACAATGTGAATGTATTTTTTGGATAATCTCTAAGATAATTGTTCGAAAATATTTGATTAGTTTTGGAGAATATTTTTGAGTTCACTCCAATGTCCTCAATTTTTGAGTTTTGGATAATACTGTCCACTGATTTTATTAGAAATTAGAATGTTCAAATGCTTTGAAGCTCCAAAAAGCTAGAGCAAAAAACATATACAAAAGAACTAGTATGAACCAGTAAACAAGGATAACCAAAATACATCACAAAACATCAAACTAAAAACATCACCTTAGATGAAACACCATTAACTACTAAGCATCAACAACATTAACAAAATCAACCCAAGGAATAGTAAGACAACTAAGCTATATATCCAGGACTGTACCTTATGCTTAAATCTCTAAAGGACTGCTCCTCTAACAAGCTCAACTAAAGGTATTTTTTTAAGGGAATAGAGGCATTAAGAAACCAAACATTCTCCATACAGGTACCAGTAAATGTAAAGTTGTTATGCATAGCAATCCACTGCCAAATGACATTAATAAAGGGACATTGTACAAATAGATGATTAGTGGACTCAAATTCACCATAAAAAGGACAAGCAAGGTCTCATTGCCAATCTTTCTTGAGAATGTTACCTTTAGTTATATTTTATCTCTTTTGAGTAAATACTTCTTTTGAGTAAATACAGAAAAACCTTTATTTTAAGGGGTATTTTGGACATCCAAATTGAGTTTAACTCAGTGTTCTTAATTTCTCCAAATTCTAACCATTGATAAAAATAATTAACTGAAAATTTACCAACAAAAAACCACCTCCAAAAAAGTGTATCAGGCATAAAAGGATTTGGGAAATAATTATGTAACTGAGTGTTCAAGTTATGCCACTCAGTAAACAATATCCAATGCCCTCAATTGATTAAAGAAAACAAACAAACGTACATTTCGAACTGCAAATACATTCAGACAAAATTATTTGCATCAATGTTGATATATCTTTGGGGATTAGTATAAAGGGACTTGTTGAAAAGTATTTGATAAAAAATTTAAATAATTCCTATTAGTTTGGGTAATTCTCGGATCTAAAGGTGGCCTGTACTCCAAATACATTCCAAGAGAATTATTTACATAGTATTTGAGTTATCGTTTAAAATTAGCACAAATAAATTTATGTAAAGTAGTTTATACGAAAATACTAAATATACTTCAAGAATATTTCTTAGTTCTATTGATGATCCGACTTTTCGTATTGCTTAAGTGTGAGTTGTAATTGTGTTTTGGAAATACTGTGCACACAAGAGTTGATGTATCTTTCACGATCAGCACAAAGTCTTATGCAAAACTGTTTGATGATATTTCATATTATTTATCAATCATGATAATTTTAGAATTTTAAATGCGGTTCAAATTGATTACAAGTACAAAAGGGTACACGTAACACACTATTTTTTCTTTAGTGAATTATTCTCCAACTAAAAAAAAGAAAGATGTAATACCTGATAACCTCTATCAGAATTAAAAAACAAAAAACAAAAAAAAGTAAAGCCCGTAGGTACACAACACCCACAGGCCACAGCCTACTCCTGCATCCTGCATTTTTTTTGTTCTCATCCAAACTTAGAAGTAATATTCTCAGACTATTGGGCATTTTTTATTTATTCCAGTCCAACACAAACATTAAGTGAATCATGAATGACTGCATTAACTGCACAAACCATTTCTTTAGGTGAGCTAAACCCGTCAGTGTTCATATAGAACAAGTGAAGAATTTTACACATTTTCCAGAATAGCTCTTTGCAAGGTTTTGGAACTGCTGTTCCCTCTTTGAGCACCAGTTGCAGTAACTCCGTCCTGATGTCCTCAATTGACTTGCTCACATCTTTTTCTGCTGCTTCTATAGAAAGGGAATTACCAGAATTCAGAATACGGAGAGACACACTATTTAATTTCCCTTCTTTGCCTTCTCTCTGTATTTGAAAAATATCAGTTCAAGAGGAATTAAACAATTATTAGTTCCACATTCAAAATAACAGAGCAAATGGATACAGAAAACAGGAAAAGAAATACCCCAAAACCACGGATGTCATTTAGGAGACGACCACAAGTGCTAACAAGTCTGAACAAATGATCATACTCGTCATGTTTTATTATTTCTTCAGTAATCTTCGGGCCAACAAAATAGAGAGCTGGGAGAATTATGGGCCCAAGCGCAAAGGATACTGTACCATTTGCCATATATTCTTCCACTGTTGGTATTGATTTATTTCTCTGCCATTTTGACTCAGTCATCATAGATCTTAGCAGACTCAGCCACTACAAGTAAATGCATACAACAGGTAATAACAACAGTAGTATAACAATATGTTATCTGTAATATATTTAAACATAAGATCTCACTATTTTGACTAGATGATCCGTGATATCTTGATTTTGCAATGCAAAAGCCTTGGTTGCAAGCTCATTTATATTGCCATGAATAGCCATATAAATGATCTGTACTTGCTTACTGTAGAATTCTTTTTCGCACTTTCCATCCCACCTTCACAATAAAGAAAAAAAAACAGTGCACCAATTAATTTATATCTCCATGCGCAGATCCTTCATGCCTTCCATTATAGATGGCGAAACTTGACCTGACCAAAGGACCCCAACAGCCCATGCAAACCATTTACCCAAAACAAAAAAGGGAAAGAAAGACAACGCCAACCCTTACCTAACCCGACAGTCTTGAAAAGCCAAACCAACTAAGCCTGTTTGGACCCAAATCTCAGCCGATCCAGACAAGAGCTGGTTGATACATCTTAAATTACGAGGAATAATGTTTGCATAAAATTGAGAAAAAAACCATTTCAAGTTCAAGTTCAAACCAGGTAGACCCCAAAGCATCTTACTGACTATGGCCAGTACAGCCTGAACCTGGCAGCCCCACAAGCCCTAAATAACTTAACTCACCAACAAACTGAAAAACCTAAATCTGACCAACTCAGCATCCAAATCAACATGAACTTGAGACAGACCCAACCTGGAGACAGTCTAGACCCAAGAAATTCCTACTCGACCTTGAAAGTAATAGCAATAATACTAATAACAAAGGCAGGAACCGAAGATGCCCATGAAAGTGGTAAATATTTGGTAATATAAAGAAAGACCACATATAAGACTAATGTAACAAAGAATTAGTTCATTTCTCTTGATTTTAAATATATGAGGATCATAGAATAGCAGAATATATAGAAACAATTTTTTGGCCCATTTATTTTTCTTTTTCTTTTTCTTTTTCTTTTTCTTTTTCTTTTTTTGGGGGTGGGGGGTTCTGTACGCTGCCCTCTATAGAAAGACCTGGTTAGTTAAAACTCAGTGTCAACATATCGTGGAGATGATGGATGACCAAGATACATTTGCATTGAGAAAAAGCAGATATGAAACCCTGATTTTATGCAAGGCCAATACAGCAATAAGCTCGAGATATCAGTCAATTCTATAACATATGTTTGTATTAGATTTTACATTTTATTTTGAATTGTTCCTACTTTTGTCATGTTTGGCTTTGAAGAAGAGAAAGGGAAAGAAAAAAGTGCTGAATTGGGCCTGAAATTTTTTTATACTAATAGTGCAAGTGTTTACTTGTCAAATAAAGCAACAAGGCTCTCAAGTTCTTCAATAGATCCTCCAACATCAAAAAAGTCATCAACTATGGTGGTTAAAACCCCATTTTTAGACCATGAAATGCGTGCTTCTGACAAATCTGGTGAAAATAATGTTGCAGCACCAGATAGGTAACAGTATGTCAGTTTCTGACGTGCAAATTGGAGCTGATCCAACTTGCACTGTTTCACCCAACTGTCAACAAAACAACATAAAAGTTAATGAGAGTTATAGAGGTGAGACTTTATTAGCATTCCTACTTGGATTTTGTTAGTTTGGTTCTTTTTCATAGCCAATAGCTGGTGTGGTATGCTTGAATAGTAGCTGACAGGTATAGTACCTATTGAGGTCCTTTAGTTCCTCTCTATAAATAAATTGACAGTTGTTGAAGTCTCCAATAGCTAATTTGAGAACATCCTCATTGGCGCTGCAAGACCTGATTTGAGATGAGAGTAATTTGTTAAGCTATGTTTATGTTATGATCTTTCAATATATAGAGGAATGCAACAGTACAGATTTACATATGTGATGTTTTGAGCATCCGGATTTTTCCAAAATTGAACCGCTCTATACTTCTCTTGTGCTCAAGCCGATCCAAATTAGCATAGAATGGAAATTGTAGAGCAAATTTCACCTGAGAAAGAATTTGCACACAAAACATGAAAAATGAATGAAATATACATATCAAGATTATATTTTGTACAGTAGGACAGTACCTCTTGAGAAATTGTTCGGTCATGAGAAATTGGTTCGGTAGAAATTTCTTCTTTTAGTAAAATGCTTGACCACGAGTTTATTTTGTTAAGAACGTCTTCATTTGGAAATAGCTTCGTTTGTGATGCCTTGTATATTTCTATAACCGGCCTCAAATCTCTCAAATATCCTTGCATTGAATCATGGAAACTACTTGCCTCTTTAAATTTCATTAACAGATCTGTAAGCGAATATAACAGTTCAAGCCCTGAGTGAAGCCATCACCACAAATCATAAGTACTTTCTGAGGAATAAAGAAACTGACAAATCAATAGTACACTTTCCAAACTAAACTTTATCTTTCTCATTTGTGCAAAGAGAAATTTGGTACATTTTTCTTGGTAGCCACTACCAAGGTTTGCAAAAGAAAATAAAAAATTGGTACATTTCATGATTTTGAATATTTCATAGAAGCATGTATTATACTTTCTAATTTCCAGAACCACGTGCAATATTTTTTATTCTGCATTGGCACAAGCAAAATTTCTCATTCTTAACTGTTATGTTAATTTTCTCAAAAAAAACTGTTAGGTTAAGCAAATTACCTGAAGAGATGTCATATCCATTCATTCTTAGAAGGCGAAAGGCCATGGCACAGGTAGCCATATCTGAAATTATCTGTTCGTCTCTCTCTAACCAACATCTACAAGGCCAAGTTAGTAATATAAAAGTTCCACAGGACACGGTACAAATTAAAAAATAAGCCTCGAACTAAAACAGTACCTATATGCTCTATCTAGAATTATCTTTATTTCATCAGAAAAAAACCGAGCTATCCCAATGTTTTGAAGAGTATCAACCATGCAAAGATAAGAATGCATCTCCATAGGATATATAGCAGGTACTAACAAAAATTTAAGTAGATAAATAAGCATCCTCTATTCAAATTTTTTTAATTTCTAAAAAAAATTATAGTTTTCAAGAAAGGAAAGATTGTAAACGTACCTGTAGAGCCAACTTGCTGTAAAAGTGAACTCACGTAATTAAAAGCTTTATCATCATAACATTGGGTTAATACATAAGCAGTAGTCGAAGGAGAATTCAACACTGACCCATTTGCCCTCTGAAATTTCATAATTTCATTCAAGTCCTGAGAACTTCCTAGTCCTTCAGCAATGTAAGCCATGTACTCTTTTCTCCCTCTAGAAGTATTTATAGAATTCCTATATATAAAAAATTGATAGCTAAATAATGCATTCTAGACGGCTATGAGTAGGAAAAATAAAGAGTAAATTAAAAAGTCAATAAGCTGGCAAGGAGAAGAAAAACTCTTTTCTTTTATTTATTATTATTTTTTTTTTATCCTTTATATGAACAAAGAAGGCTCAAGCCCATACAAACCATATCTATCAAAACGAAATAACATTACAAAACTGAGGGAAAAGAATATGCAGAAGATGTGCAAAAAAAAGGTTTGAGGAAGCTAATGTAAGTAGATAAGTTAAATTAAAGAGAGAAATTTTGTCTTTATGGAATCAGGAACATATTTTTTACCTTTGTAATTCCAATTTTTGGAGGGAAAAGATTTCACCAACAGCCGTATCACCTAAAGGAAGCTTCAATCCCACTTCAGTTGCCAATTTAAGCATTCCAGGAAAAATAATATTAAATCCAATGGGAGAAGTCAATTGCTCATCAAAAATACTCCCGATATTAGATACAAGGAAGCGAACCCCTGCATTAATGGGATCTAGTTATTTCTTGTTTGATGTAACTAAAAAGGAACACAAATGAAATTCTAAAGTTACCATTTTTTATATGTTCTTCACCACAGCTCCATTTCTTGAGAGCAAGAACACAAGCCAAAGTTGAAGATAGTTTATCTTTTAAAAGAGAAGAACCAAGATTAAAATTTCCCCATGATCCATTTTCATGTTGATTTTGCAATATCCAATCGAGACAATGATCAAAGCATGGATCTTGATGTGAACTTGGGTGTGGTACCATGGCGACCCATGCTGTATCATAAGGAGAAGCCGTCATGTGAACATACTTCAGTTGTTGTTTGATTTTCTCAATTGAGTCCTATAGAGATCAATTCCATAAAATGAAATATTAAACTTTGCTAATTGATAAACATTGTTATGAATATTTTAATAATTAAATGTCATATGATAAATTCATACTGTCATTGCACGTAGTGCACAGAGTGAGCTCTCTCTGTCCTTCAAAGATTGAACATCTAACCAATAAAAGTTAATGCTGTAGCAGGTTAGAAAGGTAACACCTTATAATCAACAACCTACTGTTCTGTTCAAACTTGTTAGCAATTTTCCTCAAAAAAATAAATATATATATATAGAAAATTGCTAATATGCTATGCATAGCATAAAGGGCCTCCGTGCTACGGCTCAATATTTGAGTTTTCAAAATCCTAACAGTCGATCCGAACCGTTCAACATGATCTCCATATGTACTTGCAAACCAAATTTTACATTTTTTAGAATTTTTTACTATTTTTGTAGATAGGTAGAAAATCACTTGATCTGAAAATTCTGTACCATTCAGATCAAGTGTTTTTCTACCTATCTAAAAAAATAGTAAAAAAATTCTAAAAAATGTAAAATTTGGTTTGCAAGTACATATTTATATGGAGATCATGTTGAACGGTTCGGATCGACCGTTAGAATTTTGAAAACTCAAATATTGAGCCGTAGCACGGAGGCCCTCTATGCTATGCATAGCACCGTAGCCAACTCCTATATATACACACACACACACACTTATTAGCAATTGAGAATTGTTTACCTGATATAGCCCCGGTAAGAGATCCTTGCATTGATTGTCTTTTAAAAGCTCTCGATTTTCCATGATTATAAAAACTTATGCCCCATGATTTACCATGCCAAGAGAGATAGATTGAACCTTGACCACTTATACAAGAAAACAGAAAAGAACAAAATATTATTCTCCTAAAATTTCCTAGCAATAAATTGAAAAACATGATTTGATAACAAAAAAATGTGTATATAAACCATTTTAAACTTGATATTTCTTTTTTTTCCATCGAAATTAATAAAAAGATTTTATTTTAACTTATAGTTCAGAGGACTACAAAAGAAAATATGAAAATTTACAATTTTAAGCCTGGGAATCCAAAGTGCTATAGTTAAAAGACGACACTAAAAAAAAAAAAAAAAAAATTCTTGCACGATCCTGTATCATGGTTTCAAAATCTTTAGCCAGTGAGCAGCTCAAGAGTCTCTGCTCAAAGGTACTCACCATCAACTTATAATTAAATCTTTCAGGTGTCAACCTAGAACCATGCACCAAAAAGGAAAAGACAGATAGAGAGAGAGAGAGCGTAGGTTTTCAAAAAAAAGAGAGAGAGAGAGCGTACCTCAGGAGCATCGACGAAAGAGAGAAGGAAAAGATCGGCTAAGGGGGGAGAGAAAAACGAAAAGAAGAAAGATAAACTGATGGGTAGAGTGGGATCGACTACCCTTGATATTTTAGTCACGTGGCGTGACCATTCGCGTGCCGTGACTCACGTGGCATGACCATTCGCGTCTGATGGGTAGAGTGGGAAAAACGTGCCGTGTCGTGCCGTGACTAACACGCCGTGACTTTGGTCTCGTGCCGTGCCGTGCCGTGACCAAGTTAATTGTTCACGTGCCGTGACTAAAATATCAAGGGGTAGTCACGGCACGCGAATGGTCACGCCACGTGAGTCACGTCGTGCCTAAACGTGCCGTGACCCGCGTGACTCGCGTGACTCGCGTAACCATTTAATCATAATTTAAGTTAATTTATTCAAGATTCACCATTAAATTAATATCTAATGGTCCTAATTACACTTGACTTGCGTGACTGCGTGTCATGCTGTGCCGTGACTAAATTTTTCACGTACCGTGCCAAAGTTTCAAGAGATGAGCACGGCACGCGAATGGTCACGGCACGCGACACGCGAGTCACGGCACGCAAATGACACGCGTGCCGTGCCGTTCTGTGCCGTAACCGTACCATCCCGTAACAGAGCTTCCCACTCTACCGATGGGCATCGACCCAACCTGCTCTCGGGATAAAGATATGGTACACAGTACTAAAATACATGCACTTTATACAACTTTCAAATGGGTCCGTTCACCGACATTTTTATTAGTATCCAAAGTTTAATACAAATTATTATTTATACTCAGAATCGAATCTAATATCGAAAAATGCTCAAACTGGCCAGAAAATGGCCGGTTTATTCCTTCCTTTTCTGGCCGGATTAGTCGTTTTTTTTAAGAGACATTATGAAGAGAAAAAATAATGAAATCTAACACTGAAAATTTGAATTTTGTGTTTAAATTATTTGTTAGATTACTTCTTGATTTATAATTAGCATATTTATACTAAAATACACTAGATTACTTGAAATTATGTTGAATTACACTATATTACAATAAATTATGTTGAATTACACTAAATTACGTTAAATTACGCTAAATTACAATAACTTCGCTAATTATGCTGAAATACAGTAAATTACGCTAAAATAGACCGATTATGTGCCATCTTTCATGAATCATAAAAAATAGTAAAAAAATTCCAAAAATAGTAAAAACTGGTATTCTACAAGTTCATTATGTAACTAATTTACTGAGCTACTTGGATTGAATAATAGAAATGAAAATCTTAATCGGAAACTTCAACTCAAGTTTTGAGGGTCTTCCCTTTGTTTTTTGACGATTCTAAATTTTGAAATCCGGCATCGCGGGCACGAACGCATGCGTATTTTCGCAAGCTTTCCGAAAAGTGGTCATTTGCTGAAATCGGACACTCGAGCACCATTTTATGACCGTTTGAAGTTTCGTCGTCGTTTTTCACTTTTTCAGTGAAGATATCGTCTCTATTCATATGTAATTTAGCGTATTTTAGCGTAATGTAATGTAATTTAGTGTAATTTAACTTAATATAGTGTAATTCAACATAATTTCAAATAGTTTAGCGTATTTTAGTATAAATATACTAATTATATATCAAAAAAATAATCTAACAAATAATTTAACAAAAAAATTCAAATTTTCAGTGTTAGATTTCATTATTTTTTCTCTTCGTGTCTCTTAAAAAAAAAACGACTAAGCCAGCTAGAAAATGGCCGGCTTAAGGGGGAGCAAGCCGGCCAGAAAATGGCCGGCTTAGGGAAGGAGTAAACCGGCCATTTTCTGACCGGTTTGGACATTTTTCGATATTGGATCTAATTCTGGGTATAAATAATAATTTACATTAAACTTTGGATATTAATAAAAATGTCGGGTCCGTTCACCTTCATAATTTCTAGATGCACACGGTGTACAACTTTATCTTTTTTTTTTTTGAAACCTTGTCAGTGGCTTGTGTACAACTTTATCATCACACAAAAATACTGAATAAAATCTCAATGCATAAAGTAAACGGACATCCACTGAAAAGCGCAACTTTAGATTTAATAATTCGAATAAAAATGTCTATTATTCTAAAATATTTTTACAATACTTTTTTTTTGTACAATCTTGTAAAAATCAACCTGCGGAATTCTTATACGGACCGTGTATCACTGGATACGGTCCGTACACGAGTAAACATACACACAAACAGAGAAAGAGAAGAACACAGTATTTAACGAGGTTCGGCACCAACTTGGAGCCTACGTCCTCCACACTCACACACACATTTTTCTATTTCTTTTTGAATGAATTGTTACAAAGAAGGTAGGAGGGAATATATAGATAAATGCTACTTAATTACTTACTATCTTTTTTCTTATGTTCTTCTATATCTGATACAATCATAATTTTCTAAATGAGAAACAAAATAACTAAGAAAAACAGGAAAGAAATAAAAAAGAGCCAGCTGCCACCTTCCTATTCTGTCTGGCAGCGCGCTACACGGTCCGTATACAATTATACACGGACCGTGTATATCTGTTTCAACAAACAAGCAAAATGTTAAAGGTTACAAACAATTTTTTATCCATAAGATTTTAGAAAGAAAAAAATTCATAATCCCGTTCATCTTGAGAAATAAATATTGCTCGACGGTCGAAGAGTGCTTTATTTTTCCAATTGATCACTTATTTCTTTGATTAAAAACTGCAATGCTGTTAGTATAAGTTAGGGGCTTACCTCTATCTTATTTATAAAAAGTATTGAAAGTGTTGCTGAAATCAAATAAATTAAAACTGAATGACTAAAGGTTGATAAAAAAAATCAATTTAAGTAACTCTCTATATGTAAAGAAAAAGATAGTTTCATGTTTTTAAATAAGATGAAAAAAAGGAAAAAGAAATTTGTTACTGGTGCATTTTGAAGAAATCACATGTTCGATTCTCACGAAAGATATCTAAATATAAATGGATGCACACTTGAAATAATTTATTTATGCAACTCCTGATTTTTTATTTTTGGTTGATGCATTTTCAGTAGTATAGACTCGAAATAACAAGATATACTAATGATATACTACACTATTTAAAGCATTGAATTCTACAGATATGGTACACCGTATATACCTAAAACTTGTGCAGTTTCCACAATATCACATAAACGGTCAAATTCATTGAATTATTAAATCCTAAAGATATGATATATTGTACTAAGATATGGTATATTGTACTATTTAGGGTAAAGATATAGAAAACTATCAGAATTATTTAATTCTAAAGATACATATACTACTAAAATTCATGTACTTTTTAGAACATTAAAATTTGCCTACAAATTTTTTAGGTGCACATGATGCACAATTTTATAATTACTGGAGAGCAGAGAACAAAATCTTGGTGCATCCTTAATTAGACTTTCCTTCCTTCTTATATAAATCCAACATCAATTAGATATTAAGATATACAAATCTTAGATGAGAATTTATCTATGCAGCGCAATACTAGATAAAATAATTTTGTAGATCCATTCCTCTATAAAATTCTTGTATAATAGTTTCATGTATAGATAAATTAATTTTGTAGATCAATTCCTCTATAAAATTCTTGTATAATAGTTCCATTATATTTATAGATCAAGATTTTTCTTCACTTCCTTGATGCTAAGGGAGATAGCCAGAAAGTATGGTTCTCTTTCTCAGAATTTATCTATTTATCATTATTTCCTCTTAACATAACTCTGTCTATTTATTAATTGTCAACATTCAACATTTTTCCTTAACTTATATATTATGTATCGGAAATCTATGTTCAAGAACTCAAATTAATCTGTGTACTTTTACAAACACCAAAAAAAGCTTAACATTAAACAAGTCCCAATCAGATATCTCAATCTATAATACAATAATTGTATAAAACATAAGTTGGGTTATACTAGCAGCGATTCTTTCGTTCCCAACGTTGTTAATTAATTAAGCCTTTTTTTATTTGTTTCTTGTCACCAATAATTTTCAAACCAGTGTTTGTGACTTTTTAATTCTGTATATAATCATACATACTTCAATTTTTTTCATAAAGCATAAATACGGTCGTTCTTGTTCAGAAAAATTTTATATATTAATTTGGCACAAAATTATTTAATGCATATAAGTTTCTCCACATAAACGAGAAAATTCACACAAAATTGCAATTTTATTTACCATGTGCATAAAATATTTCTTCTAAATCGCATGCTGTTGAAAAATAATTCTTGCAATAAAATGTGTATAATATTCTACAATACGTAAACTTGCTTATACTTGAATTCGGAATACTCTTTGAACAATATTGATTATTTGCGAAGTGAAAATTTTATAAATCATTGCTTACTCGCCATTACTATTGGTACTGTTTTTCTTTTTAGATGCACAATTTTTATAGTCATATTTTAAAATTTAGTTATTTTTATAAGCAATAGTTTGGTTACCCGCTGGAAAAGAAGAACCATCATGATGAATTGTCCAAACATATACTAGGGTTGTAAACGAGCCGAGTTTGAGCGAGTTACCTCCAACTCGAACTCAGCTCATTAAATAAATGAGCGAGTCAACTCGAGTTGGGATGGTAATAACGAGTTGTAGAGCCAACTCGAACTCAGCTCGTTATCAACTCGAGTTGGCTCACAACTCGTTTATAAACTCGTTTAACCAGTTAAATCAATACAACACAAGTTATAAACGAGTTTGAGCTGAGTTTGAGCCGAGTTTGGGTTTGGTTTTGGTTATTCTGGTATTTTTTGTGTCCAAGACTGTGTAACTTTATGTAACTCGAGTTATAAATGAGCGAGTTGGAGTCGGCTCAAACTCAGCTCATTTATTAAACGAGTCAGCCAACTCGAGTTGGAACTAACTCGAGTTGTAAATGAGCGAGTTAAAGCGAGCTGTAAATGAGTGAGTTACGAGTTCGAACAATTTTGCCCAGCCCTAACATATACAATGTTGCTTTTGTGTTATTATTGGTCAACCTTTGAACTAAAATTAATTTTATAAGTGGTTAACTTCATTCTTTCTATATTATTTTTTTGCGGAATCAGTTATATACCCATCAAAAATTTAGAATTTGGATATTTACCCATATTGTATTAGAAATTTGGACCCAATTTGAAAATTTGATGGACAAATATCCAAATTCTAAACTTTTGATGGGTATATAACCGATTCATTCTTATTTTTTCTATCCCCAAATTTATATACTCTTTTTAAGACGAATGAGTGTCTGAAGTGATAAGTACGCATTTATGGGGAGATAAATAGGGACTAAATAAGAAAATTGAGATTGAGATAACTGAATAAATTATTACAATGTAATTGTATTCTATATGGAGGGCTAAAAGGTATAAGTACTTATAAAAAATATTAAATATAAAGGACAAAACTGTTAATATTAATTTATAGAGTGACTTAGCCACTCTAATTGTAGCACGTAAATTTTTTTAACATTAAATACGGTAGCTATTTAATCAAATAAATATTAGAAACCTTAATTTAAATTTTAAATACCTAAAAGAAACTCAAGCAAGAAAAATAATATAACTCCACCAAAGCCCATATACCGCAGGCCCAAATCTAGACCTAGATCGGCCTGTTAAATACCGACATTTTTATAATATCCAAAGTTAAATAGAAATTAATAAATATATCCGGTTTACCCGGGTTTTATTAAAAATGTCCAAACCGTCTATTTAATGGCCGGTCCTATTGATTTATAAACCGGTCATTAAATGGCCAGTGCGGGTATATATAAATATATTGGAGGGGATCCGAATTTTTTCAAAAAAACCATTCTAACAAATTTCACACTATTTCTCCTCACTTTCTCTCTTTCTTCAAATTTTCTCCTCATCTTTCCAGATTTGCAAGTAAGTCTCTTTATTTTTCTTAAATTCATTTGAAATCCAAAACGGTTATAAATTAGTAGAATTTGTTAGAAATGTATCAAATTTAGTATAATTTAGTTATCAATTAGTTTTAATTTATGGTAATTAAGTTTAATTAGTTTTAATTAGTATTAATTAGTTTTAATTAAGTAAATTTTAGTTTAATGGTTGTAAATTGATAGAATTTGTAACAAATGTACCAAAATTAGTATATTTTAGTTTAATTAGTATTAATTAGTTTTAATTAGGTTATTTAGTTTAATTGAGTATATTTTAGCATATTTTGTATATTTTGTTTAAATTAGTTAAATTAGCATAATTTGGCATATTTTAGCGCAATTAGCCTATTTTAGCCTATTTTAGCCGTCATTAGCCTATTTTAGCCTATTTTAGCAAATTTTAGCCTATTTTAGAATATTTTGGCATATTTTAGCATATTTTACCGCAATTAGCATATTTAAGAGTATTTTATCATATTTTATTCTATTTTAGTGTATTTTATCATATTTTAGCATATTTTACCGCAATTAGCATATTTTAGAGTATTTTATCATATTTTATCCTATTTTAGTGTATTTTATCCTATTTTAACATATTTTACCGCAATTAGCATATTTTTAGCGTATTTTATCATATTTTATCCTATTTTAGTATATTTTATCATATTTTAGCCTATTTTAGACTATTTTACCGCAATTAGTATATTTTAGTGTATTTTATCATATTTTATCCTATTTTAGTGTATTTTATCATATTTTAGCCTATTTTAGCATATTTTACCACAATTAGCATATTTTAGCGTATTTATCATATTTATCCTATTTTAGTGTATTTTATCATATTTTAGCCTATTTCAGCCTATTTCAGCGTATTTTAGCCTATTTTACCGCAATTAGCATATTTTAGCACAATTTAGCGCATGTTAGTGCTTCGGAGCATGTTTTAGGGTTTACGGTTTACTTAGTGTAACTATAGTATAATTTAATTTTTGAAATTAGGGTTTACTTAGCGTAAGTTAACAAAATTTTATTTTTGAAATTAGGATGCCTAGAGAACGGCCTAGGACTCATCCAGTACCACCTGTAGTTGATGAACCGATCGCCCCTGATAGCACAGAGCATTTGTCCTCTCCTATGGATGCCCCACAGCGAGCACCGAGTCTCACTGGCTTCTCGTTAGGTAGGTTACTTTTTTTAACTCTTTTTTAAATTTTGTTGAGTTTAAATTTTATTGTGTTAACACGATGTGGATTACTTTTTTCAATGCAGGACAAGTTTCTTTTAGATATGAAGCTGCGGTGCATTCACATGTGGTACTACGAGGCAATGAACCAGTATCTCATTAATCTGGGGCTGCACAGTATTATCTCCATAATGTAGAGTGAAAGTGGCATCATCAATGCATCTCTCATTACAGGATTAGTGGAGCAATGGCATCCCGAGACGCACACGTTCCACTTATTATTTGGAGAGATAACAGTGACGCTCCAAGAAAGATAAGAAATATTTGTAGATATAGAAGAGGAAGAGGAAATAGCTTGCCCGCAAGGTGAGCTGGTGCAAACCCTAGTTGGACCGTCTCATGGGGTATTGATATCTCGCAAACTGATCTATATTTCGACCCATATTTTGTAACAAAACCTGTGTTTTAAACCAAATCGGTCGTATTTCATTGAATACCTATAGAATGTGGTACTGCTACAAGTTTGTCTTATTTTGCAGGAAATCGGGCGAAGTCGATGAAGAATCTGAAATTTAGAAGTCCCTACACGGTCTGTGCACCATCTCATGCTGGCCGTGTCTATCTCGACTCGACCACCTTACACGACCACTTCGCCCGCTGACTCGAGCACTGAAGAAACACAGGCACACGGTCCGTGTGGCTTCTCACACGGGCCGTGTCAAGCATTTCCAGAAACAGATCCAGAAATCTGAAAACAAGGCTAAGAAAGGAAGGTCGCGAATTGGCATTAAAAGGGACCTCTCTGTTCAACAGGGGGCTCATTCTAGATCTGAGAGGGGAGACCTAGGGTTTGTGCTTGACGGCTTGGCTTGGAGAAGAAGAAAAGAGGCGAAAATCAAGAGATTTGCGACGGATCTTCTTACTACTTCGAATTCTGCCATGAGCACTATCTTTATCATCTCTTTTATCTGTTTTAGAACTATGATTGAGTAGATTTATCAGTTTCTAGGGTTTTGATGTAATCGAATGCTTCGTTTTGCATGTTAGTTATTGGATCTTTGTATTGAAATTTGTGTTTGATTGATTGAGTAGTATTTTAATTGCTTAGAATAAATTGTTTGATTTATATTGGTTTACTACTAGATGAATGGCCACATCTAGAAGGTACTTTGGCCCTTATGATCTCTCAACCAAACTAAGTACATGAGGTAGGATTAGTGATCCGAAAGGTGAAACCAAGTAGTAGCCGACAGGTGAACATTTTCTCTATCGACGGATATAGGTTACCTTTAGTATACCAATCAAGTAACTAGGTACTTCAGACCAATAAACGACAGTTGAAGTCTAGAACCCGACGAGGGCACATATTGCAACTCCAAACCAAGTTAACGAACCAACAAACGACAGTTGAGGTTTAGGAACATTAGGTTTGGTCAGTAGAACCCTACATAAAGGAACGATACAAAGAAACAGTAACTGCTGCATTTACTTGGGAGCCACACGGACCGTGTACTACAGTACACGGCCCGTGTACACTGGACACGGCCCGTGTAGGACACTACACGGACCGGGTACCTCGAGGCAGAGCTGAGATAAAGTCTTAACCCTGAAAACGCCTTTTTACCTTTGATTAAAACCCAGTTTAATTTACTTTCTTGCATTTTATTACTGCATTTGAACTGTTAGGAACTTAAACAAACAAACAACCAACTTTTGCAGAACTTCTAGAGTTTTTATATTGATAGGCCCATATACAAATGGCCCTTGAAAAGCCCAGGCCTGGCCCAACTAAACACCTCTGGATCAAAGTTCACAGCAAACAGGCCCAAAACAGACTGCAGCCCAAAAATTACTCGGGATTCGGACCCCCTCCCGGGGCCAACCCGAAGTCAGAAAATTACTCGGGATTCGGACCCCCTCCCGGGGCCAACCCGAAGTTAGAAAATTACTTGGGATTCGGACCCCCTCCCGGGGCCAACCCGAAGTCAGAAAATTACTTGGGATTCGGACCCCCTCCCGGGGCCAACCGGAGATCAGAAATTACTCGGGATTCGGACCCCCTTCCGGGGCCAACCCGAGGCCAGAAATTACTCAGGATTCGGACCCTCTCCTGGGGCCAGCCTGAGGCGAAGCACAAACCGGGACTCGGAGCCCTCCTAAGGGCCCGCCCGGAACTAAAACAAAACAAGGCTCAAAGCCTAGCGTGCCGAACAGCCCAGAAAGGTTGACACGCGACCTCGCTGTTCGGCTTGAGACTGACTACGCGAACTTTATAGCCTAATAGGCGGACACCCTCAACAGTATGCGAGTCTTTGTCATTAATGCTGACAAGACCCCGCTACAGTGGGCCACCCCCTATATAAGGCAAAGAAACCCCCAGAAAAGGGGATGGCATTTATCACATTCTGAGTCGGGAGAGGTATCAAAAAGGGTTAGAGCGTTAATACCCCTCCGACTCCCCGCGTGCCCGCCTTTTCGACCAGCTTCGCTCGAGGCGAGACAGGCCGCGCACAACACAAATAATCTCAGCACGGCCTGCTTCCCAGGAACAGGGCGTGCCTGCACCTCACCGGACCTAGTCCAAGTACGGCCCGGCCCCTTCAGGAAGGGACGTATCAACCACCGTGGGGCCCCCAGCCTCAACTGAGCAAGATGACTTCCGCGAACAAACAAATCGACACGGGCAAGATCGCCCCCGAGGAGATAGCTCGGCGGACGGAACAATCCAACCGACAAACTAAGAACGTGAAGTCCCCGACCGACCTAACCTCGGGCGTTAGATCCAAAGAGCCCTCGAAGAAAACCCCCCGAGATGACCCGACTGGGGGGACAACGAGCAAAAACCCCCTCGGCAAACTGGGTCAGAAGACTCCCAACCCGGTCATCCCGCCGAACCCCTCCCTGGGCATGCCACCCGAAGGGGTACCGGTTAACCCATCCGGGATAAACCTGGAGTCCCTCGGAGTTTCCACACCAATTGTAAGGCCGATCGACTCGACTATAGTAACCGCCCAGGCCACCGGGCCGATCGGGTCGACCCCCCAAAACACACAAAACCAGATGATTCACACCCAATACCACTCTCCGTATGTCCCACCGTATGTGTACCCACCTCCTTACAACTACCCCCATACCCACAATATGCCTCTCCATACCCACAGTATCAAACCCCCCCTTTAGCGCACTACCCTCCACAGGCCGACCCCAACCTACCATACTATCCCCAAACCCCCACCCCGGCTCCCGGGGTACGAACGATTCATCCTCCACCGCCTGTAGCACAATTAATCCAAGCCGGACCTGGATCGAACAACCCAGAGCCCAGTTTACATAACACAGACGGTGACTTTGACAATCCGGACCCCGAACTCGAGACCCTTGTAGGCGAGGGGGAAACGAGGCAGACCGGTGGAACGAGACGGAGGCTATCCTTTGGGGCCGAACGGGAAGAGAGCGAAGGCTCATCCGCGGCGGCCAGCTCGAGAAGGAGCGCCGGTCGGGCGAGAACAGAGCGGACTCGAGAAGGCCCCACCAAACAAACTGAGGAGCGGTCTCGTCACTCGAAGAAAGACGATCGGTCCCACCACTCGAGGAAAGATGATCAGTCTCGTCACTCGCGAGAAGAGCGTCGCCGAACACCCCCTAAAAGGCGACGGAGACCACCCACCCCACCAGAGGCCGCATGAGTAAATATGGCAATGATAAACACAATGATCAAGAAAGGGGTGGAGAAAGAGATAGCTAAGAGGGAGAAGAGGAGAGCAGGGACTCGTTCCGGGTCGACGAATATTTTGGAAGGACCACTAGCCCCGGAACTTTACAAGGCCCCCATGGGTGACTTCAAATACCCCACTGGCCTTCCCTGTTTTCAAGGTAGCGGAGACATCCAGGACCCTCAGAACTTTGTATATGGGTTCTACGAAAGGCTCCGACTGCATGGAGCGTCGGACGCTGTCGCGTGTCGCATTTTCACCACTTGTCTGATCGGGGAGGCCTGGGAATGGTACATGAGGTTAAGGCAAGGATCGATAAAAACCTTTGACCAACTAGCGAAAGCTTTCCTGACCCGCTACGACATGCTCCGGCCCCCACGAGCGACATGTGACTCCCTTTTGAAGTATGTTCAGGGACACCAAGAGGCGACTCGGACCTTCGTAAATAGATTCGTGAAGGCCTCTAGGGAGGTCCGAAACTACAGTGAGGACATCGCCCTGGCGGCCATACTGAATGGGCTTTGGCAAGGAGGACCGGGCACCCTCCGGTACGACGCCCGAAAAAGAGAGTTCAAGAGTTTACCAGAGTTCCTGGCTTTTGCTGAAGGGTACATCCGGGCCGAGGAGGATGCTGCCCAGTCCGCCAGGCAGCGGTCCAGATCCCCAAAACCGCAGCAGCGCGGCCGGCAGCCCGATAGCGGCCCGTTCCGAAGACGAGAACCACAAAAGAGAGACACCCAAGAAGAACGGCGCGAAGACGGCAGAGAGGGCTACCGACCCCACTATGTGCGGTATGCACCTTTCATCAAGAAGAGGAGCGAAATGTACTTAGTGATAAAAGACATGCCTGATGTTCCAAGGCCGCTACGCAAGCGTATTTTCGAGAAAAAAGACAGGACAGCGAGATGTTTGTTCCACCGTTTTAACGGACACTCCACGGGGGAATGCCTCCAGTTGAAAGACGTGTTGGAGAGGATGGCTAGGGAAGGAAAGTTGATCGAATACATAGTGCCAGAATTCTTCCAAAAGTTTGCGAAAGAATACAATGGGGAGGTCCAGGACAAAAAGAAAGCTTCCTATCGGGACGATTACAAAGAGCGTGAACATTCGGGGCCCAAGCCCGAAGAGGGCAAGGGAAAAGGACCAGGGACATCAGGAAGGCGACCGAGTATAGAAATCAATGTGATTAGCGGAGGACACAGGGTGGCGGCTCCCGAAAAACATAATCGAAGCACCATCAGGCCATACCCCACCATACTAAATATCGAGAGGCCCCTTGAAAGAAAGAGACCCCGAATGGATGACGCCATATGCTTTTCCGAAAAAGACTTTGGCGCCGTGACGTGGCCTCACGATGACCCCATAGTACTGAGACTCAAAATAGAGGAGTTTGGAGTCAAGCGAATCCTCGTGGACACGGGGAGCTCGGCTGATATCCTATACCTCTCGGCTTTCGAGAAGATGGGAAGGCAGCTGGGCGAGCCACGGAGAAAAGTAACACCGCTAGTGGGGTTCACTGGCGATTCCCTCCGGCCAAAAGGGGTTGCCCAATTGAAAGTGGCGTTCGGATCTTTGCCCCGCACCACCGAAGTTATGGTGGACTTCTTCGTCGTAGATGCCCCTTCCGCCTACAATGCAATCATCGGTAGGAACACTTTGAACAAAATCGGAGCCATAGTATCTTCCCCCCACTTGAAGATCAAATTTCCTACCAGCCACGGCGTGGGGGAGGAATGCGGGCAGCAACAGGTGGCCCGGGAGTGCTACCAAACTTCCCTCGGAGGACAAGGAGGGGCGGTCCACCAAGTGGACGCGAAAGCAAAAGCGAGATCAGGTCTCGCTAGCCCATGCTTGCAATCCAGCAGAGAGTTCTTACCCCCGCACACACCCCTGGTCTTGGATCCCATAGACAAAGAAGAGTTGAATACATCCCTTGAGCCGGTCGATGAGGTTGACCAGGTCGACCTTGGGGACGGTAAATTTCTGAACATCGGCAAGGCCGTGCAAGGAAGCGCAAGGAAGAAGCTGATTGATTTCCTCCGGGAAAGCCTGGCAGTGTTCGCCTGGACTGCCGCAGACATGCCTGGGATCCCGGGATCTATAGCCGAGCACCGGTTGCACATCAAACCGGGAGCGAAACCCGTAGTACAGAAAAGAAGGAACATGGGAGCCGAGAGGCGCTCAGCGGTCAAGGCCGAAGTCACCAAGTTGCTGGGAGCTGGTTTCATTAGAAACGTGACTTGTCCGGAATGGCTGGCAAATCCTGTGCTTGTCCGAAAGGCAAATGGAGAGTGGCGGATGTGTATTGATTACACCGACCTGAACAAGGCATGCCCTATGGACCCCTTTCCTTTACCTAAGATCGACCAACTAGTAGACTCTACCTCCGGACACGCATTCTTAAGCTTTATGGATGCGTTCTCGGGGTACAATCAGATACGGATGTGCCCTGAAGACGAGGATAAAACTGCCTTCACAACCCACTCCGGGTTATACTGTTACCGCGTGATGCCCTTCGGCCTGAAGAATGCAGGGGCTACCTTCCAAAGAATGGTAAACAAGGTGTTCCACGAGCAAATAGGTCGGAATGTAGAAGCCTATGTAGATGACCTCCTAGTCAAGAGTATGTCCGACCTGGACCACGTTCGAGACCTGCGCGAGACCTTCGCAACGCTCAATCAGGCGAACATGAAACTCAACCCCAAGAAGAGTTTCTTTGGCCTAACGGGAGGGAAATTCCTCGGATTTATGGTGTCCATGAGAGGCATAGAAATACACCCATCCAAATCACAGGCCATCCTAGACATGAAACCCCCCCGAAACCTCAAGGATATGTGCATAAATGTTGAGTATTTTAGATATAATAATTTTGTACTCTTTTGCCTTTAATATTTATAAAACCTTCGTACTCAATGAATAGGTTAGTTGCAAGCGCACAACCTATCGATTGTAGTATTTAGGTGTCGATCCGCAGGGAGATAGGGAAATACCAATTTTTAATAAAGAAAACTACTTCTAAAACAAAACAATAAAAGTAAAGTGGGGGGGTTTGTTCTTAAAATCCTAAAGTTGGGTTCAATACCCGAAAAAGAGGAGTTTCAAACAATAAATGTAAATAAAATAAAGGAAAGAAAGATTGGTTTGTTTTCAAGTTTAAGGAGATCTAGGGGTATTCGGTCTACAATCCCTTGCTAATTCTATTTATTCGGTTTGTTTAAATTCATGTTTGATTTGATGAGGTTTTTAACCTATGTTAGCCTTTGGAACAAATATTAATACAAATACTTTGCGCTTTATGGATTAATGTGCCTCGAATTCTAGGGCTGTCACTAACCTAGAGGGATATTTAATCTCATGCTTCAAAGCATATATCGATATTTGTTCTAAGGTGTCCTAATTAGGATTTGCCTTCGCCTTTCGGTCCTTCACCAAAATCCTAACCTTAATTTCTATAGTTCCGGATTGGATATCAAAGTACGGTCGCTTCTAACCCAACCCTAAGGTGTGTCTTTATGGTTTCAATTAATAGTCTCCTCATGACCAATGCCGGAATTTAATAAATTTAAAGCGGAAAAACACGATCAACGCGATTTCAAAACTACTTCAATTCAATAAACCCTAACCAGGTGAACTCAAAGGAACGAGTACTAATGAAATTCATAAAGAATAAATCACAGAAATTAACAATCAAATCCGATAATACAATCATAATAAAAACAAATATCCAAATAATCTAGAATTAAACAAGTTCATGCATTGACCTAAACCCCTAGAAAGAGAACTACTCTCTCTTGGAGAGATCCATAACAAAGATTGGCAAAAACAATAAGAAATAAGATAAAGAAATGATTACACCCTTTCTTAGATCTAAAACCTCGATCTTGCCGACTCCTTGCTTGAATCTTCTTCTTCTTCTCCTTCCTTGGAACTTCAAGAATTTCTGCAGGATCTCTCTCTCTCAATTTGTGGAAAGATGGATATAATAATGGATGCCTAGAGAGATGAAATTCTTCTCCTTTTATAGCCAAAGGCCTTGCCCAATTTAGAGGATAGTAGTGGGGTTAGTGGGTGCACTCCTCAGACTGCTATGGCTATTTTTGGCATTCTAAATCGTGTTCCTTGTTGGCCAAAAATAGAAAACCTCCTGAAAATGCGAATTTCTGGCTGGCTGCGAGTCCAGTGCGTCCGCACTGGAGTTGAGTGCGGGTGGTCTTGGTCGCACCGACTCCAAATCCCCTTTGGTTCCAAGTTTCCTTTTTGGATTTTCTGCAAAATTTCCTGAGTGCGTCCGCACTGGATCTTAGTGCGTCCGCACTGGCATGTTGTTTTCTGTTTTCCAAAGAATCTGAAGATTTCAAAAATAGTCTATGTACTGAGTGCGTCCGCACTGGCTGTGAGTGCGTCCGCACTGGCCTTGCACTTCTGTTTTTCTGGAAGATTCTAAAAGTCGCAAAAATCGGTTAAGTAGTGAATGCGTCCGCACTGAAGGTGAGTGTGTCCGCATTACGCTCGGACTTTTTGTCTGTGAGGTATGCGCTGCTGGAAAATCGGCTAAGTACCTAGTGCGTCCGCACTGGTGGAGAATGCGTCCGCACTGGGCAGTTTTTCTTCATTTTGCACTGTTTCCTGCATTGAAACATCGAGCGAACGCAGTAACTTGATTCTTGGTGTATTATATTCTCTTTATATATCCAAAATACAAGATATTTGGTGTTATTTTATGATAAAAACTAGATCGACGGTGTATATAAAATACACCTATCAAATACCCCCAAGCTTGAACTTTGCTTGTCCCTAAGCAACATTTAAACTTTGAAATATAATTCGATCTATAATTCAACCCTATATCAAGTATATATTTCTCAAAAATTTGAAAAACTTGTATGATCTTGCCAAAATTTAAAAACCTTCATGCATATTCCCCAAATCCCAAGTTCAACCCTCGAATAATTATGAATCAACCCACAATTCGATTACTCTAACTTTAATTTCCTTAAAGGCTTTGAATTTGTGAACTTCGTATACCCAAATTTAAAAGATATGCCATTTAAAATGTAGAATTTTCAAAGTACCCCCAAGCTTGAATCAAACTTGGGTAAGAATAACTACGGACTTTGTGTGTTGATACATGCATATTCCTTTTGTTTTGTTGCTTCTGATTTTCTCACTTTGAACATTTTTTTTCACGATTTTAGCACTATTTTCCCCATCCTCATTTAAGCACCGGTTAGTTACAAGTAGTTAACCGTACCCAACCGTTCTAATTCAAGGGTGCTTTGCATGCTCTTAGTCTAACCCTTCCACTAACACGAATGTCAATTTTATCGGGAGACTAGCGGAGCAAGAGTGCTAAGGACTCATAACCATAAGTACGTCATGAAGCCGTATCATAGGTCATTGGAATCTCATTTTTATTTTATAAGAAATTTTCAATTTTACCTAATTTCTCAACATTTATGCACATATCATGAATACACACATCCTAAGTATTCTTTCATACTCACGGATATCCTAATTTTTCTAAAAGATTTCCAAATCTAAATGGCTTCTCTAATAAATTTAAATTCCTAATTTCTCAATTTCAAACACCTTTATTTCCACAAAGTTTTTCGCCGAATTATGTCGTCATTTCAAAATTATTTTAAGGGTTTTACTAAAAATTTGAAAAATCGTGCAAGAATACTTTTAATTTTTTTTTTTTTTCAATCACTCAAGTTTATCAAAAAAAATTTATTTTTGCCAATTTTTAACACAAAACATTTTTTAAACATGATTTTATACTTTATGCATTTTTAGACAATTAAGTCCAATTATACAAGACTCTATTTTTCATAACCTCGTAAAACGTCTTGACAAATTCGTAATCGCAAGCAATTAAGTTCAAAATCACAAATCCTATTCATGGTCAAGTAAAAAACAAGGTTATAAATCCTAAAAAGTTTCGAAAAACTGAATAATAAATATGCATGCAGATACAATTTCTTCCCATCCCCCAAGCTTAAATAAAGCAGTGTCCTCAATGCGAAAAATAAACTTAAAAAGAGAGAAGAAACATGAACTACTTTACTGGCGTAATATGGTGGTATATTGCACGGGATCAATCCTCGTCACGATCCATGTCTTCGGCCTCATTCTCCTCTTCTGCATTGCCTTGAGCTGATGCTGCGGCTTCTTGTGCAAGCCAAAGAATATAATAACACCAAAGAATATAATAACACCATATTAAAGGGAGGCACAACCGTGGTGAAGGGCGAAGGCAACAAAATGATATCCACAAGGGTGATCACCGGATGGAGGATGTGCATCGATTACCGCAAACTTAACAATGCAACAAGGAAGGATCACTTCCCTCTACCATTCGTGGATCAAATGCTAGAAAGGCTAGCTAATCACTCCCATTTTTGCTACCTAGATGGGTATAGCGGATTCTTTCAAATCCCTATTCACCCCGATGACCAAGAAAAAACGACCTTTACCTGCCCTTATGGTACGTTCGCGTACCGTAGGATGTCGTTTGGTTTATTCAATGCCCCAGCTACATTTCAAAGAGCCATGATGGCTATTTTTTCAGACTTATTAGAAAATTCCGTGGAAGTTTTCACGGATGACTTTTCAGTTTTTGGTACCTCTTTTGATGATTGCTTATCTAATTTGATCAAAGTTTTAGAACGTTGTGAGCATGTCAATTTGGTGCTAAACTGGGAGAAATGCCATTTCATGGTGCAAACAGGGGTAGTTCTAGGCCACGTGGTGTCCTCCAAAGGCCTAGAAGTCGACCAAGCAAAGGTGGAGGTGATCGAAAAATTGCCATATCCAACATGTGTGAAGGATGTGAGGAGTTTCTTGGGCCATGCGGGATTCTATCGGCGTTTCATCAAAGATTTTTCAAAAATCTGCAAACCACTTACTAATTTAACAATGAAAGATGCAGAATTTATATTTGATGAACCGTGTATTGTTGCTTTTGATAGGATCAAGAAGGCGCTCATCTCAGCCCCAATTCTCCGACCTCATAATTGGGATGTGCCCTTCGAAATCATGTGTGATGCAAGCGACTTCGCCGTTGGAGCCGTTCTAGGGCAAAGGATCGACAACAAGCCACATGTGATCTATTACGCAAGCAAAGTCCTAGATGAGGCGCAAATGAACTACACAACCACCGAAAAGGAGTTCTTGGCCGTTATATTCTCCATCAACAAATTCCGATCCTACTTGGTTGGATCCAAGGTGATTGTGTACACCGATCACGCGGCAATTCGATACCTCCTCAACAAGAAAGATGCCAAACCACGCCTAATCCGATGGATCCTCCTACTCCAAGAGTTTGATCTCAAAATCAAGGACAAGAAAGGCACCGAAAATTCAGTGGCGGACCACCTATCACGCATTACCAACGAATCGAAGGATGATGACATGCCCATAGACGATTCGTTCATAGACGAACAACTCTACGCAGTCAACTACCAAGAGGCGCCATGGTATGCGGATTTCGTCAACTACCTTGCATGCGGTATCATACGCCCAGATTTAACCTTCCAACAACGAAAGAAATTCCTTTGGGATGTCAAACAATATTTTTGGGATGAGCCGTTGCTTTTTAAACTGGGGGTAGATGGAATTCATAGGCGATGTGTACCTCACGAAGAAACCGAACAGATTCTCAATTGTTGCCACTCATCTCCCTATGGAGGACACGCTTCAAGCCACAAAACCGCCGCCAAAGTTCTTCAAGCCGGGTTCTTTTGGCCCACGCTTTTTGAAGATGCAAAAGACTATGTGCTTAGGTGCGATAAATGCCAAAGAACCGGGAACATATCAAGGAGACATGAGATGCCTCTCAACGGAATTCTAGAGGTAGAGTTATTTGATGTTTGGGGGGTCGACTTCATGGGACCTTTTCCGAGTTCTTGCAACAACAAGTACATCCTTGTAGCGGTCGATTATGTGTCAAAATGGGTAGAAGCCGTGGCAAGCCCAACCGCCGACTCCGCCGTGGTAAGAAAGCTTTTTCTAAGAACTATTTTTCCTAGGTTTGGAGTACCTCGGGTGGTGATTAGCGATGGCGGGTCTCATTTCATCAACCGCCAATTCGACGGTCTCCTATTCAAATACGGAGTCAAGCACAAGGTAGCCACACCATACCACCCTCAAACAAGCGGGCAAGTGGAGGTATCCAATCGCGAGATAAAAAGCATCCTACAAAAGGTGGTGAACACATCACGAAAAGATTGGTCACTCAAACTCGATGAAGCTCTTTGGGCGTATCGGACCGCTTTCAAAACACCCATAGGTATGACTCCTTTCAAGCTAGTATATGGAAAGCCATGCCATTTGCCGGTTGAACTTGAGCACAAGGCATATTGGGCAATAAGGGCCCTCAATTTCGACATGAGGGCTGCCGGTGAAAAGAGGGTTCTTGACCTACATGAACTAGAAGAATTGCGCCTTAATTCCTATGAAAATGCTAAGCTATACAAAGAGAAGACAAAGAAGTGGCACGACAAGCATATCATAAAGCGCAACTTTCAAGAAGGAGACACGGTTTTGTTGTACAACTCACGCCTCCGGCTTTTTCCCGGGAAGTTAAGATCACGATGGAAAGGCCCATTCGAAATAACGAAGATATTTAACCATGGTGCAATCGAGATATGGAGCAAAGAAACCGGGGCATTCAAAGTGAACGGACATCGCCTCAAACATTTCAACCATGCAACTCCTATAGGCGACAAGGAGATCATAGGCCTAGAAGATCCACACACTCAATAGTGAGCCCTAATCATGTCGAGCTCACGACGTAAAATTGAGCGCTTCTTGGGAGGCAACCCAAGTTTTTACTTTTCTTTCTTTATACTTTTATTTTTACTTTCTCAAAAATTTACATTTTTAATGACTCAGCCAATTCTTTAGGTCGAAAATTCATGCAAATAACCTGAGTGCGTCCGCACTAAACATCAGTGCGTCCGCACCACCTACTTAGAAAATTTTTCAGACAGGTTATATCATAAAAATTGGCCAGACCGAGCGTAATGCGTCCGCATTGACCTTCAGTGCGTCCGCACCGACAGAAACTACAGGTCTGCGCAGTCTAAACAAGACCAGTGCGTCCGCACCCGAGGTACGCTAAATTTAATTTTCAATTTTTTCGGAATATCGGAAAATTCGAATTTTTTAGAGCGAGTGCGGATGACCACCCGCATTGAGGCCCAATGCGTCCGCACTCGGCTTCTTCTCCTTCTTAAACCGACCCCTCTCTTCAATTTTCTTCGCGTCTTTTCGATTTTAAAGCCAAAATCTTCGATTTTTCTCTCTCAAAACCCGAAAACCTCGTTTTTCTTTCAAAATCTCCCTCTCCTCTCTCTTCTCTACCCCTTCTCTCTTCTTTCTCCCTCTTTCCCTTTTCAAAAACCGAAAACCCACTTTTCTCAAGTTTTTCAAGCGCCGTTTCACTAAAACTCGGATTTCTTCGCATTTTTTCGAAATTTTCGCGATCTACAACAATGTTTGATCTCTCCTTACTCTAATTTTGTCAATTACTACTTAGATCTGTAAAAATGGTACCAAGATCGGAAAAATCGACCAAAAATGGTGAAATCTGTTCAAATTCTTACCCCAGTGCGGATGCTACCACCCGCACTGCTAGACAGTGCGTCCGCACTAAGCTTGGGGGAAAAAAATAACCAGCCCAAATTTTCAGTTTTTTTGGTTAAGTCCTCAGTGCGACCAGACTTGTCAAAATTTTGGAGAAGTCCTCAGCACTAAACTTGATCCGTTAGATACCCGGTAGGAATTTTGGAGGATGCAATTGTCAAAATTGGTAAATTTTTCTTACCGGTAGATTTTGTTGTGGTGGAGATGGAAGAGGATACACAAACTCCCCTTCTATTGGGACGTGATTTCCTAACCACAGCAGGTGCAATCATAGATGTGCGTGATGGAAAGATTTCTTTCCGAGTAGGTGATGAAAAGGTTGAATTTAATGTTTTTAAATCTCTCCAATTTCCATCTAATGATAATGATTCGATATGCAGGGTAGATGTTTTAGACTCTAAAATTGATGATCATTTAGATAGGATAAAGGAAGGAGAACAACTGGATGAAATTATGGAAGAAATCGATAAAGAAAAAACTCAAAATGACGAAAACAACCACCCGCACAAAACTTTGCAGAGCCCAGTTTTTGCCGTTTCAACATGCACAATGCCACCGAAGGTCGAACTCAAACCATTGCCAACAATCCTCAAGTACAAATCTCTTGGCTCATATGAGACACATCCCACCATAATCAATGCCGCCTTGAACCAAGAAGAGAAGACAAGGCATTGGCACGACAAACACATCGGAAGAAGTTTTCAAGAAGGACCATATCGAGTATCACAAGTTTTCGAACATGGTGCCTTCAAAATCTGGAGCGAAAAAATGGGTTCATTCAAAGTCAATGGACAGCGGCTCAAACATTTCATTCAAGATGAACCGGTCATTGAAAAGGAGGCAATTGCCCTCGATGATCCACCACCTTTAAACTGAGCCTCAACAAGTCGAGCTCTCGACGTTAAACCGAGCAACATCTTGTGAGTTTCTATTTCTCTTTTTAATTTCCTCTTCTAGTATGAATTGACACATTGAGGACAATGTTTTGTTTAAGCTGGGGGGAGGTTAAATGAAAAACTGAAATTCACAATTGTATCTTGCATTTAGTTTAAGCATGTTTAAATTTTTTGTTTAAAACTAGGGTTTTACCTAACCTTGAATAGGGTCCAGTCCGACTTTTTAGGATGTTTACCTAGTTTTGTGTCATGCATTTTGTTGATAAATTTGGGTGATTGACAATAATTAGGAGTATTCATGCACAATTTTTTCGAATTTTTTGTAAAACCCTTGGAATAATTTGAAATGACCACATGATTTGGCGAAAAACTTTGTGGAAATAAAGGTGTACGAAATTGTGGCATTAGGAATTCAAATTTATTAGAGAAGCTATTTAGATTTGGAAATTTTAAATTTAGAAAGATTGGGATATCCACAAGTATGAAAGAATACTTAGGGATGTGTGTATTCATGATATATGCATATATGTTGAGAAATTGGGTAAAAATTGAAAATTTTGGAAAATAAAAGGTGACTCCAATGACCTATGTTACGGCTTCATGACGTACTTATGGTTATGAGTCCTTAGCACTCCTGCTCCACTAGTCTCCCGATAAAATTGACATTCTTGTTAGTGGAAGGGTTAGACTAAGAGCATGCAAAGCACCCTTGAATTAGAACGGTTGGGTACAGTTAACTACTTGTAACTAACCAGTGCTTAAATGAGGATGGGAAAATAGTGCTAAATCATGAAAGAAAAATCAAAATGAAAAAATCAAAGGCAACAACAAAAATGAGAATATGCATGTATCAACACACGTAGTCCGCAACATTTCTAAACCTAAGTTTGATTCAAGCTTGAGGGAATTTGAAAATTCCACGTTTAAGATGGCATTTCTTTTAATAAATTTGGGTAGACGAAGTTTGTAATTTCTAGACTTTTAAGGAAATAAAAGTTAGAGTAATCAAATTGTGGGTTGAGTCATAATTATCCGAGGGTTAAACTTGAAATTTGGAAAGTTTGCATGAAGGTTTTAATTTTTGGCAAGATCATACAAATTTTTCACTTGAGAAAACATACTTGATAGAAGGTGTATCAAAGAGATCGAATTGTAGTCCAAGTTTAGATGTTGCTTGGGGACAAGCAAGGTTCAAGCTTGGGGGTATTTGATAGGTCTAAATTATATACACATTCGATCTAGTTTTTATCACACAATATCACCAAATATCTTGTATTTTAGTAGAGAATATAATGAAATATATCCAAGAATCAAGTTACTGCCAAAGTCTATTTAAGTTACAGGAAATGGAGCAAATTGTAGATCTTCTCGCAAGCTTTCCGAAAAGTGGTAGAACACTGAAAACGGAGTTACGGATCATAGGTTATGCCCGTTAGAAGTTTGGAGCAAAACAGGAGAAACCGAGCGCAGTGCGGACGCACTGACCCAGAGTGCGGACGCACTCAGCCATCAGACACAGAAAACAGCAAAGTCCGAGCGCAGTGCGGACGCACTCGGGCCGCACCACCCGCACTCAGCCGACACACAGTTCGTATTTTGGCCATATCTTGGTCATACGACCTCCGATTTGGGTGATTCAAAGCTTGACGGAACCAGGACAAAGAGATCTACAACTTTCATGAAGGAAAAATATCCAAATCCGGAATATATAATTCTGTACATCCGTATCAATGGCTGCATCAGCCTGAAAAACTGCTAAATATGGAAAGTTAGTGGGCATAGTGGGTGCCAAAATTAGAATAACTTGGTCTCCAAGTTCAGAATCACAAAATTAGAAATATAGAAGTTAGTAGGCTTAGTGGGCGCCGAAAATAAAACGACTTGATCTCCAAGTTCAGAAAACGTTATATAATGCTAAGGAGACCACATGAGAAATCATCCATTATTATATCCATCTTTCCACAAATTGAGAGAGAGATCCTGCAGAAATTCTTGAAGTTCCAAGGAAGGAGAAGAAGAAGAAGATTCAAGCAAGGAGTCGGCAAGATCGAGGTTTTAGATCTAAGAAAGGGTGTAATCATTTATTTATCTTATTTCTTATTGTTTTTGCCAATCTTTGTTATGGATCTCTCCAAGAGAGAGTAGTTCTCTTTCTAGGGGTTTAGGTCAATGCATGAACTTGTTTAATTCTAGATTATTCGGATATTTGTTTTTATTATGATTGTATTATCGGATTTGATTGTTAATTTCTGTGATTTATTCTTTATGAATTTCATTAGTACTCGTTCCTTTGAGTTCACCTGGTTAGGGTTTATTGAATTGAAGTAGTTTTGAAATCGCGTTGATCGTGTTTTTCCGCTTTAAATTTATTAAATTCCGGCATTGGTCATGAGGAGACTATTAATTGAAACCATAAAGACACACCTTAGGGTTGGGTTAGAAGCGACCGTACTTTGATATCCAATCCGGAACTATAGAAATTAAGGTTAGGATTTTGGTGAAGGACCGAAAGGCGAAGGCAAATCCTAATTAGGACACCTTAGAACAAATATCGATATATGCTTTGAAGCATGAGATTAAATATCCCTCTAGGTTAGTGACAGCCCTAGAATTCGAGGCACATTAATCCATAAAGCGCAAAGTATTTGTATTAATATTTGTTCCAAAGGCTAACATAGGTTAGAAACCTCATCAAATCAAACATGAATTTAAACAAACCGAATAAATAGAATTAGCAAGGGATTGTAGACCGAATACCCCTAGATCTCCTTAAACTTGAAAACAAACCAATCTTTCTTTCCTTTATTTTATTTACATTTATTGTTTGAAACTCCTCTTTTTCGGGTATTGAACCCAACTTTAGGATTTTAAGAACAAACCCCCCCACTTTACTTTTATTGTTTTGTTTTAGAAGTAGTTTTCTTTATTAAAAATTGGTATTTCCCTATCTCCCTGCGGATCGACACCTAAATACTACAATCGATAGGTTGTGCGCTTGCAACTAACCTATTCATTGAGTACGAAGGTTTTATAAATATTAAAGGCAAAAGAGTACAAAATTATTATATCTAAAATACTCAACAAGGCTTCTTTCGCGCCGTCCGAAATACTCGACTCGGGAATGTCCATTACTATAACGGGGCGGTCCTTGTCGAGGTTTCCCGCTGCCCCCAGTTTAGAGAGGGCATCAGCTTGGCAGTTCTGGTTTCTGGACACATGTTCTATCACCACCTTATCAAACTATCCCTTCAAAGAATGCCAAAAATAGCCAAAAATAGCCATAGCAGTCTGAGGAGTGCACCCACTAACCCCACTACTATCCTCTAAATTGGGCAAGGCCTTTGGCTATAAAAGGAGAAGAATTTCATCTCTCTAGGCATCCATTATTATATCCATCTTTCCACAAATTGAGAGAGAGAGATCCTGCAGAAATTCTTGAAGTTCCAAGGAAGGAGAAGAAGAAGAAGATTCAAGCAAGGAGTCGGCAAGATCGAGGTTTTAGATCTAAGAAAGGGTGTAATCATTTCTTTATCTTATTTCTTATTGTTTTTGCCAATCTTTGTTATGGATCTCTCCAAGAGAGAGTAGTTCTCTTTCTAGGGGTTTAGGTCAATGCATGAACTTGTTTAATTCTAGATTATTCGGATATTTGTTTTTATTATGATTGTATTATCGGATTTGATTGTTAATTTCTGTGATTTATTCTTTATGAATTTCATTAGTACTCGTTCCTTTGAGTTCACCTGGTTAGGGTTTATTGAATTGAAGTAGTTTTGAAATCGCGTTGATCGTGTTTTTCCGCTTTAAATTTATTAAATTCCGGCATTGGTCATGAGGAGACTATTAATTGAAACCATAAAGACACACCTTAGGGTTGGGTTAGAAGCGACCGTACTTTGATATCCAATCCGGAACAATAGAAATTAAGGTTAGGATTTTGGTGAAGGACCGAAAGGCGAAGGCAAATCCTAATTAGGACACCTTAGAACAAATATCGATATATGCTTTGAAGCATGAGATTAAATATCCCTCTAGGTTAGTGACAGCCCTAGAATTCGAGGCACATTAATCCATAAAGCGCAAAGTATTTGTATTAATATTTGTTCCAAAGGCTAACATAGGTTAGAAACCTCATCAAATCAAACATGAATTTAAACAAACCGAATAAATAGAATTAGCAAGGGATTGTAGACCGAATACCCCTAGATCTCCTTAAACTTGAAAACAAACCAATTTTTCTTTCCTTTATTTTATTTACATTTATTGTTTGAAACTCCTCTTTTTCGGGTATTGAACCCAACTTTAGGATTTTAAGAACAAACCCCCCCACTTTACTTTTATTGTTTTGTTTTAGAAGTAGTTTTCTTTATTAAAAATTGGTATTTCCCTATCTCCCTGCGGATCGACACCTAAATACTACAATCGATAGGTTGTGCGCTTGCAACTAACCTATTCATTGAGTACGAAGGTTTTATAAATATTAAAGGCAAAAGAGTACAAAATTATTATATCTAAAATACTCAACATTTATGCACATATCATGAATACACACATCCTAAGTATTCTTTCATACTCACGGATATCCTAATTTTTCTAAAAGATTTCCAAATCTAAATGGCTTCTCTAATAAATTTAAATTCCTAATTTCTCAATTTCAAACACCTTTATTTCCACAAAGTTTTTCGCCGAATTATGTCGTCATTTCAAAATTATTTTAAGGGTTTTACTAAAAATTTGAAAAATCGTGCAAGAATACTTTTAATTTTTTTTTTTTCAATCACTCAAGTTTATCAAAAAAAAAATTATTTTTGCCAATGTTTAACACAAAACATTTTTTAAACATGATTTTATACTTTATGCATTTTTAGACAATTAAGTCCAATTATACAGGACTCTATTTTTCATAACCTCGTAAAACGTCTTGACAAATTCGTAATCGCAAGCAATTAAGTTCAAAATCACAAATCCTATTCATGGTCAAGTAAAAAACAAGGTTATAAATCCTAAAAAGTTTCGAAAAACTGAATAATAAATATGCATGCAGATACAATTTCTTCCCATCCCCCAAGCTTAAATAAAGCAGTGTCCTCAATGCGAAAAATAAACTTAAAAAGAGAGAAGAAACATGAACTACTTTACTGGCGTAATATGGTGGTATATTGCGCGGGATCAATCCTCGTCACGATCCATGTCTTCGGCCTCATTCTCCTCTTCTTCATTGCCTTGAGCTGATGCTGCGGCTTCTTGTGCAAGCCGTGCCGCCTCACGCTCCTGTGCCATCTCGTACTCTCTCCTTTGAGCGGCCCGTCTCTGGTATGGTGGTGTCGGTGGATCATCCTCAAAATGCGGGTTTGCGTGCATGCATCCTCGGCGGGAATAGTAGGTCGCTCGGGCGGCCTCGGCCTCTACCTCATCAAATCGGCGGTCAAAGACATCCATACGGCCATCCATGCGATCCATGCGACCACCAATGTTGATGCTCAAGTTATTGATGGAGGTGTTCATTGTTTGCATGAAGTCCCAGATTTGCTGGTTGGTCGGCATGCCTTGTGCTTGAGCAGCATCGGGTGCGGCTTGCTGTGGTGGTTGTTGTGGTTGCGGCGGCGGTGGTAGCGGTGGCTCGAGTGGCTCATCTACAATTTTCCAAGTGTCGGTATCCAAGGGATCGATTTGAGTTTGTAGAGGCAACCGGTGTCGGATGTTGTCCTTTGGGCCCAAGTTGATCCAAGCCTCTTCAATGTCGTCCCAACGGATGAGCCTCGCCCGAAACAGACCATCTAGGTCGACAAGCGTGTACCCGAGTACCACATCTTCACCGGTCGGTATTAGCAAGTGCCGGGCAATCTTTGTGACGATACCGCCAATTCGAATCATTCCGCCTGATCGCATGTTGTGCGACACATTTTGCATGTGTTTTGCCAAGTTGTACCCAATGTGCGGCATGTACGCCATCTCCCCATTGTTGCGCCGAAGCATGCTGCAAACATATACCATATCTCCGAGGTTGAAGACTGATGCGCTCTCCCCACGGGCAAAGAGAGTGTGAGAAAGTACCCGCTGGAGATATCGGAGGGCCGGATGGAGAACATTCTTGACCCTCTGCTGGCCGAGGATCCCGTCTTGGCATGTTAAGACGCGGAACTGGGCCTCGCTCATGTCATGGTAGAAGTCGAGAATGGTGCGCATCTCGCTGACATTGACGGTGGATAGATCGAGTGCGGCCATGAGTTCGGTGGTGTGCAACATATGTGAGAAGCCTCCAAGGTTGAATGTCAGCGTTCGTGAACCCCGGTCGAACTCGTAGGAGGAGAGGAATTCGATGGTGATGGCTTCATAAGTGTTGACCTCGTCACATAGAAACTCCCACAAGCCAAGCCGCTCGGTGAGCATTTGCACCGACTCGAGGAGTCCGAGTGTTTCGAGTGTTTCTCGGCATATCCATCGAGATGGCTCGAGGGTCCGGCGGGACTGTAGAAGGTCACGCCTCAATTCTTGACCTTCGTTGAGTGGCAAGGCGGGTGGGTAAGGAGGTGGTTGGCGACTGCCCTGTCCTTTCTCAAACCTTGGTTTCTTGGCACCTGATTTCTTCGGCATTCTAAAAAAAACTTGAAAGAATTAAAATTTTGAATTTTTTTTTGATATAATATGGGCTGAATGCGGACGCACTGGTGGTCAGTGCGGACGCACTGTGTATAAACAGTTCAATTTTGGTTCAATTCAGGGCCATTTCTGATTTTTCCCGAGCCTAGTGCGGACGCACTGACTCTAAGTGCGGGTGGTACTGGCCGCACTGAGTACTTAACCAAAAAAATGAGGTTTTTCCTGGTCGCAATGCGGACGCACTGGCGGTCCGTGCGGACGCAGTGGGTACTTAACCAAATATTTGGACATTTCGGGGCTGCTTTGGAAAAGTCCGAGCGCAGTGCGGACGCACTGGCTCTCAGTGCGACTGGTCTGGTCGCACTGAGGACTTAACCAAAAAAACTGAAAATTTGGGCTGGTTATTTTTTTCCCCCAAGCTTAGTGCGGACGCACTGTCTAGCAGTGCGGGTGGTAGCATCCGCACTGGGGTAAGAATTTGAACAGATTTCACCATTTTTGGTCGATTTTTCCGATCTTGGTACCATTTTTACAGATCTAAGTAGTAATTGACAAAATTAGAGTAAGGAGAGATCAAACATTGTTGTAGATCGCGAAAATTTCGAAAAAATGCGAAGAAATCCGAGTTTTAGCGAAACGGCGCTTGAAAAACTTGAGAAAAGTGGGTTTTCGGTTTTTGAAAAGGGAAAGAGGGAGAAAGAAGAGAGAAGGGGTAGAGAAGAGAGAGGAGAGGGAGATTTTGAAAGAAAAACGAGGTTTTCGGGTTTTGAGAGAGAAAAATCGAAGATTTTGGCTTTAAAATCGAAAAGACGCGAAGAAAATTGAAGAGAGGGGTCGGTTTAAGAAGGAGAAGAAGCCGAGTGCGGACGCATTGGGCCTCAATGCGGGTGGTCATCCGCACTCGCTCTAAAAAATTCGAATTTTCCGATATTCCGAAAAAATTGAAAATTAAATTTAGCGTACCTCGGGTGCGGACGCACTGGTCTTGTTTAGACTGCGCAGACCTGTAGTTTCTGTCGGTGCGGACGCACTGAAGGTCAATGCGGACGCATTACGCTCGGTCTGGCCAATTTTTATGATATAACCTGTCTGAAAAATTTTCTAAGTAGGTGGTGCGGACGCACTGATGTTTAGTGCGGACGCACTCAGGTTATTTGCATGAATTTTCGACCTAAAGAATTGGCTGAGTCATTAAAAATGTAAATTTTTGAGAAAGTAAAAATAAAAGTATAAAGAAAGAAAAGTAAAAACTTGGGTTGCCTCCCAAGAAGCGCTCAATTTTACGTCGTGAGCTCGACATGATTAGGGCTCACTATTGAGTGTGTGGATCTTCTAGGCCTATGATCTCCTTGTCGCCTATAGGAGTTGCATGGTTGAAATGTTTGAGGCGATGTCCGTTCACTTTGAATGCCCCGGTTTCTTTGCTCCATATCTCGATTGCACCATGGTTAAATATCTTCGTTATTTCGAATGGGCCTTTCCATCGTGATCTTAACTTCCCGGGAAAAAGCCGGAGGCGTGAGTTGTACAACAAAACCGTGTCTCCTTCTTGAAAGTTGCGCTTTATGATATGCTTGTCGTGCCACTTCTTTGTCTTCTCTTTGTATAGCTTAGCATTTTCATAGGAATTAAGGCGCAATTCTTCTAGTTCATGTAGGTCAAGAACCCTCTTTTCACCGGCAGCCCTCATGTCGAAATTGAGGGCCCTTATTGCCCAATATGCCTTGTGCTCAAGTTCAACCGGCAAATGGCATGGCTTTCCATATACTAGCTTGAAAGGAGTCATACCTATGGGTGTTTTGAAAGCGGTCCGATACGCCCAAAGAGCTTCATCGAGTTTGAGTGACCAATCTTTTCGTGATGTGTTCACCACCTTTTGTAGGATGCTTTTTATCTCGCGATTGGATACCTCCACTTGCCCGCTTGTTTGAGGGTGGTATGGTGTGGCTACCTTGTGCTTGACTCCGTATTTGAATAGGAGACCGTCGAATTGGCGGTTGATGAAATGAGACCCGCCATCGCTAATCACCACCCGAGGTACTCCAAACCTAGGAAAAATAGTTCTTAGAAAAAGCTTTCTTACCACGGCGGAGTCGGCGGTTGGGCTTGCCACGGCTTCTACCCATTTTGACACATAATCGACCGCTACAAGGATGTACTTGTTGTTGCAAGAACTCGGAAAAGGTCCCATGAAGTCGACCCCCCAAACATCAAATAACTCTACCTCTAGAATTCCGTTGAGAGGCATCTCATGTCTCCTTGATATGTTCCCGGTTCTTTGGCATTTATCGCACCTAAGCACATAGTCTTTTGCATCTTCAAAAAGCGTGGGCCAAAAGAACCCGGCTTGAAGAACTTTGGCGGCGGTTTTGTGGCTTGAAGCGTGTCCTCCATAGGGAGATGAGTGGCAACAATTGAGAATCTGTTCGGTTTCTTCGTGAGGTACACATCGCCTATGAATTCCATCTACCCCCAGTTTAAAAAGCAACGGCTCATCCCAAAAATATTGTTTGACATCCCAAAGGAATTTCTTTCGTTGTTGGAAGGTTAAATCTGGGCGTATGATACCGCATGCAAGGTAGTTGACGAAATCCGCATACCATGGCGCCTCTTGGTAGTTGACTGCGTAGAGTTGTTCGTCTATGAACGAATCGTCTATGGGCATGTCATCATCCTTCGATTCGTTGGTAATGCGTGATAGGTGGTCCGCCACTGAATTTTCGGTGCCTTTCTTGTCCTTGATTTCGAGATCAAACTCTTGGAGTAGGAGGATCCATCGGATTAGGCGTGGTTTGGCATCTTTCTTGTTGAGGAGGTATCGAATTGCCGCGTGATCGGTGTACACAATCACCTTGGATCCAACCAAGTAGGATCGGAATTTGTTGATGGAGAATATAACGGCCAAGAACTCCTTTTCGGTGGTTGTGTAGTTCATTTGCGCCTCATCTAGGACTTTGCTTGCGTAATAGATCACATGTGGCTTGTTGTCGATCCTTTGCCCTAGAACGGCTCCAACGGCGAAGTCGCTTGCATCACACATGATTTCGAAGGGCACATCCCAATTATGAGGTCGGAGAATTGGGGCTGAGATGAGCGCCTTCTTGATCCTATCAAAAGCAACAATACACGGTTCATCAAATATAAATTCTGCATCTTTCATTGTTAAATTAGTAAGTGGTTTGCAGATTTTTGAAAAATCTTTGATGAAACGCCGATAGAATCCCGCATGGCCCAAGAAACTCCTCACATCCTTCACACATGTTGGATATGGCAATTTTTCGATCACCTCCACCTTTGCTTGGTCGACTTCTAGGCCTTTGGAGGACACCACGTGGCCTAGAACTACCCCTGTTTGCACCATGAAATGGCATTTCTCCCAGTTTAGCACCAAATTGACATGCTCACAACGTTCTAAAACTTTGATCAAATTAGATAAGCAATCATCAAAAGAGGTACCAAAAACTGAAAAGTCATCCGTGAAAACTTCCACGGAATTTTCTAATAAGTCTGAAAAAATAGCCATCATGGCTCTTTGAAATGTAGCTGGGGCATTGAATAAACCAAACGACATCCTACGGTACGCGAACGTACCATAAGGGCAGGTAAAGGTCGTTTTTTCTTGGTCATCGGGGTGAATAGGGATTTGAAAGAATCCGCTATACCCATCTAGGTAGCAAAAATGGGAGTGATTAGCTAGCCTTTCTAGCATTTGATCCACGAATGGTAGAGGGAAGTGATCCTTCCTTGTTGCATTGTTAAGTTTGCGGTAATCGATGCACATCCTCCATCCGGTGATCACCCTTGTGGATATCATTTTGTTGCCTTCGCCCTTCACCACGGTTGTGCCTCCCTTCTTTGGTACTACATGGACCGGACTTACCCATTTAGAATCGGAGATTGGATAGATGATGCCGGCATCAACTAGCTTGAGGATTTCCTTCTTTACCACTTCTTTTAGATTCGGATTGAGCCTTCGTTGAGCTTCAATGGTGGGTTTGTGGTCGTCCTCCATTAGGATTCTATGCATGCAAAGGGATGGACTTATTCCGGTTAGGTCGTCGATTGTGTAGCCGATTGCTTTCCGATGAAGCCTTAGCTCGTGTAAAAGCTTCTCGGTTTGTTCTTTGTTGAGTTCGGAGTTGACAATCACCGGATATGTCTCGCCCTCTCCCAGGTATTCATAGCGAAGGGTAGGTGGCAGAGGCTTGAGTTCGACCTTCGGTGGTGCAGAGTTGGGCGAAATTCCTTCGATTTGAGCTATTTCGGCATGAGTGCGGACGTACTGGTGGTCTGTGCGGACGCACTGGGGTAGATTTTCTGAAATCTGCAATACATCCTGGTTGGAATTGTGCTGAGTGCGAACGCATTGAGGGTCAGTGCGGACGCATTCCTCTCGGACTTTTTCCTCATCGGCTCCAAACTGTGGCTCAACAGGTGAGTGCGAGTGGGGCATCCGCACTGAGAATTCAGTGCGGACGCATTGCGCTCGGATGTTTGAATCTTCAGTTCCCTCATGCTGAGTGCGGACGCACTGGGCGGTAGTGCGGACGCACTGAGGGTCATTTTCACCAATTGTGTCGTTTTCGGAGCCGGTTTCTTCCAGAATTTGGTCCAGTTGTTCATTGACCATCTCCTTCTCCATATGGGCAGCTATAATGGAATCTAAAACTTCCACTCTACATATAGAATCATTATCATTTGACGGAAATTTGATGGCATTAAACATGTGAAAATTTACCTTTTCGCCCCCAATGTCAAAGGATATCTTTCCTTCTTTGACATCAATGTTTGCACCTGCTGTGGTAAGGAAATCACGCCCCAATAGAAGAGGGGTATGAGTATCCTCCTCCATCTCAACCACTACAAAGTCCACCGGGACAAAGTACTTACCAATCATTACAATAACATCCTCCGCAATTCCTTTGGGATACCTTACCGTCTTATCGGCTAGTTGTAATGACATCCTTGTATCTTTCAAATCAACAAGATTGAGCCTTTGATAAACGATTTTTGGCATGAGGCTCACACTTGCGCCTAAATCACATAGGCACCTTTTGAATTCGGTATTACTAATCATGCATGGAATCACAAAGCTTCCGGGATCCTTTAATTTTGGAGGTAGCTTGTTTAAGAAGAGAGCGCTACACTCCTCATTAAGGGATACCGTGCCCACTTCCTCAATTGTTCTTTTATTGGATAAAATTTCTTTCAAAAATTTCGCATAAGTGGGCATGTGAGTAATTGCTTCGGTAAAAGGGATGGTAATATTCAATTTCTTGAGGTGTTCTACGAATTTGGCATATTGTTGGTCAAGCTTGCTCTTAACTAACCTTTGAGGGAATGGTATAAACCTATGTGGTGGAATATACTTAGGAGTTTCATTTGGTTTTACCTTGGCCTGGTTTGATTTACCCGGTTCTTGAGATTTTTCCGATGCCGGTGCGTCCGCATTAGGAATGGTTGCGTCCGCGCTGAGAGGAGTTTGAGGTGGTTGTGCCTCATTCGGTGGTTGTTGAGACTCATCTCCGCTGGGCATCTTTGGTCCTTCGTATTCTGTGCCGCTTCTCAAGGTTATGGCTTTTGCTTGCTCCCTTGGATTGATATCGGTTTTGCCCGGTAGAGTGCCTTGTTGACGAAATGACGAAGATGCTTGTTGTGCTATTTGGTTTTCTAGCATCTTTGTCTTAGTCTCTAAGAACTCGAACCTATTGTTGAAGTTCCTCAAGGAATTCGAAATTTCGGTGTTGGTGTTCCTTTGTTGGTTCATGAACTCGTTTTGAGAGAGAACAAGTCCTTCTATCATTTTTTCTAATTTACTGTTTTGAGAAGGTCCTTGATACGAGTTTTGGTTCGACCGGTTTTGATATTGATTGGAATTACCTTGGTATTGGTTGGAGTTGTCATTCTCGGTCTTCCACTTGAAATTGGGATGGTTCCACCTTGTGTTAGGGTTGTATGTATTTGAGTTATCATTTGGTCTAACCTTATTGTAGATCGGGTCGTTCCTCTTATCACCTTGATTGTAGAACATTGCATTGACTTGCTCGACTTCCTCTCCTTCTACGAGGACTTGGCAATCGGCGGTGATATGAGTCGCCTCTCCACAAATGCCGCATGAAGCCTTCTTTGTCACGGATTTGGCGTTTTGCATTTGTGCCATTTGATGTTGCAAGGCATCTATTTGGGCTTTCAAGGCGGTAACTTCGTCGGTTTTTAAGACTCCCAGTGTGGTTTGGGTTCGTCCACTTCTCTCGGCCGTCCATTCCCTTTGGTTGATTGCCATGTCCTCGATCATTAGCATGGCTTGTTGGGGATCCATCTTGGACATATTACCTCCCGCGGCGGAATTCAAGTGAGTCTTTGTGGCGATTGTGCAACCTGCAAAGAAGAATTGGAAGAGCAACCACATGTCGAGACCATGGTTAGGGCACAAGCGTTGAAGCTCGGCCCATCTATCCCATGCCTCGGTCAAAGATTCTCCCTCGGCTTGCTTGAAGGTCGTGATCTTCGTTCGAAAGTGCTGGGTTTTAGATGGAGGAAAGTATTTTCCTAAGAATAACTTCTCCATGTCGTCCCATCTTCTTATGTTGTCACGATTCACGGTCCTTAGCCATGTCCTTGCATTGTCACGGAGGGATAGATGGAAGCATTTGAGCTTTAGGTTGTCGAGCTCTTCTCCTTCTCGAGCGAAGGTGCCACATGACTCTTCGAAGACCGCCAAGTGGGCATGTGGATCTTCGTTTAGGGCTCCTCCAAACTGACTTTGGCCAAGTAAGTGGATGAGAGACGGCTTGATTTCGCGTGGGTCTTGGCCTTGAGGTATAAAACCGAAGCGGTGGCCTTGTTGATGGTTACGGCCATTTCCGTTGTTTGGATTGATACCAAACAAAGGATTGTTGTTGAGAGTTGGTGGAACATTGTTGTTGTCGTGTGGATGTGGAGGCGGTGGGTTGTTGTGTGGAGGAGGAGGTGGTGGATTGTTATCGAGATCACGAAAGGCTTGGTTGATAAGACCTTCAGGAAGTTCTTCCTCAACGAAGTTGCGTGGCATGCCGTATGGCGGATCTAGACCCGCCATTGGTTGAGGAAGAGAGAGTTCGCCGGCTTTGATCTTCGCGGTTTGGCTCCTTGTGACCGGTGCCAGTGCTCAAATCTATAAGAGAAGAATAGAGAGAAGATGTGAAAGAGAGAGAATAGAAATAGAGAGTAGTAAATTGCAGAAAATTAAATAAGGAAAGTAAATATTTTTTGGATTTTTCTAAATAAGGAAGTAAATTTCAGAAATTATATTAAAAAAAAAAGGAAATAAACTATTTTTGGGTTTTTAATTTTCTGAAAAGTAAATAAGGAAACTAAGAATTAAAAGTATTTTCCTAAAATAAAAACTAGTTTCTATCCTATTCTCCCCGGCAACGGCGCCAAAAAGCTTGTTGAGTATTTTAGATATAATAATTTTGTACTCTTTTGCCTTTAATATTTATAAAACCTTCGTACTCAATGAATAGGTTAGTTGCAAGCGCACAACCTATCGATTGTAGTATTTAGGTGTCGATCCGCAGGGAGATAGGGAAATACCAATTTTTAATAAAGAAAACTACTTCTAAAACAAAACAATAAAAGTAAAGTGGGGGGGTTTGTTCTTAAAATCCTAAAGTTGGGTTCAATACCCGAAAAAGAGGAGTTTCAAACAATAAATGTAAATAAAATAAAGGAAAGAAAGATTGGTTTGTTTTCAAGTTTAAGGAGATCTAGGGGTATTCGGTCTACAATCCCTTGCTAATTCTATTTATTTGGTTTGTTTAAATTCATGTTTGATTTGATGAGGTTTCTAACCTATGTTAGCCTTTGGAACAAATATTAATACAAATACTTTGCGCTTTATGGATTAATGTGCCTCGAATTCTAGGGTTGTCACTAACCTAGAGGGATATTTAATCTCATGCTTCAAAGCATATATCGATATTTGTTCTAAGGTGTCCTAATTAGGATTTGCCTTCGCCTTTCGGTCCTTCACCAAAATCCTAACCTTAATTTCTATTGTTCCGGATTGGATATCAAAGTACGGTCGCTTCTAACCCAACCCTAAGGTGTGTCTTTATGGTTTCAATTAATAGTCTCCTCATGACCAATGCCGGAATTTAATAAATTTAAAGCGGAAAAACACGATCAACACGATTTCAAAACTACTTCAATTCAATAAACCCTAACCAGGTGAACTCAAAGGAACGAGTACTAATGAAATTCATAAAGAATAAATCACAGAAATTAACAATCAAATCCGATAACACAATCATAATAAAAACAAATATCCGAATAATCTAGAATTAAACAAGTTCATGCATTGACCTAAACCCCTAGAAAGAGAACTACTCTCTCTTGGAGAGATCCATAACAAAGATTGGCAAAAACAATAAGAAATAAGATAAAGAAATGATTACACCCTTTCTTAGATCTAAAACCTCGATCTTGCCGACTCCTTGCTTGAATCTTCTTCTTCTCCTCCTTCCTTGGAACTTCAAGAATTTCTGCAGGATCTCTCTCTCTCAATTTGTGGAAAGATGGATATAATAATGGATGCCTAGAGAGATGAAATTATTCTCCTTTTATAGCCAAAGACCTTGCCCAATTTAGAGGATAGTAGTGGGGTTAGTGGGTGCACTCCTCAGACTGCTATGGCTATTTTTGGCATTCTAAATCGTGTTCCTTGTTGGCCAAAAATAGAAAACCTCCTGAAAATGCGAATTTCTGGCTGTCTGCGAGTCCAGTGCGTCCGCACTGGAGTTGAGTGCGGGTGGTCTTGGTCGCACCGACTCCAAATCCCCTTTGGTTCCAAGTTTCCTTTTTGGATTTTCTGCAAAATTTCCTGAGTGCGTCCGCACTGGCATGTTGTTTTCTGTTTTCCAAAGAATCCGAAGATTTCAAAAATAGTCTAAGTACTGAGTGTGTCCGCACTGGCTGTGAGTGCGTCCTCACTGGCCTTGAACTTCTGTTTTTCTGGAAGATTCTGAAAGTCGCAAAAATCGGCTAAGTAGTGAATGCGTCCGCACTGAAGGTGAGTGCGTCCGCATTACGCTCGGACTTTTTGTCTGTGAGGTCTGCGCTGCTGGAAAATCGGCTAAGTACCTAGTGCGTCCGCACTGGTGGAGAATGCATCCGCACTGGGCAGTTTTTCTTCACTTTGCACTGTTTCCTGCATTGAAACATCGAGCGAACGCAGTAACTTGATTCTTGGTGTATTATATTCTCTTTATATCCAAAATACAAGATATTTGGTGTTATTTTATGATAAAAACTAGATCGACGGTGTATATAAAATACACCTATCAAGCCTGTGTCGTCAATGAGTCCGAAGACACCTGGTACGCCCCCATGTGGACCTACCTCACTTCGGGGACCTTACCCGAGGACCCACTGGCGTCCCGGAGACTGAAGAAGATCGCCCCTTTATACTCTATCTACAACCATCAGTTATACAAAAGGGGATATGCCCGGCCATGGCTTAAGTGCATCGGAGAAAAGGATGCTCAGGCAATGTTGGAGGAAGTCCACGAGGGACTCTGTGGTAGCCATCAAGGAGCGAAAACTTTGGCCAAGAGAGTCCTGCGCGCAGGATATTACTGGCCCACAATGCAGCAAGACGCGGCAAATATGGCGCGAAAGTGCGAAAGGTGCCAATACCATTGCCGATTATCCAGCGTCCCAGGTTACGACATGATCACAATCTCGGGAGCTTGGCCCTTCGACCTCTGGGGGATCGACATCCTAGGTCCTTTTCCCATGGCCGCCCAGCAACAAAAATGGATCATAGTGGCTGTGGAATACTTCACAAAGTGGGTCGAAGCCAAAGCACTAGCCCACATCACGGCAGAAGCCGCCAAAAATTTCATATGGAGGAATATCGTATGCCGTTTCGGCATACCGCACGCACTGATCTCTGACAACGGCACGCAGTTTAATGCAGACGTCACCATGTCTTTCCTAGAGAGGCTAGGTATCCGCAGCAACTTTACTTCGGTTAGCCACCCTGCTAGCAATGGTCTGGCCGAAGTCACCAACAGAACTATTATGGATGGATTAAGAAAGAAGGTGGCCTCCAATAGGAAGAATTGGCCCAGCAAACTGGATGAAATACTTTGGGCATACAGAACCACCCCCCGTGAAGCCACGCAACAGACACCGTACTCCCTTGTGTATGGCATGGAGGCCGTCACACCTCTCGAACTCGTTGCACCCTCCCTCAGGATGACGGCCTACTCTACGGAAAGCAACCCAGAAGCACGAGCTACGGAACTCGAGCTGGCACAAGAACTCCGAGACAAGGCCCGCATCCGAACCACAGAATACCAGCGAAGGATCAAACGCGCCTTTGATAAACGCGTGTCCCCCCGGGCATTCGAACCGGGTGAACTAGTGCTCAAAAAGGTCGAAGCTGCCGGACATCATGTTGGTAAACTTCAACCCAATTGGGAAGGCCCCTTCCGGGTAATTCGCGCCTGCGGCAAAGGATCCTATGAACTCGAAGGCCCCGACGGACGAACGATCGCCAGACCCTGGAACGTCGTCCATCTCCGAAAATTTTATGTTTAAACAAAAAGGGGGTAGCAGAACAGGCATAGCAGTGGACAGACCGCTTGTAAAGATGTAATCATTACCTTTTGTACTTTTTTTTGGGACCGACATGGGAATGCCCATGTAAGGTCAGGGGCGCCTGTGCGATATTATAAGCACGGCCCGATACCTTGTACTTTTGGACCACCAACACGGGAACGACCGTGTATAGTTGAGGGCGTCTGTGCGATATTATAAGCACGGCCCAGTGTTTGTGATGTTGACTAACAAATTTGGGACCCGACGGCACGCAATTACCGTCGGGACCTTCCTACAACTGATCATAACGAGGACAAACAAAAGCCCACGGGCAACTAATGTTTCAACAAAAAGAAATTATTGCACTAAGAAAGGATGAACGAAAGCCCAAGTGGCAACGAACGCCTCAGCAATAAAACAACGCCTCTTATGACAGAGTAATAAAAGCCTAAGGGCAACAAATATTTCCGCCAACAATTATCATACTAAGTTCGGACCAAAGACCTTAGAGCATAAAACAGCCCGAAATAACTTTTCCGTAACAGCGAACGTGCGCTAGCCGTGGAAAGTCCGGACGAGTACACGCTACGTACCCCGCAAGGAAAACTCGCGCTAGCCTCAGGTCAAAAGCCCTGAAGAAAGGAGCAACATGACAATCTTTCAAAAAGATTACAGGCACGAGTCACAAAAGTGCGAACGAAAACTCTACAAAGAGCAACAAATGCACATGACTCGCAAAACAGGCACGAGTCACAAAAGTGCGAACGAAAACTCTGCAAAGAGCAACGAATGCACATGACTCGCAAAACAGGCACGAGTCACAAAAGTGCGAACGAAAACTCTGCAAAGAGCAACGAATGCACATGACTCGCGAAACTAAAGGGACGGTTATGCAAAAAGCGAACGAAAATCCTCATGGGATAACGAATGCGCATAACCCTGCTTCGGAGAGATACAATAACGAAAACCCGTGGGGTAACGAAAAAATCTCTCCGAGGATCCCGACACAGCGTAAGCGAAAGCCCGACGGGGCAACGAACACGCACAAACCGGACAAACATTCCGCCATTTTACAAACGCAAGTCTTGTGGAATGGATGTGAATGATCTACTGGCACCGCGAGACAATTAAAAGGCATGGCAACATGTCTGAACAACAAATCTCGCGAAAATCTCTACTGGCTCTACAAAACAACCGACAAGCATAGTAATATGCCCGAACAAAATCTCAAAGGAGCAAAAACAAAAAATGATGGCACCCAAAGGAATGCAGAAACTCCTCCCCGAACTCCTGCAAGCACGCCAGTTCAGAGGACAAGCGCTATCAGGCGAACAAAGATGCCTAGGAATGTTATAAGCCCGAAGAGGTTGCGGGAAGAAACTGCGCGAGGTAATGAAACTGTTTTTCTTTCCAAATTGATAACACTACAAGGCTGGGAGCCGAACTGGCAATTAAGTATCGATGAATAACGACAGGTGACGCTAAATAACTGTACAGGGTACGAGGTAATCCCGTTGGAATTTCCTAACAATTGAATGGAATAAATCCACCCGAGATTGACCTACCCTACAGGATCACGCGATCGTGTTTAAACAATAAGGTTCTACGGAACCACAATAAAAACACTACGAACAAGCACATTAAAACAAGAACATACATAGAACATAATGTTACTCGGGCGGTCGAGCAGTAACCTCGACCAAGTTACCCGACAAAAGTTACAACAAATCTGTTTTTTCCCCCAACATCTTGGGGGTCCTACGAATAAAAGAAACAAAGAACGAGGCAAATAAATTAAAACTTTGACACGCCCTTCAGCAGCTCCCCGATCTGACACCTCACTCCTCGCCTAAGGCCTGCATAAACATAAACAACAGATTAAATAAGCATCGAACGGGCATGCACATATGCGTCAACGGAGCAAGTCAGAGACTACCTCTTTTACTCGCCGTATTCATCCTCTTCGATCACTGCCCCGAGGTCCCGCGTATTGTTCCCCTCCACAGAAGGGATGAGGGGACAAGCCACATCGCTGGTCCCCGTTCCACCACCAGTATCGACCTCGGGGAGAGAACGCACCCAAATGTTATCCGGCCAGGCAGCGACGAGACGCCAATAGTACGGAATTTCCACTGGCGGCGTCCTCACTAGGCTTATCTGGCCCGACACCAGTTCACCCTTGGGGTTCCGTAGCCTATCTTCGACCCTGTCCCACGTGTACCCGGTCAGAACCTTTGGCTGCGCCTCCTCGTCCTTGACCCTAACGAACCCCACCATCTCGGGAGCAAAAGGGTACAGTCTCCCCAGCTTCGACATTTCCCCATACACAAAATGACGCACAAAATCCTCCACGCATACAAGCGCCGCGCTCCTAAACCCAACGCTGCTGAAGAACTCGTCTATCAACTTCGTAGCTAGCCCCTCTAAGTCGGCACGTTGTTGCTCAACAACCTTCTCCACCCGCCCAACCTTCTCCCTTTCGGAGACCAAATCCTCGGCCATCTTCGCCCTCTCCCCCTTCAACTCCTCAGCTTCGGCAACAGCACTCGCTAGCCGCTTGGCCTGCTCAATGGCTTCTTCGCCCCTCTTGGATAATTCCTCCTCCAAACACCTAATCTTTTCATCGCGAGCATCGAGATCGCTCTGCATGGTCCGCTGATAATCCAAAGCCTCCCTGTAACGCTCCTCCAGGGACTCACCACACTCCTTTCCGAGCTGTGGGTCCTTCAACCCCAAGGTGGTGTCATCGGAAACCCGCATTCTTCCCTCCTTCAGCAATCGTTCCTCCAACAACGTCGCCATTACGCAGCCCGCCTCGAAATGCCGACCCAAACAGTTTAACAGAGCTTTCTCTGGGTCTTCCCTCATACGGCGCCTAACATAAGCCGGCTCCATGCCAGTATAGGCCCCGAAAGAAAAGGCCCCCAAAGTAGGCGGCCTCCTGCTAACCTCCATGGTCTTCCCTAGGAAGGGGACGAAGAGCCCGCAGTGGTTCGGGTCCTTTCCAGGAGACGGATGCTCCCAAATCGAGCCTCTCTCAAGTTCCCAGTTGAAGCTCGAACTGCCACCCAGAGACTCGGGCCCATGATCCGGACCTCTAACAACCCCGCCAACATCTGCTGAAACAACACCGCCGGCGACCCCCTCAGGAAGGATCCCAACGTCGGACACCGGTCCCAGCCCACCCGGGGCAACCTTACCCTCCGTTATAATGGGAAACTCCTCCCTCCTCGGCACATTAGCCCCGGCCCTACCAGAGGCCTCCACAGCGAGACCCTTCCCCTTGTCGACCTGGCTAGTCGGGGCCGTAGACCTTATCTTTTTCATTCTGTCCTTCATATTCGCCCCACCCCGCCTCTTGGGGGCCTTCGGAGGAGACGCCTCCCTCTCTTCCACTGGAAGTTCCTGCTCCGCCACCACGACCTCTTCCGTCACCTCGGTCACCAAGTGCTCTCCTCCTTTTGCCTTGACCCTTCCAGGTACGAGGGGGACGACCGGCTTAGGATCCGCGGAGCCGCCCCAAAATGCAAACTCCATGGATGTTTTGGCTGCCAAAGAAGGAACATACGAATACATATTAATAGTTAAGGAGCTGCTAAGAATAGAAATAAAAGTTAGAAATCTACCACACAGATTGTTAAGAATCCCTAAGGCCCTCCGATCGTCAGCGGACATCGGAAAATTAAGAGAAGGCACCATCCCCTTCCCTGACAACTGACGCCATGTCACCCGAACGTCTTTTAACGACTCAATTCTGCCTGGGTGCGGCAGGTACACCCAGCCCAGGTTCCAGTCATCTATCTTGTTAAGCTTAGGGTTCTTCTTGGAGTCAAACACTATGGCATGCGGGCCTTTTCGTTTAAGGACCAAGAAGTCTTCGGATGTCTTGCCCATGCTAAAATATTGCGAGAACAGACCCATAGTTGGCCTTAACCCCCCCAACTTATCTGGATGATCCGAGAACAGTCTATCAAAGCTCGTAACATAACACCAAGCCTTGCTAGTTAGTTGGGACGGTGTTATGTCCAAAGTCTTAACGAAAGATCGACAAAACTCCGACAAGGGTAACTGAAACCCACATTTAGGCATCTTCCAGTACACGCACATTCCCTTCTCAGAGTCATGCGCTCGGTCATTTATAGTAGGTACTCGGAGATCTAGGACGTTCAGCGTAATAGTCCTCCGCGCCTCCTTACGCACTAACTGACCATAAAACACCTGCTGCCACCATTCTTCACGACGACACAAAGGTATTGACGGCCACAAGCAATCCACTTCATCAAAAATACCGGGCTGATAAGTAGACCGAGGTATGAGTTTCGGCCCATCAGGGGTTTGGGACAGAGCACCCTTATGACTAACCTTCTTCTCCTGCACCTCCACAGGCACGGAGATGGAAGCCTCCCGCGAAGAGGCGACACGACTCTCGTGCAGATTATCCTCACCATCCCCTTGCGCCTCGCTCGCTCCCCCGGACTCAGTAGAATGTTGAACAGACAATGTATCCTCAGAAGCATGATACCTAGGATCACTAGGAGACAACGGCAACCGCACCTGTCCAGACATACCTTGATCGTGATCATATATATGTTTGGCTTTATCATCAAGGGAAGCACCGCATTGCCTCTCGCAGACTCCTTCCTTTCGGCCAAAAGTATAGCCAAAGCTTCGGCACCTTTTCCCGGACCCGGCGTCCTCGATCCCCCCCGACTAGAAGAGTCGGTATCCAAAAGACCCCAATTCGGAGATCGGCCTCCCGAGCTCCCCCCAGTCATAGTTAGAAATAACCTAAGTTAGGCCAAGGCGGTCAGCTAAAGAACCAGCAAGAGACAAGTATAAGATAATGGCCTCCCCATGTCAACCGAGAAAGCTGCTCGGTAACCTCAAAAAAGAACTAACCCTACTCGCTGACACACTTCTCAACCGAATTGGGGACGGTAGAGGTAGTTTCCCCACCCCAGCGAAAACTACAAACTGCAAAATCTTAAAATAGAAAATACCTTCCCGAAGACGTAGACGCGACTGCAATAAACCCAACGGAGCGAAATCAAGTAACTGTCCGACCACAACCTTCGCAAAACTCAGCAAATGACGATGTCTCCAGACAGCCGCGAGCGCCCTTATATAAGCGTCAGTACATCGTCGTAACGGTAATCGGCACGCTCCCCGAGAAGCCCCTCAACCCACTTGGCACACTCTAATAGGCCTTGACCTAGCGGCGTAGAAAACCGTAGAAAGAAAGGCCTACACAGTACACACCGAAGACCTTGAAGCGACGTGCCGATTCGAAATTTGGCGCCCTTCCCTCCCCTCTCCAAACCCTGACAAGGCACAAGCAAGGCGCCCCGACGTTCTAACCTAGCTACCCCATACCACGATGGCGCCCGGACGCGACCCAAGTGTCGCGCCTTTTCTGATCTCGCCCCCCTCCCCCCAGCAACTCCTCCACCGACTAAGCGGGCACGAACGAAGCGTCGCGCCGCTTCCCTCTCTACAGCGACGATCAGACGCAGTTATGGCGATTGGACACCTGCAAACCACTGCTGATCCCTATATAAACCCCCTAACATTACAACTCCAGTTGTCGCTTTCCCCAAAAACGTACTGAAACAATGGCTCCAAAACCTCGGAATAACAAAGGAAAGAAACCTGTGGAGACCGGCGAGGCGAGCAATCCAAAACCGGGCCGACCAACAAGCGTCCGAGACTTACCTCCCCGAGTTCGCGCAAACTGGCTCTGCTTCTTCCCAAGGAGTAACCTCGATCGGATGATGGCGAGCTCCAATGACAAGCTGCAAGATTTCATCAAGTATCTGGTCGACGTGGAAATGCGCTCCTACGGACATTGCCCCTGCTGCCCGCACTCCGGTCGCAATGCACCACCAGCAGCGCCCCCCCGACGCCCTGCGCCCAAGCCTGTTATCCGCAGCACTTGCCCGGCATGTGGGAAGACGGGCAATCGGGCCGATATGCCCCGATGCCATCGATGCGGGGAAAGATTCCACCAAGCCTGCCAGCCCGAGGAGACACCCTACTTGTTCCCCATCCCAGGCCTGGAGCACTGGTACTGCGAGGAATGTATAGCCATCCTTGACTCCAGGGATGACACGCGCGAGGATGACGATGAAGACGACGATGACGACGGCCCACAGTATCACCCCACCAGGTCCGACGACACCGACCCTGAGGAGGAATCCTCCGCAGACGGTGGCCTCAGCGATTGATGCATTGCGCGAAGTCGCCCCACCCACCTAGCCGGACGTTTACTATTCCCTCTTTTGTTCCCCGACATGGGGGATAGTTTTTATTTTATTAGGATAACCTTATGAACAACTGTGTTTTGTTGAGAAGGAAAACTCTATAAACCACATAACATTACCTCTAGTTGTAACTTTTCTTATTTTGAAAAACTTTTCCTGCAACACATCTGTGTAAAGGCAACTTTGACATTAAGGCACAACGCTCACACACGCCTTCCATACCACCATCTCACCACAACGGGCATCAAGTTCTATCGCAACGGAACTTCATCATATCACTAACCAACAGGTGCCGCCTGCCTCGCGACCACTTGGTCCCGGGAAGACCGCCAAACAACTAACTTAAGGCACATATGTCTCAGGACATGCTACCCGAAATTAGTCGGTTTACCACATAAACCTCATGCGGCACCGACACGAGATTGGTACGCCCCCTGTCTCAGGAAAATCGCGGGCACACATCTCTCGGTAAGCAGAGCATTTTATGTCGCGCGACCTAAATGGTCTGAGACAAAACAGGTACTGAAAACACCCTCCCCTTATCCTAAAAGGCACGACTCGAAATAATTCGAATCAAGGAATAAATCTCACCAAATCGCTGGCATAACCGTCATACGGCGCCCCCTCGCGGCATAAAAGCACTCTCTACCCCAACTCACGCGTCTCGTATACGCAACCATGTACATTTCCCGAACACTGGCCAGCCGACAGCGAATGGCCCTTAATTTAGCTAAAACGCCCCGGAAATAATGAATCTCTTACCAATAACACCTCGAAATAGCCGCTCCATAACTCCCGAAATGCCTCGAAACAACCGTCCCTTAAGTCCAAAACGCTTCGAAATTAACACCGGTCAAACGACAGGCCTATGCCCGTCCAGTCAAATCGCTTAGCCCCAGCTTTTATGATCCAGTGGGGCCCGTACACGATAACCAACGGCACCACCCTGCCTATATATTGACCCATTCAGCTGTAAGCAGGTCATTCCTCACCAACTGATCCTCCATTTCGTAAATTCATCCCCACCCCATCCACCCTCACAATGTCGTCGAATGACTCGGTTAACAAACCCGAGCAGCGACGCCTCAATATTACCCTTCCCCGCGTTTCACCCCCCCCCATCGTCCCCCGCCTAACCCCACGCAACCACCACTGCGAACACTGTCGGAAGGCGAAAGGTGGGTATTGTTACAAGACATATCCCACCCCGACTTAAAATGGATGCTGACCCACGAAGACCTCCGAGTCCGAGACTTTCTCGACTTTAAGCTTAACTCGTGCCCAAAATTCACCCCTGAGGAAGAAAATGCTATCCAACCTACGACGCCGTCGTTGCGCACATGCTTCGGCTGTGGTGAGGAAGATCCCAAGATCGAGATGGTCAAATGCCGAACATGCTTCGAGTGGCGCCACATGTATCATTACGATATCAAAGGTCGCTCAGATCCCCGCCACCGGTTTTGGCGATGCCCCCGTTGCATCGACCTCAACTATGGAGGACCAACCTTATATACCGCTACTAAGGAGGAGCTTGAAGCGGACAACGTATATGAGGACACCGATAATGAGATCCTTGCCTGAATGTCCCTTAAGTAGCGACCTCACACCCGTCTTTTTGCCGAGCAGGACCCCGGAGTGCAACTGACCGAAGGGGAAATGTCTCTTCCGCCTGCCTCAGGTCCCACCTCGGCAGCCATGCGGGTATACAGGGAACTAGTCGCCCTGCACATCATAGTTCACTAGGACAAATGTATCTGTCATTGTACCTTATCTAAGAAAACTCATGTACGAAATGTGTATTGCTCCGATATATCAATATTCAACCAATAAAAATTAAAAAGTTAATTTTATGGTCGGGTCTTCTCTTATTATCAAACAGCTAATCTTTCTCATATATCACGCCGACCGAACTTTTATCCCGCACACACTCCTGATACGCGCCCAAATATCCTTCGAGGCCCCACGTTATTTAATGCAGGCCGTCGGCAGGTATACGCTATAAGTGGCCTGGGACCCATATCATTTATGACCACGGTCACAGCCCCTGCCTATAAATACCAACCTTACCATGCGTCCAAATGACAACTCCTCACCTCCCTCAACAGAACTCTCCGAGATGCCTATCAAAAGAGTAGTCTCTAAACCCAAAAGGCCTCTGGAATAAGGCCAGAGCAGCCGCGACCAGCCTCCCCCCGCTCCCCGTCGCTCTTATAACCCACGACAGGTCCTCTCTCCTGCAGAGAGATGGGCCCTCCGCCAACGATTCTCCGAGGAGGATTTGGAATGGATGCTTCATAACGAGGACCTCCAAATCTGCGACTTTATCGACCTCCTCCTCGCCGGTGTACCCTCATTCACTAAGGAGGACGAGAACAACATCTATGATGACGTTGACTTCGCGCCCAAACTGCGTTGGTGTGTCATATGCCACGATCAAGGGCCCAAGCACGAAATGGCGAAATGCCGGATGTGCTATGAGTGGAGCTGCTTCAAACACTACGACATCCGAGGCCGCGCGGACCCCCGACGCCGGTTCTGGAAATGCCCTGGATGTTTATCCCGCAATTCTGGAGGCCCGAGCCTGCATACCGCCACTCCAGAAGAAATCCAAGCCGATAACCTTTTTGAGGACACCGATAACGAGCGCGTGGTCTGATTTCAATATTTCCTTATCTATAGGCATTGTATGATTTAGATGTCATGTCTTACTTGGGCTTCGTGCTATTTAAGAATATTTTCATATCAACAACCACTTATGACTTTCGCCATACCCTCCGTTACTCGCGCGAAAAAAAAAAAGAAAAAAAAAGAAAAAAAAAAAAGACGACGACGCGGAACATCGAGCGTAGCTCGTCTAAAAAACACTCGGCCACCCAAAGCCATCTAACACGTCAACACAATTAGTTGGATACTTACCCGCGATAGGGCACCCAAAGCCATCTAACACGTCAACACAATTAATTGGATACTTACCCGCGATAGGGCATACCAAAGGTTCGCAAACTTTGTAATAACAAAATTACGACCTTACAGGAAAAAAACGATAACACAGGTTATAATTATCTTGAAAACGCAAAAACCCCGAGAATAGCTCGGGGGCCGTCAACAACAAAATCATGAAATACAGCGGCAAAACAAAATTAGCACAAACCACATGTAATCAACAAGCCGCACGATGCGAAGTCACAGGAACAAGAATTTTTAAATGACCAAAATACAAACGCTAGTAACCCCCTAGGGTAACTCAGGGGCTGATAATAAACAAATACCCCGCAAAACCCGGGTACAACTAGGGGGCTAATACTCGAACGATAAAACAAACAAGCCGAGACTAGCAAAACAAACTTCTATAAGTTGAACCAAAGTCACCTTCAGTACCAGAATAAAAACCCGGAAGCATCATACTGATGCATTCCGGCTTCAGGGGCTAATGATAGGCCCATATACAAATGGCCCTTGAAAAGCCCAGGCCTGGCCCAACTAAACACCTTTGGATCAAAGTTCACAGCAAACAGGCCCAAAACAGACCGCAGCCCAAAAATTACTCGGGATTCGGACCCCCTCCCGGGGCCAACCCGAAGTCAGAAAATTACTCGGGATTCGGACCCCCTCCCGGGGCCAACCGGAGATCAGAAATTACTCGGGATTCGGACCCCCTTCCGGGGCCAACCCGAGGCCAGAAATTACTCAGGATTCGGACCCTCTCCTGGGACCAGCCTGAGGCGAAGCACAAACCGGGACTCGGAGGCCTCCTAAGGGCCCGCTCGGAACTAAAACAAAACAAGGCTCAAAGCCTAGCGTGCCGAACAGCCCAGAAAGGTTGACAGGCGACCTCGCTGTTCGGCTTGAGACTGACTACGCGAACTTTATAGCCTAATAGGCGGACACCCTCAACAGTATGCGAGTCTTTGTCATTAATGCTGACAAGACCCCGCTACAGTGGGCCACCCCCTATATAAGGCAAAGAAACCCCCAGAAAAGGGGATGGTATTTATCACATTCTGAGTCGGGAGAGGTATCAAAAAGGGTTAGAGCGTTAATACCCCTCTGACTCCCCGCGTGCCCGCCTTGCCGACCCGCTTCGCTCGAGGCGAGACGGGCCACGCACAACACAAATAATCTCAGCACAGCCTGCTTCCCAGGAACAGGGCGTGCCTGCACCTCACCGGACCTAGTCCAAGTAAGGCCCGGCCCCTTCGGGAAGGGACGTATCATATATAATTTAAGTAGAGTCTAGAAACATTCAAACCGTCCTGTGGATCGATACCTGAACATACTGCTCGATAGGTTGTACACTTGCAACCCGACTCGAAAGGTGTACCAAGGTTAAAAAGTATAGCTTGCTATACTGAAACTTTGTGCATACGCTTTTGCGTGAATAGGTATCTCGGCCAGCTCCCCAGCCCAGGGTGAGACCAAGCGGGGCAGCCCGGGTGGGTCATAGGGAGGACTTGATCTTTACTACCTCGGTAGAGCTCACCCCCAAATCTGAAACTCAATATCAGGACTGGGCGGATGCCTTTTACGAGGTTTTCATCGTTCCAGAATACCGAGATGAGCTTCCTTTTGAAGTTGTAAAGCTGAAGACGCCCAGTTATGAGGATATGGGGCACGATCACGCTAAAGGGATGTGTGTGTGTTGAAAGATGCCGCGATGCGAGTTCAAGTTAAAAATGACTCCCTTTGAAAGGAAGCTCTTGCGAACTCTCGATTAGCTCTGGCCCAGTTGACAGGGCCGTCATGGTGTTATATCGCCAGTTTCGAGACATTGTTCAAGCAATTCTCGGATGAATTCGGGCCGTATAAATTGACTGTTCCTGTCTTTGCTCAATTCTTCTTTGTGCTCTATGTGAATGAATGTTACCTCGCTCTCAGGGAGAATTCCAAGGGCAAGATGATTTTTGATACCCTTCGGACCCCGAAGGTATCTAAAGTCGATTGTTGGAATCATGGCTGGGTCTACATAGAGAATAGTGCCTAGCGAAAAGGCCGGGGATAAGAAGAAGCCCAGACGAGACGGGATAGTGATCAAGGTGCCAAACTCGTCTGTCAAGGGGTCGGACTCGTCTACCAAGGGACCCGGAAGCAAAGCGTCAGTTGTCGTTCTAGCAGCCCTCTCGGATCCAAGGCAAGCGGAGCTGGAAAAAAATACTTGGAGAGTGTCATCCCGGACCAAGAGAAGACTATCGGGGTGGTTTGAAAAACTAACTTCCCATTTGGTTACCCGGATAGTCTTGGAATTCACCTCCCGGGTTACTCTGCCATGCAGAGAGTTGTTGATAAGAGACCCCCCCACCACGCAAGATATCCTCGGGAGGTCTATAGGGCTACCGCCTTGCCTTATCAATTGAATTTTGTAAGGGACAATCATGGGACAGCCTTAAACACAATCATGTCGCAACTTCACGATATAGGCGTTGTTGTTGGTCATCTCAAGGATGATTATGACAAGCGAGAATGCGACATGGAGTTTGTGGAGACTAATTCAGAAATGATAAAAAAGGCCGTCTTGGAGAGGACTTACTTTCGTAGTATGGCGGTGGACGAGACATATGCCCTAGAGTTAGCCGAAAAAGAGGCGGCCCTACTGAAGAATGAGACGAATGAGCTCAAGGGCCCAATCTAAGGAGCTGGAAGCCCTATCCAAGGAGCTCAAGGCCCTATCCAAGGAGCTCGAGGCCCTAGCCAATGAGCTGGAAGCTCGCTCCACGGAGCTCGAAGCTTGCTTCAAGGAGTTGGAAGAGGCGAGGTGCGAGGCTATCCAATTAAAGGAGGAACTACAGGGCACTGCTCCCGAGGAAGTTATTGGGCGCTTCTTGGTGAGTGATGCATTCACCCGTGCTGCCACTCTGGCTTGTTGAGATACGATGAAATACACAATTTACCTTGAATTAAAAAAGATGGAAGACATATTCCCCTTTACTCCTGAAAATGAGGATATAAGTGGGATGAAAATGAGGATAAACTGTTGAACCCAGATGAGATTGTGTTTCCTGGGTCCTTCAAGCTGGAGAGTCATCCTCCTCTCGGGGTTGTACATCAATAGAGGAAGAGGTTGCCTTGGCCGGCTGACCTTAATGTTGCCGAAAAGGATAAACTTAAGGAGAACCCTGAGGAAGAGAATCCCGAGAATCTAGAAAACCCCGAGGATGTGGAGAATCCTGAAGATGTCGAGGCGGAAGCTCTACCAGTAAATCCTCAGGAACATGTTAATTATTTAAATATCACAAGTAACTTAGGTTACATCGGAGTATTAACACATATCAGTTGTTGTCTTTTTTCAGGGCTAAATATCTATTGGAGAAGGTTCTACTGTGTTGTTGTATTTCACCCTCGGAATGTTGGGGTTGAACAATTACTTTGATGTATCACTTTCGCCCCCGGGATGTGGAGGTTAACAAATGAATCTTTGTAATATTTTTCGCCCCCGGGATGTGGAGGTTAAATAACTGAATGTTTGTGATTTTTTTATGTTTGTGGAACAGTTTTATTTGAATTATTTTATTCATTGCTTTTACTTTTATTTTACCTCGGAATGTGACTGCCTATACCTCGCTGTTAATGCTTGTGAATGTACTTCCACCTGTTCTTTTGATTCGACTTGAACGTCATAGGTTGCCGGGTGACTAGTCTTTACTTTCCGAGGAAATATATTTAGGACGATTTTTTTATCGGTAAATACATTCTCGTTACCCCTTAGGGTTTTCGCTTATCATTGTTTCCGATATTTCGTATTAGGATACCCTATTGTAATTGGGTAAATATTTTCATTACCCCGAAGGGTTTTTGTTTATACATTTTGTTGGTGACGTCATGACTAAAGTAGTCTCAAGGTTACGAGCTTAATTTCGTTGCCTCTAGGGCTTTCGTTTTTTTATCTCGGTAACCTCAATCAATTAGAAAAGAACACGACATAGTATGATATTTCGTGTTTGTATGTTCGTTACCCAAAAGGTTTTCGTATATATATTTCTTTGAGAACGTCGTGACTGAAATAATTTTCCGGTTACGAGCATAATTTCGTGATTCAAATGTGAATTCATTTATAATTTTATTTTCTAACGGATTTTGATGAATTCGAATTGTGTTGCGTTTGCGTGAACTACTCAAATATGTTTTTAGTTCCGTTGTTGCCTTTTCTACTACAACGAAGGAAAATTTCGTCGGGATTTGAAGCCTTAGTAGCCTGCCCAGGAAAAATGACAAAATGGAAAAATTATTAAATTACCCTACCCAAGTCATTCGGATTTAATTAGTTGGTGATTGTAACATTTTTGTACGGACAAGCGCGGTGTATCAGCTAGCGACAACATCCTTTGCATCTTCAATAAGGGTGCGTTTGGATAGACAGAGAATAGAGCTATTCTCGGATTAGTGGTACTATTCTCAGAGCACTGCGATCCAAACGACAAATAGAAAATAAGAATAGTGGAGGAACTGCTCTAATCCGCTATTCCACAGAAACGCTGGGTTAGCGAAAAACAAAAGCTCCTGAGTTAGCGATATTAATAAAAAATTCGGACAATCCATTTTTTTATCATTCCTCTCAAGTCTCAACTGCTATTTCTCTCTCCACATCAACAGAACGAGCGTTTTGAAGGAGAAAACTCAACGCCACCACTTTCCAGATCTCCGCCTTTGTGAGTAGAGATTGTCGGAATCAACTGCAAGAATGTCTTCTCGGTGTAACAAGGAGTAGATAGAGATCCGTTTTGCTGATTTTGTAAGGTGTGAAGACGGTGGCCAGAGAATCGTACTTCACCACTAAATTCTCAAGGGAAGATATTGAAATCCACGAAGAAAATCTAATCGAACTAATGGTTTCCTACAGGCAAGATTTTAATTTGTTGTTTTCTCCCTTTCCAGATATTTCTAGGGTTTGCTGATTTTATAGCAAAATAATAAACAGAGATTTTCCAGTTCGACGAAACTAAGAAAAAATAATAAAGACCCGTTTTCCAGTTCAAGCACTTCGCTGGAAGAAGAATATATTTTCTAGTTTTTAACTTGTGCGATTTTAATTTGGCCTTTTTAATTTGATTCTCAAGACCTGTTTTGCTTGATTCCCATAAATTTGCTACTTATTCTATTCTCTGGTACCAATGTTGGTCAAGTTAGGTACTGGTACCACTGTTCGATACTGACGTGAAAGAGTAGTACTGTTCTGGTACCAATGTTGGTCAAATTAACATTTTTAAAGATTGAATTTAAGATCTAATACTTTGTTTTAGAAATAAATCCATTAATCATATAATACCCCTAAAACCAAAATCTGTAACTTTGAGCAACCAAAAGATATACTTTGTGGGAGTAAACGAGCAGAATGTGTACAGAGAGACAGAAGATATACTTGGTGTATATTGTGAGAGAGAATCAGAAAGTCAAGCTCTCTTCCTCTAGAAATACCATAATCTAAATTCAAACAAAATTATAGGGGCAAAAGGGCAAGGTTGTTCTGACATTAGAAAATTTAGAAATTCATTGGTTTCTTATGGTTATCAGTATAGTAGTGTTTAGGTATTTTGTTAATTTCTCCAAAGAGGAAGAAGAGCAGTAGCCAGTAGAAACATCAAGTTGATTCATTATGTAGCAGCAGCAGCTATTGGATGTACTTTTTGCTATCAGTTATTTTATTATATTTCAATTCTTCTTTGTTGTTCCAAAATTCATTTTAGAAGCTTTATTATATATATACGTAGCTGTAGCTCAAATATTTGTGAGTCAATTGGTGTTGGTTTTGCTTTTCCGTCCAATTCTTTTTATGTCATCAACTCTAAACACAGATGTAAATGGCAACCAAATCTTCTTCATCGCAATCGTTTAAATGGTTTTTACCAGTCTAAATTAGACTGGGAGATTAAATCTGCTGTTTTTTTTCTCTCTTCAAAATTTGAACCGTTAAAAATATTTAACGCATTGGATTGGATGAAGAAAAACATATTCTAATTTTTTCTGAAAAAGAATGGATGAAGAAAAGCATGTCTCTCTTTGTTTTGTTTTTGTTTTTGTTTTTAAAGAACAATCGATTCTCACACATGTAAATGAGATATATTATGTACAAAGTTTTTTTTTAACAATTTTTTTTTGACAAATTTTTGTTTTCATGTAATTGTCAGACTATGATGTAATTCTACTGGTAAGGGTGGCCAAAGATACACGAGGCTGTAGCAGGGAGAGACGGTAGCGGCAGAGATAAACGAGACGGTGGACGGTAACGGCAGAGGTAAATTTCCTATGTCCTTTTTGTTTCCTTTATCTCTGTGATGCCTTGTGATGGCATGAGGGCTTCGACTCTTTTTCCGAACTGTGAATTGCTTGCTAATTTTTGAATTGATTGCTTGGCTTGGCAGCACTTTGTGATAATTTAGTCTTGGTGAATAATTTAGTCTTGCTTCTCTTGAATATATGAATTTTGTCTTTTCATATATTTTTTACAAACAAAATTCGTTGACAACAAGTTATTTTTTCCTTTATGTTTGGGTGTATTTATTTTCAATGGAACAAGCATGTTGATAATGGCCCTTATTTTCAATCTTTAGCCTAGTATCATGGAACGACTTGGTAAGGCCTTAGGACGGGGTAAGAAAAAAAAAGGAACTAAATCTGGTCAATCGGTGGAAGTTCAAGAAGTTGGGCAAACCAGGTCTATAAACTTCTCCAAAGAAGAGTCTGATATGTTATTGGAAGCAGCTAGAGAGATCCAAAACCAAATTGGGAAGACCGACCTCAATTTCACCAAACCTGAAATGCAACAAGTTCATGCTTCTTATTGTGCCATGTCCAAAGGAATCACACGAACGCAACATCAGCTAGCCAATAGGCTTAAAACATTGAAAAAGGAGTTCAATATTTTTAGAGAGTTGGCCACAAAAAGTGGTTGGAGTTGGGACTATGAAAACCATATGATAGTACCACCTACTCCTGCTGTTCTTGCGGAATTAATTAAGGTGAGACAAATCAAATTTCCTAATTCATCTAATTGTTCATTAATTCATAAGATCTTGTAAATTATTTTCTATAACATAATTTTATTTTACTTGTATGCAGAGTGAGCCGATTCGATTAAAGTACTATGACACAAAAAAATATCCCTGGTATGAATTGATGACGACAATGAGTGGGGGCAGAATGGCTACGGGAAATCGCCGCATCGGTGCTCTCGGCACTCAGGATAGTGCTATTGGTAGTAGCACTGGTAGTTCCGACGATCCTCAAAATGATGAGCCAATGGATAATGAAACAGAAGACACTATCCAGCAGCCATTTTCACACCCCGGTGATGAAACTAACACTAGTTTCATGCATGTTGCGCAGAGCTCTATCCCAGCTAGTGGGAGCTCAGGGTCACAAAAGAGGAAAAGCATAGATGACAGTGTGGGGATGTCTCGGGGGCAGAAAATTCAGAAAAGAATTTCTTCCAAAAATAAAATTGTTCAACAGATGGCAGATAATGGTACTAAGATGGTTCAAGTCAATGAACAACTTGTTGAAGAATCACGACGCTTTAATAAGATAAGAGAGGAAGAATCACGACGCTTAAATAAGATAAGAGAGGATAAAGAGCGTGAACTTGATGAAGCTCTTGGAAAACTGATTGATTTTTAGTTACTTGAGAACTTGTATTTGAGAATTATTTTTTAGTTGTTTTTAAGTACTTGTGCTACTATTTCAGTTGTTAATTTGCCCTTACATTATTTTTAATTATATTTCATTTCTATTATTCATGTGGTTCATTTCTAGTATGCATTGTGATTGGGAGCAATCGATGGTACGCACATTCCTGCATTTGTCGATCCGCATGATGAACCCAAGGAACGGTTTCGTAATAGGAAGCAAGTTTATTCGCAAAATGTTATGGCAGCCGTTGACTTTGATGGTAATTTTGTAGCCGTAATAGCCGGTTGGGAGGGATCAGCTCATGATAATTTAATTTTACGTAAGGCAGTAGAAGATGGTTTTGTAGTATCTCCTAACAAATACTATCTTGTTGATGGAGGTTATGCAAATACAAGGCAATTCATAAGCCCATATCGTGGTAGACCTTATCACTTGGCGTCTTTTCAAAGACGATCTCGAACTCCAAACCAATATGAATGTGCGGAGGATTTGTTCAACCATCGACATGCACAACTTAGGAACATTGTTGAGAAGACATTTGGCATTTTAAAAAATCGTTTCAAAATTTTTCAATTGATGCGTAGGTATAAATTCAAAACACAAGCTAGAATTGTTATTGCATGTTGCATTTTACATAATTTCATCAACCATCGCAATAGGCTTCAACATGTTTCGGACGAAGAGGAATTTGATGGAGTTGTGAAAAATGATATTTCTATCGGTGATACATCTATTTTGGGGGATGTGGGGGCTACCGATAGTGAGGTAGGTGATGAGGTTAGGGGAGTTGTCAAAAATATTTTGTGGGCTACTAGGTGAGATATCATTGGTAATTTTTGATATTTTAGAAGGATGGTAATATTTAACTACTTGTTAGCTATGGTGATGTATTTTTGTTTCACTTATTTTGAACCAATTATGCTAATTAAATGGGATGAATCTAGAGGATTGCAGACAATAATTAGTTTATCACTCATTTTTGTATTAAAATAGTTGCTACATTGGTATTAGAACGTGATAATTTATTTTCTTGTTGTCTTGGTTTTCCTTCTTGTTTATGTTTCATTCAAAGCTCTTACTGCACTCATAATATTGATAATTAAAATACTCAATTAATTTGTGTAGGTCTAATTGTTGATATGCTACTGTGATTTATACTACTGTGTAGGTATAATTGAAATACTTAATGTATGTACATCTATAAATGGGACCAATTTATGCTGCTGTGATTTGTGTAATTTGTTGTTGTAATTGAAATACTTAAATTGTTACGGTAATTTGTGTAACTAATGTGATTTAGTTTTTATGACTTATTTCAAAATTTGTTATTAATTAGTCAAAATTTAAGGATAAAAAGTGATATTGTTTAATTACATTTTAACTGTGATTAGATTAGTATTAAATGAGATAATAAGAAATATTTTCTAATCGGTTAAAAACAATTGAGATATTATTATTCAAACATGATGCTTCATATATATTTAACAAGCCATGGTAAATGTAAGAGTTAGTTGAAAAAAGAAAAACAAATAAATCATTATTTTATTCTTTCCCTCCATCACTATTCCAAATATACAATCCAAACAACATTTCTACTAACCCGGAATAGTCCAAAGTTAGCACTATTCTCAAACCTCTTGGGTTAGCACTATTCTCAACCACTAACCCAAAAATCGCTATTCTTGCACTAATCCTTGCACGATCCAAACGTACCCTAAGATTTCTCTTTGTGCTAGTTAGGAGCCGAACTAAAATTTTGTGATAGGGTGGCTCCAAATTAAAATACACAATTATAATGAGTGAAATTTCAATTCAAGACTTTTTAGTTACAAAATAGAGATTTAATTACTAGGTTACAATTAAATATTTGTTATTTATTAAGGGTGGTTAGACTATAAAAAAAGTTAAAAAAAAATTAAATTAAATTCCTATATGTATAATTAAAATTTTAAAATCATAGAGGTGGATCCGCCCCTGGTGCTAGTTGTACTGTGGATTAGGTGAGAGGTTGAGGAATGACGAACGGTCTAATGTTTGTCCGGAGTTGTTCGATCTCATAATTTGTTAGGAGTTAAACTATTGTGTTTTATGAAGTAAGGCTTATATTTTCTTTCACATTTATATTTTTATTTACAAACTCTAGACAGTCGAATCGAATCATTCAACATGATATCATATTAAAATATGATTAGAAACTAAATTTTATATTAAATTTTTTTTTTACTATTTTTTAGATTGACAAAAATCATCTTTTATGGTACATAACCTTCTAAATTTGTTACCTATCTAAAATATAGTACTTTTTTTCTAAAAGCTTGCACTTGCACATTTTATTTTTTTTCATTTCTGACATGTTGTCCGGATACTCTGCTTGAGCCAAGGAATTGTCCCAACATTTTTTGTTTGTATAATTGACATTTAGTCCATAAAGTAATGCTTTCTTGATCTCTATTTTTTTGTTGATTATCTATTTATTTATTTGCTATTAAGCCCGTAAGAATATCAATACCATTTTTATTTAATGTTTCTATTATTGTTGCAAGGAGTATGAATTGTAAATTGTATAATGTTGGATTTGAAAAGTAATATAAAATCCACATCTATAAACTTAAATTTTAATTTAAGCTTCCGCACTTTGATTTTAGTTCATTTCATTGTTGGTGATTCTCTTGATTTGTAGATAAAATAAAATTTGCTAGAAAATAAACTTAAAAATACCGACTTTTCAAATTAATTTAAAAATGTGACTTGGGGCAGTATATCCAATCACCCCACCACTCTAGTTCACATTTTGAGTCCAATAAAGAATTCATCTTTATTTATTTATAATTAGAAATATTTTTAATAAAATTTGATAAAAAGTTGACCAAAGGGTAGGTCATGTTATTCAAATATAATAATATTATCTGAACGTAATATTATTCTTATTTTCATTGAATAACGATATTTTAGAAATCAATAGACATCATAATTGAGAAACTTCAACCGGGCAAAAACGAAAAGTGGACTAAATCATAAAAGAAAAAATCAACAATTAAATATACTATTTTTTAATCATATGGATATGTTAAAATGAATTTTTCTCGTCAACGTAATAGAAGTCAAATATTAGTACAAATAAATAAATAAATATACATTTTACATGGGAGTAAAGTTAGAGTGTAATGTGCTCACCAAGATGGTTTGATGAGCACAACTCCAAAAGTATATCGGATCGGCTTCAAATGATGAATCCAAACTGTTAAAATCTATGTACTTCACGAGTGATGCATGTACATGCAAAATAAATTCAAAACTTTCAAAATTTTACATGTACATGCATCACTCATGAAGTACATGGATTTTAACGGTTTGAATTCGTCGCTTGAAGCCGATCCGATATACTTTTGAAGTTGTACTCACCAAACTCTCTTGATGAGCATATCACATCCTAATTTTGCTCTTTACATGATACTCATGATACCACTGTGTTGATATTATACAGTTTACAAACTACATTGAATTGAATAATTGATATTAGCTAACTAAAAGTAAATCAATTATCTACATATGTGTAAGGACATTTGGTCTCCCTGTTTGAGTGAAGCTATTGATATTTATACGATTATACTTGTAAGACGGTGATATTCTTATTGTAAATGTAACATATGTATAAGGACACTATGTTGATATTATAATTATAATTGTATTAATTGGTTTGTATAATAGTTTACAAACTGCCTACGTATTCATTTATGTATATTTAGCTACGCAGGAAGTGGCACATAAAATCTAGTCCAAGTAAAGCGGCGTATACGGTTCATCTTAGTAAACAGTTCTTCGAGAACTCCACCCGACCCAACTGCTTCGATCTCCGCGCCACGTCATCTCCAAAAACGGATCCTATCCGTACACGTCATCATTCTCCGGACTCGCTTATAAGAAACCGCGGGCGCTCTCAGACTCCCGCTTTTTCCCAAAAGTAATTATAAGAAAACCAACAGGCGCACGTTAGTAGAAAACAATGTACGAGGCTATTATGAGCGTGGATCGCACGACGTCCGAGCGAAGGTTAAGTACGCTCGTGCGCCATTTGGGCGGTGTCTCTTGCTCCTCTTGTTCCCCAACTCACTCTTCTTCTTCTGAAAACTCTAGAATCTCTCGTGCTCCTATGGCGGCTTTCGGATCTGTGTTCGCTAATGTCGTTCAAGCTCCAGAGGATCCGATCCTTGGGGTACGTGATCCCTCTTTTTTCTCACTTTTTTTTGTCTGATTTGGTGGTGCTTTGATCGTATAGTGTTTTGCGAAGGAAATTTGAGCTTGTGATCTGGTATGGAGTGATCAAATTTAATTGTAAATTTTGTTTGTAAGATGATCAGATGAGAAACTGTTGCTATTGACCCAGTAACTCAAATGGTAGCTCACTAGGATCAAGCCCCCATGGGTACATGTATGGGTACATGTAAGGGGGGACTCTCACTGATTAAAAAATAAATAAAAGATCAGATGAGAAACTGGTGTGATGGTTTTTGATGCAGTTGAATTGATTGGTTCGAGTAAATAAATTCAACAACCCTGATTTCGTTCCTTTGGCTGTGTCAACCTATATGCTCATCCAAGAAGGTATTTCTAGGAGCTTTGAGAGATTTTTAATTAGAAAATTATTTACTCAGTTCGTAATGAACTAATGATGGGATCCAAACTCCAATATTGAAACGACGTCAATATATGAAAGTCTCGATTCTAAATTACTGATTGTGGGGATCTTAAAACAGTAATGAAATATCTTCTTCCAATTCCTGGTGTGAAATTCCTGTTCTTGCTGAAAACAGAGTTGTAAGACAAATAAATTTTGAAGCATAATATGTAGAAAGTGGAATATTGAATTTCAATTCTACCTTTGAATTATGTGATGCAAACCACTCTCTCAACCGAATGAGTTTTAAATTTGGTGCAAAATTTATTTGGTTTTTATCTAATTATCTATGTATAATCTGTTGGATTTTTAGGTTACTGTTGCATATAACAAGGACCCGAGCCCAGTGAAGGTTAATCTTGGAGTCGGAGCATATCGTACTGAGGTGATCCTTATAACATTTTCATTAGGTTGACCTGATAATTACTATGTGTTATAAAGTTTGCTAATTATTTGTTACTTATCTTAATGCAGGAAGGCAAGCCACTAGTTCTTAATGTGGTGAGAAAGGCTGAGCAGTCACTCATCAATGACCCGTATATTCCCTTTTTTAGACTTTTCAAGCTTTAGCACTAAATAAACAAGTAATAGTTATCTTTATTTATTGGTGCTTTAAATTAAAGTTGGTGTGATGTTGACCTTGAAAAAGACATGAAATATGCACTTTATTATTTGTCAAGTTGCAGATAAGATCATAACTGCATTTTATAAATAATATAAACTCTGTTTCTTTCAGGAGATAAGCAACTTCTTGTCATTGACTCTTATGCTTTTTTTTTATTTAATTTATATAGACTTTCATGGCATTCATGAAGTACATGTTGTAACTTAATACCCTCAGCTAGTGAGGGACTTAAAAGGGAAACACTGGTGCCATTTTGAATGTGAAAACAACACCAAATGTGCAATTTAATTGTTTTGGAAAAGTTCTTGTCAGATTATAGTGCTACAGTACTGATATAGATTTTAAAAAAGTGACATTTTGTACTTTGCAGGCTTTCTTTTTGTTTACAGTGCCACTATTAGTTAGGGTTAGAATAATAATGGTTTTTTAAATACAATTCATGCTTGTTTTCAGGTCTCGATTTAAAGAGTATTTACCAATCACTGGATTGGGTGAATTCAACAAGCTCAGTGCTAAGCTTATCTTTGGCGCTGACAGGTTAATACACCTTAATTATTTTTCTGTGATTCCTTACTGTTTCATTACAAGTGGTAATTAATATTCTTTAAATGTCTTCTTAAACAGTCCTGCGATTCAAGAAAACCGTGTGGCTACTGTGCAATGTTTATCAGGAACTGGGTCACTAAGAGTTGGAGGCGAATTTCTTGCAAAGCATTATCATGAAGTATTGGACTTTCTCCCTCTTATTATATTAAATTATTTTATTTTGATTAAGGAGGCAGGCAATTATCAAAATAATTTTGCCCTATTCTCTATTACGTTTAAATGTCAACTTAATTTTCAAGGGGGGAGTAAAAGTTTTTTGGGGACATATTATGATGGCACTATTTGTTGTCGTAATAATCTGATTTTGAAGTTCCAAATGAGAAAGCCAAACTATTAATCTTCTTATATGTCACCAGCAATGTATATGCATAAAAAATTATAAAATCTATAGTTTGTTTAGTAGAAGATCAAGAATTCAGAAAATGAACAGTCAGTAGTCAGTCAGAATAAATTCTGTGGGTTGAATTTTTCATCATTGAACCAAATGACTTCTAAAATTTATATTTTTGAGTGAGCAAATGTTGCTCATCACATAGAACAACATTAATGTACAAGTTTGTCATTTGGAACTCTGAATTTGATTTATTGATGCAAAAGGAGTGTATTCAGGATATGTCATAAAAAAGAATTGTCATTTGATCTTTGTCAAGGAAGTTTGATGATCTTGGAAAAACTCATTCCAATATTTTGCATGGGTCATTTTGCAGCGCTCAATCTACATCCCAGTCCCGACGTGGGGAAACCATCCCAAGGTTTTCATGCTGGCAGGCCTCAAGCCTATGTTGTACCGCTATTACGATCCAAGCACACGTGGGCTTGACTTACAAGGTACCGCTATTATTCTTTTGGTTTCCTTGTACCCATTGGTACATGCTTATATCAGCACTGGGGTTCCCTGCCATTATTTGCATCTGTACAGTAATTAGTTGTTTATTCGAGAACCAATTTGATTTTAACACTTCTGTACTGGGTTACCACTTTTGTTGGCTAAAATAAAATATTTTCTGTTACAGGTTTGGTTGAGGATCTGAGTGCAGCCCCAGAAGGTTCAATTGTACTTCTCCATGCATGCGCTCACAACCCAACAGGTTGTGACCCGACTCCTGAGCAGTGGGAGCAGATTAGGCAACTCATGAGGTCTAGGTCTTTGTTGCCTTTCTTTGATAGCGCTTACCAGGTTAATTACTGCTGATCCAAAGTTAATTCTATTATCAACTCAATTTTAATTTTGATTATTCTTATAGTTTCTTCTTTTTTTTTAGGGTTTTGCAAGTGGAAGCCTCGACAAGGATGCATTTGCTGTTCGCCTGTTTGTTGCTGATGGAGGTGAGTTGCTAATGGCCCAGAGCTATGCCAAGAACATGGGTCTCTATGGTGAACGTGTTGGTGCTCTAAGCATTGTAAGTTTTGTTTTTCAATTAATTTTTTTTTAGTTATTTTTTTCGTAAATTTTACTTGTTTTCCTCTGTCATAAGAATTTACCTTGCAAATTTTATTTTTGTAGGTCTGTAAGAGCGCTGATGTGGCAGGGAAGGTGGAGAGTCAGCTGAAGCTTGTGATTAGGCCCATGTACTCCAACCCACCGCTCCATGGGGCTTCTATTGTTGCTACAATTCTTAGGAGCCCGTGAGTTGTTTATCGCACTATTTTCTGATTTATGTTTTTGTTTTAGTAGTATGCAATCATTGATGGCCCTAGGTAAGGAGAACAGTGTACTTGTCATAGTTTTGGTTTTTAAGAATTTTTTTTTTCTGATCTGCATGATTATTTAGGTTAGGCTGTTTTTGAATTTTACTCTTTTTTTTTCCTTTTTTTTTCTATTCTCATCATCCTGACGTGACAATCCCCGGATGGCGTTAATATAATAAAAACTAGCAATTCAATACTCGGTAACTGGACCAAATGTTATATATATATAATAATGTTGGTTTTTATTTTGGTAGAGAATTATACCATGAATGGACTGTCGAGTTGAAAGCAATGGCTGATCGTATTATTACCATGCGGCAGGGGCTTTTTGATGCGCTACAAGCTAGAGGTATCTACTTTGCTATTTGTCTCTGAATTTGATAACACCTGGTTATTTGTCCTTTATATATAATATATAGTTGGGAAGAAGCATTGTTAGTGTCTGCAAATTTAATTTGATATATATTTTTTTATATTGTTTTCATGAAGGTACACCTGGTGATTGGAACCATATTATCAAGCAGATTGGTATGTTTACCTTTACGGGGCTTAACAAGGAGCAAGTGGCATTCATGACTCGTGAATACCATATTTACATGACATCCGATGGGTAATTCTTTTTACCAATCCGTTTGTGCTTGTTGGGCATCTTATTCAAATTTATTTTAGTTTTTTCAGTCATGGTAGGTGGGGTGGAACCAGAAAATTGAAATTGGGGGGCTTGATGAATAAGTATCATGTAATTTCATTTATAAGGGGGGCTAATAATAATAATAATAATGATAATTTTTATAAAAATGAAAAATTTCGAAGGACAAAAATGGAAAATTCTACCCAATACCCAGTTTCGCCACTGGTAGCTGTTCAACTGTGGCACGGAACTGTATTTACCTATTAGGATGGTAGATACCTATTCTACTAATTTGGTCCCATATTCCCAATTACCTATATTGATCCTGAATACTTATTTTGACTCGTGCCTTTTTTTGTAAATATACCTTTGTTAATGTGCTATATTACCTCCTTTAACTTGTTTAGGTCCTGGTGATGCCTTGAAAACATCTTTGTTGTAACCAATGTTAATTTTTTAAAATTTACTGGTAATTTTTGTACAGGAGAATCAGCATGGCTGGTTTGAACAAGAAGAATCTTCCCCAACTCGCGGATGCCATCCATGCAGCTGTGACCACCATGTGAGATGTATGCGGTTGACCGAAATTTCTCTCTTTCACTGGTCTAAAAGTACAAGTCGATAACAATAAGTTGTGCGAGTTTTTTTTATCTGTAATTACTCGCTCTTGATGTGTTCTAAACAAAGTTTTAAATTTTGGAGGTTTTGTTTATATTCAAGTGCAGTGACTATCGAGTGATAAATAATTTATTTTAACCGGTTAATATCAAACCTTTGTTTCCTCCAGTGTTGTAAATTGATTAAATTGGTGAGGGTCTAGCTACCTCCGCTGCACTTGTTGGTAAATTTCAGCTGAGGAATTACTACTTGTGTAGATGAATTCTAGTAATTTAAAAATAATACATTAATAACTGAAAGTAATATTATAATAGACAAATATTATTATCAGATTGATATACTATTTTGTAGTGACTAATCAAAGATTGATATACTAGTGTAGATGAATTTTAGTAATTAAAAAATAATACATTAATAACTGAAAGTAATATTATAATAGACAAGAATTTATATTACTATCAGATTGATATGGGAACTATATTATAGTTTTATAATCAAGTAGTATCATGAAATGCAGGTAATTTAATTAAATGCTATCGTAAATGAACCAAATAATTTGGTTAATTAAGTAGCAACGAGAGATGTTATCAAGTTATTAAAACAAAATGAAATATATATGGACAAGTAATTACATCATGACTCTAAATAACCAATAAAATTAGAGCATATAAGACTATTTACAAACTATTATAATTGTCTAACTATGACATGCTATTCCAAAAATATTAAGCCTTCCTAGCTAAGGAGGTAAAGTCTAGGTAGAAGTTTAGTAACTAAGACTGAGCTGAGACCTTGGCTTGTCCTAAGGTGCTTTGTGTCCAGATCTTTGCTTGAAATTGCAAGAGGACTTAAAAAGTTTTTGGTACAGATTTGCTTAGTTTCTCTGCTTTTCCTTTTCTCCGTGTAGTCATGGCCTATCTAGATTGGGCTGATTAGGTGTGTTTGGTAGAGTGGAGGAGGTTATCCTACTTTGATTGACACTGCATTACAACTCCAATGCTTCCATGTTTCCTCTTTCTATCCCTCCTTTTCATGTTTCCATCTCTTTTGGATCACAGTCACCATTACAGCAGCTTCGCATTTGAGGTAATGACAATGCTCTTACAAGGGCAGCACGTCTCGAGCGACATGTTTTTAATCGACCTTTTTATTACAGAATATATCATGCGTTAGAACTCGAGCAGAAGTACATAAATCAAATATTATAAAACAAGCATTTGTACATGATCATCTTACATATTATTATCTCAAGAGTAAATAATATGAACTATATGCCCTGAATAATCAAGTGGGGGAATACTTTGATATGTTGCAAACAAGCCTCTCGATTCCTCGGCTTGTGCTTATGCAATAGTGATGCGAAATGCATGCGTCATCATGTGTGTTAAACACAAATTTGGGTTGAGATTCCTATAACCGTTGAATTACATACGAAAGGAAAAGAAATTAACTAAATCTCTCCTCCCATGTAGGGCACACAAGGCCCTCTAGTAACCAACTAATTAAATCCCGGCCCCATTCGCTAACTCTAGTGGCGTGAAATTGTCGGGCTTCTCAGTCCTCCCAAGCTCTCAAGGTATGAAAACTTCTTTGGTACATTGTTTTCAGCTGGCTTCTTCAGCATTTTCTCAACTGGATTCAACACGTCCCCTAGGTTACCTGAATCGGGTTTCTTTGTCTCCGGATCTTGATCCGCACCCCAATCCATGAAGTCCGAGAGAGTCGTCAGAGGAGACGATGCTTTCCTGTTTATCTTCATCACCTCTGGCTCAGAATCGTGTGAAGGCTGCGGCGGTTTCTTATTGTCTGCTGAGAGGTTTCGTGCCAGGTCATCAGCACGGATCACTTCTTCAACCCGGTTCAGTACAGTGGAAGCCAGGCTCTCTAAAACTCTTGAGTAGCTCTCCAAAATAGCAAATCCAACATCCTAGAAAAAATTTAACTCGTTATCAGAAGTGTTACGTATGAATTCAGAGAGTGGTACAATTGTAATTGTGCACACTGGCTTATTGCCATTAGTTTAAAATTCTTTAAATTTCAGACACAACAAATTGTATATCTTTCTAATTTGAGTAGGGTTCAAATGCCTAATTTACCTTTATTTTTAATTTTTTAATAACAAATTTTAAAACTTATATGTCAAAATAAAACCATTAGATGTGATCTATATTATTTTCTCTATATGCACATAAAAAATTATTACTTTTCGATTTTGGTTTTATATATATGAATCAATAAGTTGAAAAATCAACATCTATAATTTATGCAAATCAGTCAGTGTATTTTTGCAAACTCTTGATACTAATCAAAATAAAATCAAAATGTTATGATCTTTTACGTGTGAATAGAAAAATTGATATAGAACATATCTAACGGTTTTAGTTAGATATTTAAGTTTTAAATTTTAAGTTATTGTAGTTCTAAAAATGGAGGCATTTGAACCCTCCTCTTCTAATTTACTGTTTGCATTCAAAACCTTTAAAACTCAATAAATGGTCCAAACTTAATGTGAAAAATCAAATTGTTCTCACCAGAGATTAGCTACTCTGAACCTCTGACGTTTACACTTTTCTTTAGGCAATTTACATGTGAAACCATGACTAGAGCTGATCCAACCTTATGAGATTTTTGTGTGCTAGAGAAAGTAAAACCCTTTTATTTCTGTTACCTTGTTATGCTCGATCTTGCTCGTATCAAGCGATGATTGAGCAGTGCCCGGGTATCTATGCTTCAATATTTGCAAAATAGTCTCAGCTCTCTCTTCAAACTGCTCCCTCTTCTCTAGGCTGACACCAGATGCTACTCCCCATGGTGACTTGGTATCTTTGTTATGCATCTTTCTCTTCCAAATCACCACTGAGGCCTCTATCCTGTCCTTTAGGTCGCGTATCTTATGCTCGGTTGATAAATCCATTGATGAGATAAAATCAATTGGGTTGAATACATCGTCGGTTATATTCTTGTAAACAGAATCTCCTAGACTTTCCCTTCCATTCTATATATGCCATCAAACAAAAGTACTCAAGTTAGAACCAGATTTTTTCCTTTTTTTCTGGATAAAAATGGGAAATATGCCTACAGCTTCCATTTTCAGATAACACAAACAGAAATTACTACTTTAAAGAATCACCTACTGCTGTACCAGTACCTAGATTTATTGGTATCTAAACTTATTTCTTAAGAAACTAACCTGTTAAGATACCCCTAATACATCTGATTTCTATCTTGAAAAAAGTACAAGGCCTATATACAAGGAAACAAACCTTTGGAAGATTCTCTATGTAGGCATCAGGGATCTGCATCTCAGTGAGAACATTTGCATTTATGGCCATGGCAAGCTTTAGAATTTGGTTCGTATCCCTTCTTATCGTTTCAAGATGTTTCCTAGCATCTTCTGACAAACCTCCTGGTTGCAATTTTACAGATGGTAACCACCACTTGTCATCCTGTGTATTCTTGAACTCACTTGAGTCTTTCGAGACGTACCAAAACTCTTGGGTATCCTTGAAAGTTTCCAGATATTGCTGTTTTATAAGAAGAAAAAAATGATAACAATCAAAATTCTATTACTTCAGTTGAAAAGGAGAAAATTTAACAGTAAATTAATTTTGTATGCATAAATTCGTTTCTTTTAACGATCAATGAAACAGGGTTACCGGAGTAGGGTCCATATATGCAGTGTTGTTCAAGTGTTCTAAAAGACGGGTACTGCATTAAATGATGCAATTGAACTTAAATGAGTGTTCTCATTTTTGTATTTCTTGCATTTTTATCAAATTGTTCACATTTCTGTACAACTATTTAATACACTGCTACGGAAGTACTATTTGATTTTCACTTCTACCAGGGAGGATAGCATTTCTATGTTTCTTTTATGTACCACAATGTTTCTATTTCCTGCAGCTTGAAATGAAACTTGCTAAATACCATATTCCAGTACCTGCGGTACTAGCATAAAACATGCCAATCTGTTTTTATTTATATCCTAGAGCTATATAAAAAAAATCACAAATACATAAATAAGCATTTCAAGCAGCATCTCCTTTCATCTATTGCTTGAATTTACTTATAATAGTTTATTAAGTGGCATGAAATAATGCAGGTATTTCATGGGCTCATGAATGTCGAAAAGGAAACTTAACGTAGAAATTAAAGGATGTGAATCTATTTAAGATCTAATCTCACTTACAATTAGCATGGCATCGATTTTGCGCAACGCTGGGATGCCCATGTGGAGATCATGCCTTTGTTGATTCCGCATTACCTGATAGGAAAATACATATCAGATTACTTTTGTTCAATTACATATCAGATTACTTTTGTTCAAGATATAAAAAGCGCGCTACTAACTAAGATATCACAGATTCACATTTTGGAAGAAGACGCAAGTCAAATCAGAAATCATGTTGAAGTAACAAATCTTTTTGGAGCCAAACATTGGGGTTTCAATCATATAAATTTTTCATGCAGAGTATGGGATCAATTTTACAGTTACATAGCATTTTACTTTAAACTATATAGAAAAACATGTATAAGCACATAAATTTTGAAAATGAATGGGGGTTGATTCCCTCTTACTGAATCCGCCATTGATGATATCATAGATATAAAACCTGTATTATCTCCCCTTAATTAACTGTATCCAGGGTAAAAGTTTATTCAATTAACATACAATGTGATTTTAATCTACTTGAGATAGTTAGCTGATCTATTTGTAAAAATTATTACCTCCATTATGGTTCCATTAGTATGTAATTGTTTCGTAGGGACTAGTACAACGATATGATCGGTGACTGCTAAAAGCCAATCTATCTCCTTCTTCCATCTTGCTCTCCTTTCGTGTGGCATGGGCTCAAGGCGCCGTTGCTCTCCAAATACGGAAGCTAAAAGATGCATGTAATTGTTAAACTTGTTTCGAACTTTTCAAGTAGAGAATTAAAATGAAAAGATGGATGCCTTTTTAGAAGATGAGTAATTTATTTTCATCCTGGCAAAAACAATTACCACTGTTTCTAATTATAATCAACCTCTGTTGTATATTCCTGTCTTTGGACATTTTGATAGTTTCTAATTTGGAAAATTTTCAACTAATTTCGTAACGAACAATTTAAACCACAAAAAAACGTAAGCCTTTAAAATTTATTAAACTACAAGTTGAAATGTAGAATTGTCTTCATCCAATTTTTCTTACAATGATTCTTTCTGAGGCTGAAGAACATCAAAATTGTGCTCAACTTGGAAAAATAAATGTAAGTGTAATGTTATATTAAAGGAAATCTAAATATAAATTTCTTGACATGATCATTATGATACCTGCAAGATTTGTTATTGCATTGGACAAAGTTAAAGCCGGAGAAACTCCTTTGCGGCCGGAGCCCGACATGTCTTCACATAACAACAACTTTGCAAACTTTTCCTTCATCAGTACCATCTCTGAAAAATAAAATAACATCATTACATACATAAATTTGCTTACAACTACTATTCAATTTTTATGGTTTGAGAAAAAAATATAAAATAAAAATGATCTTCTGACAAGTTTTATTTGCAGCAAAAAAGAAACGATCACGTTGAAATTCTAGAGAAAACTTATATTGTTTAAAAAGTATGTAAAACAAGTAATATATATATAACTTTTTAGGTTGCTTTACCGGATAATATTTCTTCTTTAGTTAATTCCGGACCGTCATTGGTTTCAAGCACAGTCCCTATCTGCTGTACCTCAAGCTGTTGGCTCCCTACAATGTTTTCACCGACCGTGATATCATTACTACTCTCGTGAGGTTGGCTGTGAGCCCTATGGGCCGAAGAATCGAACATGTGCCTAAGCTTCAAAAACCTGTCAAGGCTATTCCCTCGCTTGAGGAACCGAACCATATCACGGAGAGTATTCACTTTGGGCTAATAAGAGACGAGCGGTAATTTCATCGATCAGTTCCTTCGATTGCTGAAATTATACAAGGACAGGATACAGAAAGAGAAGAATCACCTACAATCTCAAGCAAATAGGTGCTTCTTCTCAGAATTGTAGGATAATTTTCTTCACTTCTCTAAATCACACTTCTTTTGAGAAAGAGAAGGTAAAAAGAGGTGTATGTGTGTATGTTGGCTAATTTAGGATGCTTGGCTGTTCTACAGAGAAAAAGATCTAAATTTTAGATGAGCAAGCTGTGAATCTTTTTCACCCTTTTTCTGGTGTCTTTGTATTTTTCTGACTTTTCTTTTTGCAGAGTGAAACTTGGAAATGTATGGTTGTGACTTGTGAAAAAAACAAAGAGAAAAATGAGTGTTAAGAGTGCAAGAGGGATAAAAATAGAAAATTTCGTTATAATTCCGTTATTTGTTTAAGGCTGGGGGTAGTTTTCAGGCACTGGAAATTTATAAATGAGCGATCAAACTAGCAAAGGCTGGGCTGGATCAAATTTTTTTACGGCTGGGCTGGATTTGCTTTGGGCCTAGCAAAGGCTGTATTCAAAGACAGAGTCAGACTTTTGATTTTCCTGCAAAAAATGAAAATTATTTTTACTATATCATAACATTATATACAAAATTATACGTTAGAGCATTTCCATTCCAGCAAATATTTAACAATTAATTTGAATCACATCATTGAATTTAGTAATTAAAGAGATTCATAATTTCTAAATCATTCCAGAAAATTTAATTAGTTGCTTATTTAAAAAAATGAGATTTGACTTCCCGCCTTTGACAGTTGACTGTATTCAATAAATAAAAAGAAGGAATTCCGACCTGCCGGATTCGAACCAGCGACCTAAGGATATCTGCTACAACTACAGTCCTCCGCTCTACCAACTGAGCTAAGGTCGGTTACTGATTGGTAGTCCCAATAAAATTATATATCATATATATATATATTTTAATAACAACAGTCCTAATAGTAACGCTAATGAGAACTCTCAACTCTGGTATGAAATGTAAGTCTAATAACAGTACAACTTATAATTGTTTAGTTAAAAAGTAAATAAATAACGTAATTGATCTATTATGCTAACATAAGTTATGTCTCCTTCATTTGCTCATATCTTGACTTATCTATACTAGTTCAGTACATCCATCTACTGTCACATCTTCACATGTCATAGCATCTACATTCCAGCAACTCAAATGAGTTTCTAAATAACTGTTAACCACCTTTTATAAATTAAAGTCTCTAAAGTTTCTAATTCTCACATCTCTGAAATTAATTTTAGAGTTTCTATTATGTCACGTCAGCAATAAATTAAAAAAGAGAAATAATTTGAGCCAATCATTTGACCAGCGTAGAGTTTATAAATAATTTCTTAATAAGAAACTTTCGAACATAGTTTCTAAATAAGAAACTCTCCTACATCTCTGAAACTGAATTAGAAACTCTCATAATATCAGAGATGTAGATGCTCTTAGACTTTTCGGTGGCTTGATTCATGAGCTTGACTCATATCTAAATTTGAAGTACCACATATTTTCTAGCGTGTTTTTTTTTAAGTACATAAAATTTTAAGTATCGAAAATATCTAAACAATTTTTTTTTAAATATTGGTAGAGGCTATCAAGTTATAAACAAAAATATTTAAATGAAATAAAAATACCTCAAAATATTAAGCTTTATAAAGAAGGATATATTTTTCAAATCTGTTTTTAAATATTTGTAGAGGCAACCAAGTTATAAAGAAAAATATTGAAATGAAATAAAAGTACCTCAAAAATATTAAGCTTTATAAAGAAGGATATATTTTTCACACATTCAGACTTTCATTCACTTAATATTTTTTGTAAATTGGAGATCCCAAACACGAAGGAATTATCAAAATTACCCAAAATTAGACGAGAAAACCATGCATATTCTACTAGTTTGTTTTTGTAATGTTACAAGAGACGTAGCTTAAATTAAGCCGAAATTTTTATTTATACCATTTTTTCAAAAAAAAAGAAACCAAAACATCTCTTTACTCAGGCCACACTGGTGATCTGCGGCTCCAAATACAGAGGTCAGCACAATGCCGATGCGGCTCCTCAGGAGACCGCAGATTTTGAGTTATTTTGTCTTTTAAGTTTGAAATTTTGAGTTATTAATTTTTTTTAAAATAGAGGCATGATGGAGGCACAAAAAATGAAGACATTTGAACCCTCCTCTAATTAAAAATATAACTTAAGAAATAACTTAATTTATCTATGAGTAGAGTTAGAATGCTTCGTTGTTTACGTGCCTCGTTTATATCTCACATTCTTATCTTCATTTTCAAAGTTCAAATAGTTGATCTGAACCGCTAAATATTATCTTCATATTAAAATTTGCTTGGAGACTAAATTTATATTTCTAGGTACAAAATCACTTTTTTTAGAAGATTGTGGATCATATAAAAGCACTAATTTGTACTTATTTAAAAAATATAAATTATTTTCATAAAAAAATAAAATTTGGCCTCCGCCTGTGTAGTTTCTACACAACCTGTTCCAAGCCAGAAAAAAGGAGAAGGGTTTGCGATAGATTTGACGAACTAGCGGTCAAAAAACAATATCTTTATGGAAATAAAACACTCACTAATTGAGCAGGAGTAGTAGTACTAGGAAGGTGACTTCCTAGGAAGTCTTTGTGTTGCTGATTCCGGTTTGGTTTCATTTCTAGCCTACTCCAACTTGTTTGAAAATAAAAACTTTGAAGAAGAAGAAGATAAAATTTGACCTCATGTACATTTTAGTATAGATATCACATTAACTAATTTGGATTGATTATTTAAATTTTAAAAATAAAAATAAGAATGTACACTATGATTAAGACTTTAACCCTACTCCTTATCTATTATGATAACATCAAGTCATGTCTCCTTAACTTATCTATACTAGCTCCGCACATCTATCTACTGTCCTACTACATACACATCTTCACATGTTTTATTTTAAGCCTTTCTAGCGTATATGTTTTGCTAAATACTCTTTTTAGGTGAGGGTTCAAGTACCTTCTGCTTTTTATGTTTCATTGTGTCTCATATTTTAAAATTTTATTTTCAAAATTTAAACTGTCAATCTGAACCGCTTAACATGATCTATATATTAAAATATATTTGGAGATCAAATTTTATATTTTTTTAAACTTTTGTACTATTTTCTAAAATAAGTACAAAATTATAGTTTTATATCTAATTAGAAAAATAATATATTTTAATATAAATATCATGTTAACAGAAATATAAAATAGAGAGACATAAAAGGAACAATATATTTGAACCCTCCTCATTTAATAAGATATCTAAACAAATACATTTAAATGAAATAATAGTATCTCGAAAATATTAAGCTTTATAAAGAAGGATGTCATTTTCCACACGTTCAGATATTCATTCACTCAATTTTTTTTTGCAAATTGGAGATCCCAAACACAAAAAAATTATCAAAATTACCCAAAATTAGACGAGAAAACCATGCAGCTTCTAATATTTTATTTTCGTAACGTTACAAGAAGCCAAAGCTCAAATTAATTTAATGTACAATTAATTTACAATATTTGTTCCTAAATTTTGCCCCCAATTCCAAAAAATACAGTGAACAAATTAGGAAGCAGCCCCTTTAAAAATGAGAAACCTAAGAGATTCCAAGTTGAAGTAGATGAAGGTCCCTTGTTTATGTGTGAAATAGCATCCGAAATTCGAACCAACCACGCACTGCCACCCGGACCCGTAGATCAGGTCAAACTCCTGCATTCATATTTAATTAACATAAATGTCAAATTTAATAATTCACAGTTACTTCTAAGCATTTGGTATTTTTCTTAATTTATTGTTTAATAATTCACTGGTACTGTACCAATGAGTATCAACTACCGGGTAAAGATTTTAACAGAGTAATTTTGACTTCATGCAGCGCAGGAACCATATGCAGTGCTGTTTTGATTCTGTAGTCTGTGCGCTGCATGAAGCCAAAATTGCTCCATTAAAATCTTTATCCCAATTACTCCATCTTCGCTTGATTTCTTTCTTTCAATTTCTTGTTTAATTGATGCTTTAGGTACCGGGCATGTTCCGTACCGATCACTGGTACATCAGCATCGATCTGTTAAGAATCCCATATTGATTAGGAGCTAAATACTTTTTTTAAGGAAAGAGAAATGTGGAACCTTCTTTATGTGTGCTGCAATGCATCTACAATCCAAAACATCGAACAAATCGAGCGCCTCCGACGCCGTCGACATCGCTTGGTGCTGCATGTTGAGTGGCATGTCGGTGTCTTGAATCATTCCCTTTCCTTCCAACATCTTTTGTTAAAGAGAGATCAACGATTGGAGATATTTTGATAGATTTTGAACTGGTAGTGTTGAAACTGAATGAAGAGATTTTGCACTTGGTTCTAACCCTTTTTATAATGGATGAGATTAAGGGGAGCTTTCCTGTTTCGTTGCGACATGCTAGCGACCATCTTTGGAAGAATTAAAGTATTTAATAGGGTTAATTTTTAAAATAATATTATAATAGTATTAAGTAGTGGATAAAGGACTTGAGGCTATGATGAGTTGTTCTGATTCCAGAACTGTGTATAAAGTAGAAGAATGTATGGCTAATCTCTCCAGTTATACTAGCACTGTCTATTTCCGGTGATTGATTGATTTCAAGCCCGGTAGGGGCGGATCTAAGACTTAGTCAAAGGTGGCCAAGTCACCTCTATAATTTTAAAATTTAATTGAATTTTATTTTTTTTAAATTTTGTATATAGTCTAGCTACTCTTAATAAATGACATATGTTTAGTTGTAGCCTAGTAGTTAAAATTTTATTTTATGATTAAGAAGTTTTGAGTTCAAATCTCACTCACTGCAGTTGTACATTTTAATTTTCTGTCACCCTATCAAAATTTTCTAGTCCCACCCCTGAAGTCCGGGAAGAACGGACGTTTCCAGTGCCTGGAGACTGGAAAGGTTGTAAGGAGATACTTTTAGATACATATCCAAATAACCTCATTAGTCATGCCACGGCAGATATTTTTAAACTGCTTGGATTTTGGTCTTTATCCAAGTGAAACCACTTTACAGTGATTCTTCTTCTGTGACGGTGTTTTGCATCTCCCATCGTGTACCAAACTGGGGTAGAAAGGGCAACCATGCATATGTGAAAATTACTGCTCACTCTGGATAATAACATTTTTAGTACCTTTGACTATTACGTTATCATCGGTGCAAGAGGATGAATTAGACTAAGTTGTAAGTTTTGAACCGAATTTTTTATTAATGTTCAAAAAAATATTAAATTTTAAAATCTATACTCTGTTTGACAAGATTTCGAAAACTGTCAAACCGCATATTTATTTTCCAATTCCAAAACCACAAAAAAAAATTGTGGTTTTGGTTTTGGAATTCCAAAACTGCAAATTTAATCTGCAGTTTTAAGTTTTAAAAATATTTTATATATTTCTTTAAAAATAGATGACATACTATATTTCGATGACATTTGGACAATTCTAAAAAAAATAAAAAGCACCTGCCTCTGAATCTCTGATAATCTGTCTTGAGCCTCGAGAAGATCACAAGTGATTTTGCAAGAAGAATATTTGTGGCTCATCTGCTGTAGTAATATGTGTGTGAAGATTATGTTGTTATATGCATGGATTATATTTAGGGGTGCAAACGGATCGGATATTATCCGACCGTATCCAGATCCGTATCCGAAAATTAGATACGGATATCCGATATCCGAATATCCGTACGGATACGGATACGGATATGGTTTTGAATTTTAATTATCCGTATCCGAATAGTAACAATATATCATATAGTTTGATATATGTTATGAACAAATTTATATAATTCACTATTATAAAAAGCAGATATCCGTATCCGTTTAATATCCGATCCGTATCTGTATCCGTCTAATATCCGATCCGTATCCGTATCCGAAAAATAAAAGCGGATACGGATATGGTTTTACCACTATCCGATCCGTTTGCACCCCTAATTATATTTGATTGGTAACGTTGAAATATTAATAGTTATTTAATTGTTGTTATTATTATTTTTTAATATTAATAATGAGCAGCAATAATAGTTAAGTTGTAAGTTGTCATAATACTAAATATAATAATTTATCATTGAAATCAAATAAAAATTATTACCACGGCTCAAATTTATTAGATATATACCTACCATATGTTCATCAAAGTATTTGTTTTAACATTATTCATGTATATTTTTTTTTGAGAAAAAATATCTGTAGGTGTCATTATTAATGTATATGCTTTTGATAAGAACACACATTCCAGCTCAAATTTTTCTAGTCAGTGAGATATGAATCCAAATTCTCACGATCACTACAAATAGCACTAACCACTAGAGGAGGTTGAACTACATAATAACTTTAAAGAATAAAAATTAAATTAAATTAATTATTTTAACATACGGTACCACTTTGCCCTCTTTGGAAATTGTTTTGCCATTCTTTGAAACTGGAAAACCCGTCAGACCAAGGCAAAAACACTGTTAATGAGAAACTTTGTTGTTTTTATAGAAATTTTATAAAAATTTACGGATCTTGGACCAACTTTGTTGTTTTTTAATATGTAAATGGTATTATTTTGTTATTTTTTATTATGTAAACTATACTATTTTTGTTGTTTCTTATTATATTGATTGTTTTTTTATTTAGTGCCCGATTAGTTAATGAATTTGAACCCAATAAATTATTTTAATCCGATTCCTGCCCTCCCTGGCAGAACTTATGCGTTCGCCTCTAACTTACTCATGGATGACTACGTGATCTCCATAACTCATACAGATTTTTCTCTCTCCAGCGAGAACTCTCTTTTTTTTTTAAGAAAAAACTCGTAAGTGTCCAGCTCCAACACTCCAGCAGACCTTTTGTTTTTTTGGAAAAAGCCCATAGGCAGCAGACCTATTTTTCAATGAGGTTTATTTTGGTTGTACTTAGGGCTCCTCATGAGCCGAGTTGAGTCCGAATCGAGGACAACTTGGATTCAACTCGCGAACTCATGAGCCGAGTTGAGTCCGAATCACTAATCCAGTTCCGAGTCAGAAACTCCAATTTGGAATCAACTCGCGAGTAACTCGAGTCGAGGTGAGTCGACTCGTGACTCATAATATAGTACACAGTGAGACAATCTAATTTAATTATAACAAAAGATATATTACATAGTTTACCAAAATAATACACAATTAAAGACAATACAAAATATAATAGCCAATACATAATTAAAAATACACAGTTCTCTTCTCTACTTCTCTTCCTTTTTCTTCTATACTTCTTCTATACCAAATGTATCAATAAAAAAAAAATGTACCAAATGTAAAAATTAGAAATATAAATATTAGAATTTGATGTGAGTCAAACCGAGTTGATTCCGAACCGAGTTAGGAGTAATTTGGAATCGACTCATAAATCAACCGAGTCAATAAACTCGAGTCAGTTTTGACTCGAGTCAGTTTTAACTCGAGTTATTAGTGAGTTGAATCCGAATTGATTCCGAACTGAGTTTCGAGTCGTGAGCTTTTTGTGCACCCCTAGTTGTACTCTAGTATATACAGTGCATTAAGCATTATCCTTGTTATTATATTTTATTTAGAGTGAGCCTATGGTGCTATGCATAGCACGGATGGGGTCCGTGCTACGGTTTAAAATTTGACTTTTTGAAATTATAACGGTCGATCCAACCGTTCGATGTGATAATCATATGAATATGTACTTGCAAACTAAATTTTATATTTTTTCGAATTTTTTACTATTTTTTAGATAGGTAGAAAAATCAGTGTTTTCTGAAAATTCTGGACCATCAAAATTCTACCTATCTAAAAAAATAGTAAAAAAATTCGAAAAAATATAAAATTTAGTTTGCAAGTACATATTCATATGGTTATCACATTGAACGGTTGGATCGACCATTAGAATTTTAAAAAATCAAATTTTGAGCCGTAGCACGGACCCCATCCGTGCTATGCATAGCACCATAGCCTCACTCTTTTATTTATATTTGTGATATTGGCTATTTAATATCTTTCAACAAGAGGGTTTAAATTTCACTATGGTTATTAGGCTCTGTTGATACAGACCACATAATTGTTGAGTTTGATGAGAACTGTTGAAAAATGATTTAAAAATTAAAAGAAATAAACCTTTAATTTATTCAAATTAAAAATAATTAGTAGTTGATTAAAGCATATCAGGTGTATTGAACTTCTTTCTCACTGGAGTTAATTTGATTAAAGAGGGTAGATTTTTTTTTTTTGAGTAACGATTAAAGTGGGTAGTTAGGACTTTTAAATTCTGTTAGGCGATTTCCATTTTCTAGGTATCTTTGCTTTTGATTTTTAGGAAGACTTCTTTATATTTACTACTTTCTACAATGTAATTGTTTTCAGGTGCTTTTGAATTGATGTAGTACACTTACGGGTTTTTTCTCAAAAAAAAAAAAGTTCTCGCTGGAGAGAGAGGAATAAAGAGAGAAAATCTGTATGAATTAAGGAGATCATGTAGTCATCCATGGGTTAGGGGCGAAGACAGAATTTCTGCCAAGGAGGGCATAAATCAGATTAAAATAGCTTATTGGATTCAAACCCATTAACTAATCGGGTACTAGATAAAAAAAATCAATATAATAAGAAACAATAAAAATAATATAGTTTACATAACAAAAAAATAACAAAATAATACCATTTTACATATTAAAAAATAACAAAGTTGGTCCAGGATCCGTAAATTTCTATAAAAACAATAAAGTTTCTCATTAACAGTGTTTTTGCACTGGTTTGGCGGGCTTTCCAGTTTCAGGAAAAGACAAAACAATTTCCAAAGAGAACAAAGTAGTATCTGTATGTTAAAATAATTAATTTAATTGAATTTTTATTCTTTAGGGTACGTTTGGATCGTGCAAGGATTAGTGCAAGAATAGCGATTTTTGGGTTAGTAGTTGAGAATCGTGCTAACCCGAGTCGTTTGAGAATAGTGCTAACTTTGGACTATTCCTGTTAGTAAAAATGTCGTTTGGATTGTATATTTAGAATAGCGATGGTGGGAATGAATAAAATATTGATTAAACTAATCTAATATTTTTACATTTAATATTTAAACTAATATTATATTACATTTAAACTAAAAATTTTCAATACAAATCTAATATTTTATTTAATACTAATAGAATCAAATCTAATATTATATTTATTTAATACTAATATAATATTTATTTAATACTAATATAATATTTAAACTAAAATATTATATTACATTTAACATTTAAACTAATATTATATTATATTTAACTAATATTTTATTTAATACATATAATATTTAAAGTAATATTATATTACATTTAATATTTAAATTAATATTATATTACATTTAAACTAATATTTTTCAATACTAATCCAATATTTTATTTAATACTAATCAAATATAATACAATATTATATTTATTTAGTACTAATCTAATATTTTATTTAATACCAATATAATATTTAAACAAAAATATTATATTACATTTAAAATTTAAACTAATATTATATTACATTTAATATTTAAACTAATATTTTATTTAATACATATAATATTTAAAGTAATGTTATATTACATTTAATATTTAAATTAATATTATATTACATTACATTTAATTAAATTAATATTATATTATATTTAATATTTAAGCTAATATTATATTATATTATATTTAATGTAATAGTTTATTTAATACTAATCTAATATTTAAAGTAATATTGTATTACATTTAATATTTAAACTAATATTATATTATATTTAATATAATATTTTATTTAATACTAATCTAATCAAATCTGATATTATATTTGCTAATGTAATATTTAAATTAATATTATATTACATTTAACACTTAATATTTAAACTAATATTATATTATATTATATTAAAATTTTAAATTAATATTTATTATATTTAATCTAACATTTTATTTAATATTTATCTAAATTGATATTATATTTATTTAATACTAATCTAATATTTTAATTAATATTATATTAAATTTAATATTTAAACTAATATTTTATTTAACACTAATCTAATCTAATATTATATTTATTTAATACTAACCAAATATTTTATTTAATACTAATTTAATATTTAAACTAACTCTAATTGAGAGAAATGAAAACTATTTTTTTATTAATATCACTAACCCCACTAGCTCTATTCTTGCTAACCCACCATTTCTATGGGTTAGTAGAACAGAGCTATTCTTGAGCTAACCCAATTTTCTAATTGTTGTTTGGATCACCTAAAGTTAAGAATAGTGGAGCTAACCCAAGAATAGAGCTATTCTTGCTCCATCCAAACGCAACCTAAAGTTATTGTGTAGTTCATCCTCCTCTAGTAGTTAGTACTATTTTCAGTGATTGTGAGAATTTGAATTCATATCTCACTAACTAGAAAAGTTGAGCTGGAATGTGTGTTCTTATCAAAAGCATATACATGAATACTTACACCTACGGATATTTTCCTAAATAAAAAATATACAAGTTAAAACAAATGCTTCGATGAACATATGGTAGGTATATATCTAATAAATTTGAGCCGCGGTAATAATTTTTATTTGATTTCAATGATAAACTAATATATTTACAATTATGACAACTTACAACTTAACTATTATTGTTGCTCATTATTAATATTAAAAATTAATAATAACAACAATTAAATAACTATTAATATTTCAACGTTACCAATCAAATATAATCCATGCAAATAACAACATAATCTTCTCGCAGCACACACATATTACTACAGCAGATGAGCCACAAATATTCTTCTTGCAAAATCACTTGTGAGCTTCTCGAGGCTCAAGACAGATTATCAGAGATTCAGAGGCAGGTGCTTTTCATGTTTTTTAGAAGGCAAATTCTTCTATGGGCATAAGGACCTATTTGTAAAATGAGTATATTTTCATTTTCAAAGTTCAAACAGTCGATCCGACCGTTCAACATTTTCCTCATATTACAATGTACTTGGAGGTCAATTTTTACATTTTTTTGAATTTTTTTACTATTTATTAAGATGGGTACAAAATTCAATGGTCTGAATTTGACTAGTTTTGTAAAATACTTAATAAATAGTAAAAAAAAAATCAAAAAAATGTAAAATTTGACCTCCAAGTACATTGTAATATGGAGAAAATGTTGAACGGTCGGATCGACTGTTTGAACTTTGAAAATGAAAATATGCTCATTTTACAAATAGGTCCTTATGCCCATAGAAGCATCCCTCTTTTTAGAATTGTCCAAATGTCATCGAAAGATAGTCAAAACCACAATTTTTTTTTTTTTTGCGGTTTTGGAATTCTAAAATCGGAAAATAAATATGCGGTTTGGCAGTTTTCGAAATATTGTCAAACAGGATATAGATTTTAAAATTTAATATTTTTTTTGGATATTAATAAAAAATTTAGAGTTTTGAATCTCATCAGGAACATATCGAGCCATGATAATTTGTATGGTGGGACAAAAATTTTGGAAGGCATGCTTTTGTAATTATTGTGAATATTAAACATATTGTTATAATTTTTTTGGAGAAAAAACATAGAAATTTAAGTATGCTTAAAAAGAAATTCAGAAGTAAACACAATTTTACAATTTTGTGAAGCTTAAGTATATTTTATAATTAAAAAAATAAAAATAGAAGTATATTTGTGAAATTATTTTTAGCAAGGTGTCCGCAAGTGTCCCCCCTAACTCCACTTAGCTCTACCACTTAAATCTCATCTCACACTAACTCTAATAGACGGACTTTTAAAATAATTAATCAATTAATAATATATAATTTTGGGGTAAAATATTTTTGATTCATCGCAGTCTTGAAAATGACAAAATTTACGAACTAAAACAAAATAGAGAACGTATATCACAAACATGAAAGGAGATGAATTGATAATTAGATATTGTCAATATTGTGTTAAAAAATGAAGGGTACATTTTTTTATGTCTCAATAAATAGATAATAGCAAGTCAATCATATCATTACAAGAATTTTATTTATTCAATTTAATGTTTGGTAGAGAAGTATAATGGGTAAAACTGTGTAGATGTTTAGCAATACTATCGTAGGTAAAATTTATTCATTAGCTGTAATTTTGAATTGGGGCCCAGCAATTAAAACTTGGGAATTGTTCCGTTTCCGTATGGCACGCAGCTTGGGTCCGTGGGTTTGGTGACCGTCCGATCTACTTTAAGAGTCGTGCACACTAATTTTGAAGCATACGCGAAAGCGGAGCGATCTTAAAGCAGATCGGACGGTCATAAAACCCATCGAACTCACTTTGAGTCCGACCGGCATTGGACCCAAGCTTCCATCTTCCGTATGATATAAATCCGTACGCTTGCTTAATCATGACTGGGATCAGGATCAGGATCAGGATCAACTCAAACTCAAACAGTGGGCGCTGAGTCAGTAATGACTCGTTTGATTCCATTGGAATTTATGGCCTTGTCGGTGAGATCGGAAGCAAAGGTCGAGTCAGTTACTCAGTTCACAGTTCACACCGCATCAAACTATTTTTTTTTTTTTTTATATTTTTAGAAGTTAAAAAATTAATTTGTCGAAAATAACATTATATTGTTTTTTCTTGATAAATGAAACCCATCCTATTTTTGATAATTTATTTTTTGTTAATTTAAAAATAAAATTGGCGTCAAACTTGCCGTGCACATTTCTGATTCCACCATCCATGTATCGTTTATTTTATTTTTGGGCCGTCCACGTTGTTCTAATTTGAGAATTAAGAATTTAAAGTATATTTCAACAAACACAACACGCTTTTTTATTATTGCCTTTTCTTTGACTATCATTTCCCTGCTTTACAAGCTACATACCTATGACTTCAGATGTGCCATAATTTTTTAGCTCCTTATTATTAGAATAAAATAATTCTAATAAAATATATATATATATTTTTTTAATGTACAGCATGGTTTAGAATTTCTATTTTAATTGATCGGTACATACTAACTATGAAACAGCTGCTTTAATCCACTGATGTGGCAATTCAGAATCATAAAAAGTCATTAATGTGGATAATTTTGAGACATTATTAAATTTTGTTAAAATAGATAATATGTGATGTCTGCATAGCGTAATATGCTCATTGTTATGTGAGTTTTTAATTTTAATTTATTGAAATTGTACAAAGTTGAGGCGTGATAATGACACAAGAAATAAAAACATTGGGATCTTATTTGAATTTGTTATTGAGTTTTATCTAAATTTGACCGGTCACAATATTATGGCCATTGGACATAAATCAATTTGACATAAAAAAAAATGGTGAGAGCAGACTTTCTATAAGAAAAATGTGTTGAGTCCACTTCTTGATGCATAGTAACTATCTTTTTTTTATATCAGATATGTTGTATAAATACTTAATTATTTGTCTTCAATAATAATTTAGTTGCTTTTAATGTATAATAATAAAAAAAATATCGCGTGATGTATGTTTTTTTAATATAAAATTAGTCACTTCTAATAAAAATATGGGAAAATTTCTTGTGTAACCCGTACAAATTTTCAAAATAACCAATTTTTCCATAAAAACAGCATAATATCCAATATCTCCATACAAATTTATAATTCTTTCTTCTATCCTTTTCAATTATTCAAACTATTATTTAATTATTTTAAAACTGAAATGAACAATATACCCTTCACCCTCCTCCTTCTCCTTCACTATTCATTGTAGCAACTCATATAGTAAAAAAAAAAAACGATTTTAAACGGATTTGATCCCAATCATTTATTGAATGATTTACTCTGTTTTCCTCTAATCTCTCAAATCACCGGTTATACCCACACTTTTCTAATTCGATTTGAGTGAAGGATAAAAGTATTAAATAATGCGTTTAAGTTTAAATTTGGTTTAAACATTTCATCAAACATTTTAAGAGCATCCAAGTATTTTATTAACCTTCCCTTCTAGACATAAAATTTAAACTCTAAAAATGTTGATTTTTGGTCCAGTGTTATAAATAACGGTATGTGGTCGTTGGACGGATAGAGTACCGTTAAGTGATTAATCGGTATGCGGCCGATTAATCGGAATTATGGGGACAATTTAACGATTTTATTAAATTTATGTATATATATCATAATTTATTAAAAATAATTTATTTAACTCATTACACTTATCAAATAAACTTAATTTAACTTAGTTTTATTATTATAACATGACACTATGCTTATTTCTTCTTAACACATAAGCATTTTACATGTGTAAGTAACACATTTATTTAATGAAAAAATAAAATTGAGAATTAAACTTTTTCAAATACTAATAACATATTATTTGAAAGAAATTAAACACTCCAACAGAAAATCCTTAAATTTAGTTTATGATAACAACTTAATTACATAAATGAACACGTCGTACTAATAAAAAAAATTACATCAGTAAGTAAGAAAAATATTTGATATATAAATAATAGAAGAATTAATCAATTTTAAAGTAAGAAGAAAAAATATATATAAAAAATATTGAATGTATATCCAAGCACAAATAAAACTACAATACAGAATTTATAAACCTTATTATCACACACTATCACAGAAAAAAAGCAATGTGAAAATAAATATTCACTGGAATAAACGGAAATAAACGGACGATTAAACGGTAAAACGGCCGATTAATCGGAAAAATTGCCGATTAATCGTTTTCATCCGCAAACAGACATCCATTAAGTATATTCGTAACGATTTAGCTACCGTTAACGATTAAACGGCCATTTAATCGGCCGTTAAGACCGTTTTTTACAACACTTATTGGTCTATTTATTTTTAAATCGGACGGATTTGAAATTTAAATAATAAGATCCTGTCTTTTCAGACATGAAAAGCAGTTGGTAGCGGACTCCAAAGTATAGCTGGTTTCCTTAAGGTCTCTAAATTTTTAAATCTCCCATTTAAATTATTCATTTGAAAATTTCTTTGCAGTTTTTCCAGATAATGGACCCCAAAGTATCATATGATTCCGTACCTTAATTAATATCTGATAAAAACTATTGTCCAAAATTCCAAAATCATACGTAATTCACAGGTATGATCTGATTTCTTGTAATTGCAACTTTGACCAGCGGAACTTGAAATTGAATAGCTTCAATTCGTGATTCTGTTCGAAGCTTGAGCCTTTTAAGGTATTGAGTGTTCCTGTGCATATAAGTTCCGGGGTAGAGAAGAAAAGAAAAGTTGATTGGATTAATTCAATAATTCTCCCCAATTGCAATACTATGTAAGAAAACAAAGGTATCAGTTGGGAGATCGGAGGAAAACAAAGTAAATAAAGGTTTGGGATCAAATCTGTTTTTTTTTTGTTCTTACCTGGCTCGTAGGCCTACACAACTTCCTCGAAAAGAAAAACATGATCAGTATCCCCTCTCCTATCCCACTAGTACAGCCTAGCCTGGTTAGCTAACCTATGCGCCTTGGAAAGGTTATAGTGCTCCCTGTTACAGTGTTGCATTCGAATGGCATGCTGAAGCTGCTCCTGCAATGTCCATGCCTGCCATATTTCCTCATAGGACCTCCAATCCGCGATAACAGGTTGGTGCTGGACCAAGGCATGAGCAGTTTTTTGAGAATCAGTGAGAATTACACCACCTTGAACCGCCATCTCCTCCATGACCCTAAGTCCTTCAAGGACAGCCCTTGCCTCTGCTTGAGTCGGTCCAAGTGCCTGGATTGACTTAGATACCCAACATACCACATCATCTTCCTTCATGAGACAAACCCCAATGCCAGGTGTACCACCCGGATCCCAAAAACCATCCACATAACAGGAATAGTTATGTGCCTGGATCAAATCTGTTTAAAATCGTTCTTTTTTTACTAAACGAGTTGCTACAGTAGTGAAGAAGAAAGAGGAGGGTGAAGGGTATTATGATGTTTTAAAATAATTAAATAATAGTTGGAATAAATGAAAAGGGATAGAAGAAAGAACTATAAATTTTTATGGAGATATTGGATATTATGATGTTTTCATGGGTAATTAAATTGGCTATTTTAAAAGTTTGTATGGGTACATTAGAAATTTTCCCTAATATTGTTCTTGTAAGTCCTTACTGCTTTCTTTTAATATTTTTGATCTCATTTAACACTTCTATATTTATCATTCTCAAATCTCAATACGTGACTATTTTTGATATCATTTAATACGGTCTTTCTCGATCATCATAAAGAGAAGAAGATAAATTTGGGAGATCCAAAAATAGAGAAAGAAAGTCTTCCTATACAATAATAACCATTCATGTGAATTTTGAATCATCATTAGACGTGCATTGAGAATTTTAATTTATATGTGTTAAAAGAAACTAGCTAAATGTTTACAACAAAACTATTATTTTGTTAAAATAGCTCGTTCGATATTTTTAACAAGACTAAAAAGTCAAATTATTTCGACTATTAGATTCCATCTTTTAATAAAAAGGATTTTGAAGTGATAACAATTAGAGTAAGGTCTTAAAAAAGAATAAAATTCAAAGTGTCAATCATGTTCCACATGACCAATAATGCATGCAAGTCAATTTTTAAAGTTAATTTGTTTCGTACAAACTGGGTAAATCACTTTTGTCCATGAACTTTTTCGCCTCTTAATTTTACAAAGTGGGTTTTTTCTCAAACGTTAGCTTCGATGACAATAATTTGATATGCATGTCTATACATTACCTAAGTGATAAGAAAATTGTTTATACCATTTTTCTAGTCCTATAATCTTATTATTTTGTACATGAAGCCCATTGCACAGTTTTATTTTTATTAAAAAAAAAACGGCCTTAGTAAGTTGCATGACGCCCATTGCACAGTTCTATTTTATTGTTTAAGAAATATCGCCTTTAGTTTTATACCTTCTATGGCCCAATACCCTCCCTCTAACTAGGGCCTTAAATCTGGTTATATATGGAAAGTCGGTTCTCATTTAAATTTGAAAATCTAAATCTGGCGTCTAAATTTGATTCGTCAGAATTAGAATTTCTTTATTTATATATAAGTGCAAATGTGGTATTTTCTTCCTCTTCTATCATCTAAGAAAAATAAGGAGAGCTAGATCCATTAAGAAAGTCTTGGAAGATCTATTCTCACGAAAACGCAGCAAGAAAGGTTTCTTACTATTAGAATCTAGTCTCGCACTCACGGAGACGGTTAGTGATCTCTAAAAGGATCGACATATTTGATGGGAACTTCCATAAAATCAGGTATTATGTTCCGTACTTTAGATTTAAATTTGAATCGGTTTTGACATAAGACGGTTCTTATGATATTAAGGTAGAGAACAGTTCCTCCTGCTTCAGAATGTAAGTGTTTGATTTATAGTTTAGATGTAATATTTTGATCTTTAGATAATATGTAATTGTTTGACCTCCCCTACATAATTGTTTCTCTGACAAATCAATATAAATCTCAAATTCTCAACAGATGGCATACCATGTGAAGACCTTGATCCTGGTACAACTGGCGGTCTAATTCAAGAAGAAATGATCTCAAATTTAGTTCAATTTCTCAAAGATAAACCATATAGATACATCATGTGCGGCATCATAAAGGGAATCCTGGAAGAACTCAACAAATGTAACATAGAAAATCTTGATGCATCCATCAAGTTTTCAGAGTATATGGGCACCACCACCATACAATATTTTGGAGGCGACACGTCACGCTGGACCGCATTCTGTGCCACTCTGGCAAACAACATCCATGAATTAACATTTATGCGCCGACCAATTCATGAATGGGAAGCCGAGTTTGAAAAGCTGAGTTTGTCTGATTCAGATCGGTTGCAAAGAGAGATTAATGCGCATGCTATTTATAGGCATGTTTGCGTTTCTGTGAAGAGTCTAATGAACAAGCTAGAGTAGCCTACACTTTCTCTTTCAATAGAGGCTGAACAGTGATTTTTTGTGAGGATCCATTTTTATGAATAATATTTTATGTTTCCATATGTATGTATGCCTTGACCGAATAAGTGGTAATACAATTTTTTCTTTTAGTTTTCTACTTTATATCTCATGAAATATGATTATGTGAGTATAATTTTTTGTTCTTTTGTAAATTAATAAGCAGCTTCTTAATCCGACATGATCATAAGATGATGTAAAAAAAAAAAAAAAAAAGGAGATTTATTTCATTTAGGATTTTGGAAGAAGAAACAAAACGAAAAAAAGAAAAGAAAAGTGGTTTATTCTATTTTATATATTTATAGTTGGAAAGAATGATAATCTTCCGTTGGATCTCTTCTTTGTTTGTTTTTGTCGGAGAATAAACTTGTCCATTTTCCTAAAACCCTGTCTAAATCACTACGCCTCTTTCCTCTCACCTAACCATCTCCTGAACCAAACAAATATCCTAGCCGATCGACCTCGCTCTCCCAGATCGGATCGAGCTACCGACCTTCTCTCTCTCGATACCTCTTTGAATGTTCTAAAGCTTATACGCTATCAGCAGACCCCGGACATGCCTCTCTCTCTCTCTCTCTGGCTCAAATCCCTAAGGAAAAGGAGAAAGCAAAGGAATTTCAAGCACTAGAGCTTCATGGCATGGCCAAGTAATTTCAAGCTCTTCCCGTTTTTATATATTATCCCTTTAGTGAGGAAATTTTTTGTTTTATTAATTTAGTGATTTCTGGTGGTAATTAATTGGAGAATTTTTTAACAAACACCACTTGAGCAAGGTCCAGATGCAATTCTGGTGGTAATTGAATCGTTCACTGAGATCGATCATCTCCTTTCTCATTGTAAGTTGTGTAGCTCATCTAGATTTTCTGCCCTGATTTATTTATAATTGCTCTTCTTTTGGCGTTTCTCAGGACACAAACTGGAAACTTTTGTAGAAACTCATAGCCCTCTTCAATTAGTAGTAAGGATTTTTAATTTATGGGTAACGATCATTCCCCTTTAAAATTCAGTAGTAACATACCAATTCGTAAAACTTGTAATACCATAAATATGAAGCACTTGCGGCTTTTGAGAAATTATTTACCCATCATTATGTCTTCATATACCATTTCAGAGAACAGGTAGTTTGGGTAAGACAATCTCTTTCCATGCCTCATAGTATTATACATTGGCTGGCGCTATGGACTTGTATCTCTGTTTTTAAAATCCAAACAGTCGATCTGAACTGTTCAACATGATTTTCATATAAAAATGTACTTGTAGACCAAATTTTACATTTTTTAGAATTTTTTTACTATTTTTTGTAGATAGGTAGAACATCACTTAATTTGAAAATTTTGGACCATCCAAAAGCAGTGGTGTTCTACATATTTAAAAAATATAGTAAAATTTGGTCTTCAAGCACATTTTCATAGGGAATCATGTTAACGGTTCGGATTGACTGTTTGAACTTTGAAAATAGAAATCTGAGTCCATAGCACGGGTCAAACCGTAATATGCATATTACCATAGTCTCACTCATTTTTTTTATAATAAATCGAACAAACATGTTAGCAAGAATATAAAATGTGAATATATTCAGCTTTTTGCAATATACTGGACGTGCATACAATTATCCTTTGCTCTAAGTTTACTCTCCTAGTATTTCATTCTGCATAACTAATAAACTTCAAAAAAAAAAAATTACAATTTGAGAGGACAATTCAAAAAGAAGTCCCTATTGACACTTAACATCTCCCTAGTCTTTTCTAGTCAATGCTAATAAATTTGGTAGTTAGTCTTATACGCCTATTTCATAGTTTGAAAAACCCAGAGCACTCAATACTTACCAAAAAGAATCCGCACAAATCATTGTGAACCCCTATGGAACGAGAAGTGTAGGCTTTTCTAGCTTATCCACTAGACTCTTCACAGTGAAGCAAACATGCCTATAAATAGCATTTGCGTTAATCTCTCTTTGCAACCGATCTAAATCAGATTGCATAACCGATTGCCCGAGTCGGTAACACTCATCAGAGACCTCTTCCCTCTTAGAAGCTACTTCCATCAATTCCTTCATCATCCCCTCTAATGCATTCTTATGCTGCTTTATTTCTTGCCCCACACCCCCATTTCTCTCAATTGTAATTGCGCTTTTCTTGTACAGTTCTGAAATCAGACGGTCTCTGTTAACTCTCCGTTCCATCACACGGTGCTGAATGTACGACTCCTCCTGCACCAATTTTTTCAACTTTTCTAATTCGGCTTCCCATTTAACTATTTTTTCATGCAGAGAAGAATCACAGGTGATTGGCCGGCACATGACAGTTATTTCATGGATGTTGTTTGCCAGAGTGGTGCAGAATGTGGTCCAGTGTGACGTGTCGCCTCCAGAGGTTTGTATGGCGGTGGTGCCGATGTACTCTGAAAACTTCAAGAATGCATCTAAATTGTCTATGTTAAATTTGCTTAGTTCTTCCAAGATTCCCTTTATGATACCCCATATGATGTGTCTACATTGGCCAGCTTGAAGAAATTGTACCAAATTTGAGATCATTTCTTCTTGAATTAAACAGCCAGTTGTACCAGGAACAAGGTCTTGACATGGTGTAGCATCTGATTGAATCAAATTTGAGATCATTTCTTCTTGAATTAAACAGCCAGTTGGATCAGGAACAAGGTCTTGACATGATGTAGCATCTGATTGTTCTATTGAGAATTTGAGATGTATATCGATTTGTCAGAAAAATCGAGGTTTGTAGAGAAACAGTTGTAATTTTTTTTTCGAGGTGTCAGTTTTCTGTTGTATTCAGTAGTTGGTACAACTTAGCAAGAACTTATTTGCATTATCCAAGAAAGAAATTAAGCACATTGTACTTACACCCATACTAATTTTGGTTCTGGCATTGTGATTCCTTTCCAAGAAGAATTATCGCACAAAAGTTAAAAATTTGTTAGAAAAGATTTACCTGATGACGACGATGAACTATCTCTAATCTCTCCTTCTTCCAATGATGATTCTTTATACATCTCCATGAATACGACTTCTTCGAGCTTTGTATTTTGTTGAGAACTCTTTTAGCCTTACTGGTAAAAGGGTAGTTCTTGAAATAAGAAAAAGGGGTAGTTCTTTGCTAAGGACAAATTTTCCTGTTACCTATGCTTTGTGAATTGTGAATTCGTATTTCCTAAGGTACGAATATTAAAGCGGCATGCATCCCATCTGTGAATTTTGAGTTTTTTCTGGACCATCCAATCTGTTGTGGCACGAATATTAAAGCGGCATGCATCCCATCTCGACGGTTCGGATCCAAACTCAAAATTTGAGTTACTTCAGGGAACCCAGACTCACTAAGGCTTGCTTGGTCACATGAATTCAAATCCGGAAAAATTGGCAAGGATGTGCCATCATTCAATCCAAACCGTCCGATTTACTACAATTCGGATTATATCAGACGCAATACTGTTATAACTCTTAAACCATGACGCTAGAAAATAACAAGATCAAATTTGAATTATATGAAATAAATTGGCTATTCCGTTCTCAGATGAAAAAAAATAAAAAAGATGAGCTCATAGGTGCTAATAACAGTATAACACGCATGCCCAAACTGAAAATTGAGCTCGTATGTAGTCATTGCTCTCATAAATATGGTTAATTTAATCAAGATGTAAAAATTTATGAGATTGGTAAGTAAAAATTTATGAGACTGGAGGGCTAGAATTGGCAAGAAATTGTCTTGGGATGCAATGCAATCATGAATATGTCAAATTAAACAGACAATACAAACACCATGTTCACACCCACCGTTGGTGCATTGAATCAGTATCCTCTGAGATATCTCAAATTTTTGAGTGGATTGATCTGTACCGTTCATATAATTTAACGGACAAGATCGCACAATCCTTTCACACTGCTGCCCAAAGAATCTGTATCCTGACCGGCTCTCTTTCTCTTCGCTTCACCCCAAAAATCCCTTCTTCTCTTTCTCTTCGTGCTCTCCTCTGTCGCACACAGCACCTCAGTCTCTCCTCCCATTCTCGCATTGACCTCCCTTGACGATCCCCTCCTTCACAAGTATGACAGCTTAAATTGTTGGTGACTTCACAGACATCCTTATAGCTTGTTAACTTGTGTTTGTGTGCAAGTTTTAGTCATTTTTTCTGTTATTATGGTAAATTGCAAGTTTTGGTCAACTTGTGCTTGTTTGTGTTCTCCCAACTAAATTAAATAATGAAAACACTGACCCCACTGGAGCATTTCAGAAACAGGCCACAGGTATCCTTTTATTCTATAACACCATTGTTTAGTTCATTACTAATGGAAAGACGAAAGATAATTATTTTTGAATTCAGAATCCTTTTAGTATTTAAATAAGACTAAGTTATTTTCTTCATGACAACATTGGCCTTTTTTTTTTTTAAAGTTTTCCCAGCTGATTTTGCTAACAAAATTGGAATCTAAAGCCATTTTTTTGTCACCCAATTTAGGGTTCAGAGTTTAGTTGATTTTGCTAAACAAATCGGTCAAATTTCTTCTCATTTCTCCTGTGTTTTCGGTCAAATTTGGGATTGGATTTTTGAGTTTGAGTGTGCTAATATTAATGATTTATGGTTTCTTGATGCTATGATTCCTCTAAAAGATAGATTAATGATAGAATTAGTTGGCAACATTTTGGTGCACCACATTCGGTCATAATACTTTTCTAAAATTATCACTGCTTGTGCCTTTCGATATTAATTCTTTACAGTGCTATGACCTGACCCAATTAGAGGCAGAGGTAGAGGAGGCTTTGGCACAGCAAGAGTTGGAGGATGGGCTCCCCCATTAGTTGGAGAACCAAATCCTTATGTTTGGCACAAACCCTCCTGACTCTCCTTAATTAGTTCTGACAATTATACTTGTATTTTGAGGTGTAGTTGCAGGTTTCTGAGTGAGATTGCTGTTTTCACTTGTTTTTGTATGTGTATGTCTTTTTGCTGGTACTGTAAGTCTGTGTTCAGCATATGCTGACACATGTAACTTTGTAATTAACTAGGTTGTAAAAACTTTTTCTTATTTAATGAAATTGTCAGGGGCTCTGGATTGGATGGTGGTTTTGGTATTTTTATTTAATTAAAGAAGTAATACCCTAATACTTAATTGAAGCAGGAAGGATGTGTACCAGTTACTTTGTGCGGTTCCTTATTCCTTAAGGTAAAATCTGGTAGGAGAGTCTTTTTATCAGTAAATGCTGGATCATGAGAAGGCGTTAAATGTGGGGGCACTTTATTTTTACATTTATTTTGTTTGGGCATTTTCTCTCCCTTTAACTCACTTTATTAGGCTGTTATGCCATCTCAAGTAAGTGTTAATTTGGGTCGTTAATTTTTCGTAATTTGTACCCAAGTCTTACAATTGCTGATGGCCTGATGCCTTTTTTAGATTTTTTTTTTATATGCATTTGCTTACTTTCAAATATTCAGCGCACAATGAATTCTTTTACAATTATGGATTGAGATCTGCTGCGATCCGAATATTGAGCACAGTAATTCTGCAATCCCTGCTTTTTCAAATCCAGCCGTCCAACGTTTTAGTGCATGCATCTCAAAACAGCTGGTTTTTCTGTGCACGCATCTCGAAACAATTCGACAGCTGGATTTGAAAAAGCAGGGATTGCAGGGTAGTTCACAGTACCCGGATCGCAGCAGATTCTCACCTACAATTATACCACCTTTGCCCCTAATTAATACTTTCCTTTTTTATTTTAAACTATCTAATAGGAAGGATCGTAGCTGCGCTGCCAGCGGTTTAGGCCCCTAAAAAGTAAATAAATTGTTATGGACAAATTTAATTTTCTATGGCTTACGTTCAACTATTATGAAAACTAATTTGGTTGCTATGGAGTATTATAATATATTTGATAATGATATAATAATTTAATTTTATCTTTGCTAAATATATAAATTTTAGAAAAAATAATACTAGTTTCATCTAAATTATGTCGAGTCATGAATTGTTCCGATAAAAAAAAAAAAATTAGATGCATGAGATCGCAAATGAGACATCTAAGTTTCTTTTTACTCTTTATAATTTTTCATTATTATTGATTTTAAATTATTTTCCGTGCATGTCCATTGAGCATAACAACAATTGAAATTTTTTAAACGCGTTTCCAACAATATATGTAATAGTACAATAACATTTACTTTTGTCGTTTTTATTTGTTGTGCAATGATCTTTTTTCTTCTTCTGAAAATTAGATGTAGAATGATATTTAATTAGTTAGTAATTTATAATGTTGGAGTTCACTAGAAGAAAATGACACAAATGTATTTATTCATTTGCAAAATTTGATACATATTTTGGTATTTGTAAATTACATGGTATTGTAAAATGACATGTCGGTGCTTATATATTATTTTTTACACATTTCTATATTTTCATTATACCAAATAATTTTTGACTTTACAAGCTTTAGTTAGTTTTCTTGAGCTATAAATGCATGATACAATGGTCCGCTAGAGAGGATCATTTTTCTAATTGAATTTACAAATACTATATATATGTGCGTCTTTACTATCTCTATGTAATGAACTCGAAATATTTGTTGTTGATTTTCACAGCCTATATCAACGAATATTGGAATTTGTTGCCTCATTGTTAAAATAGAGTATTTTTTTGGTGTGAATAAAAAACACAGAGAGAATCATTATAGAATTAATAAGAATTGTGCCAGATATTGCATTGATAGTAAGAAGATAGCAGAAATTACAAGTTCAAGGCTGTTCAATTTGAGATCTACATCCCTTCACACACTTTGATTGTATTATTATTATTATGGAAAATTTCTTTGTTCTTTACAGATTTGAGAAAGATCCTAATATTTTTTTAGTGAAATTACAAGTTCTTTTACATAAAAAAATTTCAGCATTTAATAAAAAAAAGTGCGTGCAATAAAACTTGTGCAACAAACTTTCCGAATCTAGATATATATAGAGTTGGGCTACGGTACTTCGCGAAGTAAAACGAGTGTTTTACTTCATGTCTATATCTTCAATTTGAAACTTCAAAACGTCGATCTGAACCATTCAAGTTGATCTCCATATTAAATTGTGCTTGGAGACCAAATTTTACATTTTTTGGAAATTGTTTATTATTTTCTTAGAATTTTTGAAAATCGCTGTTTTTCAAAAAATCCTGGACCATCAAAAACAACAATTTTCAAAAATTCTAAAGAAATAGTAAAAAATTTCCAAAAAATATAAAATTTGGTCTCCAAGCACAATTTAATATGGAGATCAATTTTAACGGTTCGGATCGATATTTTAAACTTTGAAATCACAAAATATGAGTGTGAAGTAAAACACTCGCTTTACTTCGCGAAGCACCGTAGCCCAACTCTCTCTCTATATATATATATATATATAGAGAGAGAGAGAGAGAGAGAGAATGACTAATATACAAACATTTGTTTCTGGACTCAGGAACAAACGGTTCGGTTCTCCGATTTTCTAAACAGTTGATCCAAACCGTTAGATATTCAATCTATTTTAAAATGTGCTTGGAGACCAATTGAACAAACCATTGATTTTATTAAACTTATGCACCATTGAAAAACAGTGGTTTTCAAACTAGCTTAATAAATAGTAAAAAAATTCTAAAAAATGTAAAATTTGGTCTCCAAGCACATTTTAATATAGATTGAATATCTAACGGTTTGGATCAACCGTTTGTACTATGAAAATCGGAGAACCGAACCGTTTGTTCCTGAGTCCAGGAACAAACATTTGTATATTAGCCATTCTCTCTCTCTCTCTATATATAATTAAAAAGATATGAGATTATTAGAGGTTTAAAGAATAAGGGTAAATTCGGTATTGAAGTGTAAAAAAATTTCTCAGCTCTCAAAATTAAAATACCTGCACTCAATATAGTACTCTCCTTTTTTTATTTGCATATGCAACTTCAGTTGGAACTGGTACTTAGTTGTATAAATACTTAATTATGTGCCTTCAATAATAATTGAGTTGCTTTAAAAAATATTGTTCTGGTAAGTCCTTAACTGCTTTCATTTAATATTTTTGATATTATTTAACACTTATATATTTATAGTTCTCAATACGTGACTAGTTCACCACTATTTACTCTTAAGGCCGGTGGGTTTTCTCGATCATCATACAAAAATAAAAAGATAAATTTGGGAAATCCAAAAATAGAGAAAGAAAGTCTTTCTATATAATATAATAACCATTCATGTGAATGTTGAATCATCATTAGACGTGCATTGAGAATTTTAATTTATATGTGTTAAAAAAAAAAACTAAAAATCGGTCTTTTAGACCTTCCAGGGCCCAATACCCTCCCCTCTAAATAGAGCCTTAAAATTTGGAAATCTGGTTATATATGGAACGTTGGTTCTAATTTAAATTTGGAAATCTAAATCTGACTTCTAAAATTGATTCGTCAAAAACAGTGTTGTAAACAACATCCGTTTAGACCGATTAATTGGCCAATTAGTTTGTTGGCGGTGACTGTCAAGAAATTTCCCGATTAATCGGCCGATTTTTTTCGATTATGACCGATTATTTCCGATTATTCCTAATTAATCGCTTGACAGTAACCTGTCTATCCGACAAGCGTATGTTATTTACAACATTAGTCAAAAATAGAATTTACTTATTTAGTCAAAAATAGAATTTACTTAGTCAAAAAGAGAGGAGAGCTAGATCCATTAAGAAAGTCTTAGAAGACTTCCTCATGTGAATTTTCCCTAGTCCTATACTTCATTCTTTTGTTATTGACAAAAAGGAGCATCAATCTAAATTCCGAACTTACGATCTTCTACACAAAGGAAATGGTCTTTGCAAAATGCAAGATGAACGCTGAAAGATTGAACTCCCTTTATGACTCATTTTGTAAATAAGTCAAGTATCTTCTAATGTTGTAAATAATGCATGCATGTCAATTTAAAATGTTAGAAAATTTGTTGTTGACAAAAGGAATGGCAATTTAAATTCTGACCTCAGCCGGTTTTTTCTCAGAAGGTTAGATCGATGACCAGATTCGATAACAATAATCTTATTCTTTTTTGTTGTTGACAAAAGGAATGGCATTGCATTCATAATTTACAATCTCTTTTGCATGAAGCCCATTGCACAGTTTTATTTTATTCTTATAGAAATCACTCTTAGTTTGTATGAAGCTCATTGCACAGTTCTATAATTCTTTTAAAAATATCGGCCTTAGGTTAAATAAGTTAAAAATATATAAATATCATTGGATCACACAGCTCTCATGACTATTATAATTTCCAGCTTGGAAAAGAATGGATTTCTCATATTAATAAATAAATAATAGCCATACTATGGCAATTAAAACATACAACAACATCTAGCATCTAAACCAAACCCCATTTTGCTCAACAATCTGAGTCTCCACCACTGTCAAATCGATCTCTAAACACCTAAAACTAACCCGAAAAGGCAGCTCAAGACGGAGGGAAGAATCGGTTAAGGTTAAATGGGAGAGTGTAGAACTCTTCATTCCTGCTATCTCCTTTAAATGTGCGAAACCGGACCCACCATGGCATCCCTCGGTCTCTCGCTGCATCCTTCACATCGAGGGTGTTGTCTAGGAATACAGCTACAATCAGTGCCACTGTCGGTGGGGATGAGAATATTGTATTGATGTAGTCATTGAACTGCATTACATAAACAAATTGGTAAGCTTTCTAATTTTTTTTATAGATGCCATGTTATATATAGTATTTTAAAGATCCAATACGAACCCAGCCGGCTCTTGTGTTTGCGGGGGCATGCTGAGCACTTAATGTAAAGCTGAAGAAATACTCAGGAATTGATAACCCGAGAAAGATTGACACCCCCGTTATGAAGAGGTTGCGCATCGAATTCATGTTAGTGAATTGCAAGAATGATAGCCCCACCGCAGCTGCAAAAGAGAATTATATAAATAAATAATACAAAATAAGAACCAATGACAATTATATGCAAGGTCGTGAGACATACCAACTATACCGAAGAGGACACAATATACAGCAGCAAAAATAGTGAATGGAATAGATGCAAACAGTGCTCCAAATTTCCCTTCAAAAATACATATGTACCATCAGTAACCTGCTAAGAAAGATAATATTTTTGAAGTTACAATTAATCAAGAAAAATCACCTAATATGGAGAAAAAGATCATGAAGCCTGCTGAAATCTGTATGACTCTCCTGCTGCCAATTCTAGTCGAACCTAGAAGCCCAACATTCTCCCTATTTTTACAAAATATATTTAATTTTAAGTAGTGTCCAGCATTAGAAACCATGTCAAATTTAATCTCAACAGGACGAGAGAAGAGCAACCTACACTGAGACAGTAGAACCAGTTACTGTGCCAAACAACCCATCAAGAAGAATTCCTATTCCCTAATTTATCAAAGAGAAATTTTTTATTATTCGGTCGAAACTATTGATATGAATTGAAAAGGATTAAAATATTCAGTTGAGACAAGGTGAGTTTATTACCTGCCATCCAATACCTCTACTAAGGACATGAGCTGGAGGCGGTGTTGCACTAGCTAGCCGTGCCGCTGCTTTGTAAGCCCCAGTAGACTATCAAAATGAAAGCTATATTATATAAGTTACACTCCGAAAATTATAGCAAGGTACAGAAACAAAAGGAGATTATTTGTTTTGTTTTTTTACCTCAATTAAGGAGACAAAGACAGCAGCCATCATGCCAAAAGATTGACCCGCATCAAATGTCGGGGCTCCCCATTGCAACGGATAAGGAATCCTTATCCTGAATTTTCATAGAAAATTATTAGCAAACCAGTCAAATTATATTATATTAGTATGATTTCTACAAAACTGGTGTGTCAATTGAGGGTCGCCTGGCACAATAAATAAGGCAACCCTCAATTGAGATCGCGGGGCTAATAGTATAATTTTTTTTATAAAAATTAAAGTTTTTAAAGGACAAAATAGAAAATTTTCAATTTATTATAAACTAACCAGGGGGCAGAGGAGATGAGATTGGCCCGATCAGTTCGACAGTTGAACTGGGTTGCTTCTGTACTATGTTTAAAAGCACCACTTGCAGTGAGAATATGCGCATAGGTCCAGACAAGGGCAATGGAGATGAGAAGGGAGAACCTCTCCAGTATAGGCACGTGTTTTAGGAGTATATGTTTCAGATACTAAGGAAGAACAATAAATTTGCATCAGATATATTAATTTTAACAGATAATTTTCATGAATACATCTGAAGTTTGGATTAGGAGAAATCAACCTGAGATAAAGCGACGTACAAGACAAGCATTGGTAGTCCAATCTCCACACATCTTCCTACCTAATATTAGATAAAACATGATACATAAACTGATTAAAATCACATAAATTTGAGGCTATGATCTTTCAATATTAGCATCATATAGATTAAGTTTCCTCATATATTTCAATATTAGCATCACATAAAAGTTGCTTGAGTGTTGGAGTGTGTTTCTTAGCATCACATAAATGTTTCTTCGGTCATGAATCTTGCATGATTTCTGAATAGGTCACTTGCTTCCAACTACCTTTGAAAGTACTTCAACTACTACTAGTTGCAGTCATGCAAAACCAATGAACAGTGACATTTTTACAGAAATAACTTTACAACTTTTATACAAGTATAGAAGCATTTAGAGCTTAATTTCTCAACAAAAAGAACTTACCACAGGGAAACCTCGGTTAAAGAGCCCGAAACCAACCAATGAAACCACTGGTACCATTCCAAGGGGGCTGAAAAATCTGTAGACACGAATGAATTAGAATTTGTTAAAGAGTTTTCAACAAAATTGAGCATAAATGATAATTAACTATTGTTTAAGAAAGACCTATACGCACAATATTCATAGTTCTGAAAGGAAGCTTTTATCTTTTGAAGAAATTGAGTAAAAATTTGCTTCTTGGATTATTATATTTATAGATGAGAAGGGGCTTTATATAATATGTCAATAATGTAAACTTAACATGCATTCTGCTTAACATTATAATAAAAGTCACTCTTTAAAGATATGGAAAAGTTTTCCTATATGTGCCCATTTTGCCATTTTTAGTCTAACTATAAGTAGTAAAAACCCAATAATACAACACTGAGACAAAAACAAAATAAGGAGCTTAACTTATCACCTAATGATTAGTTAAATGGTGGTCCAGGTATTACAAATAAAGCCAAAAAATTGATGGATAAAAAGGCTGAATATATAGTACCGAGAACATATGCCCCACAATTGGCTGTAGCCAAGAATGATTTGAATGCTAGAAGAGACTATAAGGGCCCCTTGTATGGCCCTCATTGTTTGAAGGAATCTCTGTAAGAAGAAAAGGAACAAAATTTAAGTACCATATATGGGACAATTAGTAAGCAAAACCAGAGTTAAAGCCAGGATTCTAATTTTGGTTGTTTACCCAAAATGTTAACCCTGGTTAAAAGACAAACTGATGAACTGTGCTAAATATTCAGAAAAAGGACAACTATTGCCAGCTGAGAGACAATTTCCCCAAACAGCCTCATTTAAGCATTTATTTTTTGTATTTAATTTCCAGACAAAATGTTGAAGGAATGTGAAAAAAATAAATTGGGGTGACAGATAAAATAGCAACAATATAAAGAAGGAAAAATAACCCCCGATAAATAGTGCTGTAAAAGACCGACCCCAAACAATGTACATTCCGTATAAATTCCAGAAGCAACAAAACAAGAAGAATCCAAAACCAAAATGTTTAGTTTGTTGAAATTAAGTGGAATTCAAGGAAGACCCACAATAAAACAAGAAGAATCCAAAACCAAAATGTTTAGTTTGTTAATATCAAATGGAATTTCAAGGAAGCCCCACAATTAGGTAATGATGCTGATTCGTGAAAACCTCCATTAACAAAAAATGGAAATGAGAGCAAACCTGATGATCATCAACAATTTGGGTGAGGGATGAGTCGTGAATTATGGAGACAATAGGGACCATAAATGCAAAAGAACCACCAATCACCGTAGGAAGCCTGGTTCCAAATAGAGTTTGCACAAGTGTGTTTATTCCAGTAATAAACAGCAATGTCTGAACCACTCTCACCTTGTCATCCTATATTCAATTCATGCTTGCTAATTAGTATAACTTATAGCTATTACAGAGACAGAGTCAAGCAAGGCTTGTTTCAAGGTTGATTATCTGATGTAGTTACTGTATGCCCAATTTTTTTTATAATTTGGACTAATATTGATTATATAATTGCATTATTGAAAATAATTAAAATTAAACTAGATTTCTTACTGACATCTATATTTTTACTGAAAAAAAGAATGTAAATTACAACAAAAAACATTTTTATTCCAAATTGCCTGTATTTAATCTTAACCCAACTAAAGCTAGATTATTACAGGAATACTGAAAAAAATGAAATAATCTACTTACATCAGTTCCACCCATGCGAGGTACGAGCAAGCTGGGAATTATAACTGCAGTTCCAAGAGACAATATATAGTGCTGAAATCCCAGAGCAATCGCTTCTCCTAAATCAACAAAAAAAAATCAGAATAACACAAGAGTAGCTCAAATTACAACTATTCAAATTGAAATTATCCAGCAAAAGAGGAACCATCTGACATACCCCACGACGGATTGGAATCGATGCAATATTCAAATCCTTGGAGCTGATCCATCGGTGGATGGTGGCCTATCTCCTCCGGTTTTGCGTCAGCCATTTTTAGATCAAAACTCCGAGATTACACAAACAAATGTCTGAAAACGAGATTGGCGAGAAAAAGAAAATCCAAAAAGAAAGAATAATTGATGGCGAGAAAAAGAAAAGATGGGGAGAATAATTTTGTAGAAAGGTGTGGGGGGGATAAGGAAAAGAAGATCAAAAGGCGCCGAGAGAGAGAGAGAGGTAGAGAGAGAGGAGAGAATGCACTTGCAACCCAGTAACCCACACTCCATCTCTTTTATGCTAGAGGCGCTTTTTCTCTCGTAGTTCACACTTCCTCTCTCCTCTGTTTTCTTCAAATACTCTACAATCAATTAATACAATTCTTCAATAGAATCATTGGGTCAAGTTTTTAACAGAGGAGGTTTAGCTTCATGTAGCACACGGACTATATAATCAATACAGTGCGGTATATGTCTTGTGCACTGCATGAAGCCAAATTTACTCTGTTCAAATATTTACCCGAATCATTATATTGCCACAGAACATATCTGGGAAATATGAGTGAGGCTACGGTACTATGCATAGGGTCCGTGCTACGGCTCAATATTTGAGTTTTTAAAATTCTAACGATCGATCCGAACCGTTCAACATGATTATAAAATGAATATGTACTTGCAAATCAAATTTTACATTTTTTCGATTTTGTTTACTATCTTTTTAGATAGGTAGAAAATCACTTGATCTGAAAATTCTAGACCATCCAAAAACAGTGATTTTCTACCTATCTAAAAAGATAGTAAAAAAATCGAAAAAATGTAAAATTTGATTTGCAAGTACATATTCATTTTATAATCATGTTGAACGGTTTGGATTGACCGTTAAGATTTTGAAAACTCAAATATTGAGCCGTAGGACGGACCCAATCCATGTTATGCATAGTACCGTAGCCTCACTCGGGAAATATTACAGGAGGGATGATTCTAGGAATTATTGTAGAGAGGATTGGACCTAGTCAGCGTATCAGAATCTGGAAATTGGTCCGTTGGTTTTTTAGATGACGAAAATGCCCCTCGTGACCCGGGCTCACAGTGCGCGAATAAAATAGCTGCAGTAAGAGGAAAATGTTACCGTTAGGAGTTGTCGTTTCTGACTGGACTCGGGTTCAGTGACTGAACACTGAAGGCAGCTTTGGAGAGTGGGTACGATGCATTAATGCCCCGGATTAATGTCGAGCGGTCTCCCATTTTGGACCGAGTTTAACAAAAAAAAAAATAGAGGCACTTTTGCAGAGTAACACTTGATATTTATATATTTTCATTTGTCAATATTTCCCAGGAGCTGATGGTTTCACAGTTCTAATGATAATTTAATGGCTTAGTAACCTGAAAGTTTCTCAAATTGGAAAACAGTATGGGCCCCACCTAGTTATTTTTTAATTAAGTAGAAGAATTAATTATAATTTGTCTCTATTACTTAAGTTATGATTTATCATTTTTCAGGTCTCTCATAACATTTGAGACATGGCCTTCCAATTTTTGTCGAGGTCTAACTTATAAATTTTGCATGGAAATTTATAGTTAATACCAAAATATTTCTGTTGAGATCTAAATTTCAAAATATTCTCAAAGAAATTAATGCTAAGCTTTATTGTTGGTGTGAACGAGTTAATGTCACTAATTACTTAAAAATATAATAGATTCAAATAAAAGATAGCGTAATTTCAAACTTGAATAAAAACTTTGCAAAATTAAGCATTAATTGTGAGATTTAATAAAATTTGCTACCTACGGGCTACGTGTGAGTATGTCAAGTTTATTTAGTACTTCACCAATTAACAAAATTTAAACCTTTTTTAGGAATGAGACTTTTTAATTTGCCTCAAAACAGTCATCTATAATATAATGACAACCTAAATAAGCAAATGGAAATCCCACAAATTAAATTCAATGAAAACATAAGTTGATTATCAAAATTATTGATTTATCTCTATCGTTTATAAATTATTTGCTTATCTCTGAATGAATTCAACGCCTAATTTTTATTTAATTTCTCAATTAGATAAACTTATATGTTACTACATTTCATCTAATCAGTTGAGATTTAATTAGCTTGATTATATGCATATATAGAAATGAATTTTCTCATAACTAAGGGAACTAATTTATAGATATCTTCATTGTTACTATCTTTACAACTCATCCTAAAAAAATAATGATTCAGTTTAATGACTGGCATAAGGATTCAATTTTAATTTTTCAATTTATAAAGGTGCTTAATCTATTTTTCTCTTACTACTATTTGTCCTTGTACACAGTATATTTTGTAACATTCTTCTTTCTCTTTCTCTTCCATTTTATAGTGGACAATGTGATCTTAGGTAAAATGTCGAATCAATTCAACTTACAATCTTTATTTCAGTTACCAATAATAATATGCTTGTGAATTTTTCCTAAATAAACAAAAAAATGTCGTCAATTTAAATTGTGAGATCTAGAATTTGAATTCATTAAACTATGGATATAACAGTGTTATAAAAAAATAATATACTGTTGGCAAGCAATTAATCTCTATATAGCCGATTAATTGGATTTTTTACTAACAATTGAACGTTCATGATTTAATATAAACCCATATTTATAAATAAAAAAACACATAATATTTACATACTTGAGAATAAAATATGTAATTTTTATTGAAGAAAGGAGAAAATAAAAATTTAAGGATCTGAATTAATAATTATTTAGCCATTCTAAAAGAAGAATATGCACATATTTAACATTTTTTAATTCTTTTTAATTAGATAATAGACTTTTTAAAAAATCAGCATTAGATTAGAGAGGACAAAAAAAAAATACAAAAATTAGTGCTTCCCACCCAAAGTTTACAAAGGTGAAGTATTAGTAAAAAAAAAAATTAACCACATCAAAGAAATATAGAAAACAATTCTCTATATCCAATTAACAATCAAATTACACCTGATAAAGAAATAAATCATGCTTTCAACAAAGATTATTAAGTGACTTATTTATAAAATTTAAAACTTTCAATTTTTTTTTCAATTAGAGAGACAAAAAATAACATAATAATTGTTATTCGCAACTTGCTTTAATGAAGCAGTTTGCATTTTCAAAAAGAAACAAAAAAAAAATCACGATTGGCTTTTCCAATTAGAACTTTTATATAATTTCAAAAATCTTCTCATCATAATACAATGCAGAAAACAACATTAAATGAGTTAACCCTCACATGTACTTGCATCAATATTTGAAATATATACTGCTTGAAGTGTAGGATACCGGAAGCAAAACAAGAGCATTCAAAAATACTGGCCCAACCTGGTGTAAATCAAAAGGGCTCAACATATTCTCTATAACAAAATGTGGTTTTTTACTATTTTTTTAGAATTTTTGAATATCACTGTTTTTTAGAAATTTCTGGACCATAGAAAGACAGTGATTTTCAAAAATTCTAAAAAAAATAGCAAATAATTTTCAAAAAATGTAAAATTTGATCTACAAATACATTTTAATATGGATATCAGATTGAACGGTTTGGATCCGTTGTTTTGAAGTCAAAACCAGCGATTTGTAGTTCAATGTACAAGAAGGCATATACATTGCAATGAACCATAGCCCAACTCTATATATATATATATATGGGTAGAACTAGGGTGCTCTTGAGTTCACCAAGTCCTTGGTGAACTCAAGTATAAAACCCATCGGATCGGCTTCAAACGACGAATCCGAACCGTTGAAACCCGTCTACCTTACGAGTGATGTATCTACATGCAAAAATTTTAAATTTTGAAATTAATTTTGCATAGAGTCAAGTGGTAAAAAAATGTCAAAAAATGAATGCATTAAAATTAATTTATTAACCTTCTAATTTTGACCGCTTGACTTTATCCTAAATTGATTCGAAAGTATAAAATTTTTACATGTAGATGCATCACTCGTAAGGTAGGCGGGTTTCAACGGTTCAGATTCGTTGTTTGAAGCCGATCCGATGAGTTTTAGACTTGAGTTCACCACGGGGCTTGGTGAACTTAAGAACACCCTAGTTCTACCCATATATATATAGTGGAAAAAACTTGCCGTGCCGTGACTAACACACCGTGACTCGTGCTGTGCCGTGACCAAGTTAATTTTTCACGTGCCGTGCCGTGCCATGACCAAAATGTCAAGGGGTGGTCACGGCACGCGAATGGTCACGCCACGTGAGTCACGTTGTGCCTAAACGTGCCATGACCAAACGTGACTCGCGTGACCATTTAATCGTAATTTAGGTTAGTTTATTCAAGATTCACCATTAAATTAATATTTAATGGTCCTAATTACACGTGACTCGCGTGACTACGTGCCGTGACTAAATCTTTCACGTGCCGTGCTGTGCCATGCCAAAGTTTCAAAAGATGGGCACGACACGGGACACGCGAGTCACGGCACGCAACTGACACGCGTGCCGTGCCGTTCCGTGCCATAACCGTGCTGTTCCGTGACGGAGCCGGCTCCGCCGTGCCATTTTTCCCACTCTATATATATATAGAGTCCGGCTAATGTCATAACATTATAATTTAGCCTAAGTTATAACAAGTCAGTTTTTGAGATTTCAAAGTTTGAATAATCAATTCGAACCGCCTCAACACGATCTCCATATTAAAATGTGCTGGAGACCAAATTTTATATTTTTTGAGATTTTTTACTATTTTTTAAGATATGTACAAAATTGTTGTTTTGGATGGTCGAGAATGATATGAAAACAATGATTTTGTATCTATCTAAAAAAATAAAAAATAAAAAATAAAAAATCCAAAAAATAAAAAATAAAAAATTTGGTCTCCAAGCACATTTTAGTATGGAGATCATGTTGAGCGGTTCAGATCAACTTTTCGAACTTTAAAATCTTAAAAACTAGCTCGTTATAACTTAAGCTGAAATTATAACGTTATGACATTAGCCGGACTCTGTATATGTGTGTGTGGCTATATATGTTAGATTTGTTCTTTGTTTAAAATAATAGCTAGGTAGAGGCAGATAATTCGGTGTAAAAATAGAATAATGTTTTGAAGCTTTCTTACTCCAGTTTTGGATCTAGTAACGGTGCATAACTTTAATTCTATGTTGCACGGATACGTCTAAACAGGCGAAGTATCGGTATCGGACACGTATCGAATACCGATACGCGCCCGATACGGCACCGATACGTATCCGATACGCCAGCTGGCGTATCCGCCTACGTGACGTATCTTTACTCGGCCGATACGTGGACCGCGCCAAAATTAACCCATTTTTTTGCCAAGGCCGTGACTCGAACTTGGGAAGTAGAGATAACAATCATAGCCCCTACCACTATACCAAAATAATGTTGTTGTTATAATAGAGTACTTATCATATTTAACATATATTCGTTGTAGTATTATTTTGCTCAATTTGATTCATATAAATATAATTAAAATAATAAAATAATATTATATATAATAAACGTATCGTATTCTTGATTTTTGAAAATTACCGTATCGCCGTATCCGTATCGTATCCGATACGATACCCGTACCCGTATCCGTGCAACATAGCTTTAATTAGATGGACAGTTTTGACTTGCGTATGTTAGCTTGAAGCTTGTAAAGGATCCCTAATGTATTAAGACTTCCATATTTCATTAGAGAAAATTGATCCGCATCTTCATTTCTCTGTAATATTGCATAAAGAAGAAAAAAAATATTGAACTGTGTCATGCATGGATGATAAGCATTATGTCAAAGCGCCGCATCTAATAAATATATGTTCTTGGCTAATTGTTAGCCTCTGTAGTTTTTCGGATAGGTTATATGTGTAACAATTTAATTCAGTTCATAATTTATTTACTATTTGAAAATTAGAATTCATGTATAAAATTAATTTTAAGATAAACAAGTTTTATCACTAGATGCGCAGTGGATAATTTGAGTCCTAACAACAATTTTCTTCTCTAACTGATATCGTGTCGGATCAACGCAACAACACAACAACCACGTCTCTATTCTTCTTCTTGTTAGATGAACGCACTAGCGATAACAATTGCGTCTCTACCAGTATCCACAAGAACAGATTCAAAAACAACTATCAATCGGTATACTAGGTACTGCATTGATAGCTTTGCTTTATTTTTTTTCTCTCTCTTGGTTTCTGAAATGGAATGAACAGAATGGCTAACCGAATACTGAATTGTTGTTGTATATTTTTAACAGTGCACCAGTTCGTTTAAGCTTATTCAATAGAACTAATTCGTTAAGTCTCTTGAGAAAACCTTATCCAGATGGATCATATCATATCTAATCAGATCATATCCAGATCAGAAATTTCGGATCCATTATTGATGCAACCCAATAAAAATAAACCCATATTTAATCTATTAATTTGATCTGTAGAACTTTCTTACAGCATCTCCATCCAATCTAACAATAGTTGAATAGATAAATCCGACCCAATTCCTCAAGTCAGTGAATGTAGTAATTAATATGTTATCGAAAATATATGGCTCTAGTAACCTCCCATGAATTTAAGCTTTTTTTTTTATTAATACCCTAAAAATAAACAAATTAAGCAAATCTGTCATCACCTCAAATTTTTTATTAAAACTACCCGGACTGCCTCACTGTGGGGCGGTCCACTATTCATAGCAGACCGCCCCACCTGTACCAAACCGCCCCCCATAGGGCGGTCCGCTATAAAACTCCTATTAAGGCAGTTTTCTCTCTCCTGCCACTTACAAATTCATTCTAACTTAACTGAAAGAGAAAGAGGAAGAAGAGGAAGAAAGAGAGGCGATTTTGGACGATTTTGACACGATTTCAGGCAACAGTAGAGGTACCTCTTCAGTATTTTTTTTAATTGATTAGCTTAATTTGTCTTTTTAATTCATTTTTTAAATTCTTTTTTTTGGATGAGAATGATGGACAGTAACAATCGAGGTAGAGAAAAAGAGAGCAACCGAGATAGGTTGTCCTATTGTGGCATAGCGAGAAGAGGGTCAATTAGTGGTCGAGGAAAAAATGAGGAAAAAAAGAACAACTGTGAAGTATGCCGTCATCTCCGGAACTGTCATGTATGTACGATGAAAGAATTTTTTAGACGGCCTATTCGGTATGAAATTTCAGACGATGACTTTGTGGAAAATCCCTACGGCAATGTTTCAAAAAAAAGGTTGATCTAGAGCCTCCACAATCGGACGATGAGTTTGTTCCGTGTACTTATGTTGTAGACTTATGTATGTACTTATGTTTTCATTTATGTTGTAGACTTTATTTCATTAATTTTGTGTTTGTTTATATTTTATAATGTCAATTTTTGTATATGTAATTAAGTAATGAAAATAACAAAACTGAAGCATTTAAAATAATCGAGGTAAATAAAAAATTAAATAGTTCACAAACTACCAATTAAAATAAGTCACAACATACATCTAAAATAGTTCACAACATAATTTAACAAAACTTGATAATCAGCGACGACGTCCGAACAAACTTAGTCGACGAGTTCTGGGTCTGCTTGCAGATGGTTGTGCGACACTACCGGATGTCTCTCCATGGCTACTACCGGTTCCTGAGCTTTCATGAGTGCGTTGGCTACTACCGGTTGCCTCAGCAACAACTCTAGAATTTTCTCTTTCATTGACTTCGTTAATGGCATCTGCATTGCATTTCAATTCAACAAACATGGTATGATATTGAAATAGTAAAATATGAAATAAAATATAAAATAAAATGTACCTGCTCGCTGCCTCTACTGTTGCCTGAAATCACCTCAAAATCGCCCAAAATCGCCACAAAATCGCCTATCTTTCTTCCTCTTCTTCCTCTTTCTCTTTCAGCTAAGTTAGAATGAATTTGTGAGTGACAGGAGAGAGGAAACTGCTTTATATAGGAGTTTTATAGCGGACCACCCCACTGGGGGGCGGTTTAGTATAAGCAGTGGACCGCCCCACTGGAGGGGGGGGGGCGGTCTGCTATGAACAGTGGACCGCCCCATACCTGTTGGGATAAATTTTAAGAATATTCGGATAGTTATAAATTAATTAAAATAAATCAAATTGAAATAGAGTTACCCGGATTGTGCGAAGCACTGTCCTTAAGCGTATTCCGTCTCATCGTGCAAGATGGAACCGCAACCAAGATAATCCGGGGTTGTTGCTTCTTAGGCACGCCATGGAAACAATTGACGATAACTCCGTAATGTCTAGCAAGGATCAGAATTTGATAATTGGAATAAAAATAGAAATGGAGAATAAATCAAAGGGAACTTTATGTGGGAGCTAATCAAAAAAACATATTTTATTTCTTATTTTGTTTTTTGTCTCAGTACTATTTGACAGAGAAGGGATGTGTCCATATATAATATTGAAACATTAGTAACTGGCTGATGAGTTGATTAAGAGATTTAAAAGAGATTAATGAGAGTTATGAATATAAAAGAAACGCATCATAAAATGCCATGACGAGATGCAACGACATGATATCATTAACAAAATAATAAATGGTCATTAGAAAATAACTCACCATTAAAGAAATATATATTCAATTTAACCCTCTAAATTTCAAATATCACAAATGAAGATTTTAAGCAAATTTATTGAAGAAAGAATTTTGAGTTTTTAGAACTCAAGTTCCAACAATACTTGGGCGGTTAGAGTAGTTTTAATAAAAAAATTGAGGGGAGGACAGATTTGCTAATTTGTTTTTGTTGAGTATTAATAAAAAAAAACGGGAATTTAAGATCAGGAATATATTTTGAGCACCTAAACCCAAATTAAGTAGTATGTATTAGTTTTAGAACGTACGATTATAATGGGTGGGTCATTCAAGCTTGGAATTATTTTGAACTGGTAACTTTTGTTAGGCCGTGAAAGCCCAAAGAAATAAAAACACATTCCAGATTTTCAGTTCCGTAACGATCATTGTGAGTGTGATAATGTAGAAAACTCTTTGTGAAGGAACTATTTTTTATTCTTAATAAAATAATTTAAACAAGGCGTATATTTAATTTTCATGATATATTTGTAGGGGTGAAAACGGAGCGGATACGAAGCGAATAGTGGTATTACTATATTTATATTTCTTTTTAATTTTTCGGATACAGATACGGATCATATATCAGTCAAATATAGATACGGATACGTATCGAATCAGATATTTATTAAAATAATATAAAATATTAAAAATACTAAAGTTTATAATATTTATCTAATTATAATGATAAATAACAATATTTTTTTCATAATCTATATTAAAATATATGACATATATCTACTATTCGGATACAAATAATTCAAACGTAAAACCATATCAGTATCCATATCTACAAGAATATTCAGATATTGGATATCCACATCTAATTTTTTGAATACGAATCGAATATTTTCCATACCGTTTTCATCCCTATATATTTGGTGTATATATAAAATAATATTATTCAAATCAAGAATTAAAATTGTAAATTTATATTAATTATTTAACTAAGATATGTATCAGACATAAATTTAGTGAAGAAAAGCATCTAAAAGAGAATTATCAAGCATGGGTTTGGCCCAAAAAAATAAGTGATGAGCATGAGTCTATAAGAAAAAAGTCAAAAGAATAAAAAAGAAGAAAAAAACGACAACCAAACAATCGAACATAACAACAATCCACAACTGTAGGAACCAGTCCTATTAATCTTTTTCTGTGTACCCCCAAATGGGAATTCGCATCCTCTAAGATATCTCAAACTTTAATTGTTTTTTTTTTTGGAAAATTTCAATCGTTCAAATAAGTTCTGCATGAATCTAAGAGCACAAATAATACTGGCCCCTACACTGTTATTCAAACTGGATCGGACCGAATAAACTGACACCAAACAGGTTTACGGTGTGGTTCGCTATTTATGATCGGACATGCAATAGAATCGAAAATATTTAATTAAACCGGACGGTTTTCTCAAAAATAAATAAATAGGGAACTAAACTCAAAAACCCCGGGTTTAGTATTGGTTATAGTGGCCGATCATTTATTTCCAATTTTTGAAAAAAAAAAAGGTGCGGCTCATGAAGAGAAAATGTAGTAATCTTTCAAGAGAGAGTAAAATCTAACATGTATTATTCTGTGGCCAATTATGTATAGTTATTTATTCTTTGTAACATAGTTTTGTAAATTATGTGTTTGAGAATAATCCAATATTTATCACAACATTATTTTTTTTAAAACAAAATAAAAATATTAAAATTGAATATGGATCATTAGAGGTCCGTTTGATCACAAAAAAATAAAGAATGTTTATGTAGTTAGTCAATTTTAATATGAATTATAAACTATAAAATCTCTTTGATGAAAAAAAAAGTATTCCATGATTTCTTTATTTTAATAATTCTAAGAATGAGTTCTACATTTGAGAAATTTTTTATCAGTAGTAATTAATAGAAAAGAAAAGAGACAAACAGTAAGAGTACAGTAATATTTATATTAGTAGTAAGATAGGTAACAATTCTACCGATTTTAAAAATAAAAAAGTTTGGATCGGTAGAAATTTTACCGATCTAAACCAGTTTGTTTTTTTTTTCTTTTTAATTTTTTCTAGGAATTTTTTTTTTACAAAAATAGATAAAGTACCTTAAAATTTAGATATATAAAACATTCCATCTATTTTTTGAAAAACTTTTCATATTTTACTAGAAATCAAATATAAGAATTCTCTCCATCTATTAGACTAAAAAAAAGTTAAGATCGGTATAATTGCTACCGATGTTACTACTAATATAAATATTACTGTGCTCTTACTGTTTGTCTCTCTTCTTTTCTATTAATTACTACCGATAAAAAATTTCCCTACATTTGAGCTACAATAAATATATTCTTTGCATTTTTATAATATATAAATTTACTTTTATAGTACATCGTTTAATATATATATATATTGGAATTTTTATTGCACAAATCATGTATTTATGATATTACTTTATCTTATAAATATAAGTATTTAAAAAGTCAACGGTCAAACCGATGGATCACCCTCTGACATTGGGCCCCTGCCCATCCCCGAATAAGCACCTACACGTCGGTCACGCGAAAGTTGAAACGCACAGATAAAAGTATTAGGACAGGAGCCGACATTTTTATTAATATCCAAAGTTAATTAGAAATTAATATTCATGCTCAGAATTCCAGACTTTCGCCAAAAATGTCCAAACTGGCTATAATATGGCCGGCTTACGTAAACCGGTCATTTTATGACCGGTATACTCTTTTCTTTTAGAGACACTATGAACAGCAAAATAATGAAATCTAACACTGAAAATTTGAATTTTTTGTCTAAATTATTTGTTAGATTACTTCTTTTAATTTATAATTAGCATATTTATACTAAAATACACTAGATTACTTGAAATTACGTTGAATTACACTATATTACAATAAATTATGTTGAATTACACTAAATTACGTTAACTTACAATAACTTCGCTAATTATGCTGAAATACGATAAATTACGCTAAACTACACAAAATTACGCTAAATTAGACCGATTTTGTGCCATCTTTCATGAAGCATACAAAATAGTAAAAAAAATTTGAAAATAGTAAAAATTGGTATTTTACAAGTTCATTATGTAACTAATTTACTGAGCTACTTAGATTGAATAATAGAAATAAAAATTTTAATCGGAAACTTCAACTCAAGTTTTGAGGCTCTTCCCTTAGTTTTTTGGCAATTTTCAATTTTGAAATCCGGCATTGCTAGTACGGACGCATGCGTATTTTCGCAAGCTTTCTGAAAAGTGGTTATTTGCTGAAATCGGACACTCGAGCTCCGTTTTATGACCGTTTGAAATTTCGTCGTCGTTTTTCGCCTTTTCAGTGAAAATATCGTCCCTATTCATTTATAATTTAGCGTAATTTACCGTATCTTAGCGTAATATAATGTAATTTAGCGTAATTTAAATTAATATATTGTAATTCAACATAATTTCAAGTAATTTAGCGTATTTTATATAAATATGCTAATTATATATCAAATGAAGTAATCTAACAAATTATTTAAACAAAAAAATTTAAATTTTCAGTATTAGATTTCATTATCGTGCTCTTCATAGTGTCTCTAAAAAAAAAAAGAGTAAACCGGCCATTTTATGGCCAGTTTAGACATTTTTAGCAAAAGACAAAAATTCTGAGTATAAATATTAATTTCTAATTAACTTTGGATATTAATAAAAATGTCGGGGACAGGAGTCAATTTTTTTTTGGTTTCTTACTAGACCCGTAGGTCAAGTCAATTTATCAACCTTCTAGAAACAATAATTTATGGACTTGCCCCGAGTGGAATTCGTATCCTCTGCATTAACTCAAAAGGGAATCTTTTGAGTTAATGCATCTGAACCATCTGATCTACTTTAAGATCCGTGCAAATTAGATCCTCACTAATTAAAGGGCCCTCTGTTAAAACCAGACAGCCGGATTGACTCCGTTCAATATCAGACGGCCGATATACATTAATTCAAACGATTCCCTTTTGAGTTAATGCAGAGGATACGTGTTCCCCCGAGTGGAGGGGCAGATTGTCACTTTTCTCACAAGTTTGAACCAAATCTCGCCTACCAATTTAGACGTCAAATTCTTTTGACAATTATCCAGTGCACTTCGTATAACGAGTCGGAATTTATCATAGTTCATAGATGATAGATTCATAGGAATTAGGAAACCAAGTGGTCCATTGCACATTTGGCGCGGATTAAATTGCTAGAGGAAAATTCAATTTGGACAATGATATTCATGATTTGACCGAGCCAATCTAAACCCAATAAGATTAGAAGGGAAGGAAAGGTTGAAAGAAGCCGGGATTTGTGAACAACTAGAATTTACCGTATATAGCCTCCTCTCAGCTCTTCTTTTCCTCTTTCGCTTTTCCTCCCAGAAGCAAACACGAAACTCTGATTCTTTCTCCCTCTTGGTGATCTCTATAGGTGGGGCTTCTTTCAGCTAGGTAAGTTATGGGCCACCCCTTTGTCTTTGTTATACGATCATTACTATTGGGCATTCTGTCGAACATTTGATGTGCTATATTTAAGATCCAGTAAGTATAAAGCAAAGCGCAATATATGCAATCTCCATATAAATCTGAATATCGATCACATCATTTGAAATCCATAACTGATTTGAATTGAAGCACCCAAATACTATCTTACTGAAGCGGTAAGTGATAGAGCTAACAAATTATGATGGCATACTAAGAGTATGCTGACTGAAAATACAAACAGTTCTTTTAATGAATTGTTGGTTATTTAGTTTAGTTTAAGAGTATATATTTATTTTTCAGTTTTTACTTGCAAGATATTCAAGACTTCAATATTGAAATGGTATAGTCGTACCAGCCTTTTTCTCATGTACTGGTATTAGTCGTATCAGTCTTATTCTCATGTATCGGTACAGGTCAGGCATATTTTGGTAAGTAAAGAACCTTATTGTTGAATTCGGCTCTGACAAGGCCAATGTGTGACTTCTAAGAGAATGAGGATGTAAATTTGACTTACATTAAGCCACTAACCTTAAAAATTTTTTTGACTTACATTGCAACTGAAACTTGTAAATTGTATTTTGCAACTTTTGTTGTATGTGTGAATGAACCTCATTTTAATAGTACTATTTATATAAAGAGAGTGTCTGCAGTTGATATAATATATATGTAATGGACATACTTTTGTGATGTAACAGCGTACCAGTATGTATGGCATTGTGTCTGATACACAATTTCATAATTCAGGCTTCTGTTTGAAACATTCAGAAATCAGGTTTCTGTAATGGTGCCTCTGCAAATAGATTCCTTTTGTTTGTTTCCGTTCTATTTAATAAATTTTCAAAAAAAATCCCTTAGCAGGAACTAGAGAGACAGAAAGAGAGAGGGATCCACAGAGAGGTTCCACTAATGGCGGAGAAAGCTACCAATGTCCAAAATTTACAATTGGCCTCCGTACCACATGTGTTAATCATCCCGTTCCCTGCGCAAGGCCATCTTCTCCCTCTCCTAGACCTGGTGCATCACCTCTCAGCGCGCGGCCTCTCTCAAACCATCGCTGTAACCCCAGCCAACCTCCTCCTCCTCTCCCCTCTCCTGGCCAAGTGTCCTCCCAACTCTATGGAAACCCTAGTTATCCCCTTCCCTTCGCATCCATCAATACCTTCTGGAGTAGAGAATGCAAAAGATATCCCTTTACCACTGTTCCATGCCTTCATGCACACCCTCGTCGGGCTAATGGATCCCTTGCTTTCCTGGGCCCGATCGAACCCGAAACCCGTTTCAGTCATTATCTCTGATTCGTTTCTCGGTTGGACGCAAAATCTCGCAGCCGAATTAGGTATCCCCCGAATGGTATTTTCTTCAGGCGGGTTGCTTTTTACAGCTGTTTCACACTATCTCTGGTTGCGGATGCCGAGACGGCCAGACCCGAATGACGATAATTACCCAGTATCATTTAAAGAAGTTGCAAATTCACCCGTTTACCCATGGTGCCATCTGTCATGGTTGTACCGAACTTATGTGGAAGGAGATCCTGATTCTGAGTTCATCAAAGAAAACTTTTTACTGAATCTGAAGAGTGAGTTTGTGGTGTCAAACTCATTTGGAGCATTGGAAGGGGAGGAGTTTCGCCAAAGTGTTCAGACATTGGGTTTCAAGCGGGCTTGGTCAGTGGGGCCGCTAGCCCCTATTACAGGTGCAAAAGATAGGGGCGGTGTTGCATCAATGTCTACCGGTGAGGTGATGACATGGCTTGATGGATGCCCCGATGGCTCGGTGGTTTATGTTTGTTTCGGGACACAGTTGGAGATTTCCGGTGAGCAAGTGCCAGCTCTGGCAGCCGCACTTGAATTGAGTGGGGTCCGGTTTGTTTGGGTCATTAAGGGGACCGTTGTTGTACCGGATGGGTTTGAGGAAAGAACTGCTGAGAGAGGTAATTTCTTGGTTCGAATTTTGATTTACCAAGATTTAAAGAAGTTGGGATAGATAATGTAGTTATGGTGTCCGAGTTAAATAGCATATCAAAGTCATATCTGACCAATTGTTTTTTGGATGTTTCAATTTGCACTGCATCCATTAGAGGGAAGTCCAAAGAAAAGGAAATTTAATGCATATAATTTCTGATCCATTTTGGTTATTTTATTTTATTTTTTTTTGCGTGTCAATATTGACACATGACAGGGAGGGTGATAAGAGGATGGGCCCCACAATTAGAAATATTGAACCACGCGGCAGTTGGTTGGTTCCTGACACACTGCGGGTGGAACTCGGTGCTAGAAGCAATCACAGCAGGAGTTGCCATGCTGACATGGCCAATGGCCGCAGACCAATTCTGTAATGCACGGGTTCTGATAGAGTCGGCAAAGGTGGCAGTACCAGCAGTCGAGGGCATGAAGGCAGTGCCAGATGCAAAGGAATTAGGAGGCATTTTGAAAGAGATGGTTTACGGAGGGAAGGATGTGAGAGAGAGGGCGAAAGAGCTCAGTGCGAAGGCTGCTGAGGCGGTGAAAGGAGGCGGCAGCTCGTGGCAAGAACTGGAACATCTGGTGGAGGAGATTTATAAGATCAGCAACAATATTGAATGAGCTAAACTCTAGGGAGTAGATAAAAATAATTTATAGTTTTAAATAGAGATCAAGGATAAATAATTGTTGAGAAAATAGTTCATATATTGTTGTGGGATGAAACTAATAACATGTGGTATAATAAATTTTCTGTAACTAATCGTTGTTTAATTAAGAATTAATTACTAATTACCGACCTTGGATCTGAGACAATGTAAGTCCCGAACCGTGGGGGGCATGGTACTTAACCTTAGCTCTGATACGAAGCACTTATTCATTACATTTTTTTTTGTTGAATTCTAAAATTTTCTGAACCCGGTTATACTTTCAGCTGCAATTTCAAGGTTTTTTTAGGTTAATAATTAATGTTATGATTTAGCTAAATGACATAAGTATTCAGTTAATCTGAATACATCATGAACTTATTTGATTCAATGATAATATTATAGCAATTACTGTAAAAATAAAGTAGCATTAAATATTGATTCAATGATAATATTATAACAATGACTGTAAATATAAAATAGCACTAAATATTTTCTACAATGATAATATTATAGCTTTGACTGTAAAAATAAAGTAGCACTAAATATTTTCTACAACTACACTATGAGCTTAAGTACTTTCGGCACCTATTAATTTTTCTTATTTAATTAGTCAAATAGTCAATTATTTTGGTCATAATCGTTTCTTTTTATTGATTTTAAGTATTTGATAGTAACGGATATATATATATATATATATATGTATATATATATATATATATATATGCTGTTAGGAACTTTATTAATTTGATAAATATATAAATGATGGAAATGAGGATGCGAGAAAATAGAGTTTTTTTTTCTATCTAAAAAAGTAATTTTATTTTCTTTAAAATAACTTTTACAATCTACTTGAAGTATTGCTGCAATTAAATTCGGACAAATGAAATGATTCGAAGAAAGTAAGGGAAAAAATTATCTTGAGAAAATATTATTCCGCTAAAGATAATACACATAATATATAATGATGAGCTTTGATGATAATAATTATTAGAATAGTACAAGAATTATAAAAAAAATAAAAAAGTATAAAATTTGGCCTGTAAGTACATTTTCATATAAAATTTATATTTCACGTCAGATTATCTGTTTAAATTTTAAAAATAAAATATGTATTTATAGTATAGATCAATCCGTAAAATACATATTACCATTGCCTCGTTATACTAGAATACTAGATTGAAAAATGCAACCGAAAAGAATTCACAAATCGCTTCTTTAATATCTAATTTCTATTTTTAATTTTATTTATATTCCTACTCTATTACTAAACATGTAATGTCCTGATCCTCAAAAAGTTGAGATCTCATATCTAGCGGTATGTTTGATGGAATGAGATATGCTGCAATCCGAATATTGAGCACAGTAATCCTGCAATTCTTGCTTTTTTAAATCCAACCGTCCAATTTTTTAGTGCACGCATCTCCAAACAACTGATTTTTCTGTGCACGCATCTCGAAAGAATTCGACAGCTGGATTTGAAAAAGCAGAGATTGCAGGACACTGTTCACAGGTGAAGGATCGCAGCATATCCTGATCCATGTTTGATTGGGTTGAGAATAATTTATTCTAAGTATTAGACTATTATGAATAATCTGTTATGTATTTGGTTAGATTTAAATAACTAGAATAGGGAATCTAATTTATTTGTCTTATCAAAATAGTCTACTTTTACGAAAAGTGAAATTTAACTATTCTAACAAAATTAACGCCAAAAAAGCTATTCTATAAGATTGAATTGATTCTGAGCCCCTGAATTGAGATTCTGTACTGAGAACGCTTCGGATCCGTTATAGATCTAAACTCTATATTCCGAAATTTTTATTTATAACATTTTTAAAAAATAAATTAATAAAATAACCATCGTTTTTGGTCAATTCTAAATCTAACACGGCCGCAGAATGCCGGAGCGGACCCATATGGGGGGTACCGCAGAATGCCGGAGCAGACCCTCATATGGGTCCGCAGAATGCCGGAGCGGACCCTTTATTTTTTATTTTAGAAATACAAAATTGTAATTTGTTGAGGGTTATTTATTTAGTTTCGAATGTTGTTTAAATTGATTTTGGTCGTATCGTATTTTAGATATGTCGTTGGTTTGAAATATTTTAGATATTTTAGATATGTGGTTTCTTTGAAATTCTTTTGTGTACTCTGAGATAATGAAATCAACAAAATAAATAAATAACAACAAAATCAAACAAACAAGAAACTAATCAACTAAATAAATAAGTATCTGACAAAACATCTACCAATACTACAAATAAGAATCTAACAAAACATCTAACAGTACAACAAATGAAAATCTACGGCTCTGGACTAAACACCGTCCTCGCCTTCTTCTTCCTATACCCCCGACCCCGCCTGCAGAGTGGCGTCTCGTCAGTATCTGCGGAGGATGTAGAGTCGTCTGCCTGGACATCCGTAGACTGAACCGGCTCCTGGCGAACCTCCTCAATCTCGGATGTCTGCTGGACCCCAGGACCAAAAACTGTGGTCTGTCCAGACTCAGCCTGTGTGAATAAAAACGCCTGTCTGGCAATGGGGTCATCGTGGAGGGAAGGGTGAGGTACCTGCGGTGAGGACTGGCCAGGGAACGGCGGGATGGGCTCTGTCTGAACATACCCTGGCTGATAGGCAGGAGGTGCAGTCTGAGTGGGATTGTAACCCGGGGAATACAGTCCATCTCCCTCTGTGCCAAAATCAGCGGAGATATCAAAGCCCAGGTCCTCCTCGTGTCCACCCTGTAGTAACTTACAAATTAGATAATGTATTGAATAAGAAAAAAATCACAGTTATGTAATTTAATTTAAATTATACCTCGGTAGGCATCCTAGCCTGGGATCCCATGGCGTCCTGTGCGGCTCGGCGCATCAACTCGGCACCTCGGTCGAACGCCTGACCGACCGTCTCAGCATCATGGACGCCTGCAAACACGTCCTCATCACTAGTGTAGGGGACATAGACATCGGGCTCGTCAGATATGTCGTCGACCGCATCAACACCGCCCAAGCCAGCACACCTCAGTAGAGAGTCGAGGCGCGCCCTGTACCCACACTGGCACACCGCGGGTACGTTGTGCTTGAGGATGACCTTCCCGAGCCTCTTCCATCCCCTGGTGACGGCCATCGTAGCCCCTATGACGCAACTCTTGACAAGATATAATGCCTGAAAATTGAAAAAAATATGAAGAAGTTGTACAATTGTAAATATTAATAGTTTTGAATTTGAAATTTCAAATCAAAAATATCGTGGCTGCGAGAGGTGCGCCGGCGGGAATAATACCGTGGATCCGTCCTCTACGATCCCTCGGCTTCGGTACCCGCTCGTGCGGGTTGTCGGCGATGTATCCCTCAATGAATATGGTGTACGCGCCGTGATCCTGATACCAATCTCTGTAAGGTCTGTACGAATTACAACAAATGTTAGATATTCCAATCAAAAAGCCATAGTTGAAGTTTTGAATTAATAAAATTTCTTACACTGGCGCGACATCCATCTGACGGTCGGGCTCGGCCAATGGGGGATCTGCCTGTCCTGCCTCGAACACGTAATCGGCACGGGTAATCCCCCAGTCCTTGCCTACAGTGGTCTCCCTGGGATGGTGCAGAGCTCGCCAGACATCCTCACTGATCGGTGCCGGGGGCGGAGCAAGCTGGCGCATCTGTGTACCCCTACTGGAGGATGGTGTACTGGAGGATGGTCTACTGGTACTCATGCTGTATTGGATAATTTTTGGTCAAATATGAGAGTTTGGTCAAAGTCCGGTTTAAATTTGGGTACAATTCTAATTAAATTTGGGCACAATCGAATTAAACTTGGGTACAATTCTAATTAAATTTGGGTACAATTCTAATTAAATTTGGGTACAATTCTAATTAAATTTGGGTACAATCTAATTAAATTTGGATACAATCGAATTAAATTTGGGTACAATTCTAATTAAATTTGGGTACAATCTAATTAAATTTGGGTACAATCGAATTAAATTTGGGTACAATTCTAATTAACTTTGGGTACAATTCTAATTCTAAATCCTAAATTAATATCTAATTCTAATTGCTAAATCTAAACCCTAAACCCTAAATCCTAATCCTAAACCCTAAACCTACACCTAATTACTACTCTACACTAAAAATTAAAACTAGAGAAGAAGAAGAAAACTTACCCGAGGTCGAAGGGATTGAAACTTCAAATGAGATGTAATGAAATCGGAACCCAGCGGCCCCTTATAGGCTGGGGACCGCTCCGGCATTGCTTCCCCAGGGGCCGCTCCGGCATTCTGCGGACCCATATGAGGGTCCGCTCCGGCATTCTGCGGTACCCCCCATATGGGTCCGCTCCGGCATTCTGCGGCCGTGTTAGATTTAGAATTGACCAAAAACGATGGTTATTTTATTAATTTATTTTTTAAAAATGTTATAAATAAAAATTTCGGCTCTATATTTGATCCATAATGCTCCTGGATCAGAACATTTGATACAAGTAAACAACAACTGAGAATCAATATCATCTTTATATTATTTGATGTGAACTATTCGAGTATCTATATTTAAATTATTTAATTCAATTTCAAATTCTAAATTAACAATTTGATTTGCAATCTTAGGGATATATAATAATTTTATAAAAAGAGAGATTTATTTTAATGAAATTACTTTCGGAATACAATTTTGGCAAATAAATATAAATTTTTATTCGCTCTTATCCATCTCAGAAATTAATTTATGTGATATATGCGATTTTTTTTAATTTATGAATGCTAATAACAATCAATACATGAGTGTGGTACTTTTAGAATTAATTTTAATTTAATTTCAGTTATTTCTATTCTAATTTCAGTGTAATGTTTGTTTTTTATGTTTTTTTATATATATGAGAATATATAATGAGAGATTTGTCATGATTTTTTTTCTTTTTCCTCCATAATAAAAGTCAGAATCTAAAAATTAAACAAAGTAATGTATATACGCCGTTGTTAAATATATAGTAAGGTTCAATTTCCAATATCAATGCTACAGTCATATTAACGAACAATTAAAAAAAAAAACTTTTATGGACATATAGATTAGCATAGATAAAAGTTGAAATGAAAGCAATATATTATTAAAAATAAAACTACAAATCTAAACAACACATATTTTAATTTACCATATTTTTAGTGCTTGACTACTAATAAGAAAAAATAATATCATATTTTATTCAGTTAAAATAAATACAAAATTAGTGTCCGATTAGTCACAAAGAAAATATATCAAAATTCCATAATCTGTGCAATGTAAACAACTAAAAAAAATATCGGGACGGTCTTAAAATACATCCTATATTAGACTATCATGCTCAGAAAAATAAGACTAGTATTATAATTAACAACAAAGTTTAACCGAGTCGAAATTTAGAACAAACTATGCATAAACATCTAAATATCTAATCAGTTCATAATTTTCATATATAGTAAAAAAAAAAAAGTAGCGGGGTAAAAGGAAAATTCCTCGAAATCTTTAAAAATGCTACAACATTTGGACCGTACGATAATTGATCAAACGATCGTAGTTCTCCAGTCTCTCCAGTTAAATGTCAAGTAATTAGCATACTTTCAGCCCAATATCATAATAAAGTCCAGGCATAATTAAAATAAGAAAGAATTTAAATGTCTTTATTTCTTTATTTATTTTAGCATTTATTGTACCTGCATTTTTTAATAACAAAATTTTAAAATTTATATATCAGTATAAAATCATTAGAATTGATCTATATTTTTTTTTTCTACAAGCACATAAAAATATTATTTTTCTATTTTATTTTTATATGAATTAATAAGTTGAAAAATCAACGTGCATAAATTATCCACATTAGTGTATTTTTGCAAATTTCTAATAACAATCAAAACAAAGATGTAAAAATCATAATTTTTTACATGTGCATATGAATATAATATAGATTTAAGTTTTATAAATGAATGTCGATGAAGGTCTATATGTCTCTGTTTTTTTTGCCTCTATCATGCTTCCATTTTATTTATTTTTTAATAACAAAAATTCTAAAATTTAGATGTCAAAATAAAACCGTTATATGTGATCTATATTATTTTATCCATGCACAAAAAGAATTATCACTTTTCGATTTTGGTTTTATATGAAGCAATAAGTCGAAAAATCAATGTTTAGGATTTATCCACATCAGTGTATTTGTACAGGTTCTTTATAATAATCAAAACAAAATCAAAATGCCGTGATCTTTTGCGTGTGCATAGAAAAATGATATAAGTCATTTTAAATGGTTTTATTTTGATATTTAAATTTTAAATTTTAAATTATTGCCGTTTTAAAATTAAAGTCATAATATAAGCACAAAAATAGAAGGTATTTGAACTCTCCTCATAAATTATAATAAAAACATCAAAAGTGAAGAAACCCCTCCTCTTGAAATAATCTCATTTTTAAGGGTATAAATTTTTCTTAGTGAAACACGGGTCACATTACGAGACGTAGTTAAAAGATAAGAGACAAGCAGAAAGGTTGATTCCAAGGTATCAAAGTAAAGCACAGATAAGTAGGCCCTTTGCTAATGTAAGCCTATATTACGACAAATTCAATTCAAGAAAATTGAGATATTCCCAGACTTTCGGCACCAATACGAGAGATATTTTATTTAAAAGCATATTGATCTTGACAGGATGAGTAAAGGTTCTGTCAAGAAAAAGCTAAACCGACCGAATAACTTATCCAGTAGACCTGTACCAACAGTTAGGTGTGTTCATTGGGTCCGGTTTAGTCACTTTTGAACGGAACCGAATTAGTTTGGACTAAACGGTTCGGTTTTTCGGTTTAATAGTTCGGTTCGGTTTGCTTTTTAAACCGAATTATAATTTCAGTTCGTTCGGTTTGGAAATTTTTTAAAACCGAAATCACCGAACCGACCGAACTTTTATATATTATGAATTTGGTATGGACCGCCCCGGTTTATTTCTTAATGAGTTGCTTTAAATACTTCGGTTTATTTCTTAATATCCTGGTTTATTTCTTAATACCCCGGTTTATTCTTACTATACTTCTGTTTATTATAAATCAATTGCTTTAAATAAAAAATTTAATATATTTTAGTTTGAACCGAACAAACTGAAATAAAACTTTGGTTTAGTTCGGTTCGGTTACAATGCTAAATCGGTTCGGTTCGATTTTATTTTAGAAACCGAATCATTACTTTAGTTTGCCTAGTTCGGTTCAGTTTCAACCGAACTGAACCGATGAACACCCCTACCAACAATCCTACGGTTAATTCACAAACTATTTCGATCTCAACATCAAAAGTAGGCAGTCATCCAGAGTGTTCATTGGTTTGGTTTGGGCCAAATCGAATTAAAATAGACAAATTAAAGTTTTATTCAATTTTCAATAATCAAACCGAACCGAATCAAAATAGAATAAAAACCGAATAAGAACAAACCGAAGTAAATTTTGATTTGTTCAGTTAAACCGAAATAGGATATTAACCATAAAAATATTTTTTTTTGTTATTTTTTATAAAAATGAATTAAAATTTTTTGTTTGATTTTTTCACCTTAAACTGAAACAAACAATATACATTATGTCATGATTTTTAATATTTAAAATGTTTAGTTTGGACATAGGATGGGTGTAAAAATATTAGTCGATTCCGTCTAACCGGTTTTAAATTTTTTAAACCAAACTGAACTATTAAACCGATTTTAAAAACTGTACCGAATCGAACCCATACATTTAACTGGAAAAACCGAAACCATTCAGTTCAGTTTCAAACCGATAAACCGGACCCGATGAATACCCCTACTTCAATCTATAATTCCTTACTAGGCGAACTGCAATGGAATCTGTGAATAATTAATTAAATATGACTTTATATGGTGAATATGATTCGCACACTAACGATATAGTCACTGGTAGGATTTACACTTCATCATCACCTTTCAAGTTTTGAGCGTAAAGATGCAAGGAGAGTATCGTCAAACTTTAAAAAGAAAACCATCTTATCATTATATGTTTCTTTTCCATTAGATTCAACCATGGGCAATCTATTTTAACTTTTAAGTAGTCTTAAATCAACTGAAAGTGAAGATGTACAAAACTTATATGCTAAATTATAATCAAGTTCAACTCAAGATCTTTTATCAGATTTCTTATCATTGGTCTTTTTCTCTTCAGCTTCCTTTCGCTTTTGTTGCCTGAAATTGGAGAGAGAGAGAGCAAACAACCAAAATTGGTGAATAGATTAACTGAAAAGAAGCACACAAAAAAAGGAAAGAAAATGTCGCTCATTCATCAAAGGTAAACTTACTGGAACTAACAGCTGCTAATTACAAGTACATAATAATTACATGGAGAAACCCAAAAAAATTTAAAAAGGAAGCGAGACCCAAAACAAGATCGGACAAGTAGCATTACCATGTGCATTAAAACTCAACACAATAGTTCGTTGCAATTAGTAACATTAAAACATAATTAAAATTTCAGAAGATCAAACTTACGCAAAACCGCTATATCCACCACCAAAAGTAGATTGACTTAAAAACTGCTGCAGCCCCAGTGGGAAGTACAGAACTCTTCACATCCCGTTCCACCTACAACAAGCAAGAAATGTCTTAATAAAAAGACTTTATTTAAGGCACTAAATTTTGGTGCAACTAACCTTATCCCATTTGGATTTCTTGTGTCTCGTCTCTCTGTTAGCGGCATTTCCACTTGCAGGAGCTGGTGGCAAGGCACTAGAAGCTGCAAAAATTTCAACAAGTGCTTCAACAAACCCTAGATTTACCTTTAAAAGAATAAAAAATAATATCATGGTATTTTTACACCAGGTGGAATGAAAAAAAGAAAGATGTTTTTAGCCAAGTTAAAATTGGTACTTGGAATTGAACTTGTTTTGAGAATTGGTGCAACTGCCGGTGGTTGAATACCTCCAGAAACAGAATCAACTTTTGGGCTTTTCTTGCGCCCCTGCTCCTTCCTTTATTGTTCTCTCCTCATATCATCCTCTATTAAAATAACACTTTTATGTCTACGGTTCTTGTTTAAGAGAATGTTATTGAATATAATACAAGAGTGAGGCTATGGTAATATGCATATTAAGGTTTGACCCATGCTATGGACCCATACCTTTATTTTCAAAGTTCAAACAGTTAATCTGAACCATTAAACATGACCTTCATATGAAAATGTACTTGTACAAAATCACCTGATCTAGGCATTCTGGATGAATGTGAATGCTATTAGATTAATACCTGTCTCCAAGTACATTTTCATATAAAGATCATGTTTAACAGTTCGCACACTAGCTTGAACTTTGAAAATAGAGATACGGATCCATAGCACGGGTTGATCCGTAATATGCATATTACCATAGCCTCACTCATAATACAAAACTCCTGCCAGCACTCTTGAACCCAAGAAACTTGCTAATTCTATTCTGAAACAAACACGAAGCAAAGCTAATAGTCAACATTTCGAAAGTTACACCCTATATTTTACAATATTTGCATGTAAAACCTTAACAGTTCTCAAACTCTGCAACTAACATACATCACAGCAGCATATTTGCAGTAGAAGTAAACAACAGACTATTGTGATGGGAAAAAAAGATACATTTCAGATATTAATAAACTTAAACATATCCCAAATGAGCTGTTTTTTATAAGTTGCTTTGTTATAGGAAAGTTCAAAAGGAATCCAGCTTTTCAATTTATTTTATATTTCTTTTAACAGTCATAAGTGTTTGTAAAAAAAAGAAAAAAAAATGTTGGATGTTGTTGCGAAGATGAAAACAGGTATTAATCTTGTAGCATTCACATTCACCCCCCTCTCCTATACACACAAGTACACAACATAATCAACCAAAGCAATTATCATATAATATCGGGGCATGCGTACTTAATTCCTTCAAAGAGTACAAATATCGGGCTGTAATTCGCAAAAGTCCTGACAAATAATTTCTCAAGAAGTCAAATTAACTTGGGGAAATAACCTGTAGTTCTTCAGAGCATTTGGTTATCACAGGTGGGCTGAGGAAGCGGCTTAACAAATCATCTTTTTGGGCCTCGGCCGAATTTGTACTAGTTTGTTCAATTTGGGGCATTTCATGATCTGACCCAGTAGTATCTACTGCCATACTAACATCTTATTTGGATTTCTCAAGATTGTCAGTAATTGGAGAACTTGTCTTCTGTGTGTCTTCTCTAAATATGTGATTGGTACCAGGCAAAGTCCCCTCATCTTCCTGTGAATTAACAGTAGTAAAAAGTATACATGATAATAAATCAAATCATTGTTTCCTTCGACTTATACAGACCACAGGCTCTAAAACATAAGATACATAATAATTTCCGCAACAGCAACTTCAAATGATATCAGAATATACTTTCAAACTTGACTACTGTTACATGTACAAATCAAAACCTTATCTATTAATAGCATATATATACGATATAACTACTGAAGCTACTTTGGCTTTTATGTAAACCAACTCACTGACTGACTCAAATTTACATAACGATAATTGGTACTAAAAGAAATCTCCGAAACATATTCAAAAAATAAAAACACTTACATCGTGCTCAGGAGACACTGCCATCTCACCATGCCCATAATCCACAATCCCAAGCGCCCTTTTCCTCCCTCTCAACTGATCAGCGAACCTCGGCACTGGGGAGAGTCGAGGAGATAGAGACTGCGCAGAGAGCAGCGAACGAATCTGGGAAGGGGTAGGTGGCAGGGGCTAATTAGGGTTTTGTGGTATGAGGAGGGTTCGTCAGGTTGGATTGGATAGACGGGGGGTTTGACTGGTCGAAGGAGTAGTCAATTTCGTCGTGGTCGTCGTCGTACATGGAGAAGAGCGCAGCGATGCCCGCCATGGCTAGATTGGAAAGAGACTCGACGGCGGGGATGCCAGAAAGGGTAACTGAAGGGAGAGATGATTTTCGCCGAAATTTTCATTTTATCGAAAATAAATATTTAATTTCAAAATCTATAAGAGTGAGAGTGAGGGAAATTCGACACAAACCGTGAAATTTTTTTGCAGTTTTGGATTTTTTTTTCGCAATTTTTTTCATGGTTTTAGACTTTTCAAAACTGTAAAAAAAAAATTTAATTTTTTAAAACCACAGATTAAATTCACGGTTTTGAACTTTTTATGTGATTTCATGAAACCGGAAATTTAATCTGAGGTTTTGGCTCACTGCCTTTAAAACCAGTGCAGCTTCTTCTCCCATATCACACCGCATCTAAAACCTCTCTCTTTGTCTCTCTTCGACTGTCTGATCGATCAAGACTTCGGTTCAGGTATTTTTATTTTCTTATTTAATATTTAATTTAGAAAATAATATATTAGTTTAGGATATTTCAAAATAGTTTAGAATATTGTCTAAATAATTTAGAAATTTTAAAATGGTTTAGAATATTGTTTGATTAATTTAGAAAATTTCAAAATAGTTTAGAATGTTGTCCAAATAATTTATAAAATTCCAAAATGATTTAGAATAATGTCCGAATAATTTAAAAAATTCCAAAATAATATAGAATAATTTAGAAAATTTCAAAATAATTTAGAATAATTTAGAAAATTCCAAAATAGTTTAAAATATTATCCGAATAATTTAAAAATTTTCAAAATAGTTTATAATAATTTAGAAAATTCTAAAATGGTTTAGAATAATGTCCAAATAATTTAAAAATTTTAAAAATGTTTTAGAATAATTTAGAAAATCCCAAAATAGTTTAGAATATTGTCCGAATAATTTAGAAAATTTCAATATAATTTAGAATAATTTAGAAAATTCAAAATGGTTTAGAATATTGTCCGAATAATTTAGAAAATTTCAAAATGGTTTAGAATCATTTAGAAAATTCCAAAATGATTTAGAATATTGTCTGAATAATTTAGAATTTTTTTTAATCTGCAGTTTTCCAAAACTATGAATTTAATCTGTGGTTTTGGGAAACCGGATTTTTTTATTTGCAGTTTTGGAGAGTCTAAAACCATGAAAACAATTTGCAGAAAGAAGGCCCAAAACCACAATTTTTTTTCACGGTTTGGGCAGTTTTCGAATTTTCATCCACAAGGGTGTAGATTTTGAAATTAATTATTTATTTTGGATATTAATAAAAATTTCGGTGATTTTCGGAGCCTTGAAATAGTTGTCGAACTGAAGTTTAATGGTTCAACGAGTTTGTAGCCCAATTTAAGGATGGGTCTGAACTCCGAAGGAAGTACTTCACTTCCACAACGACAATGAAACGTAGCAAACGGATCGGATAGTGGTAAAATCATGTAATCCGCTATTATTTTTTAGATACGGTTCGGATTATTAAATGGATATGTATGGATACGAATTGAATATCAGATATCCATAAATATAAATGTATATATTAGTATGATATCTATCTACTATTCGAATACGAATAATTAAAATTTAAAGTCATATCCGTATTTGTATCCGCATGAATATCATTCGAATATCAGATATCATATCTAATTTTCAGATCGGATATGTTTGGACCCTGGACACGTACGATGCGTACCTCACCTCGTTTTCTAAAGAATTATATTAAAATGAACTATTTTAGTCTTTGTTTTCTGATGAATTATGAATTCTGTATTATTTATTCTAAAGCGGTTTCTGGAAAACCTACATTTCAACCCACTATCCATTAATGGGTCGGATTCTGCAACGGATTATGTGAAGCATCGATTTGAACCAACGCGCGGCCGATTGCACCTGAAAACTAAAAGCAATTCAGTAAATATATACCCGGGTCCGGTCAGCAAGATAGCAACCCATTCATTATACCAGTTTAATCATTTCTTGAAATCTTGAAATTGAAATTGAAAGAGACAGCAATGCATCTCTCCTCCGACTACTAGTTTCGCTATCTCCTCCGACTACTACTTCTCTATGGAGGGCAGACCCTGGGCCAACCTCCCCTCCGAGATTCTATCCCAAATTGCCTCAAAACGCAGTGCTGACGCTGCCGTGTACGTCTCCTTACGGCGAATCTGTAGAGAATGGCGCCAAAGCCTAACCATGGCATCCCCTGTACCTCCACTCCCTTCCCCCCAGCTCCCCTTCCTCCTTGTCCCTCCCCGCACCATTGCCATTAATCATCCCGTTGGGAAAGTCTTCCCTCTCCCTGTATTTAATCATTTCACTACTCCAAAACTCATTGATGATTTGCCCCAGCTTGCAAACTCTTTAGACTCATTCTGTATGGGTTCGTCTCATGGCTGGCTTATAACTCTCGGAATAGACTCATCTGTTTCTTTACTTAACCCTGTAACCGCCGACTCAATCCCTCTCAAGCCCCTCTCCTCAATCAACAACCAAATTCTCTCTTTCAATCCAGATTCATACCCAGAATACTATCTCATGACCAAAGAAAAAACCCGAGAAGGATACCTTCAGTCCACCCTAGTCCGATTGTCTATCTTGTCCTCTGATCCGGCAGAAGATAATGACTTCACCTTACTGTTATTCCTGACTGGATTGAAAGACTGCTGCTTCACATTGAAGGGCAGAGATGGCGCCTGGACTTCGCACTTCCACAAACCAACCGAGGTCAAAGACGTAATTTTTATCAGAGGTGTTTTCTTAACCTTCAGTCCACCGTTGCTATTTTGCGTTTTTGACTTTCGAAATATTGAAGCGGGATTGTCTGTGAAACTATACAATTTCAATCTGAATGTGCCAATTGGAGATATATTCTTGGTTAATTCCAATAATATACCTTTGATAGTGTACACCCGTCCCTTAAACGGCCAAAGGCTAGATTTCGTGCCAAGAGGATACATCCGGGGTGTGTATTGCATCGATCACTTTAATCCTGATAATTCCCGCCTGACAATCAGAAAGACAAGGGAGCTTAATGGTATGGTATTGTTTGTTGGTCATGGATGCTCTGTGGCTGTCAATTTGGACCATTTCCCCTGGCTGATGGAGAATGCAATTTACTACACCCTAGTTCGCAACAAATTGCAAAGAGTGGAGGGGGAAGATGAGAGGATGATAAGTTGGTGGCAGGATGTCATATATCGAAATATAATCACAGATGGATATAGTGATGACTCCAATAAACTTTTCACTGTCCAGCAATATCGAGCTGTTGATTTTTGGTTATCTCCGAGACCATTTTGGGTTACTCCTAATCTCAGGCGTGCATAGATTTCATCATGTAGTGTTGGTTTTTTTTTTTTCAATATGAAAATATGTAGTGCTGAATGATCTTTTTTGTTAATAAGCTTGTAAGCTTCAAAAAATACTTCTGGTAGCAATAATATAGATGTTAGAAGAACAGTTTTAGTCTTGTAGCGTTTGACTGCTCAAAAAATGCTTCTGATAGCAATAATATAGATGTTAGAGTCTTCTTGTTGCATGTGTGTTGTCCTCTGCCTTGTTTTTCTGATCCCAGAGACGAGGTGGAATAATTTTTTAATTTTCATGTACAAGAATGGTGCCTGACAATTGTGAGATAAAGAGGAGAAATGAGTTAGTGGGCCTCTCAACTCTCAAATCTCAAGTAATTAGGCATGCTCTCAGCCCAACTCTCAAATCAAGCCCAGACACAAATGAAATACTCACCACTTTTTTTAAGGGTAGAAATTTTTATAGGTGAAACATAGGTCACATTACTCGGTAGTTAATTCATTAGTAGGTGAAACACAGGTCACATTTCAAGTTTTGAGCAGAAAGCTCGTCAAGCTTTAAAAAGAAAACCCTCTTATCATGATATGTTTCTTTTACATTAAATTCAACCTATTTTAAGTAGTAAAATTCAACTGAACAAAACTTATATGCTAAATTATCATCAAGTACAACTCAAGATCTTTTATCAGATTTCTTCATTTATCTTTTTCTCTTCAGCTTCCCTTCGCTTTTGTTGTCTGAAATTGGAGATTAAAAGCAACACAATTGGTGAATAGGATTAACTTAAAAGAAACACAAAAAAAAGAAAGAAAGAAAGAAATGTTCACTCATTCATCAAAGGTAAACTTACTGGAACTAACAGGATCAGATAAATAGCATTACCATGTGCATTAAACAATATTTAAAATTTCAAAAGATCAATTTAAAAAGGAAGCGAGACCCAAAACAAGATCGGACAAGTAGCATTACCATGTGCATTAAAACTCAACACAATAGTTCGTTGCAATTAGTAACATTAAAACATATTTAAAATTTCAGAAGATCACACTTACGCAAAGCCGCTATATCCGCCCCCAATGGTAGATTGACTTAAAACTGCTGCAGCCCCAGTGGGATGTACAGAAATCTTTACATCCCCTTCCACCTACAACAAACAAGAAAGGTATAAATAGAAAAAAAAAACTTTTTTAAGGCATTAAATTTGGTACCAATTCTGGGTTTTGGTGCAAATTAGCTTATCCCATTTGGATTTCTTGTTCCTTGTCTCTCTATTGATAGCATCTCCAGTTGAAGGAGCTGGTGGCAACAAGGCACTAGAAGCTGCACCATGAGTGAAGCAAAAATTTCAACAAGTATTTCAACAAACCTTATATTTACCTTTAAAAAAATAGAAAATAACATCATGGTATATTTACACCAGGGGAATGAAAAAGAAAGATTTTTTAAGCTAAGTTAAAATTAGTACTTGGAATTGCACTTGTTTTGAGAATTGATGCACCTGCCGGTGGTGAATACCTCCAGAAACAAATCAACTTTTGGGCTTTTCTTGCACCCCTGCTTCCTTCCTTTCTTGTTCTCTCCTCATATCAACCACTCTTAAAATAACACTTTTATGTCTACAGTTCTTGTTTAAGAGAATGTTTTTTTTTTTTTTTAAAAATGCATGGCAGAGGCTGCCATTAAGAGAATGTTATTGCATATAATACAAGAGTGAGGCTATGGTGATATGCATATTACGGTTTGACCCATGCTATGGACCCATACCTTTATTTTCAAAGTTCAAACAATCGATCTGAACCATTAAACATGACCTCCATATGAAAATGTACTTGGAGACCAAATTTTACATTTTTTAGACTTTATATACTATTTTTTTTAGATAAGTACAAAATCACCTGATCTAGGCATTCTGGATGAATGTGAATGCTATTAGATTAATAACTGTCTCCATGTACATTTTCATATAAAGATCATGTTTAACGGTTCGCACGCCTGCTTGAACATTGAAAATAGAGATATGGATCCATAGCACGGGTTGATCTGTAATATGCATATTACCATAGCCTCACTCATAATACAAAACTTGCATAGTTATTTATGTCTTTTCCAAACTATTATACCATGCATCAATCAGGATCAGTACCATTCTATGATGCACCAATCAGGAGACACTGCCATCTCATCATGCCCATCATCCACTATCCAAACGCACGCTTCTGATCCTCTCCACTTCACCCCTGCGAGTGTCTCTCCGGTTCTGAAGCAGTAGACCCCACATCACAGTGAATGAAGTATTCAACAGTCATGGGAACACTATTAATCGAGGGCCCCATCTGCAGCGATGTTTTATTTAAAACACTGCTCCCCTGTGCCTGACCGAACAGCTCAGATCTTCTTCTTCCTCTTCGTGACATCCAACCGGGTCGAAATCGACCCGTTAGTGCCAGGAACATGACATAGTCAATTTCGTCGTCGTACATGGAGAAAAGCGCGGCGATGCCCTTTGGTTCGGATGCCATGGATGGATTGGATAGAGACTCTATGGTGGCCGGCAGGGATGCCAGAAAGGGAAACTAGAGGGAGAAGATGATTTTCGGAGCGTATTTATCAATGTTATTAGAATCGGACCGGACCGGCAAAGCTTCGGTTCAACGGTTCACTGGTCGGATCGGTGGTTCAACTGGTTCAATCGCTGGTTTTTTAAAACACAAATAACTTATCATCTGAAAGACAAACTATTATTTATTTACATCTTCTAACAAGGAATTATGAGCCCACATATCCGGTTAAATAAAACATGTAACTTTAACAAAAAGTAGCATGTCATAAAAAAAAAGGTACGAAATATATTGCAAAAAATGAGGTTCTTCAACACTGAGCTTGTGTACTGAAAAGCTTATACTGTAAAAATTGAGGTCTTCAACACTGACAATATTGTCAGAGGATAGATTTCTTTGCCAGTATAGAGCAAAGCATATATGATATCAAACAAAAATGAATAAATGTATTTATACTGGAATCAAACTAAGTTGTCAACAATAACTTATACTAGCAAATAAAACTAAACTACATAACAACCTGACTTACTAGCAAATAAAGTAAAAATATATTACAATCTTGACTGAACTTGAGTCAACTTGATTGTATTTTTAAATGAAAAAAGAAAAATAAATTTTCATTACACCAGAAATCAATAGTAAGGACCAATAAAAATATTTACATTAAGAGAATGAAAATGAAGAAATCATGGAAGATATATGGAATGGTTAAGATAAATAAGGATTCAGAGGAGTTTCAATTTTTGTTTTACCAATATCAGGTTCTTTTTTTATTTTTTGATTTCTTCTTGTTTTATGTTACTAGTTACCAATATTCATTTACCAGTAACCGGTTTACTTTGGTTTTTGTTCATTTTCCTTTCTTTTAGAAGCCTCAAGCCTCCTGAGTTCTTAATAAAATGTTTCGTAACCGGATTTTAGTTTGAAACCTGAACTTGTGTAATTTTATCCTATCAATATATAAATAAGGACTAGATCCTTATTTTTACTAATAAAAAAAATCATTACAACATATGGTTACCATTCGAGTTTCAATTTACTCCCTTAGCATTTGCATATATGTCAGTGATCACTATCATATCACCTTGACTTTGATTTTTTTTACCCAATTCAGGTCTGACATTCATAGTTATATAGACTAATCATTCATAGTTATATACAATAGTCATTCGAATTTGACTTTAGTTGAGAGAGAAACGTATATAGACTTATTAACAGACAACTACAGTCATTAGCAACTCTACTACTTTCATCTAAAATCTTATTTTGGTTTTAGCATTTCATCAAACACCTTTAAGGTATTCATCTATTCAATAAAATCAACTCAAAACTTCAAGCTTTTGAAGTTCTCCGTATTACAAATACCATTTAATGATTAAATGAGATTACTTACAGTATTTGATGCAAGTTTTTTGGTGATTCCGTTTGAAGCCTAGCTTTAAGAATGAGAACAAGCCACTGTGTAATACACAAGAATAAATCTAAGAAGATGAAAGGAGAAAGCCAATTTGAAGGAGAAAAGAGAGCCAATTTCTCATTTCTTCCATCTTAGCGTGTGGAGAAAAGGCAAGAAATGGATTCTCCCTAAAAATAGACATACGCGAAATCAAAAAGAGTAACCGAGCAAGATAAATGAAATAAGATTTGAACCGCGGTTTTACACGGTTTGTCCAGCGAAATTATAAAAAGAACCGGCCGATTAAATCGGTTTTAACCGATCCGATTGCTTAGACGATTATTTAAAAGAACCGAGCCAAACCGAACAGGTGACCGGTTCCGTTTTTTTTCGATCCAACCGACCGGTCCGGTTCTGATGACACTGCTATTTATTATGGATCTGAAATAGTTGTTTTAATGGTTTAATGGGTCTGTAGCCCAGTAATTAATAGGCCCAATTTAAGGATAGGTCCGAATTCCGAAGGAAGTAATACCTCGTTTTCTGATGCATTATATTAAAATGAACTAATTTAGTCTTTGTTTTCGGATGAATTATGAATTCTGTATAATTTATTTGCTTGTAAAGTTCTTCCAACGCGGATTCTGGAAAACCCACATTTCAACCCACTATCCATTAATGGATGGGGTGCTGCAACGGATATGTGAAGCATGACGCCCGATTGCAACTGAAAACTGAAAACTAAGCACTTCAGTCAATATATACCCGGGTCCGGTCAGCAACCCATTCATTATACCAGTTTTATCATTTCTTGAAATCTTGAAATTGAAATTGAAAGAGGCAGCAATGCATCTCTCCTCCGATTAATAGTTTCTCTATCTCCTCCGACTACTACTTCTCTATGGAGGGCAGACCCTGGGCCAACCTCCCCTCCGAGATTCTATCCCAAATTGCCTCAAAACGCAGCGCTGACGCTGCCGTGTATGTCTCCTTACGGCGAATCTGTAGAGAATGGCACCAAAGCCTAACCATGAAATCCCCTGTACCTCCTCTCCCTTCCCCCCAGCTCCCCTTCCTCCTTGTCCCTCCCCGCACCATTGCCATTAATCATCCCGCTGGGAAAGTCTTCCCTCTCCCTGTATTTAATCATTTCACTACTCCAAAACTCATTGATGATTTGCCCCAGCTTGCAAACTCTATAAACTCATTCTGTATGGGTTCGTCTCATGGCTGGCTTATAACTCTCGGCATAGACTCATCTGTTTCTTTACTTAACCCTGTAACCGCCGACTCAATCCCTCTCAAGCCCCTCTCCTCAATCAACAACCAAATTCTCTCTTTCAATCCAAATTCATACCCAGAATACTATCTCATGACCAAAGAAAAAACCCGAGAAGCATACATTCAGTCCACCCTAGCCCGATTGTCTATCTTGTCCTCTGATCCGGCAGAAGATAATGACTTCACCTTACTGTTATTTCTGATTGGATTGAAAGACTGCTGCTTCACATTGAAGGGCAGAGATGGCCCCTGGACTTCGCACTTCCACAAACCAACCGAGGTCAAAGACGTAATTTTTATCAGAGGTGTTTTCTTAACCTTCAGTCCACCGTTGCTATTTTGCGTTTTTGACTTTCGAAATATTGAAGCGGGATTGGCTGTGAAACTACACTATGTCAATCTGAATGTGCCAATTGGAGATATATTCTTGGTCAATTCCAATAATATACCTTTGATAGTGTACACTCGCCCCTTAAACGACCAAAGGCTAGATTCCGTGCCAAGAGGATACATCCGGGGTATGTATTGCATCGATCACTTTAATCCTGATGATTCCCGCCTGACAATGACAAAGACAAGGGAGCTTAATGGTATGGTATTGTTTGTTGGTCATGGATGCTCTGTGGCTGTCTCTTTGGACCATTTCCCCTGGCTGATGGAGAATGCAATTTACTACACCCTAGTTCGCACCAAATTGCAAAGAGTGGAGGGGGAAGATGAGAGGATGATAAGTTGGTGGCAGGGAGCCATATATCGAAATATAATCAGAGATGGATATAGTGATGACTCCAATAAACTTTTCAATGTCGAGAAATGCCGAGATGATAATTTTTGGTTATTTCCGAGACCATTTTGGGTTACTCCTAATCTCAGGCGTGCATAGATTTCATGTTGTGTTTTTTTTTTTTTCTTTTTTTAATTATTCAATATGAAAATATGTAGTGCTGAATGATCTTTTTTGTGAATAAGCTTGTAAGCTTCAAAAAATACTTCTGGTAGCAATAATATAGATGTTAGAAGAACAGTTTTAGTCTTGTAGCGTTTGATTGCTCAAAAAATGCTTCTGATAGCAATAATATAGATGTTAGAGTCTTCTTGTTGCATGTGTGTTGTTGCCATCTATGTTAGAATAATTTTTAATTTTCATGTACAAGAATGGTGTGTTGTAACTATGGCCATTTGATACCATTACCCTACCAATTTATACTCTTTGCCAATCAACATAGATGGCAACAAAACCATTTAACTAGCAGACCCTGAAATTAAAAAACAAAATACGTACCTTCTTCTAGTTCTAAGCCCTCAAAAACATCATTCAAAAGCAAGTCTATACTGATCATTAGCTTTTGCATAATCACAGACCAACTCCCACTGCTCCCGTTTCATGTGTGGTAACAACACCGAAGCACCAGAAAATTTCTGTAAATTGCATACTTACACAAATTAGATAACAAAAAAGGCATGGAAAACTTTGTCTGCTTTATCCCTTAAATGTATGTTAATTGTTGTTATGAGTGCTCTTAAAACTAGTCTGGTAGTAGCTTGGTATTAATGCTAGTAGAGCAAAGGTATCAATTAAATGTGCTTTGTAAAATAAAAATAATTGCATGAAACAAAAATAGACTTCAAATCGGTAACCGTTCCTTAAACAGAGAGCAAAAAGAAAAACAATTGAGGCTGTAACCTTACCTTATCACGACACCTGTATATAGCTGATGGATAAAACTTGATAAGCATGCATTATGCATAACAAACCGCTGCTTCCTACAAACACAAACAATCCAACCACTACTACTTAAGAAAACAAAGAAAAGTATATGTTCTTTGAAACAAAGAGAGAATGCAAGAGAACTTAGAATTATACCATAAAAGAACCATCACCGTCCATTAATTGGAGAATTGGTTGAACTAATTTTTAAAATTAGGGGAACTATACAACCTAATAAGCAATATGACAAATGCACTCAGTTTCAGTTGAGAGGCATTATGGCTGTATCAAGGCTTCAACTGAAATAAATAGAACTATTTAATTTAACTTGCCTTGTAAATAGATCTGACAAGAATGCATAAGAAGCTTCATAAACTTCTAAACGAAACGGTTGTTAGATGACGCCTGTTATACAGATCAGCAGTGGACTGATAAGAACAAAAATTGAATTGATACTTATATATACAAATCCAAAAGAAAGTCGCAAGCACCCTTTTCTAATTGCTACTTCACAAGAAGGAGCAAAGAACACGGATCGAACAAGAACAACGAGTTTTTTTGCATTCAATTACCGAGTAAGATATAATGACGAAGCCGTGAAGAGAAAAGGGAAAATTACAGAAAATTGGAGCTCAAAACATGAAATTGACTCCATAAACTAACTCTCCTTATATAGGCGATACCTCGCCGATAAAGAGCATCTATTTTAGTTATTCCTATCGCTCAAACGAACGAGCGAACGCCACCTCAGAAGCGTCTGGCGTCTGCCCTTCCTTCCTCTTCAGTTCGTTATTTAATCGCGTCCTCCTTTTCTGACTAGAGCGGGACCACTTCGCAGCGACTCAACTCTTCAACGGTAAGTAAGCGTTTAAATTTTGGGCCCATTCGCAACATCTCATGAGTCTCATCTTCTTTTTAATTCGCTGACCGAACTGTTGCGCCGCTTGTCCGACTCGACTCCCTATTTCTCCTCTCCTTTGACTAAGTCATAATTGGAGCCTATGCGTATCACACCCAATTCGACGAGTGCGTCCGACCGTACGTGTACTGGTGCCTCTACGGGAGCCAGTATTATTTGTGCTTTGGGATTCGTGCAGAACTTATTTAACGATTGAGATTTTCCAAAAAAACACTCAAAGTTTGAGATATCTCCGAGGATGCGAATTTCAATTGGACTCCGGTGCCTGACAAATTGTGAGATAAAGAGGAGAAATGAGTTAGTGGGCCTCTCAACTCTCAAATCTCAAGTAATTAGGCATGCTCTCAGCCCATATCACAATCAAGCCCAGACAAACATGAAATACTCACCACATTTTAAGGGTAGCAATTTTTCTAGGTGAAACACAAGTCACATTACTCCGTAGTTAATTCATTAGTAGGCGACGAAGCTACGAGGGATGATTTATTTCAAAGCACGTTGACCTTGACCTCGGAATTGTCTGTCAAGACGAATAAGGTAGGCACAGGCGCAAAAAGTGTTTTTCAATCTATAATTCCTTACTGACCCAACTGCTAGGATTTAGACATCACCACCTTTCAAGTTCTGAGCAGAAAGCTCGTCAAGCTTTAAAAAGAAAACCCTCTTATCATGATATGTTTCTTTTACATTAAATTCAACCTATTTTAAGTAGTCAAATTCAACTGAACAAACTTATATGCTAAATTATCATCAAGTACAACTCAAGATCTTTTATCAGATTTCTTATCAATGGTCTTTTTCTCTTCAGCTTCCCTTCGCTTTTGTTGCCTGAAATTGGAGAGAGAAAAAAAACAAATTTGGTAAATAGGATTAACTGAAAAGAAGCACAAAAAAAGAAAGAAAGAAATGTTCACTCATCATCAAAGGTAAACTTACTGGACTAACAGCTGCTACTTACAATTCATAATAATTACGCGGAGAAACCCAAACAATATAACAGATGTTATAAAAAAAAAAAAAAATTAGACCCAAAACAGGATCAGACATAAAGCATTACCATGTGCATTAAAACTCAACACATAAATTCTTGTTGTAATTAGCAACATTAAACAATATTTAAAATTTCAGAAGATCAAACTTACGCAAAGCCACTATATCCACCACCAACAGTAGATTGACTTAAAACCGCTGCAGCCCCAGTGGGAAGTACAGAACTTTTCACATCCCCTTCCACCTACAACAAACAAGAAAGGTCTAAATAAAAAAAAATAACTTTTTTAAGGCACTAAATTTTGTACCAAGAAATTCAATTCTGGGTTTTGGTGCAAATAACCTTATCCCATTTTGATTTTTTGTTTCTTGTCTCTCTATTAGTTGCATCTCCAGTTGAAGGAGCTGGTGGTAAGGCACTAGAAGCTGCAAAAATTTCAACAAACCCTAGATTTACCTTTAAAGGAATAGAAAATAATATCATGGTATTTTTACACCAAGGGAATGAAAAAGAAATATTTTTTTTAAGCTGAGTTAAAATCAGTACTTGGAATTGCATTTGTTTTGAGAATTGATGCAACTGCCGGTGGTTGAATACCTCCAGAAGTAAAATCAACTTTTGGGCTTTTCTTGCGCTCCTGCTCCTTTCTTTCTTGTTCTCGCCTCATATCAGCCTCTATTAAAATAACACTTTTATGTCTAAGGTTCTTGTTTAAGAGAATGTTATTGAATATAATACAAAACTTGCATAGTTATTTACGTCTTTTCACAACTATTTTACCATGCATCAATCAGGATCAGTATTGTTCTTGATGCACCAATCAGGTTTGGCACCAGTCTGCCATGCACTCAATCAGGTCCGGTACAATTCTACCATGCATCAATCAGGTTCAGCACCAGCATTAATGGAATTTTTATTAGTAAATTAAAAATAGTTTTTTAATGAAAGGGGATGATGTTTTCCAAATTTGGTTCGGTACACCCCCTGTGACATTTTCACAGCACATCAGGCACAGGAGATCTGAAAAAAGGGTGTACCGAACCATATATCCGGTACACCACTTTTTTTATTTTTTTTCCTTACCTTTAATATAGATTTTTTTTTAAAATGGGGGTTACCAAATCAAATATCCAGTACACCCCTTTTTTTTGTTTTATTTTCCTTACTTTTAATATAGATTTTTCAAAAAGGGGGGTGTACCACATCAAATTTTGTAAAAGAAAAAAAAACATCAACCCCTTTCCTGAAGAACCAATTTTTTATTTATTAAAAAGGAATAGCAGTAATGACCCATAATACAATCAGCAACTGCACATTTTCACAGAGATCTGGTTAATACTTTTCTGGCAGGGTGATTATCATGTGCTGTCAATCATACCTATTGCATCATAGAAGTCACTCTTGTCGTACCCATGCGGGTCAAACACCTCCTTGCTGAAGCAAGTTCCTATCTGATCTATTTCTTGATACCGTACCGCATGTTGCAAAAAATAGGGATTTCTGTAGTCCATCTTGTTGCGAACTTCTTCGTTGAAACACCTGCCAGCACTCTTATACCCATGAAACTTCCTAATTCTATCCTGAAACAAACAGGAAAGAATGCTAATAGTCAACATTTTGATAGTTACACCATATATTTTACAATATTTGCAGTATAAGTAAACAATAGACTATTGTGATGGGAAAAAGATACATTTCAGATATTAACAAACTTGAACATATCCCAAATGAGATCTTTTTTATAGACAGATTACGAAGTTGCTTGGTAATAGGAAAATTCAAAGGCAATCCAGTTTTTCAATTTATTTTATATTTTTTTTCCTTTTGGTATGGATTTAGTGGGTTTAACTGTCACAAGTGCTTGCAAATATAGGAAAAAAAAATTTGTTGGATGTTGTTGTTGAGATGAAAACAGGTAATAATCTAATAGCATTCTCATTCACCCCCCTCTACCATAGACACACAAGTACACAACATAATCAACCAAAGCAATTATCATATAATATCGAGGCATGCATACTCAATTCCTTCAAAGACGGGCTTAGGCCTTTTTACTCAAAAAAAAAAAAAAATGCCTTCAAAGAGTACAAATATTGGGCTGTAATTCACGAAAGTCCTGACAACTAATTTCTCAAGAAGTCAAATTAGCTTGAGTAAAAACCTGTATCTTTTCAGAGCATTTGGTTGTCACAGTTGGGCCAAGGAAGCGGCTTAACAAGTCATCATTTTGGGCCTCGGCCGAATTTGTACCAGTTTGTTCAATTTGGGGCATTTCATGATCTGACCCAGTAGTATCTACTGCCATACTAACATCTGATTTGGATTTCTCGAGATTGTCTGCGACTGGAGAACTTGTCTTTTGCATGTCTTCTCTAAACATGTGATCTGTGCCAGGCAAAGTCCTTTCACCTTCCTGTGAATTACCAGCAGCGGAAAGTATGCATCATAATAAATTCTAGCTATATAATGTATAGAAAGAAATATCTTTGTCAACAATTGAAAATAATTCATTGTTTCCTTCAAATGATAAAGACCACAGGCTCTAAAACTTAAGATACATAATAATTTTGGTAACAGCACCTTCAAATAATATCAGAATATACTTTCAAACTTGACTACTATTACATGTACAAATCAAAACCTTATCTACTAATAGCATATATGAAAACAACAGAATGTCAGAAACCAGCCACACAATTGAATATAGAATTCAAAAGGAAGAAGAACAAAGAAAGGCAGGTAGACATTATCAATTGTGTAGCCCAAAAGATTTAAATCTTCTTACAAGGGGGAACCATATTAGTAAAAGAGAAGGAACTAAGCACTACAGACAGTGAACATTAAACAGAGGAGCCCACTATTCAGCAATAATGAAGTAAGAAATGGAGAAGTAAACATTGAAATGACTGGAGAGGATTGCATTATCTCTTCAGTCCATTGATCTTTAAGCCAATGGCAGTTTTGTAATTAATTCATCGTTGTAAACAGCTATATAAGGCTGTAAATTGTAAAGAACAAGTATGCAACTAATAAAAATTATATTCTTTCTCAAACCCTCTTCTTCTCCTTTATCAATCCCCTTCTCCCTTCTTCTCAAACCCTCTAATTTCTTCCCAATTTATGTTAATTGCATCATCAATCAGGTTCTTTTGTGCCGGTTAGATTATAAAATCAATTAATTCCCGTGTTGTATCCTCTCAATCCAGAAGGATAAACAGAAGTTACTTTGCTTTAAGTAAACCTACTCCCTAACTGACTGAAATTGACATAAAGATGATTCTTAAAAAAAATCTCCAGAACATACTAAAAAAAAAAAGAACTCACATCGTGCTCGGGAGACACTGCCATCTCATCATGCCCGTAATCCACAATCCCAAGCGCACCTTTCCTCGCTCTCAACCGCTCAGCGAACGTCGGCACTGGCGAGAGTGTAGGAGAAGACTGCGCAGAGAACGGCGAGGGAATCTGGGATGGTATAGGTGGCAGGGGACTATTTAGGGTTTTGTGGTCTGAGGAGGGTTCGTCAGGTAGGAGAGGAGAACGTGGGGAAGAGTTCCGATTCGAAGGAGGGAGGTTTGACTGGTCGAGTGAGTCTTCGTTTTCCTCTTCGTCGTCGTCGTCGTTGTACATGGAGAAGAGCGCGGCGATGCCCTGTTCCGACGCCATGGCTGGATCGGAAAGATGCCAGAAAGTGAGAAAGAGAAACTGGAGGGAGGAGATGATTTTTTCGGAACCTATTATCATATTATGGACTTGAATCTGATAGTTGTCGAACTGAAATTAATGGGCCCGTAGCCCAATACTTAAAAGGCCCAATTTAAGGCTGGGTCCAAAAGAAGGAATAAAATAGGAGACGCACTCCAAAAGAAGTATAGCACTTCCATAACAAAACAGAACACGAGTCACACACTTGAATCTGTCTTTTAAACCGTTTTAAACCGTGAACAGTATGGGAGTAGGTCCAGTCACAGTGACAAACGAATAGTACGGTTTCGATTTGGCAGGATTAAAAATTCGTTAGTCAATTCGGATATAATTCAAAAATAATTCAGTATAACAAGGAAGCAAAAAGAAAAATTGCATTTTTATAGCAAATAATTCGTGATTCGCATTTTATTTGTGTTTTATTCGTGAATAAACGTATTATACGTTTTTTTTCGTTTTATTCGGAGTTCGGTTCGGAAACGTCAAAAAAACAAATTAATTGCATATATTATTACTATGGGTCCAATGGGCTCCATGACCGTCCAATCTACTTTAAGATTCGTGTGCTCGCTTTAATATCCGTGGACTTCCGCTTCAATTTTGTGGACACGAATCTTAAAGCATATGGACGGTTTTGGAGCCCATCCACTCGTGAAGTATGAACAATATACCCGGGTACGGTTTCAGCCGTCCGCTTACCAAGGAGCTTGATCATGACCCTTCATTTTTATCAATATGTTTTCATCGGTAAAATGTAGCAACTTCCTCTTTCCAGCATGAAGACGCCCCTTTACATTCTCTGTTTCTCTCTCATTCTTGATTAATTGCTCATACACAGCAAATCTTGATTCCTCCCTCCTCTCCAGCATTACTACCTCGCCATTAATTAATCAAGTTCCTCTCAGAGCAAAACTTGAATCTTTATCCATGTACTAAATCAGATGTTACTTCTTCTCTACCTCCTCCTCCTCTCCTATCCACCCCTCTCCATTTCCACCTTCACACGCAGCCGCATTTCTTGGACCTCCAACATAACACTCCTAGGTGATGCTTCTCTACTCAACAGCAGCATCAGCCTGACAAGCCTGAATACCAGCGGGTCCCGCGCCGGCCACGCTCTCTACTCCGCTCCGATACGCTTTCTCCACCCGGAAACTCGTGCAGCTGCCTCCTTCTCAACCCGATTCACCTTCTCAATTATCCCGTCTCCATCTTTCGGTGACGGCCTTGTTTTCCTCATCACCTCTGACCCATTGTTCGTCGGCTCGTCAAATGGTTTCTTTGGCCTCTTTAACCCAGGCGCAGATTGTACAAATGAACATGCTGTAATAGCTGTGGAGTTCGACACGAATCTTGATGCGTTGCTTCGTGATCTTGATGATAACCATGTGGCAGTGGATGTCTGTAGCATTTTCTCCTCTGCTTCTTCCAGTGCAGTTTCGGCCGATCTTGACCTCAAAAAGGGGGTTCCCATGACAGCATGGGTGGAGTACCATGCGCAAGATAAGGAATTACAGGTATGGCTGAGTTATTCGTCGAAGCACCGACCTGCAAATCCTCTGCTTGTAGCCGGGCTCGACCTCTCGGGACTATTACATGAGTTCATGTATGTAGGTTTCTCAGCCTCAAATGGACCCGGTACCGCCCTTCACCTAATAAACCGCTGGAGTTTTCGTACCTTCGGCCTTAATACCACTACTACATACTACTCTCCATCACCCACTAGCCACCCTTCGCCATTGTTTTCCTCAGTAAATACCGGCAGTGATGGCTTCCTCGATTCGCACGAGGACGAACCTGATATAGATATCGCTGAGCCGTTCCGACCGAATACCAAGCGAAAACGAAAAATTGCGGGCCTGGTCTTGGGTGCTCTATTTGCCGTGGCTCTCTTGCTTGGAGTGTCATTAATTGCAACTGTCAGGTGGAATCCTTTACTAATCTCTGAATGGTGTGCCGGGAAGGAGAAGCCACAATTAGAATTAAAGAAGCGGTACGAAGAGGATTGCAGTTGCTCCCAAATTGAAGATGAATTGGGGAATATACCAGGGCAGATTTCAATGGAGGAAATAATGGCCGCAACAAACGGATTCAACCGGCAAAAGATTCTCGGTCGGGGTAGCACGGCAACAGTGTATGAAGGCACGCTTTCTTCTGGCTCAAAAGTAGCAGTGAAGCGTTTCGCACAGGCTGGCCGGTACAGCCACATGTTTGCTTCAGAGGTAGCTGCTATCCTTGCCAGCTGTCAGCACCGCAACCTGGTCCCGCTCACAGGTTGGTGCCGTGACGGGGAAGACCTTATGCTGGTTTACGAGTACATGCCGAATGGAACTCTACATGATGCTTTGCACGGAAATTGTGCACCGCTATCCTGGCATCAACGTAAGAAAATTATAACCGGGCTTGCAATGGGTCTTCATTTCCTCCATTTTGGGTGTGACCGAAAGATCCTACACCGTGACGTGAAGGCAAGCAATATCTTGCTTGATGCCGGTTTCAACGCACGGCTTGGAGACCTTGGCCTTGCACAGTTAAACAGTCATGGGAATGAGCCTCAACCAACAGCAGTAGTAGGCACGCCGGGCTACATGGCACCAGAGTATGTGTTAACCGGCTTGGCAACGGAAGAGTCAGACGTGTATAGCTTTGGTGTGGTGGCACTGGAGGTGGCAACTGGACGGAGACCAATGGAGGGGACTACTCATGTGGTCGACTGGGTATGGGTGATGCGGGCCCGGAGTAGGTTGGCTGAAGCAGCGGATCCGCTGCTTGAGGGGAGGTTTGAGAAGGTGGAGGTGGTTAGGATGCTGCTTGTGGGGCTCGCCTGTTCTTATCCGAACAGTTCGCAACGGCCGAGCATGAGGCGGGTTTTGAGGATGCTGGAGGGGACCGCTCCACTGCCGTCTTTGCCGTGGCAGAAGCCAGAATTCAAAATGCCACCTCCTTCTTGGGAAGAGAACTCGTCATATTATAGCTGTTAATGTTGAGAGATAACTTCATCATTATTTTGTTCGATTGATTCTTTTTTTTTCCCCTCTTTTCTTCTATTTAGGTGAAGATTAAGGGGGATGTTTTGCATAGGTTTGAGAATTAAGAGATTTTTACTAGGTTTTAAAGTGGATTTGTTTCCCTGTAAGTGAGATCAAAATTTATAAGAACAGTCACAAATGTTGATAGATGATCGGTATGATTGTATTGTTTTACTATAGAATTATCATATTTGCTCTCTACATCCATCATCTATTATAAAAAAGCATGTTGACAATCATAAGCTAGATTGTTACAAAAAAGAATTAACTAAAATTAAGTACAAAAATGCTGCCTATATTCCGTATAAGAAGAAAATTTGATGTAACCCTACATCCTATGCACCTTTTATCTGACCTTGTCAGTTGTAATATATCATCAATATATCCCAAAAAATGAAAAAAAAAAATGAAAAAGAATCAGTATGAATAATCAGAAAGAACCTCAACATTGCTCCAATTCTGAACACACAATCTCAAAGTTGGATCATAATCCCATAAGCCGGATGAAATTTGTCTCTCCCGCTTCCTCTTCCTCCCGCTAACCCAATTGTTGTGCAGCACAAAACAACCTAGGTCGGTACACACAGACTGGATACTTTGCTTCTCCCAAATCCCCTTATATGCTCCATTAGGAAACAAATCACGGTTCAGCAAAACCACAGTCAGATTTGTCCTTGGTTCAACACATCTATGATGACCAACCCGGTTAGAACCACCATCCCCGCATAAAACGTCATAGAAACTTGGCTGCTCTGATAAGTTGGAGGAGGATGCGTGCTTTACTACTAATTCTATAGCTGCTATTGTAATTGGATCTGATCGAGCGAAGTAGAAACCAGAGTTTAGTCGGCGTGGTAAGTTTATCGGACCTAGGAGAGAGGTGTTATGTGAGAAAAATCATTAGATTATTTTTGTGATTGGAGTGTGAATTGGCATTGAGAATCCAAATTTGTTAGTTTATACAATTATCTACAGCTTTGTAATTTCAAATTACTACAGCAACAGCATGAGAACTATTATTTTTGGCTTACTAATAAACACAAATAAATACAGCAGAAGATAACAAAACATTAAAATCCAAAGTTTTGTCATCTATAACACCAAAAAGATAAAAAATCCACCCATACTATCTTTTCAGCAAATTTCAATTCACACCGGGACCGCTGAATATTCAGTGGTTGAAATCTGTGTTATCATTTCAAAAAATACCGGCTCTCTCATAACTCAGATTTCAACAGCTAAAAATTCAATGGTCGAAACCGTTTTGACCACTGAATTATTCAGCGGTCCTGGGATAAATCGAAATTTGCTGAAAAAAGATGGTATGGATGGAATTTTCCTTTTTTTTTATGCTACCAATGAAAAAATCAGAAATTAACCTGGTCTACCTTGTATATACTGGTATCATTATCAGTGTCTAACTCTTTAAATTAGCCAAACAGGGGGCTATTAACGACAAATAGAAGTTCTATAAAAAGAGAACCATGTAAGACCAAGCACTGAACCTTACTTGTTTCATTGAATTCATCTGACTGTGCCATTAAAACACCAGGTCCAAATGAAGAGAGATACGGTAGTGGATTTTGAAACCAGTAAACATCTACATCACTCAACAAAACATTGTAACCTAGTTTTAGTATCTTCAAAACCATTCGAGATTTCACCTTCGTAACCCTTTGAAAACACTCAGTACCAAAGTGGCAGTTATCGAAGCTGATGTTCCTGGGAGACTGTGTATCCATAAACACTGGTAACCCCTATAATGAGAAGTCATATGAGATTTAATTAAAAAAATTATTTCTTATGAACTTCCTAAAATACTGGTCATTTAAAATTCAATTGGTATTATAGGTTTTTTTACTGTATTAGAGCTGAATATGGACCAAGAAATTAGAATGGTATTCTCATCTGTAGTCCAAGAAAGTACCGTACCAATTCACCTATCATTACCAATCATTTGTTATTTTCTGGATATATTTGGCTTTTCTTACATAATTTGTACGTATAGCAGCCTGTACTGGTACAAAATTAGCTCGAAAAAATGCCAAAAAACTTTACCTGTAATATGGAAAACTCGTACGTCTCTAAATCAAGAGCATATACAATAAAGTTTGTCACACCAAGGTACCTCAACCTACATACCCAACTCATAAGCATATCCCTATAACTCTCTCCAGAGATGCCAAGAATCACCGACTTGTTCTCATCAGTTACAGTTTCTAGAAGCGTCTCCAAAGTATAATTATATTCAATTTGTGCCGGTATTTCCATCGTCAGGTTATCAAATTGCCTCAGAGAACATCTGTTCTTCTCCTTATGATATCCTGGCATATTTAACAAGTCTTTCTTTCTTTTAGTTCCTTGAGATAAAATGCGGCTTTTCTCTTCATTCAAAAAATAATATTGGCCCGAAGATTTTAAAATTCCGCAAGGGGTATTATTCAGAAAGGTTTTGGAGAAGTAAAGGGACCCATAAAATATTGCGAGATGAAGATTGTTATTATGCACCCATGTTACTTCACCCCCAATAGTGCGACTTCTTGGGAACTCGCTAGACAATTTGCCAAGATTTTCGGGGTAAAAACTGAGATATAAATTACTCGCATCGAAAACTGTCCTTATTTCAGATGACAATATCTCATTTATCAGCCATAATTCATGAAACCCTTTGCCATACAAAAAAGGAGGCATCACACCATAGAATAGGGGAAGTTTTGGGTTATTCCATGCCATTAAGAGTCTCTCTCCACAATTTCTCACTTCTGATTGTTTAAATACAGCTTCCTGTAACTGGTAAGAAAAAAGAGTGTTTCTCATGAAATGTACAATCAGACCTCTATTTTGTTATTTATAGATCTAACAAAACCTGACCAAACTGAAATATCAATCCAACTAACCCTAAAAATAACCTTCACCGAATCTGAGCCCAAACCAACCATCAAACTGACAAATTCATATTCAGGTCAGATCAGAACTTTGAATCAAGCAATTTCTATCTTGGACCCGAAATCCAACCAACCCATAACTTAATTGACCTAAAAACTGACTGAGCTGAAACCCAAAAGGAGACGATAACTAGTACTTTCACGGAATTGGTACATATAATTGTCCCGAGCCCAACAATGACCCAACCCAGTTCAAATAAACCCTATTTCATATCTAGATTCTTATCCATATAAGATAATCTATTATACCTTCTTAGATTTTATCATCCTACCATCTTGCCGAAACCAGTTATGTCCACTGCCAGCTAACTGGTACTCAAAGTTTAGTATGTTGGGCGTAAATGAGAAAACAAACCAATCTTTGTTAAGCTTTTGAATAGAGATTAAGGTGTCGAGAAATTCAGGCAAGAGAACAGTCTCTGGGTGTATTAGCATGGAAATATCAGAACTAGTAGTTTGAGCTCTTGCAACCATAGAATGAAAGAATGGGGTTCCCAAAAACCTAATCAGAAAATAACACAAGTCATTACTGATTTGCCATTTTTCTAATCAACCTCAATTTCATAATTCTTATTTCTGGTACCTTTCCTAGAGAAAAAAAAAACAGTTCTCAACTTATATATCCAAAATACCAGACGAATATCTTCACTTAATTTTTGTGTATCTATAATGCATTTTTAACTACAAAAGAGAAGAAAATTCAAATTATATTGGCACAAAAGGGAAATCAATCTGTGTTCAATTTGACACTAATAATCCAATCATCTAATTAAGAAACCTTATTAACTGAGCCTAATATAAATCGATCCAGCGAAAATGAACTATCACTACTACAATAAGCTAAATTTAGCAAGTTCATGCTTCCATAAACCACCCAACTGTAAAATTTGGAACATCAAAAACTACAAGCAAATCTACTAGTACTAAAATAAGAAAAGAGATGTTCATACGAAAATTCGATAGCCGGCTCAATCGTGACCCTTGAACTGAAACCTTCCTTCAAATCAACAATTGAACCATGTTTCCCAAAAAGAACCACATCCAGTTTATCAGAAAGCGCAAGCCACGAGCGCACAGCCAGCTTCTGCCGGGCCCATGTTAAATCGGACCCGTTTGAAGAATTCATGGGTCTCGGAGCTGAAAAGATCGTAACTTTCAGCACACTCGAATCACCATACAATCTACCATTGTCGAATTTTTTCTCATAATGGAAATTCAGAGTGGAGTATAGACAAAACATGGCAAGGATTAACCCAACAATGCCTATGCTGTATCTGAGAAGCATATTCAATCCCTAAAGAAAAATTTAAAGCAACCAATAAATCAATCTGAAATTGGAGGTATCAAAAATCAATAATGGAGTTGATAAAAAGGTACCTTGAGATTGGTGCGGCGGAGGCGGCGAGATGGCGAGCGGAAAAGAGGAAGGGGAACGTGGTACTGTCGCATTCTGTTGCGAAGAGATCATATGGAAAAGGGGGAGTTGATAGGAGCAACAGCAAGCAAACACAGTATGTATGAGGTACTTTCTAGGAATTGGAAGCGGAGATGGTGGAGAAGTAGTGGAACTCGACCAAATTCCCGTTGTTTAAACGATGTGACTGTGGTTCTCTGTGGCGTCGATGTATGCACAAATTGGTGGAACGAGTTTTGAGCTGGGCTTACATTTTATGTGATGTTGTTGTAGTAGTGTAACTCTGTCCCAAATTTTGGAATGGTCTGCACGACTTCTGACCCAAGAACACGGTGCCTCTTTTGTGTCGGGCTCATTTTTACATTCCGGACAAATGGTGCTTTATTAATGTTTAGAGAAGAAGTAATTGGAAATGTATTTGTTTCATTTCTTCTTATCATGTCAGAGATTACAATAGCGGCTTATTTATAGCTAAACACAGATGAGAACCCTAAATGTAATTTACAATCTTACTGCTGTAATTTTATGCTAAGGTAAAATGAAATTAATCTATTGCTAAGAAACGTGATCTGCTGACAATGCTGCAGTATCCGTTTCAGTGATGACATTCTAGTGTCCATTTGAATCTGAACTGGATCAGTCCATTTGAGTCTTCACATGCTTGCACTCCGATTCAAGTGAAAGTGAAATATCTAGTATAAGAAGGGTTTCAGTACTTATGTTTTTTTACCTCATGCTTTATACTTCGAAATCCACCGAATTTTTATCTGTAATCAAAATTCAAAACCTACATCAAATTTTAGAAAAAAATTTAAAAAATACAGGCCTGTTGAATAATTCAGCGGATCAAATCTAATTAGGCTCGTTAATTATCCAGCAGCATTTTACATATCCATATTTTACTACAAAATGGCTCATAAATTAAATTATCCAGCGAACCTAATATTATACATAAAAATTCCGGTCGAATCCAACTATGATATGTCCCGTTCTATAGGGTATGTAATTGTTTGTGGGGGATTTAAGTTCTAATCTTTATATTTTGATTAACAAAATTAATGTTTCTTTCCAAAATTAGTTACTTCAATACATGATATCACTACATATGTTAAGAGTATAGCATATTTGTCACATTAATGAACATTTTTCTAACTTAATAAGTATGCAGATCAATCGGCTATCAATATGTTATTGCCACTAGTGGCGGGAAAATTAGCACGGCGGAACCGGCTCCGTCACAGAATGGCACATGCATCGGTTACGTGTCGTGACCATTTGTATGTCGTGACCAACTTTTAAAAATTGAGCACGGCACATGGTCAGCGAGTCACGTGAGGATTATATTATTAGATCTTGATCAAATGGTGAATCTTGAATAAACTAATTTAAATTATAAAAAAATAATTAAACATGACAAACATGACCAGTTACATTTGGACACGACGTAACTCGCGTACCGTAACCATCTCTCGATATTTTGATCACGACACGACACGAGATCAAAATCACGACATGTTAATCACAGCACCACACGGCAAGTTTTTCCCACTTTAATTGCCACAAGGCATAGTGGTGAGCTCTTACAAGAGAAGGAAGAATGCTACTGTATTTGCATTACTGTATTGTACAATATATGTGTACATGCAGTATATATGTACTGCATATAGTACCTGAAACTTTTAATCCCATGTTTATTGCTCGTTGTGCAAAGATTTTGGATGTGCTAAAACAATAAAAAACACTCAATTGTTTGGTGCCTTACAAAATACAAGCCATGACCAGAAAAGTGACAAACACAAACTTATTAAACATCCATACATCAATAAATTATGTGGACCCGGATTAGGATTAACACAGTAGTATTATTTATTAATAAACAAATAAAAACTACCTACCAAAAAAGTTTGACTAACTGAACTTACAAAACATGCACTTATAAGTTATAATAGCAAAGTGCAAACTCTTAAAAAAAAAAAAAAAAAGCGTTCTGTCTTGAGTCTAGAGCCATTAATTTAACAGCATTCTGTGCCATGTCAGCCAAATCAAAATGACTCAAGACTCAAGGGCAGCTTGACCAAACTATAAGCTAATATAAAACACGTTGTGCCATGTCAGCCAAATCAAAATGACTCAAGCGTCAAGAGCAGCTTGACCATTATTTGGCAACTCACTGATCGTATTCAGGTCCTTTTTGTAATGAGCCCGCTTGTGCCCGCCTAGCTGCTGCCCCGTAGGATAACTCTTATTGCAAACCTCACACACGTGGGACCCGCTTTCGCTTTTCACCTTCCTCTTCCTCTTCCGACTCTTCTGCACTTCATCAATCTTTAGTACTTCAGTCGGTTCCTGAATTGCTTCATTCTTCCTCTCCTTTTTGTGACTGGAGCGATGCTCGACTAAAGCCTGGTCCGAAGGGAAGCTCATGTTGCAGTTTTCAGAGGCATGCTTCATCTCATCCAATGGATCGGATTCCATGGTCCTTTTCTTGTTCTGAGACGAGTCATCTGATTTTGAGCGTGACATTTCCATCAAAATAAAAGCGGCCGTGACTGCCTCCGGGCTGTTCATGTCTATCACGGGTTTCCGGATGCGTTTTCTAGTTGCTGCCCAGCTACTAGGGAGAAGGTGATCAGTATTGGATTCAACATCAGCTGGCCTTTTGAGAGTACCCTTCAAGCCTCTGTCCTGATCATGGATTCTCATGTGGCCAGACTTGGCTTGGTCCATCTCGAATCCCTTGTCATAATGGGCACACTTAGATTCTAGTTTGGGATCTCTGCTTGAGGTAGAAGGAGACCCCCGGAGGCGAGGCACTGGAGCAGACGATGGTGGAGATTGATCTTGGTCCGGTATGTAAAAGTGAGGTGGCAGGGAAAACTCCTCTGGTTTAGATGGTAGATTTCTAAAAGCATAATCAAAGTACTCCATTTGTCAAAGATTGCACGGATTCCTGCTCAAGAACAGAGAATTGAATTTAGAATAAGTGAATACAAATTATATATAGTTGTCTTTTCTTAAAAATAACGAAGAACTCCTTAATTAAACTTAAAAAAAAAAGACGTACGGAAACAACAACAAATAGCTTTTAAAATTAGATTAATAATTTTAATAATCTAAAATTGAAATTCAATTTAACAATGCAGTTTCTACTTTAAAATAATATAATATAATCCTTAAATTAAACAATGTTAAAAAAAATTTATGGAAGAACAACTTTTTAAAATAATACAATATAATCCTTAAATTAAACAATGTTAAAAATCTTATATGGAAGAACAACTTTTGTTTGAGTTATGATCCTCGAGAGTTTTATATTCTTTCTTTTTTCTTTTTGAGAGAAAGATGAAGGTCAAGACTTCAAATTCTATATGTTGTTATTAGTTATTATAACAAAAGATTTTCTCCATTCAAATTTCAAACTCATTACCCCATATCATATCAGAGACCAGATATTTTGATATTCTTATATGAAAATGAAGATGAAAAAACAAAAAAATATTCACCGGTGACACGAAATTCACAAAAAATAAATTAATTAAGAAAATTCTTGAACAAAGATGGTTAGCAAGAAATACCTCGGAAAGAAGATTAAAGAAAGATTATTTCTTCACTTTCGTAACCTAGATGGAGCCTCAGGTCCTCAGTCTATTCTCCGGAAGGGGGCCTGTTATTAAAAAGTAAAAACAGAGAGAGCAGGCAGACAAAGGGACCCTCAGTCTATTCCAGTCCGCTCAACGTATTATAAAAGCCACGATTGAATCAGATGTAATCACAACCATTCAACGTGGGTGCTTGGTATAGATTTTAGAAGCAATAAAATCGAGGCGGTGAAAATAATTCTGTTATTAATAAATTAGTTAGTTATTGCAGAATTCATTTGTCCATAGTGGGTCACAGTTTCCTCTTTTAATTTGATTTCTTTTTATATCTCGTTTGATTTCCTCACATCTAAATTTGACAATGCAATAACTATTTATAACAATCTGGAAAAAAGTATCTCACATTTATCGTTTTTTTTAGTATTTTAATTTTAATTAGTTGTAGCGATTAGAGTGCGGATCCGTTTGATGTTGGATTATTGTTTGTTCCAAAATCATTGCTGGTCGGTTTATATTGAGTTTTAATTAAGGGACAATTTCTTTATTTATCCTAAAAATAAATATAATTTTTTTTCGTCTCCAAAAATTTAAATTTATCTTATTCACCCTTCAACTCTACAATATTGTTTTATTTATATCATATAATTAGTTTCAATTTAATTATAATGTAATTATTAAAAATCTTAATTTATACTTGATTAAGAATTATATTTATTAATCAGAAAAAATAAATATAATTTCTATTTTATCTCTAAAGATTTAAATTTATCTTATTCATCTTTCAACTCTTACAATATTATGTTATTTATATCATATAATTAGTTTCAATTTAATTATAATGTAATTATTAAAAACTACCTTGATTAGAGTATTAAATTCGTGCCGTCGGGTACGGAAGGCAGAATTTTTTTGTTGGGATTAAATGTTAAGCGAGCTTTCAAATTGAGGCATAAACTAAATATAAAATTAAGATAAACTATAATATAAAGATTAACAGTGGACACAGTTAGTAATAAATAATATAGAGGGTCAGCCATAGCTAAAATTATTATAATTTTTCACAACTTATAAAATAACACATAATAACATAATTATTGGAGATATAAATGGGATCAATTGATTCCATTCCTCTCTTGCGTGCTGTGCTATAATTTTGGTTACGTGTCGTGTCGTATCGTAACCAAGTTAATTGTTTATGTGTTATGCCGGGACTAAAATGGTGAGAATATAGTCACAGTACGTGAATAGTCACGATGTGACCAAGTCATCATGTCATGACCAAACGTGCTGTGATCGAGTTACGTTGGTCACATTTTTATTTGTAATAAAAGTAGTGACTACAGTGCCAACCTTGAACTAAAATACACAATCATTTTTAATTTGATTCCATTTGTTTTAACAGTGACACTGTTGGTGAATTTTTGTTTCAGGATAAAGGTAGTGGGATTAGCAGAAGAACAATTTGACTGGTATCTAGACTTTAGAAGACATGGTACGGTTAAGCATGCTAGTTTTCAAATCAATTTTGATCAACTCGTGATGTTCTTAATGGGTTTTGGACACGTCAGGGATGTAGTTTCATATCTAAGAACAAAAAATGATGCTAAATGTTAATAAACTTGTTAACCATATTAAAATAGTGACTGTAATATTGCTGGTTGTTTAAATTCATGTACATATTGATGTACGGATATATTTATTGCTATTATTATGTTGATTAATGTTTATTGCATGTTTTCAATATGTATATCAATGTGTTTATGTTTATTTGATTCAACGGGATGTGGGGAATGTAAAAGAGTACCGGATTGGTACAGGGAGGATTGTAGAATGAGGGCGTGCTGATATGATGCAATTTATGGTTATTATTTTCATGGGTATATCCATGCAAATATTAGCTCATGGAAATAGTTAGGTTCGCTAGCTTTGGAAATACTCAGTGGGTCCCAGGTTCGCTACCCCTTGGAAAAAACTCGGTGGGCCCCACCTCAGTCATCCTTGGAAATAATCAAGTGGGGCCCACCTCAGTCATCCTTGGAAATACTTAAGTGGGGCCCACCTCAGTCATCCTTGGAAATACTCAGTGGGACCCACCTCAGTCATCCTTGAAAATACTCAGTGGGGTCCACCTCAGTCATCCTTGGAAATACTCAAGTGGGCCCCGTTCACATGCTCATGGAAATAATTTAGACAAGGGTCAGGTGTGAAACTATTTCCATGCGTGCCTTTTCCAAGGGGAATCGTATGAAAATAGCAAAAAAAAAATATTTCCAACGGTAGCGCATGGAAATGTCAATTTTTTTGGGTATTTCCATGGAGGCTTCTTGCTACGGTAGAATTTCCAAGGGCGACCGTTGAAAATGACGTTTTTTGGGTATATTCCAACGGTAAGCGTTGGAACAAGCTATTTTTCTCTCCTTGATAAAAACGGAGATTCTAGTAGTGTTGGGTATAAGATTAAATTAGTAATTTAGCTCGTTGTAATATTACATTAATTTATTAGGGCACTCACAAGAACATGTAAAACATACAAAGAAAGTATATATGCAACTTTCAAATATACATGGATATATATGTCAAATTAGAACACGCCAATTTCAACAATAAAGAGAGATGTCAGAAAATAGTTGTGTTAAGCTATTTTGAGGATACATCATTTTCATTTTTTTCAATTTATGGAAGATACAATTTTTAGAAAACCGTGTTATGGTCTTTATGAACTACAAACACAAGTGCAAATTCCAATCGTTATTTCCAAATTGTGAGAAAGAAAGCGAGGACCTTTGAAAATCAAAGCGAACCATCGATTGAGGTGCTAGCACAATAACTTGCAGACTTTCAATTGTTCGTCTGAATATCGACAGAAACGCAATTGTTATAGTCGTGTAATTTTGATTATTTTCTCAACCCGTAAACAAAGAGAAAAGAAGAAAGACCATAATCGAGTAGTCATTAGACGTGAGGTGCTCCTCTGCTGCACTTCTTCTCTTCATATCTAGAGGTACACTCTATTTTTAATTTAATATATACATATATATATAGGACAGTGCTACGGTGCTCGCGTAGCATAGAGCCCTCCGTGTTACGGCTCACTTTTTGAGTTTTCAAAATCCTAACGGTCGATCCGAACCATTCAACATGATCTCCATATGAATATGTACTTGCAAACCAAATTTTACATTTTTTAGAATTTTTTTACTATTTATTAAGTCACTTTGAAAAAACACTAATTTGTACACAACAGTAAAATCTGCTGGACCATTGGATCAGCGATTTTCAAAGTGACTTAATAAATAGTAAAAAAATTCTAAAAAATGTAAAATTTGGTTTTCAAGTACATATTCATATGGAGATCATGTTCAACGGTTCGGATCGACCGTTAGGATTTTGAAAACTCAAAAAGTGAGCCGTAGCACAGAGAGGCCCTTATATACGCGTAGCATATTAGCCATATTCTCTATATATATATAAATGGTTTGGATTGACGATTTGGACTTTGAAAATGAAAAATATGGTTGTGATAACATTGTGGTAACTCAAAAGTGTTGTAATCGGATCCCTCCTCATATATATATATATATATATATATATATATATATATATATATAAGGGTTCAAATGCACCATAATTTTTGTGCTCCAATATACTCCACATCCTTTATCTCTATTTACAAAGTCCGAACAGTCGATCCGAACCGTTCAACATGATCTTCATAACAAAATATGTTTGGAGACCAAATTTTATATTTTTTAGAATTTATTTACTATTTTTGTAGATAGGTACAATATCTAAAAAGTCTGAACAGAATTTTATATTACTTTTTCAGAGAGTGATTTTGTACCTATCTAAAAAAATTCTAAAAATATAAAATTTGGTCCCCAAGCATATTTTATTATGAATATCATGTTGAGCGATTCGGATTGACTGTTCGGACTTTAAAAACGGAGATAAAGGATGTGGAGCATATTGGAGTAGAAAATCATGGTGCATTTGAACCCTCCTTATATATATATATATATATATATATATATATATATATATATATGAAGAGGGATCAAGTTACAACAATTTTGAGTTACAACAAAGTTACCACAACCATTTTCTACATTTTGAAATTCCAAATCGTCGATTCAAACCGTTCAACTTGATCTCCACAATAAAATGTGCTTGCAGATAAAATTTTATATTTTTTTTGAATTTTTTTACTATTTGTTAAGATGGGTACAAAATTCAATGGTCTGAATTTGACTAGTTTTTGTAAAATACTTAATAAATAGTAAAAAAATTCAAAAAATGTTAAATTTGATCTGGAAGCACATTTTATTGTGGAGATCATGTTGAACGATTTTGATCGACAATTTGGAATTTCAAAATGTAGAAAATGGTTGTGGTAACTTTGTTGTAACTTGATCCCTCCTCTCTCTCTCTCTCTCTCTCTCTCTCTATATATATATATATATATATATATATATATATATAGAGTTAGGCTACGGTACTTCGCGAAGTAAAGCGAGTGTTTTACTTTACATCGATATCTTTAATTTCAAAGTTCAAATCGTCGATCTGAACCGTTCAAGTTGATATCCATATTAAATTGTGCTTGGAGACCAAATTTTACAATTTTTAGAATTTTTTACTATTTTTTTGGAACTTTTTAAAATCACTGATTTTTTATGGTTCACGATTTTCTGAAAAAAACAGTGATTTTAAAAAATTCCGAAATAATAGTAAAAAATTTCTAAAATTGTAAAATTTGGTCTCCAAGCACAATTTAATATGGAGATCAACTTGAACGGTTCGGATCAACGTTTTGAACTTTGCAATTGAAGATATCTACGTGAAGTAAAATACTCGCTTTACTTTGCAAAATACCATAGCCCAACTCATATATATATATATATATATATATATATATAGTGATACTACGGTGCTTTGGGAAGTAAAGATGGTGTTTTATTTCCCGCTCATATCTCCATTTTCAAAGTTCAAATAGTCGATCCGAACTTCTCAACATAATCTTCCTATTGATATGTGCTTGGAAACAAGTTTTACATTTTTTGAAATTTTTTTACTAGTTGTTTACAATTTTTGAAAATCACAGCTTTTCATTAAATAAAAAAAAAATTCAAAAAACACTGATTTTCAAAAATTCTAAAAATATAGTAAAAACTTTCCAAAAAATGTAAAATTTGGTCTCCAAGCACATATTAATATGAAGATCATGTTGAGAAATTCGGATCGACTATTTGAACTTTGAAAATGAAGATATGAGAGGGAAGTAAAACACCCTCTTTACTTCCCAAAGCACTGTAGCATCACTATATATATATATATATTTTTTTTTTTTTTTTGAGGAGGGTCAAGTTACAATAATTTTGAGTTACAACAAAGTTACCACAACCATTTTCTACATTTTAAAATTCCAAATCGTCGATCTAAACCGTTCAACATGATCTCCACCATAAAATATGTTTCCAGATCAAATTTTACATTTTTTTGAATTTTTATACTATTTATTAAGTATTTTACAAAACTAGTTAGACCATTGAATTTTGTACCCATCTTAATAAATAGTAAAAAAATTCAAAAAAATGTAAAATTTGATCTGGAAGCACATTTTATTGTGGAGATCATGTTGAACGGTTTGGATCAACGATTTGGAATTTCAAAATGTAAAAAATAGTTGTGATAACTTTGTTGTAACTCAAAATTGTTGTAACTTGATCCCTCCTCATATATATATATATATATATATATATATATATATATATATAGAGGTTGGCTAATATCAAAACGTTTGTTCCTAGGCTGTGGAACAAACATTTCGGTTTTTATATTTTCAAAGTTCAAAAAGTCGATCAAAACCGTTAAATATTCAATCTATATTAACATGTGCTAGGACACCAAATTTTACATTTTTTTTATTTTTTTTGAGTATTTATTAAGTCAGTTTTAAAATCGTTATTTTCAATGATCCATAAATTTTTCATTGTTTATTAAAATCAGCGATTTTAAAACTGACTTAATAAATAGTAAAAGAAATTCTAAAAAATTTCAAATTTGATCTTGAAGCATACATAAATATTAGAATAGAATTACATTCGTTAACAACCCTTATACGGTGGCTATTATCTGTCGCAATTAAAGTTTTGGTCCTTGTCTTGAGAATTGTTTTATCGGAATATTCATGTTTATTTAAAAAGCATGGATATACCTATAAATAAATTATTTTCTGAGCTTCTATAATTAGAAGTTGCATGATATTATTAATATCGAAATCTGGAGGCATGGCCCTTGCCAAGTCTAAGAATATGGATCATGTAATTTTTTAAGCAGATATGTAACTTTTTTTAATGAACTTTGGACAAAATTTTATACAAAGTTCAAACCATTTAATTTGTATCAAAATTTTCGCATGAATATCTAGATTTACAAAATTATTTAAATTTATTTGCACCTTAATACAGATGAGACAGTTTACATTCTACTTTGAATAAAATTTGTTCCAAAGCTCTTTGGACAAAATTCAATTCTCATTTTTTTTAATTTTTTTTCAATTTTTCTGCCCATGACAATAAAGCTCGCAAAAAAATTATAAATAATATTATAAATAATTCTCTTATTATTTATTTTCGGCATCTCTTCAAATAAAGATACAAATCAAATTATAAATATTCGCTTATTATTTGTTTTCGGCAGCTCTTCAAATAAACAGATGAATTTAATTATTTTTATAATTTTTATTATAATTTTCTTAAACTTTCAGAAATTATTTGGTGCATTCGGTTCTTGAGCGGCACAAAACAGCACCGGTTTACTTCCATGGCTACCGCACTTCCCGCCATCTCCAGCTCCTCTTCCTCTTACTGCCCCCAGAGCTGGCCGGACCTCCCTGATGAACTCCTCCAACTCATTTTCCTCCGCCTCTCTCACATCCAAGACCTCCTCGCCTTCTCCTCCGTTTGTCGCTACTGGCGCTCCTTCGCAACCTCCTTCATCTCCACCTCTCCAACCTCCCTCTTCCCTCCTCTCCTCATCTGCCCCCTTATACATTTCCACCCCCGTCGCCGCCGCCAACTCCCTGTCTCCTCCTTAAAACTACTAGACCCTTCCATGCCTCATCCAAATAAACTCCTGCTTGATTCCTACAACACTTCGCCTGTAAAAGAATCCATCCTCTCTCTCAACTTCCTCTCCTCATCCCATGGACACCTCCTCTTCTTATCCCTCCGCCGCCGCCAAATCCTCATCTTGAATTTCATTACTGGGCACCAGATCATCTCTCCTGTTGTCCCTCTCCCGGTTGATTTTGACAGTTTCTTCCAGAAAAACAAAGAATTTGACTGGTCATCTGAGCGTCGCCTTGCTCAGCTCACAGCTCCTGTATCCTCCCCAAACTGCACATTGATATTTTTAGCACAAAAACATCTCTTGCTGTGGAAAATTAACTCTACAGATTGGAGTTCACATCCCCTCCAAGTTTCTCTTCCATATTTGAGGCAAATGGTAGTTGTAGGGAGAAAAATCTGGGTTTTGGAATATGGAGAGAGGCTTTCCATTTTAGAGCTTCCTCAAGACTTGAGTTCTAAGGTGGTTTTTTCAGTTGTGCGATGGCCGGTCTGGGAGTGGGATAACGGCCGAATCTTTGAGGATCCTCGACTTGTTAATTGCGAAGGCGAGATGCTGTGTGTTTGTGTTACTAGCATGGATGCCCCAATTAACATGACAGACCATGTCCGTACTAAAATCTGTCGGTTTGATATATCTGCTGATAAAAAAAGGGTGGTACAGATTAAAACATTAGGAAATCGGGCTATTTTCCTGAGCGCCGTTTTGAAGGTCCCTGGATGTGTTTGCAACGACCCGGAGAAATGGGGAGGGAAAAGCAACTGCATTTACTACGCGACTAATGGCAAAAAAAAATGGGTGGAGATGGAGGCGGGAGTTTTTGCACCAGAAAAATTGTTCAAGCACAGTAATCGTTCAACATGTTCGTTTCCTTTTTGGGACTTTCCGAGCATACTTCAGTAATCAATTTGTATGGTACTCTTTCAAGTGTTTTATGATTTTGAAATTGCTTTGATGGACTTTAGAGTTTCATAGTGGTTTATTTGCTTAATTAAGTAGTTGTTTTGTTTAAGCAATGGAAGACAATTTAAAAAATATATTACTCTTAATTTTGTTGATGTGAATGTGATCATGTTAGATGTGGACATGTGTTGCTATGTTGCTTTTGGTGTTCATTTATTTATTGGTTTCATCTTTATAATTAGAAGAAGGTATTCTTTGCTGAAAGGCATATCCAATCAAATCAATCCCTGATCGGAATTGTAGTTATCCAATCAAGGTATATCAAATCAAAACAATACTGTACTTTTTTCTGATTGTGATATAATTTGGAGATTAGGCGAAGCATAAATGACTATTTAAAAACCTCTCACTTCTAATTTCTTCACATGGATTTGATCATATTAGATATGTGTACAAAAGTCTTAATTTTGTTGAATTTGTAGGTTACAACAAAAATTTGAAACTTAAACTTATGACACAATATTTTAGAGATATAAGTTGGTTAAGTCCCCTTGATTGTGGAGCTTTGACACTGTGGGCAAGTGTAATATGTCGCATCTTTGGAAAATCATAAAGAGAATCTGATAAATTTTAGAGATTTTGGAGTATTGCTACTAAATTGTGGCAGTTTTTCAACGACGCTGATGCGTTGCAAATTGAAGAGGGATTCTGTTTAAGCATGATATCCAGACCTTTTCAGAGGAAGTCAAATTATTATCAACTTTTTGTATTATTAATTTATTATTGAATGGGGCCTTAGGCTATATGACGAAAACTCCAGGTATATACTGGAACTTAAAACAGCATGTCTTTTATTTTTTAGGAGGTTCCAATGCATCCAAAATTTTCTACATCCAAAATCGTATATCTCATTCAAGACTAACGGTCCAGATTAAAATGGGAATGGAGTGCGCCAGTAAATACAATAGCTGATAAACCACTGCCATGTACCAATACAACTGCAATTATGAATGGAACACCTTGAAGTTGATGATATTTTTAATAACCAAAATTTGAAAACTTGTAGCAATTGTTTTTATTTGAGTTCTACACAATATGCTACATCTCTTTATTGGTGAAATTTATTTCCAATCGTACACTGACTGGTAACTATAGACTGAGTTTTCTACAATTGGTGAAGCTTTTTACAGTTCTGAAACAAAATTTCAGTTTTTATTCTAAATTGGAGATGAATGTAATGCTATTTCTAATACTTGTGTTTTATGTTGCAAGCTAACATATGTACTAACATGCATGTTTCAAACCTCAAGCATTCCATGATTTTCCAAGCATTTTAGAAGAAGATATAATAAGAAATAATAATAGGGATTTTGTTGCAGTTTTTGCACATTTTGTTCTGAGAGATGAATCTTTGCAATCTGAATCAATGGAAATCAATTTTCTAAATACCAGTTCCTTTAATTTCTAATTTTGATTGAATTTCTAATCAAAACAAATATGTTATGCAAGTTTGAATATGACGATCACTGTGCATTTTAGAACTTTGAATTCATATTATTTAAAATGAAATAAAGAAAATGGGAATAAGGTTATACTCAGCTCTTGTTGCCTATGGTACCGGTACCAAGTCCTTCGAAGTATTGAATCTGAATTAGTGTGTTAAATATAAGATCAATGTGAGAAATCTATTTAAATCATAGGTACAATACTGGGCACACGAAAAGGTTGAATAAATCAATTAGAATAAAGTTAACTTGAAAAATCATAGGAACAATATTGAGAAATCCCCTGTTTTGGTCAGTAGAATTCTTATAATAGGTTTTATTATATAAGATAGGGAATTCTGTTGTATGGGGAGATTGAGTTGTAAGTTGCCTACGGGCTTTTGAATATAAAAAAAAATAATGTATGCTTTAGTTTTGGAACATATGTAATACTTTTATCAAAATAAGTCAACGCTGATCAAGTACCAGCAAAAAAATTTGTTAAACATATTTTATGGTCTCTATATTTAGGTTGGAATTGGTATCCGGTAACTTAAATTGGAACCATTTAGTAGTCATTTAGTAATTGGTTTCCGATAACTTAAATCAGTATTGGCACACATACAAATTGAAATGAAAATTGGAACCATTTAGTAATTTGATATGCAATTTGGAACAATTAAGAAATTTGAAATGCAAATTAACATACACATGAATATATACAAGTTAACTTGGAAACAAAAATTGCATAAAGCAAGAAAAATCAATAAAATCAAACTAAGAAGCAAAGTATTTCATCAATCATAATGACATGATTTCACTATTCTTGATTTCAATAAAAAAATCAGTCTGCGGCTGTAGTAACTTTGAAATTAAAAAAAAAGTAATAATAATGTCAGAATTTTTAGGGTGGCAACTAAAAAAATTTCGGCACAAAGCAACCCCGGTCTGGCGGTCTGCTTTCCAAACTTTACACCTGCTTCCATGCATGGCCACCGCTCTTGCCACCTACACCTCCTCCTCTTACTGGCCCCAGCGCTGGTCGAACCTCCCCGACGAACTCCTCCACCTCATCCTCCTCCGCCTCTTTCACATCCAAGACCTCCTCGCCTTCTCCTCCGTTTGTCGCTACTGGCGCTCATTCGCAACCTCCTTCATCTCCACCTCTCCAACCTCCCTCTTCCCTCCTCTCCTCATCTGCCCCCTTTCACGATTCCTCCCCCGCTGCCGCCGCCGCCGTCTCCCTATCTCCTCCTTAAAACTACTCGACCCTTCCATGCCTCATCCATATAAACTCCTCGATACCTACAATACTTCGCCTGTAGAAGAATCCATCCTCTCTCTCAATTTTCTCTCCTCAACCCATGGACACCTCTTCTTATCCCTCCGCCGTCAAATCCTCATCTTGAATTTCATCACTGGTGACCAGATCATCTCTCATGTTGTCCCTCTCCCGGTTGATTTTTACTGGTCATCTGCTCCTTGCCTTGCTCAGCTCACAGCTCCTGCATCATCCCCAAGCTGCACATTGATATTTTTAACAGAAAAGCATCTCATGCTGTGGAAAATTAACTCTACAGATTGGATTTCACATTCCCTCCAAGTTTCTCTTCCATTATTGAGGCAAATGGTAGTTGTAGGGAGAAAAATCTGGGTCTTGGAATATGGAGAGAGGCTTTCCATTTTAGAGCTTCCTTAAGACTTCAGTTCTAAGGTGGTTTTTTCGGTTGTGCGATGGCCGGTCTGGGAGTGGGACAATGGCCGAATCTTTCAAAATGTACGACTTGTCGATTGCGAAGGTGAGATGCTGTGCATTTGTTTTAATGACTGTGATAGACGATTCATTAAACACTTTATTTATGCTAAAATCGGTCGGCTTGATATTTCTACTGATAAAAGAAGGGTGGTAGAGATGAATAATATAGGAAATCGGGCTATTTTCCTGAGCGCCGCTTTGAATGTCCCTGGATGTGTTTGCAACAACCCGGAGAAATGGGGAGGGAAAAGCAACTGCTTTTGCTACGCGAGTAATGGCAAAACGGTGGGGGTGGGAACTTTTGATAGGAGCACATTGTTCGTGCCAGGTAATCGTTCAACCTGTTCGTTTCCTTTTTGAGATTTTCCGAGTATACTTCAGTAATCAATTTGTATGGTACTATTTTAAGGGCTTGTTCGGTTGTCATGAGATGGTGTGAGGTGAGATTTTCGGGTTCAGAAACTCACAAATTAATTTGCGGAAACCCACGTTCATGGGTATGCACGGGAAGAGTTATGGGAATGTGCTCAAATATGTGTCCGGATAGTCGTGGAAAATTCTATTTTTCTTATAAAATACTTAATATCAGTACGATTATTCTTATTAATAATTATTATATAATTAAATAACATGATTAAACAATAACATTATAATATTTATTAATTATTATTTCATAACAATATTTTTGCTCATAAACTTGTTATCCAATCACCGGAAAAAATTAAAATTAAATTAGCAAATTGATTATCCAATCCTGATGTATATATATAATTTATTTGAATGTTCAACATGTTATTAATTAGTGCCTTGTATATTTGTAAGTTAATTTTTATATTATTAACTAACGTATTGTAATAATTGGTACAAATTAAAAATTAAAGTGTGTGTTATATTTATATTAGTAAATTTTAATTTAAAATAAAGTCACTTGAATTGCTAAGTTCTAGACAGTTTATAGTTATCTCTTAATTAAAAAAAAAAGGTTTGTGCAGACTGCAGAGAGATGCAACAAGTAATAAAGAGTGGGAAAAAACAAATTGAGTCTGATCAAATATTTTTTTTCCCACAAAATAACAAAGAAAATATATTCTATTTAATTATAATAAAGTACTCCATCTATTTTCTAAAAAATATAAAAAATATTTCTAGTATTTCAATAAAAAAAATAAAAAAAACCATAACATATTCTATTTAATTATAATAAAAAAAATCAGAAATCTTATTTCTGCTTGATTATCCAGCAAATTTGGGCTAGATTTCCGATAAATAATCCAACTTTTTGATTATTTCTAAAAAATTTCAGAAAAAACGTATGTATTTTGTGAAATTTGAATTTTTTATGGTTATTAATAAAAATTTCTGTTTCTACTCTCTTACTTTTTTTCTTTATTTAATTATTGTGCACGCCTGGTATTACAATCTTGATCTTCTTCTTTTTTTAAAACTTGGAAGCGACTTCCAAGGGCTACAATCTTGATCTTGGTTGATTTCTATTTTAGGTTTTGACTTGAATTGGTCTGGATAAAAAATATTAAATTCTAATTAAGTCGTCGTTAGAGAATATTTAAAAATGTTTCAAATTAAGAATACCCCTACCCAATATCCAAAATGGTGTTTTTCTTAAGCTCGCTCATGACATAGTTGAAACCGATTTACATCACTTATAAATCTTACAAGTGATGTATTGACATCACTTTACAAGTGACATAGTTGAAACCGATCTACTTTAATTTAATATAAAGTGAAACGGTAAAAAAATAATGAAAAATAAACTTATAAATCTTCTATCTTTGTTTTTACTGCTTGACTTTATAATAAATTCAGTCAACAATTAAAAAAATTGACTTGTAAAATATTATTCATGAAGTCGATCATTTTCAACGATTCGGATTCATACCAATAGATTTTGAAATTAAGCTCAGCAAAAAACTTAGTGAGCTTAAGAACACCATGTAGTTCTACTCTAAAACTTAAATATATAATCTATGAATCCCATAAATCGGATTGAACAATATAATCATAATAGAAATAGAAATAGCAAGTTGACGAGCCTCGTAAATGTTTGATCTAAAGAAAATAAAACGCCTTATAATGTGGGATGACTTAATTAATTTGACATATAGAATCTAGCAGATGTACATCTCAGCTAACAAACAAAATTAGCAATCTAATGGCTCCAGCACCCAAGCACATGAATTCTACTTTATTTTACAATATATTTCGATGGCCGGTTCTTATATATCAAAATTAGTGTGAGTTGACCCTTCTTTCTCGCCTTTTATTTTTATTTTGATGATTCAGAAAAAAAAAAATTTAAAAGAACAAGTGTGCTGCGAGACCATTTTTTACCTGATAAGAAAGAATTAGGGTTCCTTTAATTTTTTTATTTTTAAAGAAACTATAGTATTCAACAGTTTCTATGAGATTAACCTTCAGCTTATAACATTCAAAAATGTCTCTTTTATATAATATCTGAATTTCGCGGTCAAGATCGGATTTTACTGTATAATTTCAAAATCTGTCGACAGTCCGTTATAAGAATAAAAAATTGTTTTGACTTAATTCAGACATAAAGAAAAAATTATATACCTTCGCTCACAATTAATTCACTTTTTTCTTAACAATTTTGCTTATTAAAAAATTCATTAATCCCACCCGGGTCGGGTCGAACTCAATCCGATGCCTATTGAAACTCTAGGCTCTGCTTTGAGATTTGTGCCAATCGAAAAGAACAGTCCGGATTTATCAACTGCACATCAGGTACCTGCGTGATACGGATTCCACAGAAAAAAAGCACCAAGCGAATAGATAGTCCCTTGGTTCATTCTCCATTATTACCCCTGCAACAAAGAAAACGTCTCTCCTGTACTAGGAATTTATATACAGTAAAACAGTTTGGGAGGAGCGAGTAATACTAGCTAGCTAGTATCAGATGGCAAAAGGGGAAGTGCACTCTCAGTGTGCAGGTCACAGCCTCCCGGTACCAAACGTGCAAGCTCTTGCCGCATCACTTGATGTATCAACTCCAATCCCTGAAAGGTATGTCAGACCTGAAACAAAGCTCGATCCAATCGCTCTGACAAACCAGATTGAGTTACCTGTCATAGATTTAGCAAAATTGATTGATCCAGCCTTCTCCAAAGAAGAAGCCGCAAAGCTCCACTCAGCCTGCCACGAGTGGAGCTTTTTCCAGGTCAGATTTCAATTAAAAAAATATTCCGTGCCAAACATTTATTTTATGCACTTACCATCACACACACACACACACACACATATATGAGTTGGGCTATGGTGCAATGCAATGTATAGGCATTCTTGTGCATTAGACTCGAAACCGTTAGATTCGAAGTCCAAACAGTCGATCCAAACTGTTCAACTTGATCTCCATATTAAAACTTCCTTTGGGACCAAATTTTACATTTTTTGGAAACCGTTTGCTATTTTTTTAAAATTTTTTAAAATCGTTGTTTTTCAGAAATTTCTGGACCATCCAAAAACAGTTATTTTCAAAAATTCTAAAAAAATAGCAAACAATTTCTAAATAATATAAAATTTGGTCTCCAAGCACATTTTAATATGGAGATCAAGTTGAACGGTTTGGATCGACTGTTTTGACTTCGAATCCAATGATTTAGACTGCACAATAATACCTATATATTGCAATGCACCATAGCCCAACTCTCTCTCTCTATACATATATCCCGGATCGATCCTAAGATAATTAAACTTTAGCTGGTAAACCATGGGGTACCGGATGAGTTGATCAAGGGCTTGAAGGCGGATACCATTGAGTTCTTCAACAAACCCTTGGAAGAGAAGATGGAGTACAAGCTCGGTTCAGATGGAATTCTGCAAGGCTATGGTCAAGCCTTCGTCAAATCCGACGAACAAAAGCTTGATTGGTCCGACTTGCTTTATGTCATGACCCGACCGGTAGCCCTTCGAAACATGAAATTTTGGCCCACTAGCCCTACCACCTTCAAGTAAGAGTGATATATAGCTTCAAATGGGGAAATTTTTCAGTAAGCAAACAGTATTCAAAAATCAAAATAGTAGTGTCGCAGTTTGATTTTCATGACAAATACAACTGAAATTAACAGAGTAACAAGATTGCATAATTTTAAAGCCACTAACCTTAAAAAGAAAAGCAAGATTGCATAATTGGGTCTTATCAAATAAAATTTCGCAGTTTGATTTTCATGTAGACTCTTATCTTACTCAATTTCAGCAAAAAGAAAACGAAGTAAAATGGGTATTAATTCCCCAACTATTTTTTTTTTTTGCAAAATTGAAAATTATACTCTTGTTTCTGCTAATCAGATTGCACGTCCTTTAATTGCTTTAGAAATATTGCCATCTCAAGATACACACTATATCTAAAACCTTATCTCCTCTGGAAGATCCACAGTTCATTTAAAAGTTTCAACTAGCATGTATTTCCTTTACATAACATATATTACACTTCTTACTTGCAGAGATAATATTGATCGATACTCTCTTGAACTTACCAAGGTTGCAAGTTGCCTGTGGCAGTACATTGCCAAAAACTTGGGTGTCGCACCAGAGGTTCTCGAACAAATATTCAAAGATCACCCTCAGGGGCTGAGGTTCAACTACTACCCACCTTGCCCGGAATCCGCTAAAGTTATAGGAATCTCTCCCCATTCAGACGCCACAGGTTTTTAAATTCTTCTTCAAATAAATGATGTTCAAGGATTGCAAATAAGAAAAGATGGAGAATGGATTGCTAATAGTGCGTTACCTAATTCCTTCATAGTCAATTTGGGTGACATCACTGAGGTAAATTAAATGTTTAGCATCTTTGAAAGAGATTCTTAATTGTCTTAGTGTATACTAATTAGTTTATAATATATCTTTTACCTTAATTTCAAATATTTTGGAATATCTTTTGTTACTGCGTGACTAAATGGACACTGACCTAGGCCAGGAGTAATGCTTTGAAATTATAGAACGGGCTCAATTGACCTGGTAACTAGTTTTTATTTTTGCTTTTCTTAATTAGGTGCTAAGCAATGGATTATACAAAAGCATAGAGCACCGAGGCATGATAAATACCGAGAAAGAGCGGATATCTCTGGTGGCCTTTCATGGCCCTGACAAGTCCATAATGGTTGAGCCTCTGGCAGAGGTCATAGGCAATGGCAAGCCGAATTTCGGGAGCATGAATTACAAAGAGTTCATGAAAGTGTTTTATGATAAGAAACTAGAAGGAAAGAGCATGGTAGATATGCTCAGGCTTTAATTAAAACCATGATCTAGATACTTCGCTTTTTAATTTGTCTATGGATTTCCTAATTTGACTATGTCCCAATATCTTATCTTGGTGACATATATATGAACAATACTTCTGTTATGCTTTGTCTATGATTCAAAAAAGTTACAAATTTTGATGTATAATTTATATTATTTTTAATAAAATTCTAAAGTTTATCTCACTCTTCATTATAACAACAAATATGTTGTTTTGCTCTAAATATATCTTGATAAAATTTATATTATTTTGTCAAATTTAACCTCCACTATAGTAATTTTTTGTTCAGCCCCTGTTTGTCAGCTAGTTGAAATTTTACGGGGGAATTTTATAGTAATTTTTTTGTTCAGCCCCTGTTTGTCAGTTAGTTGAACCTACTGCTTGAGAAAAAAATTATTTACGGGGGAATTTTATGTATACCACTTAGAAACTATGAAATTATGGAGAAAATCTTTAAATTTTATAATTACGTATTTACTATTCTAAATTCTAATAACTCACATCTTTATCCAATATAATTTAAATTTATATATCAAATATAGCCCAAACTCAAAACCTTGGTTGTATTATCTAGAAATCGAACTATTTGGCGTGCTTGTTTTTGGGTTACAAGATATTAGAGTACGTACTAGGCTAATATCCAAATTATAGCTCACAGGAGACGGGACTGATGAAATTGAGATTTCTGTTTGCCAGATTCTTCCACTTTTCGTAGACGGTTGAAATGAAGATAAAAACAAACTATTACCATTGGTATATGATAACAAAAGTTAGCCCACAAAGATATAGCTAAACTAATTAAAAAGGAAAAACCACGTAGCTTTAACAGGCCTGCAATGGATATTCCAACCAAAATTATTGCTCCAATATTAATTAAGACGCGAAAACATATTACCATGTCATGATATGTTAAGTTGTTGCAAATGGCACAAGTATGATAACAGATTATCGTGCCCAAGTATTAGCAGTACAGTCCAACAATTTACACCTTCAGTTGCAATTTTTGCTCCTGATTTCTTATGAAAATATAATATAAATACCACCTATATATATTTAAACCCAGACCTAGAATTCCTTGACCTGAGCATCCTGCCAAATAAGAAGAAATATGACAAAATAGGAAAGACCTATAACACCAGAAGATGAAGAAATAGTATTAATCATAATTTATTCTTATAAGCAAGTAACTATCTTCTATTATCAACTTTTTTTTGTACCTCTTTCTTTATTTAAACCAACACATCAGGCAAATCAAATCATAGTCAAATTACAGTAGCACAAAACTAACTTTCATAATTCTAGGTTTTTAGCGTAATCAAATTTTCTAGGTTTTCCTCTTCCCATACAGAATTAACTAACCTCATACATACAACTTCTAAGGGAGAGAGAGCTTTGCAAAACCCCAGGTCAGGGTTTCTCCTTGAGCAAAACCAGTATCAGTACTACAGAAAATTTCACCAATTAGTACACAATAGCTAAGGTATCAACAATTTTAGGCATTACTGGTGCCTTTTCTACCTAAGTGAGTTGTTGAGACCATAGAATTAATTAACCTCAAATTAATACATAGGAATTGGTAAAAATAGTAGCCCACTTTAGTAACAGAATCAAATTTATAAAAATGTTTAATCCACTTAATTGATTGATACAGCCTGTCTATGTACGCAGACTCCTACAAAATTTTAGAGAAGCCATTTGTAATAATTTAATTCATATAAGAGATCCCTGTTCCTTTTAAGAGATCAATGCACACAATTCAAACTACAAATTTTAGATACATTTTAGAGAAGCCATTTGTAATAATTTAATCCATTTGAGCAATTAGGTTAAAGTTTTAAGTAAAGCTAAATTTGATAAATTTCAATGTGATTCAAATAATTTGCACAGGCAACAGTGAAGGAAGGCACAATTGGGTTAAATTGAACCTTCAAAACGTGAATCCGGTGGCTTGTTCCACATTTTTTTAAAAATAAAACTATAGTCTCAACAACTACTAAGCTTAAAATATTCTAAAAAAAGGTAAAAACAGTACCTCAGATATCCTTGAACTGAGCTCAACTTTTCTATCCTCAGAACTGGGCATTTCATCCAGCAAGGAGTTCAATTCCTGCAGCCTTTCATTTCTGAATCACCAAAGCATAGAATTCAAACCAAAATTTCACAATTACAAAATAATATCAAAGCACAGTTCATGAGTAGTGAACTAGTGATACAGTACATATTGCTATATACTGCTATGTAATCATAGAATATAGCAAGAGCTCGTTTCACCTGTAATAGAGGAAATTAACAACAGCACTGAGATGTTGCAATGTGCTTTTGAGATCAGGCCGCAGCAGATCCCGAAATGTGAATTCCTTATACTGAATACTCGCAAAAAAATGCCTTTGTTTTTTGGTACAGAGCCTCGAACCCGTTTGCGAATCAGAGTCGTTTCTGGTGCTATAAAATTGCTATAAACTTTAAGAAAATTAGAGAGAACAAGAGAGAGGAGAGAGAGCTTACCAACTCACAAGACCCTGTAGGAACTCGTGACCCTAGTTTCAGCTGAGAGGAGAGGACCGAGAGAAGAGCTTCGCCGAGAGAGAGCAGCGGTTGTCGCTGGAGAAGTTGGCGCCGAGAGAGGAGAGGAGCGGGGGAGAAATCGCCTGGTGCGATTTAGGTTTAGAGAGAGAGGGTCTGAGAGAAGGGAGATAGCGTGAGAGGGAGGGGGTCCGGGTTTGGGGGGCTTTACCCCACTGGACGGGTCCAGTTATTGGACCGCAAGATTTACAATCTCCAGCGATAATTTTCAGATCAGATCAATCTGATATACACGAATCTAAAATCAGATTAGACGGTTTAAAAATTGATAATCAATGAGCCAGGAACAAACATTTTGATCTTAGTCTCTCTCTGTATCATATATTTCAACAAGAGTGAGCCTATGGTACTATGCATAGTACGTAGTAGTCTGTACTACGGAGTCATATTTTTATTTTGAAAATTTTAATTGTCGATCTGAACCGTTCAACGTGATTCTCACATGAATATGTACTAGCAAATTAAATTTTATATTTTTTCAAACTTTTTTACTATATTTTAAGATAGATAGAAAATCACTTGATCTGAAAATTCTAGACCATTCAAAAGAAGTGATTATCTACCTATCTAAAAAAATAGTAAAAAAATTCTAAAAAATAGAAAATTTAGCCCACAAGTATATTCTCATATTGAAATCATGTTGAATGGTTCAGATCGACCATTAGAATTTTGAAAACGAAAATATTGATCCATTAGAATTTTGAAAACGAAAATATTGATCCGTAGTACTACCAATCCGTGTTATGCATAGTAGACTCACTCTTTCAACAAAATGTGTACTGGTACGTAGTTGGTACGTACATATTCTATGTTATATAATTTTAACAGTAGTTGTAAATAAAGTGGGGCTGTGGGGCTGTATTTAGTAACAGGGATGACACGCACAATATAGAGGTGATCTTGTGATGATTCCAGCCAGCAAAACTGAATCTGCTGATACAATTTTCACATGCGCATGACTGTTGTCTGGCTTTCAACTCTGACGAAATTCCTTTTTGATTTTGAAGAGAAATTATTTGCCAAAAAAAAAATACTGATTGGAGAAGAACTTATCTGTTTAATTATTACATTTTACTGGAGTCATTCAACAGTGGTTAGGAAGGAAATCTTTAATTAAACATATGTGAGATATAATTAATATTTGTTTTTGTCACATAACTTGTACATGAAATATAAGCAAATGAAGTCAAAAAGGTACATTAGTTTGCTTGAGATGATGAGATAGATTTTTCTTTGGGGGAAGATCCAAAACTGTGAAAATAGATAAAAATAAAATTACATGGGAAGGAAAGAGAAAAATAGCACAAATTTAGCTTATATTTGAGATATGTGAGAGTTTGAGACAACGCTAAGTCTTTCAGGAAGATAGCATTCAAAAGGATGGGTGAATTTACATGAGATTTTAAAAAATTGAATTATATATATTAAAATTTAATTGAACTTTTTTTTTTAAGTTTTTATATAGTCCAACCACTTTATAAAATGTTAAATGTGTATTTGTAGTCTAGTGGTTAAAATTTCACTTTATAATTGTGGAGACCTGAGGAAGTCCCAATAGTCACATAAAATGCTAAATGTTTAAAGGTGATGGTGATTGTGAAGAAAGCATTTCAAGAAGAAGAAACCAAGTGCATTTACATTTGTCTTGTGGAAATGTTCTCTGATGGCGATGAACACATGGTGTGATAGTGATGATGGAGTGTATGAGCCATCTATTGATCTAGGGGTTTGATGACTTATTCAACGGTAGTGTATCCACATGTTTTTCATGTGGATTAATATAAACCTGTTTGCATCTTCAATTAAATAATTAAACGATTTTTTATTGAATTATTGGTAATAGGTTCTGCAAGTGATTAATTTGGTCAGAATAAAGTGAATGTTTTGCTCACTACACAGCTTGATTGGAATTGGAAATGTTACCATGGAAACCTGAATAAGCTATTAGAGCTCACCAGTGCTAGCGAACTGTGTTTTTCACTTTCTAAATTCACATATAATTTGCAATTCTCGTGAGAACCAAACAAAATCAATTTTGTGACTGGGTTTTGATTCAATTAATTTAGAACATACTGATTGTTTTAGACAGTTCACAAAAATTGCCTTCGGTTTGGAATTAGAGAACATAAGATAGTGATTGAAACAAATTGCATGATAGAACAAAAAGTCCTAATTATCTAATTTAAAAAAGGTTTGTGCTCCACAGCTAACAAATTGAGCTCGCTCGTGAGACTCTCTGTGTAGTGAAGAAAAATGCTATGTGACGTAATTAATATGTCGTGACTTGATCACGTCATATGATAATACGTGTTAATTTTTTTTTTTACATGACGTGATGTGAAGTGACTAAAATAGTGGAAGACAGTCATATCATGCGAATGGTCAAAAAAGCGTTGTGATCACACCTGACGTGCGTGATCGTGTTTAATTTTTTTTTTTCAAATTTTAAGTTAGTTCATAGAAAAAAAAGAAAATATTGCTAAATAATTAAAAATAAAGAAGCAATATTAGAAAACTTGATCAATTACATGTCACGTAACGTAACCATATCAATCTGTGTAACGTGTTATTTTCAATTGAAGGGAGACACGTCACGTTATCGACACCCATAACGTGACATGTTGTACATGTCATGACGGAACCAATAACGACGTGATTATTTCTCTCAAAAAAATAACGACGTGACTAGTTTTCTTTGCTACTTTTGCGTTTGGGCAAACATGCAGGTCCCTTAGACGAAGTATACAACTATATACCGGCTTCTATGTCATTGTCAATAATATATTGGGGTCTGGGTTGGGTGACAAACCGATGTCTCGCTTCGTCATCTGCAATACTGCAAATAATGCTAATGACCTTAATTGGCAGTTTATTCTAAGGCAAACATACTTGGAATAGCAATTGGCAACAATTTGGTAGGCTGTCTAACCAACTTTTGGTATCTCTGTTGCCATCTGATGACAAATTGAAAACTAAGGCTGAGCTTGAGTTAGGTGTAAATAGTAGGAAAGGGGAGGGTTCAGTGTCACTGGAGACTAGGAAGAGAACAGTCCATATCCTCTGAGGTAACAGAATATTTGAGTTTAGACCCGGAAAGTCCGAATATAACTCATTGCTTTACCTCTGAGGTACCCATCCGTACTGTACCATTGCTTTACCTGGAAATAGCATTCCTTCCATCTTCCATCAAACAGGAGTATTGAGGAAAACGGTATGAGATACGGATCCACATATTTGAACCAGGCGTGGATGGCTGTTCTGTTCATCCCTCTGAGATCCGCTTCTTCGACATAGCACATCTCCCCGAACTCTGTGATTGCTTGCTCCACAAAGCCGCCTTGCCAGAATTCTCGAGGAAAGTTTGTAATTTTGACTTTAACCATGTAGGGTTTGCTGTGCTGATATGAAATCTCATCATCCAGCCATGCACTGAAGTGCCATCCATCAGTTTGGCCCCAAATTAAGCCTCTTTCAATTACTCTGTTTCTTACCAGTGTGTGGGGTAATTGTATCATGTACGCATTGGGGATATGCTCCAGCAGGGATAGTCAACATTGTCTCCCCCATATGTTCTTGTCAGATAATCTAGAATTGTCGTTACTGATTCCAAATCTGTTATGGCACCCATCAGCCAGCACTACTATAGTCCGTTCCAGTTCTTCCCTCCTCATTTCATAGTCATTGTCTGTTTTGAAGTAGACATAACCCCTCTCTCTCTTTGCTGGGTGCAGTATTGTTGAATATTTTAGATATAAGAATTTTGTACTCTTTTGCCTTTAATATTTATAAACCTTCGTACTCAATGAATATGTTAGTTGCAAGCGCACAACCTATCGATTGTAGTATTTAGGTGTCGATCCGCAGGGAGAGAGGGAAACACTAATTTTTAATAAGAAAAACTACTATTAAAACTAAACAATAAAAGTAAAGGGGGGTTTTGTTCTAAAATCCTAAGGTTGGGTTCAATACCCGAAAGAGAGGAGTTTCAAACAATAAATGTAAATAAAATAAAGGAAAGAAAGATTGGTTTGTTTTCAAGTTTAAGGAGATCTAGGGGTATTTGGTCTACAATTCCTTGCTAATTCTATTTATTCGGTTTGTTTAAATTCATTTTTGATTTGATGAGGTTTCTAACCTATGTTAGCCTTTGGAACAAATATTAATACAAATACTTTGCGCTTTATGGATTAATGTGCCTCGAATTCTAGGGCTGTCACTAACCTAGAGGGATATTTAATCTCATGCTTCAAAGCATATATCGATATTTGTTCTAAGGTGTCCTAATTAGGATTTGCCTTCTCCTTTCGGTCCTTCACCAAAATTCTAACCTTAATTTCTATAGTTCCGGATTGGATATCAAAGTACGGTCGCTTCTAACCCAACCCTAAGGTGTGTCTTTATGGTTTCAATTAGTACTCTCCTCATGACCAATGCCGGAATTTAATAAATTTAAAGCGGAAAAACACGATCAACGCGATTTCAAAACTACTTCAATTCAATAAACCCTAACCAGGTGAACTCAAAGGAACGAGTACTAATGAAATTCATAAAGAATAAATCACAGAAATTAACAATCAAATCCGATAACACAATCATAATAAAAACAAATATCCGAATAATCTAGAATTAAACAAGTTCATGTATTGACCTAAACCCCTAGAAAGAGAACTACTCTCTCTTGGAGAGATCCATAACAAAGATTGGCAAAAACAATAAGAAATAAGATAAAGAAATGATTACACCCTTTCTTAGATCTAAAACCTCGATCTTGCCGACTCCTTGCTTGAATCTTCTTCTTCTCCTTCCTTGAAAAGCCTCGAGAATTTCTGCAGGATCTCTCTCTCTCAATTTGTGGAAAATGGATATAATAATGGATCCTTTCTCATGTGGTCTCCTTAGCCTTATATAACGTTTTCTGAACTTGGAGATCAAGTCGTTTTATTTTCGGCGCCCACTAAGCCTACTAACTTCTATATTTCTAATTCTGTGATTCTGAACTTGGAGACCAAGTTATTCTAATTTTGGCACCCACTAAGCCTACTAACTTTCCATATTTAGCAGTTTTTCAGGCTGATGCGCCATTGATACGGATGTACAGAATTATATATTCCGAATTTGGACTTTGTTCCTTCATGAAAGTTGTAGATCTCTTTGTCCTGGTTCCGTCAAGCTTTGAATCACCCAAATCGGAGTTCGTATGACAAAGATATGACCAAAATACGAACTGTGTGTCGGCTGAGTGCGGGTGGTGCGGCCCGAGTGCGTCCGCACTGCGCTCGGATTTTCTGTTTTCTGTGTCAGTGCGTCCGCACTCTGGGTCAGTGCGTCCGCACTGGGCTCGGTTTCTCCTGTTTTGCTCTGAAATTCAAACGGGCATAACTTATGATCTGTAACTCCGTTTTCAGTGTTCTACCACTTTTCGGAAAGCTTGCGAGAAGATCTACAATTTGCTCCATTTCCTGTAGTTTAAATAGACTTCGGAAGTAACTTGATTCTTGGATATATTTCATTATATTCTCTACTAAAATACAAGATATTTGGTGTTATTATGTAATAAAAACTAGATCGAATGTGTATATAATTTAGACCTATCAAGTATGGGAACATTCTTGCCATTTGGTTTGTTGAGTTTGTGTAGTTTTGCGTGAGAAGGATGTAAATGTGGTTGTATAGGCTTGTGTAAGTTTTAAGAGGTATTGAGTGGGGAGATTAAGAAAGGTTTAGTTGGGATTACAACATTATGGTTGCAGGAGTTATTGAAAGGGGAATCTCGATGGAGGTAGTCAATGCTTGCTAAGTAGTTGAGAGGTTGGTAGAAGTAAACGCTGGTTGCTGCGCGTTTAGCTTCTCAATCGCCTTCCCAATCGCCTATCATTTTTCCCTACCAATTATCCAATCGTCCCCAATTATCCAATCGTTTTTTTTTTTTTTCATGCCTCAGATTTAGTTCTTTTCATTGTGTAAACTCAAAGTATATTTATTAACCATCATCGGCAAAACAATTAAAGGGCCCAAAGTATATTTATTAACCACTAGGTTCAATGTGGGGTAGAGCAAATATCATGCCTCTTTGCAGGATCTACAGAGGTTCAAGTACCCAAAAACTATGCATTCTGATATTTTGGTTGGGCATTAAATACAATACTGAATTGCTGTTTCACTGTGCAGCAAATTAATGCTTCTTTCTTCCGTTGGGTAACAAGCAATGCACTTATTTCATTTTGTTAATTTTTTACTGAAATATGATCCCTCTCTAAGGACAACATTTTTGGATGAGTTGTTCAACAAGGCATCTATTAATTTTCAATTTAGCCTGCCTTTCTTTCCCTTGATGGATACTGAAAATTGTTAGGCTGGTTTGGTGTCCACGATATGTAATTGGGATCATAATTTGTTTTTGGTCTTTGCTTAGATTGAGTATTTTAGCTTTTCAATCTAGAAGCAAAGCATAAGCAGTTAAGTAGAAGACAAACGAAGTCATAAGCAGTGAAGTTTCAGCAAAACAGGTAGCAAGATCTGGGAAAATGGTGAAGAAAATTAAAAATGGAAAACGGAGATTATCAATAACTCAGCATGGTGCCAATCAAGTATTAAGACAATAATCAGAAAAAATAAAAATCAATATTAAAGGACCAAACGAGGTGCAAACAAGCATCAACAGCACAAAAAAAAGTTGCACACAAACAGTTACATCTCTCTAAATAAAATTTGATCAGCTAAAGAAAGGAAGTCATTAATTTTGTTTTTCTTGATGTCAAAGGGACAGTAGTTGAAACCTCACTGAATATATAGAAATAAGAAAAATAACTCATAATAGAATGGCAATTCACCTTATTAAAGAATTAATGTACATTCCTTTCTTCATTAATTTTGATTAGGTGAATCACCATTCTTATCAAGCTGTCTTTCTTATAAGTGTATATAATACTTCCCTTATCTAGAATGACAAGTGATCAGTAGCTCCTTTCATTGATTGCTCGATTGCGTAAACATAAATTGTGAGACAATTAACAGAAATTATAAGTATCATGAAAAACGAAAAAGCCATACTGTGCAGATAGGATAAATGGGGCTTTGGAATGCTAGGACACCTACAACCGTCAAAAATTAGTATAAAAATTAGGACACCTACAACCGTCAAAAATTAGTATCACAAGGTACTAACTATATTTCTATATTCCTAGGATAAGAACTTGATGCATTCTGAAACCACAATTTGATATGAGTGAGGCTACGGTAATATGCATATTACACAACAATCTGCGCTATGGACCCATATCTCCGTTTTTAAAGTCCAAACAGTCCATCTAAACTATTCAACATTCTCTTCATATTAAAATGTATTTGCAGACCAAATTTGACATTTTTTAGATTTTTTTTACTATTTTTTTAGATAGGAAGAAAATCACTTGATTTGAAAATTCTGGACCATCCAAAATAAGTGGTTTTCCGCCTATCTAAAAAATAGTAAACATATTATAAAAAATGTAAAGTTTGGTCTACAAGTACATTTTCATATGGAGATTATGTTTAACAGTTCAGATTGACTATTTAAATTTTGAAAATTGAGTATAGATCCATAGCACGGGTCGATTCGTAATACGCATATTACCATAGCCTCACTTGATACGAGTGAGGATCTATATTTATAATACTTGTTCTTATCAAATATATTAGATATTTAGAGTAACAAATATCCTTCACCTGACAGTGACCCTTCAATGCATACAGATTAAAAAGAAAGATTTTATAAGAGTGACAGGTCGAAAAAAAGATCCTGAAAATGATCCCTCCAAGATTCCCAATTTTAAAAGGAAAACAAAAGAAAGTACAAAACAAGCCCAACAAGTTGAAAATTAAATAATAATAACCATCAATTATATCAATATAGACATCATCCCCTGGTAGGATGGTCCCTCCTAACAAACACAACAAACAAAAAAATAAAGAACATCAATTGATTTCAGAGAACTAATTTTGAAAGACGGAAAGCCATTGTTAGGGTAAAGATTCTAACAGAGTAGTTTCGCCTTCATGCAGTGCACGGACTATATAATCAAAACATCGCTGAATATGGTTCGTGTGCTGCATGAAGCCAAAACTGGTCTGTTAAAATCTTTACCCCATTGCTAGGCAACAGCTTCATGTCGGACAATCAACATTTTACCAACTCATCAATTAAAAACATCAAAATATCGAAAGCAGGTTCATGCAAAATTAGACATTGCTTTTACAAGTACCAAGTCAAAATGCATATCAAGAGTTTCTCATTTTTTCCCTTCCATTGCATTCCATTTTTGGGAAACAAAACTAACTCTGCATTTTACCATGCTAAACCCGGAATAACAAATTTAGTCACTATTCTTCCAGGAAGATGCCAATAAACCACTATATTACATTACATAAGCCACAACAAGAACTCCCGCTACTCCTCCACAAGTAACAGTTAAGAAGAACACAGCAATTAAATAGCATAAAATTAAAATTAACAGTTCTTTACTTAGCTGATGCAATCTCTCTCCTACGCATCTGATGGCATGTTAGTTACTGGTAGCATCGAGGGGAGGCGTGGTGATGACGGGGCAGACTGGCACGATAATACCTGAAACGGCTCTGCTTTATACACCAGATCTTGCATCCCCGGCTTCAACTCCTTGGCACAAAACTCTTCATATTCACCTTTATCACCCGTCTTCTTCTTCACTTCTACCACGACTAGAGAAGGGGTGAGTTCAAATATCTCTGCTCCAATGGTCAAAGGACCCTTCTCACCTTCCCTTGTCCCTTCCAAACTAATCCTCCAATCCTTCTTTCGGACGGTGAAAGCAACAACATTTGCAATTTCCTCGAGTTTCCTTATAATATCTATAACTGGTTTACCTGACACAAATCTCACCTCATTTCCTCTTTCCTCGAAAAGACCCGACAAGTCGAATCCACGCGAGAAAGAGATGATATCAAATGCATTAAGGCTAGCGGGTCTGGGTAAACCCGGTTTGAAACGTGTTTTTTCTTCTAACCAAGGTGAAATAGTAGCTGGGCATGATGAGACTGACGAATCAGACTCAGACCCAGACTCTGACGCCTCATCTGGGGGCGGCTGACTTGAGGGACCCACATCAAAATCATCCTCGTTATTGGTCACATTATGAAGCCGATCATCCTCGATATAAAACCTGACTTGCTTAAAATTCTTCTTAAACCACCGGTTCTCCATTATCTCGGGTATGGTTATCCGGGTTTCTGGGTTTGTATCCAATAACCGACCCAGGAGACGTGCCAGGTCAGGTGAAAACCACCTAGGGCAGCGAAACTCACCTTTATAGATCTTTCTATACATGGCCATGACATTCTGGTCATGAAATGGTAAGTAACCCGCCATCAAAACAAATAATATCACACCACATGACCAAATATCGACCTTTGCGCCATCGTAGCCTTTTCTAGATAGCACCTCAGGTGCCACGTAGGCAGGGGTCCCACAAAAAGTGTGCAATAGCCCATCCTGTCTGAATTGCTCAGAAACCGCGCTGAGACCGAAATCAGACACCTTCAAATCCCCATTATCATCAAGCAATAGGTTCTCTGGCTTGAGATCTCTGTGAAAAACACCTCTAGCATGGCAAAATCCAACGGCCGAGATCAGTTGTTGAAAGTACCTTCTTGCAGTATCCTCCTTCAATCTACCCTTAGCGACCTTCTGAAAGAGTTCTCCTCCTTTTACAAACTCCATAACAAAATAGATCTTGGATTTGGTGGCCATGACCTCATGGAGCTGCACAATGTTGGGATGACGAACTCGTCGAAGAATCGCGATTTCGCGCTTGATGTGAGCCCCAAGACCACCTTTCAAGATCTTCTCTTTGTCAAGCACTTTGATAGCGACGCTGTCGCCATTGGCGATGTTGTGAGCGTGATACACTTTAGCAAAGGCGCCATGACCAAGAAGGCGACCTAGGTCGTACCTACCAAGGAGCTTACCGGGTTGCTCCTTCTTAGAGGGTCGAACCGGCCGGTCCTTCTGGATCGCCGCCATTGAACCGGAGCGGAGAAAGTGACAGGCGATCTCCTCAAGGTAAAGCGAGAAACGAAACCCTGGGAGACGAGTGATTGATTCTTTTTTGTTTTTTAAGGGTTGCTGGGGTTATGAGAAATTTGAAGGGCTTATTTTAGAAAAGAGGAGGGGAGGGCCCGCCGGCAGAGACGGGAATAACAGGTGTAACGGCTCTTTGGAAGGTCTTGGTTGGTTTAGTGGTGGGTTTCCTTTCTAGTAGTAACGCATCTTTTAGTTTGTTTTCGGCACTCTACTCCCTTATAAATACTTTTCCAGTTTTTTATTCTGTTACGTTTTCAATTTTGCATTTGGACGCCTCTTTTTCTTGACCGAATATTTAATGATATTTTTTTGTGTTATTTATATGATTTTTTTTAAAGGAAAAAAATGAAATTATAAAATCATTAATTAATAGCTACGTGGTGTCAAAATTAAATATTTTGACGCGCAAAAATTAAATATTGTAACGACGGTTAAATTAGTTTAACAGAATATATTTTGTATTTAAAAAGTATAATTACTATAATTAGTTTGAATTTACTTTTCGCTTGAAAATTGCTTTTAAAATAAATTTTGAACAGCTAATTAATCACTGAATCAAAATTTGTCAAGAAAGAAAAAAGACAAGGTGCAATGGACCAAAGGAGCAAATTGTGATAAAAAAAATCTGAGGATATGGATCTGGGATCCGACTCCGCTGCTCGCCAAATAGGCGAGCGAGCAGGACCTGCTTTTCAAAATCAGACCGTTAAAATTTTTTCAAGCACGGATCTCAACACAGATGAACGGTTCGATTTAAAATAGCAGGGTCCTGCTCGCCTATTTGGCGAGCAGCGGAGTTGGTTCCATGGATCTGTGTGTGAAGAAGACTTGTGACTATAGATTTTGAGACTCAGATTGAGTGGACAGAATGTTGTGTTGTCAGATCATCTACGAAGTATGAACCAAACAACGACTCCTGGGATGGTCGTGTGAACACGTGGCAGCATCTAAACGGAGCAAGATCAGTTGTCATCACGACCGTTCCAGAAGAGACGCGTGACTTCTGTTGGACTGTAGCTCTATAGGCATGCCACAATATGTCGGATCTTCTGTGATTGATCCAAAACTGTTTATTTGTCAAGTAATTGGTTTCTTGTGATATAAATAGTATAGTACTTGTAAGTTGTGTTTATTTTCATAGTTTTATTTATGAAAAATCAATTTTTCAACTTTGCTCTTCAATTTTTATGAAGTTTTCTAACTTTTTAAAAAAATATTATTGCATACTCCAAAATAATTGTAGTACTAACTGCTAACATATCAAAATTAATTGCCTTTTTCCTCCACACTGCACAAAACTTCATATTTTTCGTATGCAATTTTTTTGTATTGAAAAATAATAATATTTTTTAATTATTTTCAAGTAAAAATATGTTCAAATCATTGAAAGAAGCTACCAGCTAACAAATTTCAAATATGTATCTGTCATGTTGTGCATTAGCCACATGCATAGTGACATAATTCGCGAATTATTCGCGAATAATTCGTTTTTTCAACATAACCGCACCGAACACCGTATTATACGCGGAAAAACGTATAATACGTTTTATTCGCGAATAAAACGCGTATAAAATGCGAGATACGAATTATTCGCGAAAAAAAAGCCAAAAAAATATTTTTTTTGAATTTTTCCAAAAAAATTTTTTTTTTTTTTGTTTTTTTACATTTTTTTTGAAGTATTTTTTTTTTTTTGCTTCCTTGTTGTACCAAATCATTCCCGAATTATACCCAAATTACGAATTTTCGACCTCGCCGAACCGAACCCGAACTTTTAATTTGTTACTATGGCCACATGAGATCAAGTTACATTCAAAATTGTCGGCAAAGGTTGGTGTCCGTGTAGAATATAGAAGCACTGTGACTCGAGCAAGTTGACTTATTTTGCACACAGTATTTAAACTATTAAGCTGGATATGTGCACATAAATGAACAGATAGCGTGTGGTCTTTCAACCGGTCGGTTCGGGTCAAACCGATTTTTTTTTGCCGAACCGCAGTTAGAACCGAATTTTGAAAACTCAACCGAACCGACCGAATTAAAATTTCAAACCGATCTAAAACCGAACCGATTAAACTGATTTAAACTTCGGTTTGTTCGGTTGAACCGAATACAAACATTTCAAGTTACAAATAAACATTTCAAAACTGGTTGGTCCGGTTCAAACCGATTTGGATAACATTTTTTATAACCACATAAGCCGATTTTTGATAAACCGATCCATTATAAACCACACAAAATAAACCGATTATTTATAAACCAATCAATTTTTGATTAAACCTGTTGGTTCGGTTCAAACCGATTTGGAGATTCCAAAACCGAACCAAACTATTTAAACCGAACTTCTTCAAAAACTAAACCGAACCGAACCATTTAAACCGAACAACATATTCAATTAAATCAAAATTTGCTGGTTCTATTTAAAACCGAATAAACCGATCCATTTGACACCTGTGGATGTAAACAATTGAGTTATTAATAAGATACCATACTGGCGTCATTTTAAACGGAACCTGTTCTGGCGCAGCAAATCAGGGAATATTATCCTCTGCGGAGCTTAAAAGCTCCGCAGACTGCGGTTCTTTTAATCTGATCCGTTAGTGGTCCGTTAGTTTTAACTTTGCACGAATCTAAAAGCACAATAATACTGCCCCCTCCGTTAACCCGATCACAAAACGGCTGAGAGTTAATCTGGTCCGTTCATTTGCTCCGCAGGTGCGGAGTTTTATACAACTCCGCAGAGGAAATACTTCCCGCAAATCAGGTAGAACGTGGTTTCACGTTAACTGTTGTGAAGTGTCAGCAAAAAAATGATTGTATTCCGGGCATATAGGTGATATCAGAGATATGTCGGCAAAATGGAGTCTGGTCTCAGTAATCCTGTTTTATTTTTATTAATTATTTATGCTGTCAAACAATGTACAATAAATCTCTTAGTTCACATTTAAATTGTTAAACGAAAACTAAAATAAAAATAAAATGGAATAAAAAATATAGTAAATTAAATTATTTATGTGTATAGTAACTTCACACTTAGTCTGTCTGTAAAACTCATTGTCATAAACCGAAGTTCATTTCTAAACATCTTATTTCTTCTAGATTGATTAATTTAAGAATAAAATGAAGCAAAAGGCAGAGTAAGTTAATTCCCTTTTCAATCAATTAATTAACTTAATCCACACTTACTTCTAACCATTTATCATAAATAAAAGTTTATTTTTCAACATCTTACTTCTCCAGACGGAGACGAATTAATTTGTTCAACACTAAATTAAAACTGTCAAATAAAATGTAAAACAGAAAAATAAAAAAGTAGGCAAATTAATCCTTCAAGTAACAATCAAACATGACTTAATTTTTTTATTTCGTTTGCAACAAATAAACCCTTAGTTTAGACAAGTTGGGCTAAAGAAGATATGGCTTTTCTAGGGTTCCAAACTTCCAATTATAGCAAAGATATAATTTAGTTACGGGACAGATGAGTTTATCTGTATATTAAAAAAAAAAAACATTGCTTCATTTAATAAGGAAAGATGAAAGATACCCTACGGTGTTTGTAATTCTTTACTCCCTCAGCAAAATCTAACTAGATGTCAATAAATCATACCACATCTGGATAAATTTGAGAAATTGATAAAACATTGATTTAAGCACATATCCTAATAAAACCAACAAAATTGAGCTAATTCTGAGCCGAAATGAGAGACCAAAAGGAGTCTGATGGGCCCACTTGAATTTTAAACTGATTCGACCGTCTTCTATCAACCATTCAATTTTGGGATCGAATATTGAAATTAACAAATCTAATCCTAACAATTTTATATATCTAGACTAATTAATAATGTGGTTAGATGCCCCCCTCTGACCTTCCCCAACTACATGTCACAAGTTAATATCCTCAACTAAATAATTATGGTCAAGTTTCAAATATTAAGTATTTTTAATCGTTGAATCAATTATATATAAATACGTAAAATTTAATCATGTGATTAAAAACCACCTAATTTTTAGCTAATAAATGTTGATTAATGTGTGCAGTATATTTAATTCTGTATATAAAAATTAATTTACTTTATCATGCAAGTATTTATGAAACAAGTTTATATATTATTTATGCGTATTCTATTTGATAATATTTGTTTCAGTTAAATTTTTTTTTTCTCCAATATACATATTTTTTTATTTTGAAGCAAAGTTAATTTCCTCAATTCACCCGCCTACAAAAAAATACATTATTGAAGAGTACAGAGTGAGAGAGCAGATGCAAAGGATTGGATATTTGCTTTTGATATATACTGTTTTATGCACTTGAAAGTTAAGTTTTTAAATATTCATTATCAGATTTGGATGATGTATATATAAATTGATATGCTTCCTACACTTGTCGATCTATTGTAGATACCGCAATTAATTTAAGATAATTTGACTTCTCTATATATTACTTGGTGATTTAAGTTGTTTTGTGGCTTTCTAAGCAATTTAAAATTAAATTTGGTTTTAAAATTTAATGTAGTTTTACATAATCTTTAGAGATTTGAAGTATAATTGATAGTTTTACGGTGACGTATTCAGCAGTTCGATTTGCCAGTTTAACATTTATTTTTGCAGTTGGTGTGAAATCCAGTAAAGTGTATGCGTTCATTTAGTAGTTCAAACTGAAATATAGTCGTTTCGTTAAATATGCTAAAGCATATTCTTATGTTAAAGCAATGATTTTATTTCATACTTGTTATAAAATAAACACATCATAAAATAATCAATCACCAAGTCTTGGACTGATTCTTGTTTTTTTTCTTTTCTACTTGTTATAAAATAAACACCAAGTTCTTCAACTTCAGCCCAGATTTTATCCGAATTTCGCAAATTGCATAAAAAAGTTCATCCAAAAATCACAAAATTCCAGAATTAAATAAATTTTTTTAGTTGTACACAACAATTAAGAAACAACAACACAAACAAGAAGTTAGCAACACAATGATTGATGTGAAATATGCCTTGTTTCTCTTCCTAGTTTCTGTAACACAATCCTTACATCTTCTCATATTCAACATTTGTGTACCAGACCGAGCTGGTACAAACCAAAGTAGGAGAAAATCAGATAATATAGCAATCATACAAAATCATACATCACATTGCTGTAGTTGTCAACATCATACATTACATCTTTTCCTCGTTTCTTTCATACGACTATTTTGCACCAGCCAATATGAGATGGAAACCATATTTGAATTTAAGTAGAGTTTACCAGTTTACCAGTATAGCTGTATAAAAAAATATTAAAACCTGAAAGCTTATAAAAAAAATAAAATTAAAAATCCAAAACCAGAACACATTATGACTGATTGTTTCTGGGAAGGACAGAACATTATAAAAAAATAAAAATTCAAAATTCCAATATCTATCTGACATGCCTAAGCTCTATTCTTGCATTCATTTTTTAAGACCATAATGAAAATTACAAAATAGCAGTAACATCAAGTGGCAAGGAGTGAACCTCAAAGCAACACATCCATTTAATATGGGAAAACGAAAAGTGTTTTAATAAGTTCTGAATAGGTGCAAGAGAAGCACTGCACATGGTATCAATGCTCTCATGGCATTCTCTCGGCTACACCTCAAATCAGAGGTAACAATTTTCAGCCGTCTGAAGTGAAATACTCACCCGCTTTGCCTTTCCCTCCCTTCCGAATTTGTTTTATGGAGCAGGTTACACTTGAAAAGTTTCCGCTCCCTCCCTATTCCTCCCCTCTGTTAACCCTTTTCGGAAGTTAAGGCTAAGATGCTATTTACCCGTCTACTTTCAGAGTAAAAGAAAGCATCATAAAAGATAAGACTTAATATCATATTGTCTTTCGGATTTTCTTCTATTTCATAGTTTCTATTCTTTAGTGTATTATATTTCTTTTCCAATTCATATAAATAATTTATTTACCCATATAATCAGTTAGTATTTAATTTATAAATAAAAGTCACTATTCTCATTATACTCCCTTTCCTCTCTTTTGATCAACAATCCCCCCTTCTCTCTCTCTCTCTTGAAATCCTTTAGCAGCAACTGCTAAGTGCTTAATTACTCCTCACAAATACTTCCAACTTAACCCCAAGTATATATCATAGGCAACTGAAATTAAACAAACCAGTACCTACAAGCATATAAAAGAAGGTAAACCCCGAAAAATGTTTCTATGGCATTAAAAAAAAAACGAAATACATGACATCGTGTCGATACTACTTTTAAAAAAAGTGTATTAAATACATGGCATTATTTGAAATTGCATCCCTTAACCAGCAGTACCAGTATCTAAGACCAGCATTTTTAAACATGGTTATGAAAATCAGGCACATCAAAATTACAAATTAGACACAATGTTCCTCTTTTTTTATTTTTTTTTATTTTTTATCTTTGTACTTTTAACACTAAGCCGGTCGACAAATAGTTTGTTAGTCAACAAAACATAAAGTTTATTTCTTCATCATAATTACAAGTTGGTCATAGTTAATTACATTCGCTTTCATTGAAATTGAACTAAATTAGCCTATATGCATTTTGCAGAAATAAAAAGAACATACTGAATTTATATGAACTTGCTAAAATCGGTAGATCACAATGTCACATATAGACCTAACTTCGCCAATTTAACAGAATAGCACTCATCCCAGACACCCAACATAATTAATTATCCAAAACAAAAATTACCTTTAAGAAAAGCCTTCTTGCTAAATCAACGAACGAATATTTCTTGCAGGTCACTGTGATTTGGTATGTGTTGGAGGTTTGGCTTTAACCGTGCACCCGTGACTGTGCCCCTGCATCAGCACCACACATCAATAATTTTGCTTAAGGCTCAGTTGATCTGGTTAATGGCATTGGATGTTAGCATTGTGCCGTCTTCCCTCATCTAAAAGTCTATACTTCAGTAAGCATTTGAGTTATAATTTCTATATTATTATCACATAATGAAAAAAAAAACTTACTCAGTCACTCACCATGATCAACAAATCTTTCATTTCCAAAGAAGAAAAAAAAGTTTCGGATCAGTATATTAAAACTCAATAGTATATTTCAAGAGAACAATCCTGAAAGAAACTAGTCATGCTGAGCAAAAATGAGTATCATGAAGCAAAATTAATAGTCTGCTAAGGGGGGATCAAAAAAGAAGAAAAAGAGGAACAAATAAGTAAATTAATACATGTAACACAACTAACTGGGAAAAAAGGCATAAGGTCATTCAAGGACAGGAGTTTTCATTTCACATTTCCTAGAAGCCAGGATGAACCCATGCGGACGATGGCCGATTTCGAAATTTTGCATTAAACAGAGGCGATTCTGGGTACAATGTATCAATCACATCTCCCAATTTTATCACTGTCCAAGGCCAAGCACCATCTCCATCTCCATTCTCTGTTGCAAAGTAAACACAATTGCTTCTTCCTCCCCATCTCTCCGGGTTCTCAACTGCAAGACCCGGTACCCGACAGTCATACCCGACAAAGATTGCCCAATTTCCCAATGTTTGCTGCTTCACCCATCTCGTCCCATTCACTGATGAATCAAGCCGGTATACTTCAAGCTGTGCATAAATCAGCTCATCAGTCGGCACCAACAGAAGCAGCAGGAGCTGCCCATCACAAACGACCAGAAAACGTTGAAAAATAAAGGCCCAATCCCCAAGCCCATCAACTGCAAGTCTCAGATGCAATTGAGGAGACACATCCAACACAAATAAGGTGTCTAGAGAGTCCAATGCATACACCTTCTCTTGCACAGTTGCAAATGTCGTCCTACCACTGGGTTTAAATTTTGGATTGTGGATGGATGGAGTCATGGACCATGAAGGTGAGTTGATATGCCAGTGGAACAGGGTATCAGAGGTGAGTAGTAAGAGACCTGAGTCTGGGGAGGAGAGAGGTGACGTAAGCAGGGGAAAATAGGGGAAAAAGTTGCGATTTTGCGGGAGAAGAGGAGAGAAGAGTTCATCACCAGTGAAAGGGTTAAGTATTATAATGCGATTTTGCGAAAAGCGAAGCAAATGACCGTGGGAATAAGAGTGAAAGACAATGGACGCAAATTTGTTGGAGTTGCGGGAGAGCGAGGAAGAGAAAGAAGGGGAGGCGGGGTCGAGGAGGCTGAGGCTGGAGAGGATGGAAAAGCGGAAAAAGGTGGGACAGAGAAGGAGAGGCGGGAAGAGAGAGGTTGTAGAGACGGAGGAGGCAACGGCGCGCCAGGAGCGGCAGACAGAGGAGAAGGAGATGAAGTCGACTAGGGAACAAAGGCATGTGAGAATAGTGTGAAGAGGTCCGTCGGGTAGGTCCGACCAGTTTCGCACGGTTGATCTGTCACCTCTCCGGCGGCGGCGGTTGGCTATCGATGGTCTTGTCATTGTGCGAGCGGCGGTGATACGAGAAAACTCGCGAAGTTTGGTTGTAAAACAACAATAATAGTTACTATTCTTTGTCTTATCGCAGCTTAAATCTCAAAATTATTCCTTCTCAAAATTAGTAGCAATGGTCAATTCTAACCAGATAAGAAGTTTAGATTCACTGTTTTAGCTATTTCAACTCAATTAAATATCAAATAAACTATTTTAAATAGTTTAATTTTAAAAATAATCTATTCTCAATCCAATCAAATACTTCTTTCTAACGTGGTACTGGACCGTGTAAAATGAGATCTGACTCGTCACTCGTCTGTTCTATTTTGACCTGAATCTCAAAGCCGACCTCCTATTTGAAATAGGCGATTTTGGCTGGTCTGCGAGTATTCTACGCAATCCGGTACTGACTAGGAAACTCATCGAAATTGGGGGAACCCATTTTTACAGCTTGAAATTTTGTGCATACAACGTTTGAATTTTTTACGGACCAAAATGCTCCTACAGCGAAAGCGGGCAGCGGAATAGATTAACGGGCATACTCGGTTAGACCATTTTCCCAGCGTTTTTCTCTCTCCTCCTTTCGACCCCTTCGCGATACTCTTCCTCCCGGCGATTGACGATTCTCCAAGTGAAAAAGAAAACCTAGAAGAAGAAAAACCTGCGAGTGCTTCTGGCGAGTGCAAATCTCGTCTCGCTCTTCTCCCCCGCGACACTCTAGCTCGCCATGCTCCCTGCGCGCCTCACATCGCGTCGTTTGCGCATTTTCTCGTCCATCTCCGGTGGTGGCGGAGAGGCGCGGCGATAGCTAGTGCTTTACTCGAAGCCTGGTTGCTGCCTCTCGACGGCCTCAAGGAGAAGCTCAGCATTGCTTTCTCAGTCGACAGGCCCCACTCTCTCCACTCGGTCGATAAAAAATTTCTTTCGTTGGGCCTGTGCGCACCAAGTTAAAATATTTCTTTCGCTGGGACCTGTGCGCATCAAGGGAGAAACAGGGCAGGGGATCAAGCTGGGCAGGGGCCTTTTGGTCCATTGAAAATTCAAACGCTGTACGCACCAAAATTAACACTATACAAATGGGTCTCCGAAATTGGTTATGGTTTCGGGGTCTGAATCCGAGTGCGTAACCTCTGAGATACCTCATATTTTGCGTGATCGACGTGTCTGGTGCCTACTCGGGGATAGAACAGGGGCCAGTATTATATGAGCTTTGAGATTGGTGCGCAACATATTTCAACGGTTTTCCAGAAAGTCACACAAAATATGAGATATCTCAGAGTGTGAATTCTCCGAACCCCTACAGGAACCCAAATTTTGAGCTTAGATCTGGATCAGAATTCGGGCCAATCTGATCTATGGTGCAATGTATTCCTGTCATAGCAGATCGAACGGTGTGGATCCAAACTCAAAATTTGAGTTACTTAGGGGATCCGAATTCTTTCGGACCGAGAAGAATCTAAAACCCAAAGCCAGTTTACAGCCCGGTAAGGAGCCCATTATTATTATTGGATCTGCCAAAGTTGGGTTGCACTATCGGACTTTCCAATTAGAGAATCATGAATCAACAACCTCAGATTCCCAAAAGCGCCGGATCAAATCGGCATCGGCTCCGCTCCGCTCGTGCTCGACTCCGATTAGAAGGCGGAATTAGTCGGCGGCGATCGCCATGGAAGGAGCAGCTTCCACCGTCGATGTGCACGAGCTTTTTTGCCACTACAACGCTCTCTACTTCGACGACTCCCTCGGCGCCTGCACCGTATCCTGGACCTCCGACCCTCTCCAATTAATGTAGGTCTTTATTTTAAGTGTTCTTGCATTTCTTTGCTAAAAAAGAAGTGATCTTGCATTTCAATGTGGAGAAAGGTTTCTGATACTGTACTTTGGATTGGTGGTGTCTGTAGTGGAGCGAGTGATTGTGATTACTATGGAGGCGGCTGTGATATACTCCTATCCGAATCTGTGTTGAGAGCTCAAAGCATTAATTGCCTCAAGATTGTTTTGCTTCATGAGATGATCCATGCATACATGTGCATCCATCATGGCAATAGGGATCGTAGGTAAGAGGAAACCTTTATGCAAATTAATAGTATTTTTTTTATGATTTATTAGTTCTTAGTTTTAGTTTTCACTTTAATTAAGCAGTGACCATGGCCAGACATTTCAGCTTATGATGAATTCAATCAATTCCAAGACAGTCCATGATCCTGAGGTTCGTTGGCATTTTTCATTCTACTATCATATTTAATTTACTCTGTGAATTTTGAAATGTCAGATATAGATCTTGAACTTCTTGAGTGAACATTTGAATCTTTTTCTCAAATGTACACATTTAATTAGTAAAATATAATATGTTGTCTTTGCTCGATAGAACCCAAACTCTTGCAATTTTTTCAATCATTAACTTGATTCTTACCTCAATAGCGAAATTTTAAGTAAATTAAAGAAAAATATACAAGTGCAATTAACAAAAGAAATAAGTTAGAATTGTGAATTTTAGTTGGCTGTTCGCCTACTACTCCTTAATTTTAATAGGCTTTGCTTATAACAAAAGTTTTAGGATTGTGAATCGGTTCTGTTAAAAAATATATTATTTTAGTATTTGCTTTCAGAATTTAATTGTGTGAATTGGATAAACAGTTTTATGTAGACAGTTTAATGTATTTCTTTTTTATGTAGAGACCAGATGGGGGTTACAACATAATTATGAGCCATGAGATTCCAAAGGAAGATGACAGCGTAAAAGTAAATCTCGACTACTCTTGGCTTTCAAATTCTTGGTTTTTATTAGTACAAATGTTAAATGTTGTTTATCTGTATAATAAAATTTTGTATAGTCAATTTCAGTTGTTTTGTTTTCCTTACATTTGCAATTGCTCCGGATGCCAAGTTTTGTACAGAATTTATTAATAATGCTGAAGTCACTAAACTGAAATAATACCACATTGAAGCTGTACTGAAATTAAACTGATAATTGTATTAGTGTCATTAGAGATCTTAACTGATTCTTTCATATGTTGCATTTGCATGTTCAATTTGTAAATCAACCAGAATTGGATTTTGCTATCTATTTTGCGCCATTACATTCTATTTTACTGAAAAACATGCCATTAGTTCATTTTGCATCAGTAACGACATTTTTTTTTATTACTCACAGTATGAAAGTAGACTACAGGATTCACCAGGACTCAAAGGGAAAGGAGTGAGCTCAATAGGTTATTTATGAATTTTATTTTTTTCTTTACATTTTGTAATATTAGGTATGTACTTGGCACTAATAATTCAAAATTGGAGCTCTATTGACAAATTTTGAAATTTAAAATTTTTCAGGTGATAATCCATCCTCTAGTCAGAATCCAAGTAAAAATGTCAAAAGGATAATTGAGATTGCGCCAAAAGCAAATGCTTTAACATCCTATTATTCAGAGCAGCCTACTAAGAATTGTAGCCCAACTAAGTTAAAAAGAAGAAAATTAAACAAGGACTATGCTGTGATTATTGAATGGTTGGAGGTATTTACTGATGAGGAGTCGGATGAAGAGGTGCAGGTGCCCTTAGTAAATAAGAGAACAAAGAGGAGAAAACAGCAAATGTGCAGTGTTACAGAGGTTGCAGCATCCTCTGTGTTAATTCATAAAAATGAAACTGAAATTGAAAATGAATTAGAAAAGCATGGTATGGATGATAAAGTAGCTATAGATGAATCTTTGAAACCGAACGAGAAATTGTCAGCATTAAGCTCAAAATGTAGAAATGAAGTTGTACAAGTGTCAGATGGTTGAATGTAGGACCTTTTTTTGTGTGTGTAGAATATTGTCTGCTAATAGGTGTTAATTGTACTTTGAAGTAGGAGTTGCTAATGATTTTGTCTCTTTTAGTTGTGGCTATTTTCCTTGTAATTTTCTTTGTAATTTTCTTAATCAAGTTTTCTCAGCTAGACAGCTAGTGCAAAATTCAAAGATGCAGTTGGAGAAATCGTGGGGATATTTTGCCCAAATCTTCGGCAGTGTTCGGTTGTATGGCTTTGGGCCTTCTCTCCAGGATTTGGGTTTATTATATTTTTTCCAGCCTAACCACAAATAGAAGGAAAAACATGACCTGATTTGGACACATAATGTCATGTTATGTGATTCTTCAAAAATGTCATGTGATCTAAAATATTTTGTAACGTGACATGATGTGATTAAAACGATGGAGGATAATTATGTCACGCGAATGGTCATACTAAAAATAAAAAAACATTGGAAAATTAATTAAAATAAAAAAGAATATTGGAAAAATTAATCACTTGATGTGACTGGGTCAGTTTGTGTGATGTGTCATGATATGTCATTTACGATCAAAAGGAGACATGTCTCTGGAATGGACATGTAATGCGACATGTGAGTCATATCACGTGACCGACACACATGACGTGATAAACTGAAAAACAAAAACAAACATGAGCTGAGGAGAACTGAAGGCAACACCCGTGTTTATCAGTGGTGGGACTTTGGACTCTGGATCTCCTTGTCCGCTACTGGTCCATAAAAGCCCGTTGATTTATTATTTATACTATCTTCCCCTTTTACCACCAGCCCAATTTTATATGTATACAGCAAGCATAAAATTGCCTTGAATTTGGTATCAAGTATCAGCTATAAAATTTAACTACATAGACTCCAACAAAGCGAAAAGCAAAGAAAGAAAATAACAACGGGTCATTAAAACTTGAGCCTTATATGAGAACTGAGGTACACATATATAATTTAGCAAAATAACGATGCAAATTGCGAGATACTAGCTAGGTGGGATATTATCAACAATTCTAAGTCACTGCCTTAGTTCTAGTATATGCTTAGTTGAGAATAAAAAAGAGCAACATAATAAAGGAACCATATAATAATGAATTAATGACACTTTTACTTTCAGGTTTGTTAAAAGAGAGGCGAATAATGAATGATACTTCAAGAGAGCATGTATGAAGACCAATCTCCCCTTGACAATGGTATACAAATGGCTAAAAATTTAGCCAGTTGGTAGTGTAGGTACCGCCAAACCACCAATAAAAAGGTGCCACGTCATAGAAGGTCACTGTCTTCCAGTCATCAGTCTGGACTACAAAGGAGAGGCTCTGGCCGTTGAGGTATGCACCGCTCTGCCAGTTCTGGCCCCAATTCCTCGACATCGGCATCCAGTCTGTCTGAGAGCCCTTAATCCATACCGCACGAATAACACCGCTTCCGCCTACATTGCTGATTGTAACCAGCTCGAAGTACGGGTTCCCGTTTACCTGGAACCTTACACCACCGTATCGTTGACACCCTACCCTGTAGATAAATTATAACTAATTTAGAGCATCTGATAAGTAATGCACGCTCCTACAAAGAACATATGTGATTATGCTGCTCATTACAATAATAAGATAATAAAAGTTTACTATCTAAAACAATTACTGATAATCATAAAAGATGAAAAAAAAAAACCAAAACATGGTAATGAGTGATCAAGTACCTCTGATAAGAAATGGGGATAATTCCAGCGCTGTAAACTCCGATTGTCTCAAAAGCAGGCTGAGACATGTCGAAATGCTGCCTGGGAGGGTTGCACCAGCCACCATTATCATTTGACAACGCGTAATTCGGCGGGCAGAAGTTTGTGGCGGTTATGGTGACAGTCGGGTAGCCAGGTTTGCACCACTGCGTCTTGGTGGGGTCGCACTTGATCTGATAACATGCTCCGCACATCCCTCCATTGTTGAACAACGCTGTGCTAAGCGCAGCTGTTTGCACCACATAGCCGTCATTGTATAAATTTCCGTAACCGCATGCTCCGCCTGTGCATATGTATATTGTAGCATGAACTCAATTAGCACTATACTTTATTCATGTTATAATTACAAAGAGATAGATACTGTAGTATTAATTACTGGTGATTGGTCCTATTTCATATAATTAACATGCACTATATATGCAGACAGAATTTTATCAACCCAAAACAGCTCACCCATTGTTCCTGAAGCATCGGCTTCGCCATAAAATGTGGCGAAGGCCGAGACCCATTCAGCCATTGACCCTCTCCATTGAAGAGATACCAAAAAGATTAAACAAAACATGACTGGTAGCCTCTCCATTTTTCTCTGTGTAACGAGCTTCAAAGGTTATTGACATGTTTTGAATTCGTCTAAAAGCCTATTTATAGTTAGGATTTCAAGCCTAACGGTCTAACTGCTCTATTAACAATTGAGACGGAATTGAAGAATAAAAAAAAAGCTCTCTAATTATTGGCCAACTTGATTGCAGTTTGACTCGATCGATAAAACGATATATTAGTTCTGAAAGTCAATTTTAAAAAATGTCACTGAACATATAAAAGTTTTGAGAACTTAACACTGAGATTCGAAAATGTTATCTTGGTAGTCTCTTATTTTAAAAAAAAAAGAAAAAAAGAAAGAGAGATTCCAAAGTGTTAATTTATTAATAGTCTCTTTTGTTGCATCTCAGCCGTTCAACTTTTGAATAATATGATGGAAGGTAGCCAGATATCCAGTAAAGCAGCATACATGATATGAGTTCGAACTTTTTACGAACTTTGTTACGACTTAAGAGTTATGAGTTATGACTGGACCATAGTTCGAAATTATAACACTTCAATAAAAACTTAGGCATTCTGAATTCTAATTACACAGTACATCAAAGTTTATATCAAAGTTCATTACAAATACCAAAATTTATATCAAACACCAAAGATTTGTACAATCAATCAAAGTTCAGTACAATCACAGAATCCAAAGTTTTCCAAAGCCAACAGGAGCAACATCAGCAAAGTTTTCAAATATCCAAAGTATTCAAAGTACAATTTAAATATCAATAGAAGTACAGAACAATTACCAAAGTCTTAGATTTATTATTACAAACCCAAATATTATCCTAAATAAAACATTAAAATTCATTATCAGTGGAAATTAACGGTTCACGTTTGAGTTAATTTCGAACTAAGTTTGGTTTGCGAACCTATTTCGAACGAACTAGGTCCAGTTTGAGTTTAGTTTGTATTAATTTCGAACGAACTCAATTTCGAATTAAATTTTTTACGAACTTTTTCGAATCAAACTCGAATCGAATTACGAACTACGAATTTTTGTGCAGCCCTATGCATGATTAATTGCAATCTCAAATCAGACATGCATTAGTTTCAAGAAGCTAGATACAAATAATAAACAACTTTAACCAGCTAGTTAGTTAACCCTAAAAAAAACTAGCTAGTTAGTTGTTTGATATATACATCTCAAGTACCAAAAATTAAAAAAATCGGGCCCGCAAAAATGATTATGTTATCATACCAATCGAAAAGAATAATGATCTACTACGACTTAATCAGCTTTTCAACCTTTCACATTTGCTTGACCAATAACTTATTTTGGTAACTAATCATGATAACTTGAAATTAGTAACCAAAATGTTAGTTAGAACATGCATTCAAGCTAAGAACGGCCACCAGCATGGTATCAAGATTGTCTGTGGCGCTTGCAGTCATATGCTTTGGTATTAACATTGCCTAGGTAATTGAAAATGAAAAGAACGTAATACAAACATATAGCTAGCACAAAGTACAAATTTGTGTGCATGTGTGTATACCAGTGTTGTAAAAAACGTCCGTTTAGGTCTATTTATCGTCCAATTAGTCGTTAGCTGTAATCAAACTGTTATGAATTTTTTCGACTAATCACACAATTATTCCTGAATATAGCCTATTATTTCCAATTATTTCCGATTAATCAAATAGCAATACCTTGTCTGTCCGACAACCGCATACCGTTATTTACAACACTGGTGGATATAATATATATATATATATATATATATATATATATATATATAGAGTATGGCTAAATTGCTGCCGGCAGCATTCTGGCCAGCTGCTGCCGGGGGCAATTCGGTCATTTTAGGTGTTCAAACAACAAATGTTTTTATACAGATATGTTCTAAATATTAAAATCTACTTGGAGACCAAATTTTACATTTTTTGGAATTTTTTAGCTATTTATTAGGCCACTTTGAAATTGGCTGATCCGGGTGAACAGTGCACCAAAATTCTGGACCATGTGATCTGGAATTTTCAAAGTGGCTTAATAAATAGTAAAAAAATTCCAAAAAATGTAAAATTTGGTCTCCAAGTAGATTTTAATATTTAGAACACTTTGAACGGTTCAGATTTATTGTTTGAACACCGAAAATGACCGAATTGCCCCCGGCAGCAGCTGGCCAGAATGCTGCCGGCAGCAATTTAGCCATACTCTATATATATATATATATATATATATATATAGAGAGAGAGAGAGAGAGAGATGGGCTATTGTGCTTTCCAAAGTAAAACCCCCTCTTTACTTCGGGCCATTTTTTGCAATTTGAAAATCTAAACAACCGATCCGAACCGTTCAACATGTTCTAAATATTGAAATGTACTTGCAGACTAAATTTTACATTTTTTGGAATTTGTTTAGTATTTATTAAGCCACTTTGAAAATCGCTGATCCGATGGTCCAGAAAATTTTACTGTTTTGTTACTGTTCACAGTGGATCAGCGATTTTCAAAGTGGCTTAATAAATAGTAAAAAAATTCCAAAAAATGTGAAATTTAGTCTGCAAGCACATTTTAATATTTAGAACATGTTGAACGGTTCGGATCGGTTGTTTGGATTTTCAAATTGCAAAAAATGGCCCGAAGTAAAGAGGGGGTTTTACTTTGCAAAGCACAATAGCCCATCTCTCTCTCTATATATATAGAGGTTGGCTATTGTGCTTCCATAAGCATATGCCCACATATGCTTATAACTCATTTTTGCGTTTCCAGTGTTCAAATGGTCGATCCAAACTATGGGCATATTCTCCATATTAATATGTGCTTGGAGACCAAATTTTACATTTTTCTGATTTTTTTTACTATTTATTAAGCCACTTTGAAAATTGCTGATCCGGGTGAACAGTAAAAACAGTGCAACAAAATTCTGGACCATATGATCAGCAATTTTCAAAGTGGCTTAATAAATAGTAAAAAAATTCAGAAAAATGTAAAATTTGGTCTCCAAGCACATATTAATATGGAGAATATGCCCACGGTTTGGATCGACCATTTGAACATTGGAAACGCAAAAATGAGTTATAAGCATATGTGGGCATATGCTTATGGAAGCACAATAGCCAACCTCTATATATATATATATATATATATATATATAGAGTAAGGCTACGGTGCTTTGCAAAGCATAGAGGCCTCCGTGCTTCGGGGCTACTTTTTGGATTTTGAAAATCCAAACAACCCATCCGAACCGTTCAACATGTTCTAAATATTGAAATGTGCTTGGAGACCAAATTTTACATTTTTTGGAATTTTTTTACTATTTATTAAGCCACTTTGAAAATTCCAAATCCGGTGGTCCAAATTTTTGTACTGTTTACCGTTGGATTTTGGGATTTTCAAAGTGGCTTAATAAATAGTAAAAAAATTCCAAAAAATGTAAAATTTGGTCTCCAAGCACATTTTAATATTTAGAACATGTTGAACGGTTCGGATGGGTTGTTTGGATTTTCAAAATCCAAAAAGTAGCCCCGAAGCACGGAGGCCTCTATGCTTTGCAAAGCACCGTAGCCTTACTATATATATATATATATATATGAGGAGGGTTCAAATGCCTCCATTTTTTGTGCCTCCACCATGCCTCCATTTTTTAAAACTTTAATAACTCAATATTTAAAACTTAAAAAGTCAAAATAAAACCGTTAGATATGATCTATATTATTTTCTCTATGTGCTCATAAAAAATTATCACATTTCGATTTTGTTTTTATGTGAATCAATAAGTTAAAAAATCAACGTCTAGAAATTATCCAAATTACTACATTTTTTTACAAGCTCTTGATGATAACCAAAATAAAATTGAAATGCCATAATTTTTTACACGTGTATGGATAAAATGATGTAGATCATATCCAACGGTTTTATTTTGACTTTTAAGTTTTAAATTTTAAGTTATTAAAGTTTTTAAAAATGGAAACATGGTGGAGGCATAAAAAATGGAGGCATTTGAACCATCCTATATATATATATATATATATATATATATATATATATATATATAGATATAGAGCTGGACTATGGTGAGTTCTGAAGTAAGAGGTCATTTTTACTTCACGCTCATAGTTTCATTTTAAAAATCTAAACAACCAATTCGAACCCCTCAACATGATCTCTATATTGAAATGTGCGTGGCGACCAAATTTTACATTTTTTGGAATTTTTTTACTATTTATTAAGCCACTTTGAAAATCGCTGATCCGGTGGTTCAGAAATTTTTACTGTTTTTTACTGTTCACAGTGGATCAGCGATTTCAAAGTGGCTTAATAAATAGTAAAAAAATTTCAAAAAATGTAAAATTTAGTCTCCAAGCACATTTCAATATTTAGAAAATGTTGAGCGGTTCGGATCGGTTGTTTGGATTTTCAAAATGAAAATATGGCGTGAAGTAAAACAACGTTTTACTTCAGAACTCACCATAGCCTATCTCTCTCTCTCTGTCTATATATATATATATATATATATATATATATATATATAGAGAGAGATGGGCTATTGTATTTCGCGAAGTAAAACCACCGTTTCGCGAAGTAAAATCGCTGATCCACTGTGAACAGTAAAAAACAGTAAAATTTTCTGGACCACCGGATCAGCGATTTTCAAAGTGGCTTAATAAATAGTAAAAAAATTCCAAAAAATGTAAAATTTAGTCTCCAAGCACATTTCAATATTTAGAACATGTTGAACGGTTCGGATCGATTGTTTGGATTTTCAAAATGACAAAATATGGCCCGAAGTAAACAGGGGTTTTACTTCGCAAAGTACAATAGCCCATCTCTATATGTATATATGGACAGTGCTACGGTGCTACGCGTAACATAGAGCCCTCGGTGCTACGGCTCACTTTTTGAGTTTTCCAAATCCTAACGGTCAATCCGAACCGTTCAACATGATCTCCATATGAATATGTACATGCAAACCAAATTTTATATTTTTTAGAATTTTTTTACTATTTATTAAGCCACTTTGAAAAAAACACTAATTTGTACACAACAGTAAAATCTGCTGGACCATTGGATCAGCGATTTTCAAAGTGGCTTAATAAATAGTAAAAAAATTCCAAAAAATGTAAAATTTGGTCTCCAAGTAGATTTTAATATTTAGAACACTTTGAACGGTTCAGATTTATTGTTTGAACACAGGAAATGACCGAATTGCCCCCGGCAGCAGCTGGCCAGAATGCTGCCGGCAGCAATTTAGCCATACTCTATATATATATATATATATATATATATATATATATATATATAGAGAGATGGGCTATTGTGCTTTCCAAAGTAAAACCCCCTCTTTACTTCGGGCCATTTTTTGCAATTTGAAAATCTAAACAACCGATCCGAACCGTTCAACATGTTCTAAATATTGAAATGTACTTGCAGACTAAATTTTACATTTTTTGGAATTTGTTTAGTATTTATTAAGCCACTTTGAAAATCGCTGATCCGATGGTCCAGAAAATTTTACTGTTTTGTTACTGTTCACAGTGGATCAGCGATTTTCAAAGTGGCTTAATAAATAGTAAAAAAATTCCAAAAAATGTGAAATTTAGTCTGCAAGCACATTTTAATATTTAGAACATGTTGAACGGTTCGGATCGGTTGTTTGGATTTTCAAATTGCAAAAAATGGCCCGAAGTAAAGAGGGGGTTTTACTTTGCAAAGCACAATAGCCCATCTCTCTCTCTATATATATAGAGGTTGGCTATTGTGCTTCCATAAGCATATGCCCACATATGCTTATAATTCATTTTTGCGTTTCCAATGTTCAAATGGTCGATCCGAACTATGGGCATATTCTCCATATTAATATGTGCTTGGAGACCAAATTTTACATTTTTCTGATTTTTTTTACTATTTATTAAGCCACTTTGAAAATTGCTGATCCGGGTGAACAGTAAAAACAGTGCAACAAAATTCTGGACCATATGATCAGCAATTTTCAAAGTGGCTTAATAAATAGTAAAAAAATTCAGAAAAATGTAAAATTTGGTCTCCAAGCACATATTAATATGGAGAATATGCCCACGGTTTGGATCGACCATTTGAACATTGGAAACGCAAAAATGAGTTATAAGCATATGTGGGCATATGCTTATGGAAGCACAATAGCCAACCTCTATATATATATATATATATATATATATATATATATATATATATATATGAGGAGGGTTCAAATGCCTCCATTTTTTGTGCCTCCACCATGCCTCCATTTTTTAAAACTTTAATAACTCAATATTTAAAACTTAAAAAGTCAAAATAAAACCGTTAGATATGATCTATATTATTTTCTCTATGTGCTCATAAAAAATTATCACATTTCGATTTTGTTTTTATGTGAATCAATAAGTTAAAAAATCAACGTCTAGAAATTATCCAAATTAGTACATTTTTTTAGAAGCTCTTGATGATAACCAAAATAAAATTGAAATGCCATAATTTTTTACACGTGTATGGATAAAATGATGTAGATCATATCCAACGGTTTTATTTTGACTTTTAAGTTTTAAATTTTAAGTTATTAAAGTTTTTAAAAATGGAAACATGGTGGAGGCATAAAAAATGGAGGCATTTGAACCATCCTCTCTCTATATATATATATATATATATATATATATATATATATATATATATATAGATATAGAGCTGGACTATGGTGAGTTGTGCAGTAAGAGGTCATTTTTACTTCACGCTCATATTTTCATTTTAAAAATCTAAACAACCAATTCGAACCCCTCAACATGATCTCTATATTGAAATGTGCGTGGAGACCAAATTTTACATTTTTTGGAATTTTTTTACTATTTATTAAGCCACTTTGAAAATCGCTGATCCGGTGGTTCAGAAATTTTTACTGTTTTTTACTGTTCACAGTGGATCAGCGATTTCAAAGTGGCTTAATAAATAGTAAAAAAATTTCAAAAAATGTAAAATTTAGTCTCCAAGCACATTTCAATATTTAGAAAATGTTGAGCGGTTCGGATCGGTTGTTTGGATTTTCAAAATGAAAATATGGCGTGAAGTAAAACAACGTTTTACTTCACAACTCACCATAGCCTATCTCTCTCTCTCTATATATATATATATATATATATATATATATATATATATATATATATATATATATATATATATATATATATATATATATATATATATAGATGGGCTATTGTATTTCGCGAAGTAAAACCACCGTTTCGCGAAGTAAAATCGCTGATCCACTGTGAACAGTAAAAAACAGTAAAATTTTCTGGACCACCGGATCAGCGATTTTCAAAGTGGCTTAATAAATAGTAAAAAAATTCCAAAAAATGTAAAATTTAGTCTCCAAGCACATTTCAATATTTAGAACATGTTGAACGGTTCGGATCGATTATTTGGATTTTCAAAATGACAAAATATGGCCCGAAGTAAACAGGGGTTTTACTTCGCAAAGTACAATAGCCCATCTCTATATGTATATATGGACAGTGCTACGGTGCTACGCGTAGCATAGAGCCCTCGGTGCTACGGCTCACTTTTTGAGTTTTCAAAATCCTAACGGTCAATCCGAACCGTTCAACATGATCTCCATATGAATATGTACATGCAAACCAAATTTTATATTTTTTAGAATTTTTTTACTATTTATTAAGCCACTTTGAAAAAAACACTAATTTGTACACAACAGTAAAATCTGCTGGACCATTGGATCAGCGATTTTCAAAGTGGCTTAATAAATAGTAAAAAAATTCGAAAAAATGTAAAATTTGGTCTCCAAGTAGATTTTAATATTTAGAACACTTTGAACGGTTCAGATTTATTGTTTGAACACCGGAAATGACCGAATTGCCCCCGGCAGCAGCTGTCCAGAATGCTGCCGGCAGCAATTTAGCCGGACTCTATATATATATATATATATATATATATATATATATATAACTAAGATGTTTTTAAGCTCACCAAGTCTATTTGTGAGCTTAATTTCATAACCTAGACTTCAAACGACACATCCAAACCGTTGAATCCGTTCTACTTCACGAGTGATGCATTTATATGTCAAATTTATAATTTTTCGAACTAGTTTAGTATAATTAAGTCAAGCAGTCAAAAAATAATGAAAAATGAACTCATTAAAATGAACTTATAAATCATCTTTTTTTGACCGCTTGACTTCATACTAAATTAGTTCAAAATTTTAAAAATTTGACATGTAAACGCATCACTCGTGAAGTAGATCGGTTTCAACGGTTTGGATACTTCGTTTGAAGTTAATCCGATAGGTTTTTGAGTTAAGCTCACAAATGGGCTAGGCGCGCGAAATCCAAAGGATATACACATTATTACAATTTTATGCATAATAACTAATAAGTGATGTATTTGACTTTTTTTAGTGTTGATAAATCCCTCCTTGGTATCATAAGGGTTTTCAATATAAAACCATTAGAAAAGGTAGTTTTATTGTAAGGATTTTCATTAAAAAAAAAAAGCGTTACATAGTCTATTGTAATAATTCTTAACTGTCAGGAGAGAACATATATACATTCGCTATCGGTAGGCTCCTCTCCAACGGTAGGAAAACCTTGCTGAAGACCATTTTGAACCGATATAAGAGGGTTGTCATGTAATAGTGTTTTGATGTGTTTATTTTTTATTTTATCCTAATAAATAAAAAATTCGGTTTTGAACCATTATAAGAGGGGACCTACTTACAACATTTGTAAGTTACAACATCTTAAACAATTTGGTTTTGTAATTTTAAAAGTCTAAAAAGTCGATCCAAACCGTTCAACATGATCTCTATATTAAAATATGCTTGGAGATCAAATTTCACATTTCTTTGAATTTTTTACTGTTTATTAAGTAATTTACAAAACTGTTGTTTTTAGACAATTCTAGACCACTGAAAAACAACAGTTTTGTAAAATACTTAATAAATAGTAAAAGAATTCAAACAAATATAAAATTTGATCTCCAAGCACATTTTAATATAGAGATCATGTTGAACGGTTTGGATTGACTATTTGGATTTTGAAAATCCCAAAACCAAATTGTTGTAAGATATTGTAACTTACAAATATTGTAAGTGGATCCCTCCTCTTATTCAAATACTAAAGGGCATACGCTAGAGCTTATCTATTAGTTTTGGAGATTTTAGGATGACAATTGTGACTAAAATTAATTAAAAATATCAACAAACACATACAATGCATTGTAAATTAATTTTAGTAAAATTTAATGCATAATAATTGATGCATATGTTTAATTTCACACGTAACATGATCAAAAGTGAGTTGTACCGTATCATAACTGAACCAATTCACATGACATATCCTGATGTGTCATTTTTGTCTAAATGATAATTAGAACACCCGAATAAACATGTTAAGAAATACACAAATCATGATACATAAACAGCATGAGTATCGTACCGCATCACCTCAAAATCGTATCGTGCCATAATGTGTATCATCGTAACGTGACTTTTCTACTTGCATGTTTTTCTTCAAGTCCATCTCTTATATTTTTTTTTCCTAAAATTAAATATAATTTGAAGGAGGATATTTCCGGGGGTAATAATAGTGTACAAGCTATAGGTGCACAAATAATTGCTTTAGCCATTTTTTGATGTAAATCCAAAATAATAATTCACATTTTTTTGATACCAAGGACTTAATAGGGACATGTACAGAGGTGGATTTGGTGGAGGAAGAAGGTCTAATGTCTGGAACAGGGTGGAATTAAGCTTCTGAAGATGTTATAGCTGTGCTGAAACTTTAGTGTAGCACAAATGGGGTAGATCTGTTATTTTGTTGCAAAGTACTTTGTAGCTCTTATGTGCTTATTGTTGTTTGTTTGCGTGCAAGGCAGGCACTAGGGAACTGATCATTCAGGTTTATGTTTAGTTGTAATTGTGTATATATAGTACCATAGAGGTGGTACCAGTAAACTTTGTATGTGGTTTCCTTAATAAGAAATCGGTAGGCTATATATCACTTATATATATATATATATATATATATATATATATATATATATATATATATATATATATATATATGAGATTGACTACTCTACTTACGTAAGTATATGAGGGTATATGCTTATAAGTCATTTTTGTGTTTTTCAAATCTAAATAGTCGATCTGAAGCACTCAACATGTTCTCCATATTAGAATGTGCTTGGAGACCAAATTTTACATTTTTTTTTGAAAATTTTCAAAACAGTGTTCTAATATTGCAAAAAAATCTAAAAAAATAAAAAAAAACATATGAAAAACACTGTTATGAAAAATTCTAAAAAATAGTAAAATTTTTTCAAAAAATGTAAAATTTGGTCTCCAAACACATTATAATATGGAACATATTGAGAGTTTCAAATCGACTATTTAGACTTTGAAAATGTAAAAATGACTTATAAACATATGCCCTCATATGCTTATGTAAATAGAGTAGCCAACCTCATATATATATATGGGCTATGGTGAGTTGCGAAGTAAGGATCTTGTTTTACTTCACGCTCATATCTTCGTTTTCAAAGACCAAACAGTCGATCCGAATCACTCAACAAGATATCCATATTGAAATGTGCTTGGAGACCAAATTTTACATTTTTTTGGAATTTTTTTACTATTTTTTTAGATATGTAGAAAACTGTTGTTTTTTAATAGTCCTGGACTATAAAAAATAGTGATTTTGAAATATTTTAAAAAAATAGTAAAAAGTTTCCAAAAAATGTAAAAATTGATCTCCAACTCACCATAGCCCACTGTTTGGTCTTTGCAAAAAGAAATATGAGCGTGAAGTAAAACAAGATTCTTACTTTGCAACTCACCATAGCCCACCTATATATATAAAATTTCTAAAAAAATATAATTTCAAAAATTATCAAAAATTATCTATATACATAATTTTAATTTCAAAAATTATCTTATAGAATAACGGATAAAAAATAATCTTTACTCGTACTTTTAAAATCTTTATTTTTATCTGTACCTGATAAGCTAACGAAAAAAATCATATTTTTACTGTCTTTTTGAATAGAGTACGGATTGGATAAACGAATAAAGAAGTGTTATTGACATCGACGGTTCTGATATGGCAGCAGAGTAGCAGACCGCCGCTGAATATACATTTTTTTTTCTTCATCTTAATTTATTACGGATGGGTATTAGACGTGTTAAAATAATATTGGGACAAATTAGTGATAGTAGTCCAATTAATTTCAAGACGTGTCGGAACTTGAGGATTCAGTTGTCTGCAAATGGGTCAGATCAGTAACTCCAGCTACATGGACTCATTTGCTACAGTCATGAATTATTTACCAAATTGTAAGCTACAATCCAATAACCTCAATCTTTTCCCAGAAAGGAAGTGCTAGGTAGGCCGAGAATTCAGCGGCAGTCTGCTACTCAGCTGCCATGTCAGAACCGTCTGATTAGGGATGTCAATAACACTTATTTATTCGTTTATCTAATCCGTACGGTATCCAAAAAAACAGTAAAGATATGATTTTTTTTTTTCCGTTCTTATCAGTTACAGATAAGAATAAAGAGTTTAAAAGTATGAGTAAAGATTATTTTTTATTCGTTATTTTATAAGATAATTTTTGAAATTAAAATTATGTATGTAGATATATATATTTGTATGGAGATGATAAATGATACGATAAAGTTTTGCATTTTACTAAGAGTAGGGATCCAATTACCACAATTTTGAGTTACCAGAACTATTTTCTACATTTCAAAGTCTAAATCGTCGATCCAAACCGTTCAACATGATCTCCACAATAAAATGTGCTTGCAGATCAAATTTTACATTTTTTTGAATTTTTTTACTATTTATTAAGTATTTTACAAAAACTAGTCAAATTCATACCATTGAATTTTGTACCCATCTTAATAAATAGTAAAAAATTCAAAAAAATATAAAATTTGATCTGCAAGCACATTTTATTGTGGAGATCATGTTGAACGGTTTGGATCGACGATTTGGACTTTGAAAATGTAGAAAATAGTTGTGGTAACTTTGTGGTAACTCAAAATTGTGGTAATCGGATCCCTCCTCTTTTACTATATTTAAAATTAGTTGTATTCATTATTATTATTTTTGTTTGGAAATTTTTTTATTGAAAGCACAAATTGAAATATCAATGACACTTTTTTATCCGTTTATCCCGATCCAAACCTTACTAAAAAAATGAGTAAGGATAAAATCTTTTTTGTTTATCAGATACGAGTAAAGATAAAAAAAATTATTCGTTATCATGACGGGTACGGGTATGAAAGTGCTTCCACCCGACCCGTAGCGTATCCGTTGACACCCCTGCATCTGATTTGCATATACGAATCATTTAAATTTTCAGGTGATAGTCCATTCTCTAGTTAGAAACCAAGTAAAATTGTCTTTTTTTTTTAAAAAACTGCGCAAAATCTGCAAAGTTGTGAGGAGAGTCGAACTCTCGACCTTTGAGTAACCAATAATTGTAGGACTTTTCTTCTAATCAACTGTGCTATCTCCCCTTTCTCAACTAAGTAAAATTGTCAAAAGGATATATAATCGAGATTGGGCCAAAATCAAATGCCATAACATCCTATTATTCAAAGAAGCCGACTGAAAATTGTAGCCCAACTGAGTTAAAAAGAAGAAAATTAAACAAAAACAAGGACTATGCTGTGATTTTTGAATGGTTGGAGGTATTTACTGATGAGGAGTCGGATGGAGAGGCGCAGGTGCCCTTAGTAAATAAGAGAACAAAGAGGAGAAAGCAGCAAATGTGTAGTGTTACAGAGGTTGAGCATCCTCTGTGTCAATTCATAATAATGAAACTATAATTGAAAGTGAATTAGAAAAGCATGGTACTAATGATGAATCTTTGAAACCGAATGAGAAATTGTCAGGATTAATCTCAAAATGTAGAAATGAAGTTGTAGAAGTGTCAGATGGTTGAATGTAGGAATATTTTTTTTCTTTTTACTGTAGAATATTTGTCTGTTAATAGGACTTGAGTGTACATTGAATTAGGAGGATTTACTACGATTTTGCCTCTTTAGTTGTGTCACGACCCCGCCGCCGGGCCGGGGATCGTGACAAGAGAGGCACCCTCGCATCCATCTTTCGTCCCGTCAACCAATGTCGCAAACAAAAACACAAAGAAACAATACGGAATAAGCTACAAAGCTCAGTAACCGGTTATTTAACGACGCGATTATCTATAATTGGCTTAATTAAACAACCATTCAAACAGACTGGATTAATCCACACAAATCAAATCAAATTATGCCTGCATATTTAACGATGATAGCACCTGGATCAGGTTATCAGTAAAACAAGTCACACAGTATTCACAGTATTTGAAATGTCTCTCACAGACCATTTCCACATTCACAGTACACACAATCTCATCAGTTCACAATCAAATTCGAACCTTAGACCCGCTATTCCGTTAAAATATGCCTCATAATCCGATTATCCAATTCAAATATCCAATTCAACCAAACAAAACGAAAACACAGATTATAGAGAAGTCCGGTTACCTGATAACGATCAATCCAGATATCCAATTCAATTCGAGTTATAATAACTGTTCAGAATCAATGCGACGTAATCAGAATTCCAATCGGACGTATAATCAAATGATAGTCAATACCGAAATATCTTCTTCTTTTTTTCATTTCCTCAAATTTTCTCTCTTTCACTAAGATTGATCATGAGTAACAATGATCCCATGTATATCAAGAGATTTTCACGGTGGTAAAAAAAATGAGAGGTGGTTTTCATGCAACGAGCCGCGTGGCAAGAGAGGCCACGTTGGCTGTTTTATTTTTATAAAGTTTGCATTTTTGCTAATTAAACCTTATAATTTTGTAATATTATAATAAAGTCCAATATAAATTTCAAAATTAATTTAAAAATTTACCGGGTGTTACAAGTTGTCGCTATATTTTTTCCATAATAGGGTTAAAATGTTTATTGGTTTTGTATCTAATCATATTCCACATCTTTATCTCTATTTTTAAAATTCAAACAGTCGATCGAAAACACTCAACATGATCTCCATATTAAAATATGCTTAGAGATCAAATTTTATATTTTTTTAGAAATTTTTTACTTTTTATTAGATAGGTACCGAATCACTGCTCCTGGACCATTCAAAAACAGTGATTTTGTACCAATCTAACAATGTAGTAAAAACATTTCAAAAATATAAAATTTGGACTATAATCACATTTTAATATGGATATCATGTTGAGCGGTTCAGACTGACTATTTAAACTTTAAAAACAAAGATAGAGATGTGGAGTATAGTTGGAGCACAAAACCAATAGTACATTATAACCTGACTCATTTTTCCATATAGGTCTTCTCTTTCTTTGTAATTTCTTAATCATGTTTTCATTTTTTGAAAACCTTTTGCAGAGTTCCGTGAGAAAGAATTGAACTCTAGATTTTTTAGTAAGCTACAGTCCTAAAAAAAATTTCAAGTCAAATGTGTTACCACCCTTTTTATTTGGGTAGAACTAGGGTGCTCTTGAGTTCACCAAGTCCTTGGTGAACTCAAGTCTAAAACCCATCGAATTGGCTTCAAATAACGAATCCGAACCGTTGAAACCCGTCTACTTTACGAGTGATGCGTCTACATACAAAAATTTTAAATTTTGAAATTAATTTTGCGTAGAGACAAGTGGTCAAAAAACGTCAAAAAATTAATGCATTAAAATTAATTTATTAACCTTCTAATTTTGACTGCTTGACTTTATCCTAAATTAATTCGAAAGTATAAAATTTTTACATGTAGATGCATCACTCGTAAGGTAGGCGGATTTCAACGGTTCAGATTCGTTGTTTGAAGCCGATCCGATGTATTTTAGACTTGAGTTCACCAAAAGACTTGGTGAACTTAAGAACACCCTAGTTCTACCCCTTTTATTTATCATGTTTTCTCAACTAGTGTGGATGGTTGTATGGTTTTGGGCCTTCTCGTGAGGATTTGGGTTTATATATCCGGCCCAACCACAAATAACACTAAACTCTGTTAGGGAAAAAACCAATTCTAGTTTGACCGATTTTTCCATGGAATTGATATCTATTTCTTCTCTTTCTCAAAATCGAGGTTCGTCATTGCAGGAAATCCGTGATTGAAATTTGATAAAACAAAAACTCAAAATTTATGTTTTATAAGATATCATGTATAATTCAAGTGTAGTGCAAAACAAAAACTCAAAATTTATGTTTTTATAAACTATAATGTATAATTCAAGTGTAGTGCTTCTTCTTTTTTTTTCAGAGGGTTTAAATATGTTTATTTTTTGTGTCTCCATTTTTTAAACGTTAATATCTAAATTTTTAAATTCAAATATCAAAATAAAGTTGTTAGATGTGATATATATTGTTTTCTCTATATGGACATAACTTTTTTATCACTTTTCGATTTTGTTTTTATATGAATAAATAAGTTGAAAAATCTACGTCCAAAATTTGTCCATATCAATCAAGTTCTTGATACCAATCAAAACAAAGTTGCAATATCATAATCTTTTATATATGCATAGAGAAAATGATATCGATCAAATCTAAGGTTTTATTTTGATATTTGAGTTTTAAATTTTAAGTTATTAATTTAAAAAAATAGATGCAATGAAGCACAAAAATAAAATAAAGACAATTGAATCCGCCTTTTTTTTATTTTTATTATGGGAATTATTGAGAATGGAAACGGTGATCATTCATGAGCATTAGCTGTGTATACTCAACTCTCTTTATTACTAAACCTGATGAGACTTGGTGACCAACTTTTGCTAATTGGTGGTGCAATACTGCAACGCATAGCATTATGGTTTTGATTCAAAGTATTTGATAACTCTAGTTCAATGCAAAAAAGAAAAAAAAAACTCTAGTTTTTGTTTTTTCCTGCCCAAGCTTTTTAAATCATTACCAACAATATCTCTAGTGTAAAATAATTGATAACTCTATGCCTATTTTCTGAATACATATGTTCACAAGTTATACTGAGATCATGCATTCTGACAGCTGAAATTTTATTTCAATTACATAAACAATCAAACTAAATGTTGGATTCCATCAATAGTGTTTTTTCAGTTATTTGAACTTTGCACACATGAGTTAAAGAGTCAAAACTCGGTGTACTTATTAGATGAGTTGACTTGTCAAACATTTGACCAAGTCAAAGGAGGATTACAATAGTGATTAGTACTCTTAACATAAATCAGTTATTAGGAAACATGATCCTGTATCAAACATCGAATAAATGAAAGAAATATATACTATTCTCTGTAACAAAATCTAGATGGAATTCCAGGAGCACCACCTTCTCCCAATCTAGTTGCCAGTAGATTTTAATATTCACTTTAATTTCTTACGGATGGGAATTAGGCGGGTTAAAATAATATTGGGACAAATTAGTGATAGAAGTCCAATTAATTTCAACACGTGTCTGAATTAGGCGTTGTCAGCCAATGGGTCAGATCAGTAATTTCAGCTACATGGACTCAATTGCTACAGTCAAAAATTCTTCACCAAGTAATATATAAGCTACAATCCAATAACCTCAATCTTTGCCCAGAAAGCAAGTGCTAGGTGGGACGGACGGATATCCTCCCAGGTACCTGACTCAAACAAAGTGCAACGGCCGCTCATATTAATTCTATGTGAGTCAAATTCAATTCGGTGTATATTGAGACTGTAAGAGGTCTGTTTAGAGATTTGTGTCATGCATGTTAAATGGACCGTCCGATCGTAATTTGCTTGAGTCAGATAACCTGAGGTGATGTGAATTCAGGTGGGACAGTACTCTTCCTTCTTTTTCTTTTTTCTTTTTTCTTTTTTATATATGTGCGTAGGCCACGAATTCAGCGGCGGTCTGCTAGAGGGTTACAAACGGATGGAATACGCATTAGACTGGTAAAATTATATCAGTATATTTGTGTATAATATTTTTCAGATATACATACGGATTAAATATTATACGAATACAGATTAGATATTTATTTTTAATATTATTATTTATTAAAACAACATAAATATTATTAAAAAGTAAAAAAAGTAAAAAGTTTATAATATTCATTTAATTATAATGATCAATAATATAAATATTTTCATAAAATATATCAAACTAATAATATATCTATTATTCGAATATGAATAATTAAAATTTAAAATTATATCTGTGTTTGTACAAATATTTGAATATCATAGCTAATTTTTACAAACAATTTCAGATTCGAACAGATAATATCTGATCGGTTTGCAACCCTTAGATCTGTTGTCGTATCAGAACCGTTTTATCTGCGTTAATTAAGATTCGCATGAATAATTTTAAGATTCGTACATCGGACTCATGTTTGCCACATACACTCTCTTAATGCTCGTAGGCCCCACCTGCAGACAGCTGGGATTTTGAAGGATTTTTTTTAAAAACCGTAAATCAAAAAATTAATTCTACCAAACCAGCATGATGGCCTCTGTTTTTACAAAAACCATCAGAACCGAGATGCCAATTCGGTCCCAACGATTTTTTTTTCTCCGGACCGAATTGGCATCTCGGTCCCCTTTATTTTAAATATTGGCGCACCTCGCGCCACAGAAAATCCACAAATACTTCCGGACCGAATTGGAATTTCGGTCCGGACCAAATTTCCCTCTGGACCGAGAAGCCAACTCGGTCCCATTGTTTTTTCCTCCGGACCGAGAAGGCAACTCGGTCCCATTGTTTTTACTCGGGACCAGCCAACTCCCTTCTTCTTTCTCCCGTTGTCCTTCTTACCCGAGAGCTTCTTCCTCTTCCTCTACCCGAAACCAAACCAAAAAAATTTAATTTTAACCCCTCAAATTTTCAGCCATTTTTTATTCTAATTACATATTTGAATATAGTTTTGAGAGAAGAACAAGAAAAGTTTCAGATCTACAAGTTTCATTGGGTACGTGATTAAATTTATTTTTTGAAAAAAATATCCGAAATTTATAATTATTTAGTTTAGTTATAGAATAAATTAGTTTTTTTTAGTGTATTGTAGTTTAATTTAATGTATTATAGTGTGAATTTTTAATTTAGGAAAAAAATCCGAATTTTAATTTTTTTTGTAAAATTATTTAGTTTAGTTTGTATGTAGTGTAAATTAGTTTATTTTAGTGTATTGTAGTGTAAATTAGTTTATTTTAGTGTTATTTATTTAGTGATTGTAGTGTATTTTAATGTATTGTAGTATAAATAAAATGTATAAGTAGTTAAAGTAATTAGAGTAATTTAGAGTAATTTAGTGTAAATAAATTTAAGTGTGAATAAATATTTAGTGTAAATAAATTGTATATAAATTGTATAATTTTTTAGTGCAAATAAATTTAGTGTGAATAAATATTTAGTGTAAGTAAGTTGTATAAAAATTGTATAAATATTTAGTGTAAATAAATTTTATAAATATTTAGAGTAATTTAGTGTATAAATTTATTGTATATAGTGTTTAGTAATTGTATAATGATTTGGTTTGCATGTAGAGTAATCTTGGTCATAGTTTTTTTTAAAAATAAATGTAGAATAATTTAGGCTTTTTTTAGTGTAATTTAGGCTTTTTTTTTTGTTAACTAACTGGAGTTTTTTTATGTTGTAATTTTATTTATATTGTAGTGCAAAATGGCTGCTGAACAACGCTTGTTGCAATTGCCTCCTGAGCAACACAAGATATCGTTGGTGAATACAACGGTATTTGTTTAATATCGTGTTGGATTTAAATTTCAAAATAAACTTGGAAGTTTAAATTAATTTTTGTTCTTTACATTATTTTGCATGAAATTATCATTCCAGCCTGTTCGTTCACTGCGTCCTGGTCCTCGGCAAATGGGCATTCATTACCAGCCTCGGATGAAAGAAGGTTTGATTTATTTAGGCCTGTACCAGATGAAGGATGTGACGCATTGTCAGATTGATAAAGCGTTGATCACTGCGCTCGTCGAGAGGTGGAGGCCCGAGACGAATAGTTTTCATCTTCCGGTGGGGGAGTGCACAGTGACACTGGAAGATGTCAGCTGTCTGTGGGGCTTACCTGTTCAAGGTAAAATATTTTTTCTTACTAATTTATACTTTTGTGAGTAATTTATATTTAGTGCAGGTAATTTAGTGTAAATAAATGTAGTGTAAATAAATTTAGGAATAAATTAATTTAGTGTAAATAAATTTAGGAATAAATAAATTTAGGAATAAATTAATTTAGTGTAAATAAATCCTATTAATATTTAGAGTAATTTAGTGTAAATATTTAGAGTAATTTAGTGTAAATAAATCCTATTAATATTTAGTGTAAATAAATTGTATAAATATTTAGAGTAATGTATCTTTTTTTTAGCGTATTGTAGTGTATTAAATTGTATTGTAAAAATCGAGTATATATTTATCTCTACCATCTATGTTTACAGGAAAGGCAATTGCTGGACATACAGATGATAATTGGTCACTACTGATCGAAGATTGCCTAGGGCATGAGGTCTATGACGGCAATGAAGACAGTGATGATGAATTTTTTTATTCAAAGGTGGCCAACAATGGCGAAGTTAAGAGATCCAAATACCATATGCGACTAAAATGGTTGAAGGACCGCTTTAACGAAAACTTGGCACATGACACTCCCCAGGAGATCGTCGACCGACACACACGGGCATACTGCATGGACTTGTTTGGATCGATGATGTTTCCCGATGCGAACTCAAGTTCTGTCCCGATCATGTACTTGCAGTTCTTAGAGAATTTGGGACCCCTGGAAGAGGACTACAATTGGGGAGGTGCTGTACTTGCCTGCCTGTATCGTGAGTTGTCTCGGGCTTGCAGAAAGGCAACGGTTTCGATTAATGGTCCATTACTACTGCTGCAGATGTGGTGTTGGACTCGGTTTCCTATAGGCCGGCCCAAAGGCAGGCACGATTTACCATTTGGCGGTGAAAACCTATTGGAGAGGCTGGCTTTTGGCGCAAGATGGACTATTCCGCATCAATGGGATGGCAACCCTATTAGAGGTACATTTATTTAAACATGTATTTAAATTATATTTCTCAATATAATTTAGTGTTAATTCAATATTTATTTGTAATGTGTTCACAACTTAGGTGTATCGCAATATCGTAACCAGTTTGAGCGTCTGACTGTAAATGTTGTCAATTGGATGCCGTATACGACTTACTACCACCAACAACCTTCGCGCGGGATTAGAGATGGGCCCATATTTAGATATCGCGTGTGGTTGGTCCATTTCTGGGAGTGTGAGATTCATCTTCCTGAGAGGGTTTACCGGCAGTTCGGATTATTTCAGCTAGTTCCTCCGGCGGCTCCATTGCCCTTTGATTATCTGGAAGGCCTCCGCAGTATGAACCGTGCGCAGGGTTTAGAAAGAGGTGACGTATTAAGTGTAGACTGGAACACTCACTGGGCGGAATATATCGCTCAACCACCCTGGGCAATTGCACAGCCGGGACCTTACGATGTGGATAGGTACGTTTTTTTTTTAAATTTTGAATTCGGATCCAGTGATGAGTTAATTTATTCTAATTGGTCGTTACAGGTATCCCGAGTATATGGATTGGTTCCTTCGGAACGGCATGCCATCGATTTATCAAATACGCTCACCAACAGTTCTGAGCCAGCCATTGCCAGAACCAGAAGTAGAAGTAGACCGTCTCGGGTATGTCTCGGATGCCGAGGTGCAAGCGCGTACCGTAAGTATTTTAATTTTAATTTTTAATATATCTGCTCATTTTATTTACGAACTATTTTTCATTTTATTTAACTATTCTTTTTTTTTCAGAGATGTCGCCTCATGAATATGACCGCAGAAGGAATATGGTTGGTGAAGACACCTGGGCAAATGGCTTTTGGACTCCAATTGCTAGAGCATAGTCGTGATTTTTTACGGGATATTGGGCATATCGCAATGTTCAGAGCCATGGTCGAGCAAGCCGGACTTCCATTTGACCTAAACCACATCGATATCAGCGGTGATATTCCAGACATGAGAGCGAGACGTGTAGATGTCCAAGTTCCTCCAACGACGCATGACGATATTATGCAGGGAGTTTACAGCTCGCTTCAATCCATAGTAATAGACGGGCGCCCTCTAGCAGATGATGCGGGGCCATCAGCAGCGGCTCCTACAAGATGCCAGACAAGGCCAGCTCGCAGATTTAGCCACTCGAGATACCCTGATCCTAGGGGCAGGGAAGCCACGGATTGATTTAGTGTAGTTTTTGTTTAGTGTATGGATTGTTTAGTGTAAACATGAATTAATTTAGTGGTTCCTCTTCTTCGACGTCTAATCCGTGCTTCCTTCTACATCTATGACATACCAAATCTTCTTCGCATTTGAAATTCCAAAATTCCGATAACATTAAAAATTAATAACAACAAAAATGCAGAAATTCGTCCATATTCCATCTAATTCGGCCAATGTCAGAAATTCAGAAAAACAGAAAAACAGAAAAACAGAAATTCAGATAATTTAAAAATCAGAAATTCGACTAGATTGGAAATTCAATTATGATTAAATGGCTACATGGAATTTTGGGTTCTTTATATGAAAAGAAAGGCGTCGAAGTCTAGTTTTCAGATAATATAACTTGTACATACAAAAATATTACGGTTTGCTACAGTTCTGACGATTTGTCGACGGAGGTCAGAAATTCAGAAAAACAGAAAAACAGAAATTCCAAAAAAACAGACTAGTATAGTCTTATATAAAACATGGTCTTGCATTAGACAATATTCATCGTTCCTTACGTCTCAAGAATTTGTTCACCAAACGACTAGCCGTCCGACCAATAGATGGTCGGCTACCAGATGGTCCTGCTTGACTACCAGTTGTTTGTACATGTGGAGCAGATGCAGATGCCTCTGTATACCTAGCAGATGCAGATGCCTCTGGCCGGGTGCCAGATACGCTTCTCCGTCTTTCTTGTGGAGCAGATGCCTCTGTATACCTGGCAGATGCAGATGCTTCTGGCCGGATGACAGATACGCTTCTTCGTCTTTCAACAGTTGCCCCTGCACAATGAGGATATAAATATAATTGAGTGTGTAAAATCTTAATTTAATTAAAAATATGTACTAATTCACAATTACGATGTGGATACCTGACGGTCTTCTTCTACCGGATCCCTCTGGACGTTGTACTCCACTGCGTGGCCTACATTGAGCTTCCATAACATCCATAGCATTAGGAATTCGCTTGTGCTTCCTCCTACCCTTGTTAATCTTATTTATGTCCGGCTTGATTTTAGGTGCTCCCAACTCGTATATCCAATTGCGGTGGCTGCCGAAGCTGTGAAACTCACATCTCCACGTGTTGACATAATTTTCAAGCTATAATAGTGACTTACATATCTCATCGGATCTAGATGTCTCTTACAGCACACCGCCAAGACGTGGTTGCAGGGAATGCCAGTAAATTGCGGTTTCTGGCAGTCACAAACAGCCATTCCCTGCTCCCCTTCTGGAAATCTAACTTCGTACTTCATGTCTCCCTTCACCCCCTACAATCAATTAATCATGTTATTTAAATATTACAAATTGAGAAAGTTATACTAAATTTAAGAAAATAGCGGACATACCGTTCTTTGGGTTCCATCATGATCGATGACCTCGTAGATGGGAAATTCACCACCCATTGGTATCACTTGGTGCTCCTTTGCTTTGGCAATCCGACGTTCTAACGCTGTCATGATTTTTCCTGATAGTCTCATTCCATTTTGATGCCAATTTCGAGCAACCGCACCTCTTCTGACATACCAATCCACAACTTTATAGAATGTGCGATCAACTATTGCCGTTACAGGCAGTTGGCGCGCCACTCGAAAAACATTGTTCAATGATTCTGATCCGTTCGTAGTCATAATACCCCACCTATTTGGGCCTCCGTCATGACATTGTGCCCATTTATGGAGTTGCAGAGGCTCTTCTTCAAGATTTTGCAACCTTTTACCGCACCACATGATGTACTGGTGAGTAGTAATGCTCCTACCTTCTATCATTTCCATACCCTCATCAAACCTCCAAGGTTTCATCTTACCCACAAACACAGTGAAAATTTGTTCAATTACTTTGTCCTTGCACAACTTGTACACATTCGCCGCAATATGGTGAGCACACAATCGATGAACTGCTTCACCCCTCTCCTCACACCATCCTAAATCAGTACGATCAAACACTGAACGGATTGCAGCATGCTGGTCTGATATAACACATATCCGACCGGGGCCGACAACTTCTTCGCGTACAAATTGCATAAACCAGCCCCAATTATCTGAAGTCTCCTCTTCCGCAATTCCGAATGCTATTGGCAGTAATTGTTGTTCTGCATCATAAGCGCATGCCATGAATAGTTTTCCTTTGTACCTGCCGGATAGGTGTCCTGCATCTACACTTATAACTGGTCGGAGATATGGCCAGGATTGAATGCATGGACCGAAAGCCCATGCCACACGGATGAAAATATGTTCGCCCAACGTGCTAGATGGTATGTGATCAATTCTGTATCTTGTACCTGGGTTAGACCTCTGGATTGCACCGAGCATAGAAGGTAGCAGTTCGTAAGCTTTCTCCCAAGAACCAAATAAATCGGCAATAGCCAGCTCCCTCCCTCTCCAAATCTTGCTGTATGAAGGCTCAACCGTTTTGTACTTCCCTCTAACTGCAATTCGACATGCTTTTATTGACATCTCCAGGTCCTCCTTCAGACCCGGTTTGATTATATCAGCAATCATCCTGGCAGTCATCTGACGACTGTCTGCTGTACATGTAGTACTGTAACAATTGTGCTCGTATGGGTTTGTTGCAATTGTCCAATTGCCCGTCGCAGTGGTTTTTGCGTATACCCTCCACGGACACCCCTCTACTGTACATACAACCACATATCTGTTACGATTGGTCTGGGTTTGTTGTATTTCTAAGTTATTATCCATGGCATATCCATTCAACTTCGATTTAAGATCAGCTTTGGATTCAAATATCTGTCCCACCGAAAATGGACGGTCAATTATGGGTGGATGACCAAAAAATGCTTCATCCTTGTACGGCATTGACACATCGTCATTAAATTGCGAACAAGGATGCTGCAATCCCCGATTAATAAAAGGAATAGACGATTGCCACTCATTCCTTACTTCTTCCATCCTAATCTGATCCTCAATTTCGGCCATTTCCTCTTCCCCGACAACCGTGTCATCAGGGTCAGAGCTTGTTTCTGAGTCAGTATCATTATTCAGTTGGTCAAAATAATTCTGCAAATCAACCGGGGGTGTTTCGGGGGTTTCATCACAATGTGCCGGTGAATCAATCACCGGTATGTCTCTGCTAGTTCCGGGTACACTACCCGGGTATGGGTCATAATTGGTCTGACTAACAACTGGTACTGACTCAACCACTAATTCAAGAAGTTTAAAATTCAATACCGGAGTGGCATTCGCAAGCACCATATACCAAGTCGCTTCGTGGTCTATGTTGAACAACTAGTATTTTTCTGCTGAGCCAGGTGGTGCCGTGTTCAAACGTGCGCTGATTGTCAGATCGAACCGGCTAGGGAGCAAACGAATGCCAACATATATCTGTCTTCTTAGCTCATCAAGACTAGTTGAGTTAGTAACAGGAAATGTACAGGTCGGTGCGTCTGTAATTTCGCGTCTGTGATACACATTTATTAATACTTGAGACATTTCCTGAACAAAAAATTTCACGATTAACCTTTGATAATTTTCAATTTTACAGCAAAAAATATGATCATAATTGAAAAAAAAAACTTACTACAGTATTCAGACGAACACTAGAGGCACAATGCAGGAGCCGATCTGTAATTTGGAGGCATGAAGGTCTCTGAAAGAGAGGAAGAAGAAGGTCTCGGAAAGAAGGTGTCAGAAAGGAAGAAGAAGCTCTTGTCTGTCTCGCAAAAAAATAATGCAGAGAGAGATAGCAAATTCATTCTTGGACAGAACTTCTGGAATGGCTACTCGGTCCCGAGGCAGCTAAAATAATAAAATAATGACAAAGAGAATAAAATAATGCTAAAAAATTCACTGGAATTCTCTGGACCGAGATGGCTACTCGGTCCGGCCAAAAAATTCTCTGGACCGAAATGCCATTTCGGTCCAGAGGCAACAACACGATCGGCCACACAATCCTGCTCTCTTTTGCTGTGAAAAAGGTAGGGACCGAGATGCCAATTCGGTCCGGAGAAAAAAAAATCGTTGGGACCGAATTGGCATCTCGGTTCTGATGGTTTTTGTAAAATCAGAGGCCATCATGCTGGTTTGGTAGAATTAATTTTTTGATTTACGGTTTTTAAAAAAAATCCGATTTTGAACCCAATGAGAAAGCATCTCCTGTTGAAACTCTTTAGTTTTTGTCATCAGATGCAATAATTAATCCGGATGAATTTTTTTGGCTGCTTTCTAGATAGTAGATACAATACACAACGGTCTGAATATGTAGGTAGATATTTATGGTATAAGATAGTCCAAAATAAATATCTTTGCCAGTCCTAAGGTGTTGCCACCTCAGAGGTGATAAGGATGTGTGTACGGATAAAAGGATCACTTGCATCATATATACGACCAAGCAAAATAAAATAAAGTCATGGTCTCAAAAACATCGTTTCATTTTGTACATTGATTAATGATATATATCTTCAATTAATTAATCTTGGACTTCGAGACTTGGCATTCGGACATGCATGTTGTCGATTCTCCGGAGATGAAAAGAAGACGACACACCGCTAAATTAATTAATAGTTGATAGATAAAAAGATTAAAAAATTAAAATAATTTTATTCAAAGGATGAGTTAATTATACTACTACAGACTACCTACATATTGAACAAAATTAAATCAGTTCAATCTTTAATTTGCTAGCTAGCAATTAGCTGTTAGTCTCAAGTTAATTCGATCCATGTGATATTTGTTAAAAAAAGCTACTAACGGTACAATAACTACTGTCTATAAATAATAAGGGGGTCCTCAAACCATATTATATATACTAATATTATATCAGATAAATAAGCAAAAAAGTTTTCAATTATAATTACTTTCTCTGTCTCAAAAATAGCATAGTACTTTTCCTTACTAGACCAGTGTACTGATCTTCAGACAAGTATAATCAAGTCTGAACTGTGATCACATATATATGATATACAACTGTGCATTGTGCAATATATTACGTGAGGTCAACAATCAACATGACCACGTACGGAGATCACCAGATTCGTCTATCACGCATTTTTTATTCGACCTCGTTTTTAGTTTTTTAATTCTTTAATATTTATTATTTTACCAGAAAACATCAATTATAGTAGTACATACATTTAAAATATTAGTATAATTATATACATTTTTGTAATATACAACTTTTTGTTAATATAAACATGTGTATTATAATATTTAATATAAACATATATATAATTAACACTAGTTACTAATACGAGATAGAGCAGTAGCGCAGTTGGTTAGAAAAAAGTTTTAAAATTTTTTGAGTTCGAGTTCCTCTCACAACTTCACAGTCCTTGTATATATAGTTTATGGAAAGAAACAGTGTTACTATAACATGTCATTTTAGTATAAATAATGTCAAGCTAGTATAGTTGTGTAGTTTAGGAAGTATAAATATAAAATATTTGACAGAGAAGGTATATATACCTATTAGTACGTACAGGTATAAAACTTTACTAGTATAAATATAAAACATCTGGCAGCGAAAGCGTGAACGCAAACTGAGCTTGTGGTCTCTCACGTGCGACGTGCATGAACGCTGATGCGTTTTTGTTGTTTTTGAAGGAGTCCACCGGCCGTTTGTTACAATTAATAATAAAATATTTAGATAGACAAATTTGAGAGATGGAAGTGGTAGGACTATTTATTTCCAGGTATTGGAATTTGGAAATATATAGTTCGGTCACATATTTTCTTTGTCCAGTTGTTATTTGGCAGTAGTACTCCTGTAATGAAGTAGGAAACTGATGAGACTCACAACTATCACAATATCCTTCAGCTTAAATGTCATGAACTGTTTTCGAAATCTATCTAATATACATTTTAAATGATAAATTTAAACTTTTTTGTTTTTGTTTTCCAATTTAAACTGTTGAAGTCGATCTATATTTATATAAATAATGTGCTTACATACCATATAAATTTTAAAATCTAATTAGTATATCAAGTCATGTTGTCAAAAATTGTATTCTATTGATTATATAGATGTTGATGAAAATTAAAACACTTAATATATACAATTTCCTCACAAAAGTAACTATAAACAACGTGCATGTCCATTATCATACATCAACTAAAATATGTATTTTTCATAAAAAAAAAAATAGGTTAATGCAAAGAAACTGAATGAAATGAGACCAATCAATGAAAAGAGCAAACAAAAGGCAGGCAGCAAGATATTTATACTGACATTTAGCAAGAGGTGATGCGCTATCTCATGATAAAAAAAAAAAGAACACTGACAAATGTACATCAAGACGCGCTATTCATTTAATTCCTTTCATTTATTTATATTATAATAGTCCCATATGAGACGCTCTTCTATTCATGGCATGCAGTTGCCTTGTACAAACTGATACCAGATACAAAGCACCTTGTTTCTGCCGATCATTATCCTCTTTCTCCCCTTCTTATAAGCCCCAAACGGCCAAATCCCAAACCCACCATTCCCCTCCACTCAAAAAAATTACACTTAACACTCACCATGGAGAGAGGCTTCGTCTCTTGCTATGAGAACTGGTTGCAGAATCAAAAATCTGAGCTTACCGACCTCCTCCGTGTCACTACCACGCAAGGCGCAACCGAAATGCAGCAACGTTTGATAATGGAGCAGTGCATGCAGACCTATGAGAACTATATGGAGCGACGTAGAACCCTAGCTCGGGAGGACGGGCCCACCTTCTTCTGCCCTCCTTGGTGCACCTCCTTTGAAAACTCTGTGCTCTTTATGGGCGGTTGCCGCCCGTCTCTCATGATCCGGCTCGTCTATACGCTCACTGGCTGTGAGATGGAGGCCCACCTCGAGGAATTCCTCCAGGGCCAGCGGAGCCTGGCTAATGTCGGGTTGATGAACCTGACGCCTCATCAGCTACATCAGGTTAACGAGCTCCATCGAAGGACCTTACGTGCCGAAGACCGACTTTCGTCAAGACAGGCAACTCTGCAAGAGGACGTTGCTGACAAGCCTCTCTTTCCGATCGTCAGGGAGAGGCAACAACTGACAAGAACGGCAAGCGCAAGCACTTTTGCTGCTGCTGCTGCTGCTGCTGCCACCGAATCCTCCTCGTCTTCTTCTTCCTCTCCGTATATAAGTGACAGTCATATGGAGTTTGATGCGGGGGAGAACAGAGACGTGCATGAGGCAATGAAGACGTTTGCAGATAGCATGGCGAAGCTGGTGGAGGAGGCCGACGCACTAAGGCTAGCGACAGCAAAGAAGCTAGTGTTTGAGATATTAAGCACCAAGCAAGCCGTCGAGCTTCTTATCGCCGGGAAGCAGTTGCATCTTTCAGTGCACGACTGGGGCAAACAGATAGACCTACAAAATGGCCGTGGCTGAGGTAGTGGCGGAGCGATAGGTGAGAGGGGTGGCACTGGCACGAACAGAATTTAAAAAATATATTTCAATTCTATGTTTTTTTTCTCAAGAAAAATTATGAAAATATACTTGAGATTTAAAATAATTATAAAAATGTTTTACTCTCCAATTTTGTTTGCCACCTCTGTACCTTGGCACCGGCCGCCTGCTGAGGCTTGTATCTCTGCACGGCCCACCAGCAGTGTGCGGTGTGCTTGGTAGCTAATGAGATATGTATTATATGTTATGTGTATCATGGTGTGTACTAAGTAGCCCAGTACTAAGTATATTATGTGCTTATATATGGTATTTGGATAAGCTACAGGAAAGCATGTAGCATGCAGTCGTTGTCTAATATATATTTATCTTTTGTTATTTTATGTCTGTTTTAATATTGTATTTTGACTATAATTTCTCTTCTCTTTAAATTTTATATTGTGGCAGAGATGGGGGATTCTTTCATTGTTTGGTATCACATTGAGATATCAGATACTCAGATGCATGGTGACAAAGACAAACGAATAGTTTGAATTTTGTTCGGCCGGAGTTAAAATTTCGTAATTCAGGACAAATTCGAATTCGGATATAAGTCAGTATCACAAGAAAGGTAGAAAAAAACTAAAAACTCTCATAAAAAAATTATTTTTTTCACGTTTTTTTGTGTGAATAATTCGTGTTTTATTATTCAGTATTCTGTTAAAAACGTAAAACAAATAAATTATGAATTATTCGCAAATTTTTCGCGAGTTGTGCCGCTACTCGGATGCTATAACAAAATCAACTTGGTATATATATTGCTGCATCGAGTCCAACGTAGCGAATCATAAGTAGATTGACAGGTGTCATATAATGAACTGATCCACGTATTAAAATTCTGCATGTGATACTTTTTACCTGTTTTGTCAGTATTTTTTATTTTATTTTGCAACATACCCGTAGGCTTGTTTTGTCCGTATTGCAAACACTAAAAGCGTATATATGCTTTCTGATTATGAAGCCTGTACTTTAGCGGTTTAGCCTGGTCTACAGGCTCCAAAGTCTAGATCAGATTAGGTCGGCTAACAACGGCAGGCATGCATGTCTGACAACACACTGATGCGGTGATGCCAGCAGATATGCTCACGGTCCCGGCTTAGTTGATTTTTACATCTTGTATATATTTTTCCTGATAGAGGCAGACAAATTCTCCAATCAGCATATTTTTTCTTTCCGTGCATGGGATATGTGATACTTTTGACTTTTAAGGAGCTACGTACCGTTGTATGTACAAGCAAATCGAGGGGAGAGGAAGAGGTACCATCCCCAGTACCGGTTTTTGAAGATGGTTGATGATCTTTGGTAAAGCTGTTAAGTTGCTTCTTTTTGTGTAATATTGATGATGTATGAACTGATGATGTTTTCTTTTTGTATTTCTGCTTAAGAACTATGGTACTGTGATTTTGATTTTAGGTTTGTAGTGGGAGTTTTGGTATCAGATGGTTGGTAGCAGAATGATCTCGGTGGTTTTCCTTCATTTTTGTCAAAAAAAAAAGTGCCTTTTGTACTTTCTTCAAATAGTATATTCTTTAACTTCAAGTTTCATATACTCTTTCGTTGATCGTGCGATTTCTGTTATCCAGAAAATTTATGTATATATATATATAGGAGGGATCAAGTTACAACAATTTTGAGTTACAACAAGTTTACCACAACTATTTTCTACATTTAAAAATTTCAAATCGTTGATTCAAACCGTTCAACATGATCTCCAGAATAAAATGTGCTTCCAGATCAAATTTTACATTTTTTTTAATTTTTTTACTATTTATTAAGATGGGTACAAAATTCAATAGTCTGAATTTGACTAGTTTTTGTAAAATACTTAATAAATAGTAAAAAATAAAAAAATGTAAAATTTAATCTGGAAGCACATTTTATTGTGGAGATTATGTTGAACGATTTGGATCGACGATTTAGAATTTTAAAATGTAGAAAATGATTGTGGTACTCAAAATTATTGTAACTTGATCCCGCCTCATATATATATATATATATATATATATATAGTATGGCTAATTTGCTGCTGGCAGCATTTCGGCCAGCTGCTGCCGGGGTTATATTTAGCCATACGATGTTCAAACAACAAATACAAACCGTTAGATGTGATCTCTATATTAAAATCTACTTGGAGACTAAATTTTACATTTTTTGGAATTTTTTTACTATTTATTAAGCCACTTTGAAAATTGCTGATCCGGGTGAACAGTAAAAACAGTCTGGACCATATGATCTGGAATTTTCAAAGTGGCTTAATAAATAGTAAAAAAATTCCAAAAAATGTAAAATTTGGTCTCCAAGTAGATTTTAATATAGAGATCACATCTAACAGTTTGGATTTGTTGTTTGAACATCGTATGGCTAAATATAGCTCCGGCAGCAGCTGACCAAAATGCTGCCAGCAGTAACTTAGCCATACTCTATATATATATATATATATATATATATATATATATATATAGAGAGAGAGAGAGAGAGAGAGAGAGAATCGCTAATATACAAACGTTTGTTCCTGGACTCAGGAACAAACGATTCGGTTTTCTAATTTTCAAAGTCCAAACAGTCGATCCAAACCATTAGATATTCAATATATATTAAAATGTGCTTGCAGACCAAATTTTATATTTTTTGGAATTTTTTTACTATTTATTAAGCTGGTTTGAAAACCGCTATTTTTCAATGCTACAGAAATTTAATAAAAACAGCAGTTTTCAAACCATCTTAATAAATAGTAAAAAAATTCCAAAAAATGTAAAATTTGGTCTCCAAGCACATTTTAATATAGATTGAATATCTAACGGTTTGGATCAACTGTTTGGACTATGAAAATCGGAGAACTGAATCGTTTGTTCCTGAGTCCAAGAACAAATGTTTGTATATTAGCCATTATATATATATATATATATATATATATATATATATATATATAATTGAGCTAAAATGAGACGTGGAGTAAAACCAAGTTTTTACTCCATGGCACTATATTTCCATTTTGAAAATCCAAACAATCGATCCGAACCGCTCAACATGATCTCCATATTGAAATGTGCTTGGAGACCAAATTTTACATTTTTTGGAATTTTTTTACTATTTATTAAGCCACTTTGAAAATCGCTGATCCGGTGGTCCAGAAATTTTTACTGTTTTTTACTGTTCATAGTGGATCAGCGATTTTCAAAGTGGCTTAATAAATAGTAAAAAAATTCCAAAAAATGTAAAATTTAGTCTCCAAGCACATTTCAATATAGAGAACATGTTGAACGGTTCGGATCGGTTGTTTGAATTCTCAAAATGAAAATATGGCGTGGAGTACAAACTTGTTTTACTTCACGTCTCACCCTAGCTCATCTCTCTCTCTCTCTCTCTCTATATATATATATATATATATATATATATATATATATATAGTAAGGCTACGGTGCTTTGCAAAGTAAACCCCCCGTTTACTTCGGACCATTTTTTTGGATTTTGAAAATCCAAACAACCGATCCGAACGTTCAACATGTTCTAAATATTGAAATGTGCTAGGAGACCAAATTTTACATTTTTTGAAATTTTTTTACTATTTATTAAGCCACTTTGAAAGTTTCTGATTCGGTGGTCCAGAAAATTTTACTGTTTTTTACTGTTCACCGTTGGATCAGCGACTTTCAAAGTGGCTTAATAAATAGTAAAAAAATTCCAAAAAATGTAAAATTTGGTCTCCAAGCACATTTCAATGTTTAGAACATGTTGAACGGTTCGGATCGGTTGTTTGGATTTTCAAAATCCAAAAAATGGCCCGAAGTAAACGGGAGGGTTTACTTTGCAAAGCACTGTAGCCTTACTCTATCTATATATATAGTATGGCTAAGTTGCTGCCGGTAGCATTTCGGCGAGGTGCTGCCGGCAGCGTTTCGGCCATTCTGGTGTTCAAATAGAAAATCCGAACCGTTCAACGTGTTCTAAATATTAAAATCTACTTGGAGACCAAATTTTACATTTTTTGGAATTTTTTTACTATTTATTAAGCCACTTTGAAAATTTCAGATCATATGGTCCAGACTGTTTTTACTGTTCACCCGGATCAGCAATTTTCAAAGTGGCTTAATAAATAGTAAAAAATTCCAAAAAATGTAAAATTTGGTCTCCAAGTAGATTTTAATATAGATTGAACATCTATATAAAAAAATTTGTTGTTTGAACACCAGAATGGCCGAAACGATGCCGACAGCACCTCGCCGAAATGCTGCCGGCAGCAACTTAGCCATACTCTATATATATATATATATATATATATATTATACTTGCCATTGAGATATATTTTTGGTGAATGGCAGTTTTAAAGCACGCTATTGTAAATCCAAGAAAATGAACTTAAGGTGGTTAAAGAAAAATCTAGTAACTAAACACTAGTGGAAAAACACACATCAGGAACGGTTAAAAACACTCATCAGGAACGGACCTAGAGGCGACACTGACCCAGCTGTTACAGATAGTATAACTAATCAGGAACGGTTAAATAACCGACACTAAATCCCATAATCAGGAACGGTTGTTTGATATAGCTGATACTGATATGAACAATCAGGAACGGTTGTTTGTTATTAGCCGATACTGATGTTGATAATCAGGAACGGCCTTTAAGAACAACCGATACTAATTTTAACAATCAGGAACGGCCTTTAATAAACAACCGTTACTGTTCATATATATATATATATATATATATATATATATATATAGTTTGCAAAATGTGGGTATTCGCATGAGCTAATTCAAATATCACATTTAGATCAATAATTAATATGCCACAATCACAAACAAAAGACATCAAACAAGTTAATTGCCATAAAAATATATCCAAATTTAATTCCATATATCCACAAAACACACAAAAGACACAAAATTATCCAAGTTAATTGTCATAAAAAATCTATTTACTTGACTTAAATTAAAAATGCTTCTCTTTCTTACAACCTATAACTAATATGAAGGATAGTACCACCCGAGAAGAAATGCCATTCAACTGACGAGACCTATTCAACGTAATCAACCTCACATTGCCACTTCACCTAGTACAACCTACGAAAAGCAATTAGTGGAAATTAGAATCTGTGCCACTAAATTTAATATCTTTATAAAGTATACAAACTACCTCCTTATGTCTCCCTCATTTATGTGAAAGACATTGGAACTAGGGGAGTACAGATGATGAATGTGAGCTTCCTGGTATCCCGACTCTATCATATTACCAAGAATATAAATTAAAAAATACTTACTGGTAATCCCTTACCTGCATTTGTTTACTAAATATGTCAAGCCAAGAAAGGAAAAGCTTACTTCTTTGATGAAGAAACTGCTTCTAGTGCAGGTTTGACTCTTAGATCAATCTACACAAGATCAATCTACACAAGATCGATCTACAATCTGATTTTTTTCTTCTTGCATGTCCTTTTATAGACTTGGTAATCAAACATCAATTTCAAGAATTAAGTAAATTAAAGAAAACAAGTAGGTGCAGTCAGGGAAAATACAACTTGGGACTAACAAACATTTACTTCATACCTGATACTCACAATGATAAAACATAGAGAAATGCCGGGTAGGCAGCAGTCTCAAGCTCAGTAATGCGTTCATCTAGGGAGCTACATATTTGAGGCTAAATAAAGGCATAATCCAATCTCTCTACTAAATTCTTTTCAAAACAAAGGCTTAGTCTAATTTTCTTTCAGAATAACAAAAGGCTTAGTCTGTTGAGAGCGGTAGCACAATTAAATAATTACAGTAATAAAGTTCATTTATCTTTACCTCTTCAGCAGTAATTATCGTCTTTATATGCTGCTCAAAAAGACAAGTACCAATGACTTAGTGAAGCGCTAGTAAATTTGCATTAAATTTTTTTTTGTTTTGGCTATTTCAATGCCCGTAGGCTTCATACATGGATCACTCAATTGCTAAATTTGTAAAATCTACCCCATGCCTATCCCAACCCAGTATTCTTACCATATTGGCCAGTAAGTGAGCAACTCTGATTTCTTCACTGGTACGCGGTCATCAAGATGGTACATGAGGCAATATCTGCAAACTCATGTCGCAGCCCAAAATGACAACCTGCTCTGCCAAGTCAAAGTCATTTCATACTCTATGGGGAATTTTGTCGAACACCTTGGTTGCTACAACTGGAAAATCACCAAGGTAGACCAAACGATAAGATATAAAAGATCAACTCATATTCAGTAAAATCATTTTGCAAATACACTTTGTATATCTATATACCTTGAATGTTTTTCACAAAAATGGCACAATACAATGTGATGAAATTTTTTAACCAAAACCATATAATTATGAAGAAGAAGAAAAAGAATCTAACCAAATTGAGAAAGTAACCCAAAAGAAGACGTCTAAAACTTCCATAACAAGTTGCTTATACATATTTGTCCACAATTTATGTATAATTAAATCAAAAGGACTGATAGGACGATACCTTCAAGAGATTTGGAGTGAGACCAGTCGGATGGCTCTGCCCAATCTGAAAAGGAAATCAAGCAAATCAAAACTAATTCAATTAAATCGTTGTCTAGGGTTAGGGTTTAACAGGAAAGATAAATCAGAGGCTTACGAGCTTGAGAGTGGAGATAAATCGTTGTCTAGGGTTAGGGTTTAACAGGAAAGATAAATCAGAGGCTTACGAGCTTGAGAGTGGAGATAAATCGTTGTCTAGGGTTAGGGTTTACCCGGAAGAGTCGCCTCCGCTCATGGCCGTAATTTGAGCGACGCACCTGGTGTGACGCGCCTGGTGTCTTGCTCGGATCGTGCGACGCACCTCTCGGAGTGAGCACGAGAAAGGGCAAAATGTGAGTGACGACTTTGAGAGATATTTAAACCCTAATGGTATGAGCTGCGTAATTTGAGAGAGGCCAAAATGTGAGCGGGAATGAAATAGCGCTAAAATGGTGAAACTATTAGGAACGGTCATTCATTAACGACCGTTCTTGATGTTTACATATCAGGAACGGCTATTTATAAATAACCGTTCTTAAAAGTTGAGGACTAACAGGAACGGCCGTTTATAAACGACCGTTCCTAATAGTGGCTTATCAGGAACGTTTTTTTAAAGAGGCGATACTAATAAAACACAATCAGGGTCGGTTAAATAAAAGGCCGTTTCTAAAACTATTAGGAACGGTTGTTTTAAAGAGGCGATACTAATAACACACAATCAGGAACGGTTCTTTGTAAAGAGCCGTTCCTGATTCGGCCAGCACTATCAAGAACGGTCTTTAAAATACAACTGTTCCTGATAAGCACAATCAAGGTCGGCTGTTTAATATGCCTGTTCCTGATATATTTATCAGTATCGGTTTAAAGTTAAATCCGACACTGATAGGCCGATACTAATTGTACTTTTTCCACTAGTGAAAAGAACCACACGTTGAAGTTCCTATGGAACAATTGATGGGACGAGCTCAAGTTGAACATGAAAATTTTTGAATTCCGCACATTGCATTGTGAAATTTTGCGATAAATCTCTAACACATTTAAGTATTTATGGAGTAATTAACAATAATATATATATATGGGTACGGCTAACACGCTTCCTCTAGTATATCAACAATATGTTGCTGGCCTCCAAAATCTGTCGAATGGGCTTCAAATGACAAATTCAAATCGTTCAAACCAATCTCCTTACCGAGAGCTTCGTTTCCATATTCAAAAATTTAATTTTTGAATTTATTTACTATCAAGTCAAGTGGTCAAAGAAATGAGCAAAACAGTGCATTAAAATGCGCACAAAATCTTTCATATTTTGACCGCTTGACTTGATGGTAAATAAATTCGAAAATTAAAATTTTTTATATGGAAACGAAGCTCTCATTAAGAACATTGGTTTAAACGGTTTGAATTTGTCGTTTGAAGCCCATTCGATAGATTTTGAAGACCGGAAGCATATTGTTGATATACTAGAGGAAGCGCGTTAGCCGTACTCATATATATATGAGAAGGGTTCAAATGCACCATTATTTTTGTGCTCCAATATGCTCCACGCCATTTATCTCCATTTTTAAAGTCCAAACAGTCGATCTGAACTGCTCAACATGATCTTCATAATAAAATATGTTTGGATACCAAATTTTATATTTTTTAGAATTTGTTTACTATTTTTGTAGATAGGTACAAAATCACTTTTTTAAGGAGATTCTGGACCATCCGATAAAGTGATATTGTACCTATTTAAAAAAATAGTAACAAAATTGTAAAAAATATAAAATTTGGTCTCCAAACATATTTTATTATGAAGATCATGTTGAGCGGTTCAGATCGACTGTTCGGACTTTAAAAATAGAGATAAATGATGTGGAGCATATTGGAGCACAAAAATAATGGTGCATTTGAACCCTCCTCTATATATATATATATATATATATATATATATATATATGATACCTCACATATTTAGTCTATTTTAGGCCTGTTTTCGTACCAGATTCGTGCCATAATTCACCAGAATCATGTGCATTTCATAGATATATCTTTAGAATTTGGTACTGCTGAGTGTTTGTTTGTTTTCTGCAGGTTTGGAGCAAAACACACGAAGAAACGGCGATTCAGATGATGAGGTACGACCCTTACCAGGCTTGGTACGGGTCTCACCAGACTTAGCCGTTTTCAGCTCTTCACGCCTGGTACGGCCAGGCCGTACCACTTTGGTACGGGCCGTACATAAAGGCGGCCTGACAGATTCAAATTTTGGCAGAGGCTATTTAAAGCGGGGAACTCTCCAATTTCGACATTCATTCCATTCCAGATCTATTTGAGAGCACAGTAAGAGAGAGAAAGAGAGCTAAGGAGCTAGGAGCAAGAAGGAAGGAAGAGGAAAGAGGCGAAACTCGACGGATCTAGCTTCCTCCTCTCGATCCCTTCGATCCATGGCTATCTCTATCCCTTTTATTGTATTTTTAGATCAGATCATGTGCTGTGAGTAGTTATTTTAGTTTCTAGGGTTTAGAGATGGATTCTTGATTTGTTTTGACTTTCTTTGACTTGTATCTTGTATGAACTCTTTTGATTGATTGATTGTGATTTTTTTGCTATCTTTTGCTTTGATTGCTGTGATTGTGTATGATGAACCTCTAGGTTTAGATCGAACCTACCAAGGTCATGTGATCATCTCAATCTCTCAACCAAATCAATTGTTTAGGGTAGACTTGTTCGAATTGAAGCCGAGAGGTTGAATTCTCCTCTAATCGACAGATTAGAGGGTGCCTTAGGTCTCCAATCAACCAGCTAGGGTAGATCTGTACCAACACATGAGAATTGAGGTGTAGAAATCCCTAAAAGGCAATCAATTGCATTCCAACCTAGATCTTGATCCAACAAACGACAGTTGATGCTTAGGAACCTTAGGTATGGTCAATTGAACATTTCCAAAGAGTTTAGCACAAGGTACCAGCAAGGAAATGCATCAACTCGAACTGGTAAGCTCTGTTCTGGGAAGCCAGTACGGGTCTTACCAGAGTGGTACGGCTTTGCCTTACCAAGTTAAGTACGGCCTAGCCGTACCACTAGAGGCAGATCATAGATGAAGTCTGAAACCCTGGAAACGCCTTTTATCCATAATCAAAACACAATTTACATTTCTTCTAGCATTTTATTACATCTTTCTGAATTGTTTGAATTGTTTGAATTGACCTTTTTAGGAAATTAAATACCAAACCAAATCTTTCTCACTTCTAGTTTTTAATCGAGTTAGGTAGATTCTAACCTAGTAATTGTCCGTCCCTGTGGATCGATACCCGATTATACTACTCGATAGGGGTTGTGCACTTGCAACCCTTACTCGTGAAGTGTAAACGCGGTTTTAAAAGGTACGCCCTCAAGCGTACCGAAACTTGCGTTGCGCTTCTGCGCGAACAATATATATATATATATTTTTTTGCATAACATAGAATTCACACATGAAAAAGGCGGACAATTAGCTAGAGCAGCAGGTGCTGTAGCGAGACTGATTGCAAAAGAGGATAAATCAGCCACATTAAGATTACCATCTGGAGATGTTCGTTTGATATCTCAAAACTGCTTAGCAACAATCGGACAAGTGGGTAATGTTGGGGCGAAGCTCAAAGGCAAGGCTCAGGAGTCAGGTCTTTCTTTTTTATAAACTCCAATCAATTACAGATAGTGTTGGATAACAATCGAACTGCTCTTGATATGGTATTTCTAAAGTTGTTCGCACAAATTTTAAAGTTGTTCGCATGAATTTTGATGTCGATCGAATGGCTTTGATTTAGTATTGGAAGAGTATGGAACCACATGGAACATATGGGCTTTTATTTGATCTAGTTTAGGTCGACCATATGTATCTTATGGGCCTTTATTTGATCTAAGAATTTATGGGCTACATTATGATCATTGGGCTTAGATTAAGAAAAATAGAAAAAAAAAACATCCTCACTGTTTTTTTTTTTTTTGATAAAAGGCATAACAGCACCAAAATTTCCCGAGGCCTGTAATTCCTCCATTAATGGCGCACGCTGGGCCTAGTTACAAAGAAATGATTAGCCGGCCTGCTAAGGCTTGGAAGATTAAACCGCAATTCCAACACCGAGCTGCTCCTCCCGAATCCAAATCGGAAGTTATACAGCGCACTTTGCGCGATTTAAGAAATCGATCGACACGACAAAATCCGATCTGCCTCCGATGCGGTTCACAAGGTCATTTAGCGCGCGATTGTCGAAATGGCCAGATATGCTTTATTTGTAACAAGTTTGGGCATAAATCGCGGGGTTGTACAGCCACTACTTCTTACTTTTCGCCAACCCCTTCGCCAAAACTAGTGAACCCTAGATTCGATCTCTCCAGAGTGGTGAAACCTCAGCGCAAGCGATTTGCTCCCATGGCAGCTCCGCTTCGCACTCCGATCATCACCCTGACACCGACTAAGGAATCTGAACTGATTGAGAGTGGCTTCGCTCAAAGTTTCATTCTAGATGATATCGGCGGTTGGGGACCGGCGCGGATTGAGCGCACCCTCGCGCAAAAATTCAAGAGGACTGACCATCGCTGGATTGCGACTATCTACGCGGAATGGCAGTATTTGATCAAAGCTCCAACTCAAGCTTGGCTGAGGTCGGTTGTTGCTCGGGGATTCCTCACTCTTGAGGGGGTTGAGTTCCCAATTCTTGCTTGGGAGCCCGATTTTGATGATGGCATGGACCTTACTCCGGTTTGGGTGCGCATCTCTGGCTTCCCGAAAACCCATTGGTCGTGGGAGGCGGTGGAGAAGACATTCAATCCCCTAGGAGCTCACATATTGGAAATTGATCCGGGCACCGGTGCTCGGTACGATTGGCGATTTGCTCGTATCAAACTAGGTGTTTGCGATGTCCGACTGCTACCTCCAATACACTATGTCGAATATCTTCACCCCTCTGGTAAGATTCGTGTTTTTGATATTCATATCGAAATAGAAAATGATCAGACAGAGAGCATTCATGCTTGGACCTCCCGACTGAATGGCCGTCCGTACCCGAACGGTACTGAGTTCGGGATGCAGCCCACTCGGGCTGACACTGCTATGTTGGATCAGGGGATGGCTGAGAATGAAGATGAACTTGGCGAGGATTTTGAGGAGGTGGTGATGCCGAATGGGCATGATCCATTGCAACAGGAGGCGACCAATGGCAATGCTTCACACGGCACACCGAAAGGTACACCTCCTCCCACATGCCGGATAGGTACAGGCCAAGCTCGCAAACGGGATGATACTGATGAAGATGCCTCTGGTTCGGGTAAGAAGAGTGCTGGAGTGGGGCGAGGTAAACTGGTGCTCTCCGGTAACAAGTTGACCGGGTCTGGTAACACTAGTGGATCGGGTGTTAAATCCGGTTCGGGTCCCAAAGGAGGTTCGGGCTCCAAACCTGTCAAGAAACCTACCTCTCCTACTCTCTCTAATGCTTTTCTCCCTCTTGCTGATCTCCTTTCATCTCAGCCTATAGCCCCTATAACCCCTATAGCTCACACCTCTCCACAGAAACCAACACTTGAGAAACCTAAGGATTTTGCTTCATCAGCAAGGCTGAAACCGGTACCAAGTTCTGGGAAGAAAAAACTGACCTGGGGTTCTAAAAAGAGTCCCATTTCAATCAAGAAAACAGTCTTTTGGGGTGGAGTTCAAGCGGCAAGGCTGCGTGCTTCTAAGAACAAGTCAGCTGGGGGGCTGGTCACTCCTGAGGTTGCTGATTCGGCTACTTCTCGCCGTCCAGTGGCCACCAAACAGAGCTTGCGGGTTCAGCTGCAAGATGCTCCTAACTCCACTATGGCTAGAGCTTTAAAAAGAATTAGAGATAAAGAGATTGGAGCTTGCCCTTCTGCAGGTATTCCTATCATAAATAAATTTCCGTATCTTCGATTAACTGTAGAACAAATTAGTGACCTCTTTCAAGTATATCAAATCCAATTAGGTACTACTCTTAGGGATCAGACTCGAATAATTGAGGCGATCCACAAATTAGATAGAGCTCAATTTGAAGTAGTTATTAAAAATATTATGCTAGAAGCACAAACTAAGACAGCCCCTTATACACTTACTTTAGAACATTTAGATTCTACTGCATTGTTAGTTTCTAAGGGTGATAACTTTGATTTCTGAATATCTTAAATTGGAATTGTCGTGGGTTAAATTCAAATAGGAAAAAACAAGTGTTGCATGACTTAGTGAAAGATAATAAGGTTGACTTGCTTGCTGTTCAGGAATCCAAAAAAGAACAATTTACCTTGCGATTTTTGAAACAGATTTCAGCTAGATTAGATGAATGGCAATGGGTACCATCCATAGGTAAATCTGGTGGAATTCTTTTTGGATGTGATAGTAATAAAGTCAAAGTAGTTTCGTATAACCAATATAGATTTTACTTAGATGTAATCCTAGAAAATAAATTAGACTCTACCACATGGCAACTTACTATAGTATATGGACCAGTTCTTAGACATCTTAAGTCAGAATTTTTACACTCTTTAGATCAGATTCGAATTCCCACTATTGACCTTTGGGTTATATGTGGGGATTTTAATCTCATCCGACATAAATCTGAAAAATCAGGTTCTCATTTTGATATGACTTTAAGTAGAGATTTTAATGATTTCATAAATAGACACTCCTTAGTTGAGCATAGACTTACTTCACGAAAATATACTTGGTCTAATGGTACTCGCTTTGCCTTATTAGATAGAATTTTTACCTCCCTACCTTGGGAACAGAAGTATCCGAATAGTGAGATTAGAGATTTACATAAAGGGGGATCGGATCACTGCCCATTACTCTTTGCTACTAACCACACCTTGCCATCTCAGACCTTTCATTTCAGATTTGATCCCGAGTGGATTAAACAAGACGGGTTTCTTGATTTAGTGATTAAATGGTGGGGCGAATACCGTTTAAATGAATACAATGTAGCTAAAAGTTGGGTTGACAAACTGAAATTTATGAGAAAAAAAATTAAGGGTTGGGCTCGGAATTTTTATGGTAACAAAAAAAGGGTAAAGCAACATCTAGTTAAGGAATTACATCGGTTAGAACAATTACACGACTCATCTAATTTATCTGATGAGGATTACTTACTTTGGGCAATTGCAATCACAATTAGAAGAGATTTACAAAGAAGAAGAAATTTATTGGAAAAATAGATCCAAGCAACAATGGTTAGAGGCAGGAGATCAAAATACCAAATTTTTTCATATTACGGCGTCGCATAGAAACAAGAAAAATAGAATTAATTCTCTAGATATAGATGGAGTTACTACAACAAATTTAGGTGACATGAAAAAACATGCTGTAGCCTTTTACAAGCAACTATTAGGTGAACCTGGTACCAAATTTGCTAAATTGCATGATAATTTTTGGGATTTCGAAGATAAAGTACTTGATCTAGATCGATTCCACTTAGAAAAACCTATCACAGAACTTGAGATTAAGGAAGCAGTATTTGCTTCTTCCGCTCAAGGGGCTCCTGGCCCTGATGGGTTCTCATTTATCTTTTATCAGCAGTTTTGGGAAGTAGTTAAACACGATCTCTATATCTTATGTAGTCATTTTCACAATCATACTTTAGATCTAAATAGAATCAATAAGTCTATAATTTGTTTAATCCCTAAAGACAAAGATGCTCATGTAATTAGTAAATTTAGGCCTATTAGCTTAGTTAATTGTAGTTTCAAATTAATTTCCAAAATTCTCACTACTAGATTAGAATCTATCATGGCAAGAATTATTGATCTTAGTCAATCTGCGTTCATTAAACATAGGTATATCCTAGATAATGTCATATTAAGTCAGGAGTTAATACATCACACTAACTGTACACAAGATCCTGGAGTAGTGATTAAAGTAGATTTTGAGAAAGCTTATGATAAAATTCATTGGGATTATATTCTAGAAATACTTGAAAGTAGAGGATTTGGTAGCAAATGGTTTAGATGGATCAAGGATTGGTTGTATAGCTCCCAATCTTGTCTTAACTTTAATGGAGAACTTACCTCCTATTTCTATTGTAAGCGAGGTGTTCGACAAGGTGATCCACTATCACCTTTTCTTTTTATATTAGCGGCCGATACCCTCTGTAAGATTTTCCATAAGGGTAGACAAGCTAATAGGATTGTAGGATTAGGTCCTCCGTGCTTAGAAGGTAAAGCTATTACTAATTGTCATTATGCTGATGACACAATATTATTTCTCAAAGCTACTCATGATATTGTAGCATCAGCATGGTGGGGGATGATGAGTTTTGAGGCTCTCTCGGGAATTAAAATGAATTTGAATAAAACAGAGCTATACCATATTCATACTGAGGGTGAGGCTTTTGCTAGTACATTTCAATGTAAAGTAGGTGCATTTCCTTTCCTATACTTAGGATTACCATTAAAAGATAGCAAACTTAGTGTACGAGACTGGCAATTTTTGATTGATAAGGTAGAAAAATGTTTACCTAATTGGAAGGGCCAACTTTTATCATTAGGTGGTAGACTTACTCTAATCAATGCTGTCTTATCTACTATCCCTTTATATACTCTCTCTTTATATAGAGCTCCTAAAACGATCCTTAGACAATTAAACTCCATTAGGAATAGATTTCTATGGCAAGGCACTACTTCTTCTAGGAAAAAATACACATTAGTTAAGTGGTCGGTCACTTGTATGGCTAAATGTAATGGTGGTTTAGGGATCTTAAACTTACAAGAAATGAATATCTCATTACTTTTAAAATGGTGGTGGAAATTTCATAATCATCACTATTCAGCTTTGTGGAAATCAGTAATCTTACATCAATATTACTTAGCTAACCCCTTACCGCATTCTCCATTTTGGCGTGGTATTATGAACCTTGATACTTTAGGAAAACTTAGTGTAGAGTATGAACCGGGTCATCAGTCCCAATTAGAATTCTGGCATGTTATTTGGTTTGACAAATGTTCGTTAGCATCTAGATACCCGAAACTTTATGAGATTTGTACAACCCCACTTATTACTATAGCTGAAGTTATACACTCACAAGGGTGTGGTATCAAATTTAGAAGAAGACTTAATGGTATTTTAGCTCGGGAATGGTATGAATTATTACATATCATTAGTTCCTCTAGCTTTACCCATGGTTTAGATAAAATAGCTTGGAGATGGGAGCCGTCTAGACAATTTACAGTTAAATCCATCTATCAAATTCTTAATTTTAGAGGCATTAAGGCTAATAAATTTGCTATTATTTGGGAAGTACCAATCCCGCCTAAAATCAGAATTTTTATGTGGTTAGTACTAAATAATAGAATACTCACTAAGAAAAACCTAAGGAAAAGGGGATGGAATGGAGTAATGACCTGTCATTTTTGCACTTCTAATGAGGATACTAACCATATTTTTCTTAGGTGTCCTCAGGCTCAGCAGATTTGGTTTTGGCTAGGCAATAGTCACTTATTTCTGGCGAATTGGCTCTCCTTTCTTGATATTTTCAATTTTGCTAATCAATTTAACTATACTCAACAAATCGGATTTTTAGTGATATTTAGTGCAGTTTGTTGGACGATTTGGAAACAAAGGAATGAAATTTGCTTTCACTCTAGTATAGAGAAAAGTGTTCGCACTATCATATTACTCATAATCTCTCTTTTTGAATATTGGACAGGTCATATGGACAAAAGGATTAAAGAGGCTGCCGAAGAATGGCTTCCGGTAGATCTCAATGCAATACCATTGCGGATATGGGATCCGACCGACTCCCAAGTGGTAGAGTACCATGGTATTGAAGATGGCGGCCCTAGTGGGATGCCTTTGAGGGATGCTGGTACACCAGCCTAGTATAGGGTATCATTGGTGAAGTTATAATTAGCAGCTGATAAACAAGAAAACACAGCAAGTGAATCAAAAAGCATGAAAATTGAATAGTAGAACACATTGTTTAGAATCAAAAGCATGAAAAAGGGTTAAAAGTGAATCAACAGTCGAAGCTTGCCTTTGGTTTTGTGGCTAAAGACAATATTTTAAATTGTGGGAGATCGTATTGGGTGGCCTGAGTTTAATCTTTAATAACCGCTAAAACAATTGTGGGAGATCGTATTGGGTATCAAACCTTAAAAAATTAGCTGTTTTCCGACAAATGCACCCCACAATAATTAAATTCATCGGGAATCCAATTTCTGACGGGTTGTAGTGAGTTAAGTTCTATTTTATTTCACATCTAATATTTCGATATTTTTTTCATTTTGGATTGGAATGGATTTTGATTTTCTCAATTTTCATTTTTAAATCCAAACAGTCAATCTGAATCGTTCAACATGATTTTCATATTAAAATGTGTTTAAAAATCAAATTAATTTTTTTTTTCAGAATACTATATTTTTAGATAGGCAGAAAATCGCTGTTTTTAGAAGATTTTCTACCTATCTTAAATAATAGCAAAATGGTTCTAAAAATGAAAATTTTGATCTCTGAAGACTTTTTCATATGGAGACCATGTTGAATAGTTTCAATCGACATTTTGGACTTTGAAATTTAAAAATATGGATAAGAAGTGAAACACAACCATTACTTCACAACTCACCATAGCCTCATCTCCTGATATTGATCCCTTTTGTCTGACTTTTTAGTTACACATAATGATGTTGAAGGCATATATGAAAAATTGAGTTGACATTTACCTTTCTTCCAAAAATGGCTTATATGTTCTCTATAATCAATTTTAAAGCATGTAGACAAAAGAAAATTTATTAATGCACCACGTTACATATGCACCTTGAAAAAGAATTTTATACACTTAGAACTCTGAAACATACAACACTCTGTCCAGGGTATCCCTTCCAAATTCCCTATATACCAGTAATATATACCGAAATTAAAGTACTCCGTCTAGCACACAAGACACCAACAGTTGTAACTTAATAACAAAAACTTCAAACATAATAGAAAAAACATATCTACAAGCATTAATTTGCGATAATTTTGAACTCGAATCAAGATGCATAACTTGCACATTTTGATATGCTTATGCTGTAAGAATCTCCAGTTCCGCCCACCAAAGGGGGGAGTGTCTAGGGCTAGCGATTTCCGGAGATATATCTAGTAATTCTCTCAATTTTGTAGTAATTTCGCGTATTATGGGTCTTTGACGGGGATTTATTTGGGTGCATGCTTGAATTACTCCCCATATTACATCTAACTCCTCTGGTTTGTAAGACTTCAATGCCGGGTCCACTAATGGGGTGATACTTCCAGTTTCTTTTATGCATTCTACTGCCTGAAAATGTTATCAACAGGCAAGTTATGTAACATATAATATAATCAAGGACCAGGAAAATATTATATAATGCATTGAAGACATGAGTCTATGAAACTATGCATAGTACTAAACAATCGGTACTACAACTCCAAACCTCGCATTTGAGATTCAAACAGTCGATTCAAGCGGCTCAACTTGACCTGCATATCAAAATCTCGTAGGAAACAAAATTTTACATTTTCTAAGATTTGTTTTACTACTTTCTGGGTAGGAAGAAAACTATTCCTATTGGATGACCTAAATATTTTAAATTAATTATTTTCTCCTTGTTAAAAAAAAATAGTAAAGAAATATTAAAAATGTGTAAATTTTGGTTTCCTACAAGATTTGTTATATAGATCAAATTGAGTGGTTCGGATCGAACTCTTAAATCTCAAATTTCGAAATTTGCAGTCACAATACCAGTGAATTGGTGTTATGGATAGTACCACAAGACCACTCAAATTGGAGTTCAATTATTCCATTAAGATACCAAAAACAAATTACAAAGATTTATCCTAACCATGACTGATTAAGTTTTAACAAGATTGTTTCAGTATCTAATCAAGTAATTAAGATTTAGGATTGATTATCAAATTCAACTGTAATAAGCCAACAAAACACCAAGATGTAAGGGCATTCAAGGTACAAGTATGAACTTTAAAAAAAAAACTAAATCTACTAACAAAATACCATCAAATATTATAACGGCCATTAGTCGTCACTATGCAACCTAATAAGTTACCAAAGTTCTATGGTCTGGACAATTAAGAAGTTACTGAGAATGCCAGAAAATTTTCGATCTAATCAGCTTTAACTTACCAAGTTTAGAAGGGAGAATTCATCCTCAGAGTAAGGTAGCCGCCCTGTAATCATTTCAAGTAGGAGCATCCCAAAACTATACATGTTGCTTTTCACATCGACTAATTTTTCTTCTGAGCGATCAATATTTTCATTTTCTAATGCCTTCTTGTTTCTGATTACCTCTTTCCAAACGGTGGCATCACCAACCTGAGTAAACAATCAACAAAAAGATCAGTCTTTCTTCTTTCATTTACAGTTTAACAGTTACATGACATGACAAAAAAACAAATGTATGCATGCTATCAGGGGCGGAACTAGAAAATTTAGATAGGAGGGCTGAAACGTAAAATACATAATATGTGAAAATACATAATGTGTGGTCACCGGGATTTGAACCCAAGTCTCCACAAGCACACATTTAACATTTCACGAGGGAGGCTGAACTATATATAAACTATAAAAGAAATGAAAATTTAATTAAATTTCAATACACATGATTAAATTTTTTGAAATAATGCGTGGGGGTGGCTAAGCACCCCCTGGGCTATACGTAGATCCACCCCTGCATGCTATATGTTACATTTACTCCAGAGCAAACTAAGTTTGTTTTAAAATATCGACATGTACCTTTGCTGCAAGATCCTCTGTCAGAAAAATGAGGCTCGAGCTGAAGTCTTCGGGGTGAACAATGGATGGTTCCAGTTCATGGATGTACTGGAGGTAGTATGAAATCCCCATTATAATCCTCATTCTCGCGTACCAATGAAGAGGTTCATTTCCTTCCACTGAAATAAAACCACGCAACCTATTAAAATGCTTCATTCTCTAATATACTACAGCTGTAAAGAAAAAAACTGAATAATGTCCTGAAATAGCACCCAATAATATGTTATCTTGTTAGGCTAATATACTTTATAAAGCATGGGCCCTCTTGTGTTTCACATCCTTATCTCTGTTTTTAAAATTCAAACAGTCGATCCGAACCGCTTAACATGATCTCCATATTAAAATAAAATGTGCTTGGAGACCAAATTTTACATTTTTTTGGAAACTTTTTAATATTCTTTTAGATAGGTAGAAAATAACTGTTTTTCGGAAAATTCTGGACCATCCAAAAACAGTGATTTTGTACCTATCTAAACAAATAGTAAAATAATCTAAAAAATGTAAAATTTGGTCTCCAAGCACGTTTTTATATCAAGATCATGTTGAGCAGTTCGAATCAACTGTTTGGACTTTGAAAACGGAGATATGGATGTGAGGCACAATTGAGGCATGAAAGACACGAGGCATTTGAACTCTACTCTTGTTTAAATATGGGACCAAAAATGTCAAAAGAATAATAAAATAAAATGAACTGCAAATCTCACCATGGAGATGCTCAAATAGAGATCCATTTGTTGCATACTCAAAAACCATTATTCTTGTAAAAGGCACTTCCTCTTCGCAATATCCCAAAAGATTAACAAAGTTTTTATGGTTTATCCTCGTCAGCATCTCTATCTAGTATCATCAAAGTGGCACAAGTAATATAAAAAAACAAGAAAAACAAAATGATATATGTTACTAATTTGTTCATGGAGGAATCCTAAGATGTGAATTTCTCCTTTGCATTACACAAAATTTGTGATATCAAATTTACCAATGCAAAACTAATTGTACCAAATTCACCTGTTCAAGACTTAAATCCCAAGAAAATACTGCATAGTTAGCTTACATTCATAACCATTTCATTTACACTATATGATCTTTTCAGAACTAGCCATTCTTTAATTTTAAGGCAAATGGTTCAATCAACATATTATTTTTTTCTAGTTGTACTTCCAATTTTAGTACTCAGCTAAATGCAAAAATGCAAGTAACACCCATTTCTCGAATCTGGAAGTAACACCCTAGATATTTGAGATATTTTAAACTGTTACGTTATTACTATTGCATAGTGCTTTGACTGGTGAAATTTTTTTCCCAAGTCCTTTTTCTTTCTTTGAGTGCAATTGGACTAAAATCAAGCAAAACATTATAGGGTTATGTTAATTAGTAATATCTTAAAGTATGGGTCTAATTTAGTATATTTTTTTTCTTGAATTGACCTTGACTTCAAAACTGGGTGTTATCTGCAAATAATAAGCCCCCAGTGGTGAGTGTAATTACCTTCATTTGTCAGAAAAAATTGGGTTTTCAGAATTACATTAAAATATTTGGCGAAATTACAAAAAACTCTTTTCTCACTTTTAAATACATAGCATGTAAAAATGTACCTTTTTTCTAAAGCACATTTCAGAAGCTTTTGACCAATCACTGGAAGATTTCACTGCTGTGGATGCAACTGCTACCTCGACCCCACTTGACAGAGTCCCCTTAAACACAGTATATTCTGGGCAAGTCACTATTATGTTGCTAAATTCCTCACAAGCGGCTTCCAATTCCAGCCTATTCAATTTTGGTGCACCTAAAATACAAAAAAAGGTATTAAAACTACCATTTTCAAAGCTTGAGCTTGTAAAGTAAGAGATTGGTTAACAATCAACATTTTACTACAGTAAAAGATTTCATGTACTTAGATATTTTGTGTCAACCCTCACAGTATAGGTCACATCACCGCATATTATAGGAGATACCACATTAACCCACAAGCCCTAATTTTCTTATTTGCTTCAAACATGTCCAAAATATACCTCCATATCTATTGATTTTGATGCAAGCGGAGGACATATATGGATAAAGTGTACTTGGGAAAGAAATAAGAAGACGAAGTGGAAGTGGAAGTGGAAGAAAACATGTAATATTTTCTCCACATTTTTTTAGGGTATGTGAAATACATCTCGTGGTGCAGGGATAGCATGATATTTCGTATTTTTAGGGCATATTTGAACTTGTTCCGGATAAGAAGGTTAAGAAGAAAAAAAAGGGAAGGTCCGAAATTAAGGAGTTCTCTGCACTAAAAACCTATAGTAGCAGAAGTCTAATTCTGCATATTTGCATTGTTAGAAATATAGCACTTCTATTAAATACCAGAGCGTTAAATTAAAAAGTATGTCAAGAAACCTTTATTTCATACGTTTACATATTAGGATGATCAAAAAGCCAAATTGACCTAACTATAAGCAAAACTAAACAAAATAAGATGAGTGAGGCTATGGTTTTATGCATAGCGCCCTTTGGTCCGTACTATGGATCAATATCTTCATTTTCAATGTCTAAATAGTCAATCCGAACCATTCATCAAGATCTCAGTATGAAAATATAACTGGAGGCCAAATTTTACATTTTTTTGAGAATTTTTTTACTATTCTTTTAGAGAGGTAGAAAATCAGTACTTTCGGATGGTCCAGAATCTTTAGATCAATTGATTTTTGTACCTATCTAACAAAATAGTAATAGAATTCTAAAAAATGTAAAATTTGGCATTCAAGCACATTTTTGTATGGAGATCATGTTGAGCGGTACAGATCGACTATTTGGACTTTAAAAATGAAGATATGCATCCATAGTATGGACCAAAGTGCACTATGCATAGTAACATAGCCTCACTCAAATAAGATTACCAAACCACGGCCAATGAAAAAAACAAAGGATCTATCGGACCCAGAAATGACATATGTTCTTAAACTTATTATTTTGTGCCAAAAGATTTCCTTTATAATTGAAGCCAGAATATATCAGAATTAAATATCAGTAAATAAACTTCAACCCTTACCTGTGACCAAGGCTTGTTGTAACGGGCCACTTAACCCAGTTCTCCATGGCCGAATTGTGGCCACCCCCTTCTTCTTCCAGAACAAAACTGCACAAACTAAACTTGCAACCAACAAACCCGCAACAGGAATACTCACAAAGTAGACCCACTTATTGGATCCCTTGCTTGATCCGGTTTCAACATCGGTTGATTGTGTTGCCGGTGCCTGTATCACCTCAGATGAATTTGTGGTTGTATTAGTATGTAGGATGTGCGGTGGGCCAACTCTTCCGGGAAACGTACCGGTTTCCTTCGGAAAAGGAGGGTGAGTTGTGTTTTCTTTGGGAGGTTCAATTGCTTTCAGGTTGCTTTCCTGCACCGACCTTCTTTCGTATGGATTATTATCATCTGTACGCAATTGCATGGTAGTAACTAAGGTTAAAAGTTTATAATTAGATACATGAACTATCAGTAATTGTTGTATGCCCCTAATTCTTTGGGGTCCACAAATAATTATTGAGTATGCCCACTAATATGCAACCTAATTCCTGATAAGTTTTATTATGTGGTTCAAAAAAGATTTTAAGTTTTATTATTTGAGACCTAAAATTTAAAAGTTTTGGAAGTATATCCTTTATGTTTATTCTTCCCTATATATATAGCGTACTTATGATAAAAAAAATGGAACAATAAATTAACTAACTAATACCTTCAAATTCTAAAGAAGAGCAGTCATAATTCAACAAAAGGAGAATCAACACAACAAAGAAAACCCCATATTTCCATCTTCTTCCCATCTCCAGCGCAAATTCAAATTTCTTACACCAAAACAAACAAAACCAACAATCTTTTCTCCATCATGCAATTACTAAAATCGAAAGTAGCTCTTGATTCTCAAAGAGACATATTGTCGAACACCTCGCGTGCTTTCTAAGCTCTGTTCAAACTTGCACCTCTTACCAATAAAAAGCACTTGTCTTTATCACTTTTTTTTCTCTTTGGAACTAGATTCTATCCACCAGACTCAAGCAACCCAATTATTAAAAAAAATAAAAGAAAGATTTTTAAGGGGAACACTTTACAGGTGGTTAAGTTAACCTGTCTCGATAGAACAGAGAAGAGAAGAGAAGAGGAGAGAGAAAAGAGAAAAAATGGTAGCTAAGGTTGGTATTGAGTAGGCATCTAGCATTCTAACGGCTGCGGTTAGATAGCATGAGAAAAATAGTCAAAGAATAAAAATGTTAAAATATGTCTGGAACTGGAAGACTGGAACGAAGAAAATGAAATATGGTTTTTTTTTGAAGGTTGTCGACAAATTGTCGGCAACGAATATATTTAAGGAAAAAGTTTTTTTACAAACTATCACACCATCCCACTACCACACAGTATATTACAAGTTATTTAGTAAAAAGTGTTGCCAGGAGTACACAGTACGCCCCGGCCAAATCCAGTATCCCCCCTCTCCCTATGACTCTATATAAAAAGTTTCCAGTTGTGTAAGTTGGTTGCAGTTTCATCAATCAGTATTCTCAGAGGTTTGCTCGTCTCAGAGAAAATTCTTCTGTTCCTTTCTTTCCATAGCGTCCAGCAGCCTCGGGCCCAGGCCACGTCCCACCGATGTCGCTGTCTTCCTGCAAGGACATACGCCCGGTCAGCCAGGCGTCATGGATGTTGTGTTCTGTCCGTCTCGGTAGGTTAATCTGTGCGCACAGGCCTTGCCAGAACCCTTTAGCGAATGGACAGGACCACATGATGTGACCTGGTGTTTCCACATTGGCCTCTTGAGTCGTTGACTTGGCCTCTTGAGTCGTTTAAATACTGTTGATTAAATACTGTTCGTTGACTTGGCCTCTTGAGTCGTTTATAGGGAAATGGTTATGATCCATTCCACCAACATGTTGTACCCAGTATGATCTACGTTTTAACTTGTTATCACATATAGAGTAGAACTAGGATGTTCTTAGTGAGCTTATTTTACAATTATATCTAATTAGTTTTAAACAACAAATTCAATTGTTGAAACCGATCTAATTTGCAAGTGATGAGTTTACGTATAAAATTTATAATTTTTTGAATTAATTTATTATAAATCCAAGTGGTTAAAAAAAAATTTATAGGTTAACTTTCATACGTTCATTTTTCATCATTTTTTACCGCTTGAATTTAACTATATTAATTCAAAAATATATAAATTTTGTTAGTAATAGTTTCAACAGTTTAAATTTGTTGTTTGAAGTCAATCCAGATAAGTTTTGAAATTAAACTTACCAAGAATGTTGTGAGTTTAAGAACACCCTAATTTTACACCGCAAATAATATCATAAAGAGAGCACTATATGCAAATTTTGTCATTTTCTAATACATCAACTATTCCCTCATAAATAATTGATCCTAGATTGTATGCTATATTTTCTAGAACATATTTCTGAGGTTTATTAGAGAAAAATAATATATGATATGCTACATTATTTCGTGAGTGATGTGTTTATATACAAAATTTATAAATTTTTGAATTAATTTAGTATAAAGTCAAGTAATAAAAGCTCTAATACTACACCGCAAATAATATCATAAAGAGTACGTTATATAAAAATTTTACCATTTTATAATACCTCAACTATTCCTTCAATAAATAACTTATCATTAGCTTGGAATAATTTATTATTTTATATTTTATAGAATACATTTCTGAAGTTTATTAGCGAAAAATAATATATGCGATTATGTAGAACATGGTCTATATTTATATATAGATTTTGTTAGTTTGACAAATAAAAATCAAAGGGCTCAAAGTTGTTAAAGCAAATTAATTAATTATCTTTACTATTATTTTATTGCTCGTGTTAACTGGTAACTTGACAAAAGCTTGCTGTAAATAATCTTTGTTTTAGCTTTTATATTTTATTGTTTGGCAAATAATAGAAATGACATCTAGCATTATCCTTCAAGTGAAAGGCCGTAACTTTAAAATTTATCTACTAGATTTATTGAACACTTTAATTCTCATTTAATGTAAAAGTATATGTATTTAACAAATAATGTCTCCATTAAGCCATGCTGGTGTATTAATTTAGTCTATTTTAATGTTGCTATCATTATTTTTCGTACTTTATCTCGAAAAAATAAATTTACGAATGAAAATAAGAGTTTTAAAATAAGATATCTTTTGTCAAAAAAAATTTGCATGAGGCAAATTAAATTTTTTTTTTACATGAAGAACAATACAGTTAGTACTTTGATAATTTATGGAGAGTAACACATTCATTTTCAAAACTTTTATACTTAGGCACAAATGAACACTTTTAAAGTAACTGAAAGTGAAAAAATAAGCAAAAATACATAAGTTTTTCAATTAAAATAAATAAAAAATAAAAGTAAATCAAACGGTTAGTAAGTAAATATAGTATGACAACATAGCTAATAAATTTTAAAAGTCCAATACTTCTATAAAACAGGTGATAGAGTAGGATGATCAAAGTTGTAGTATCAAAGCAGCCTGTTCCTTCTAATTATTTAATCCATCCTTTTCATGGTCCAAGATATCAACACAGTTTCGTTGGCAAATAAGACGCCCCATTTATCACGCTACTTTTGATTACTGCATCGTCTCCTCTGAATTATTCAACAATTTATAGAGGTACTTATTACCTTTGCGATTTTAAAATTTTAATTATAATTATGTATATTAAAATTTTATTATTTTAAAAAAATATATGGTTCAATCTCTTTAAATGTGTACTTGTAAAGACTTTAAATTATCAAATTTCACCTACATATTATGTATTTTATATTTCGGTCCTTTAAATAAATTTTCTAGTTATGCCTCCAATTTTTTTCTATGCTTAGAAGTATTGTAAGTTTTTATCATGGTTACTAAATTACTCATATAGTGTTATTTTGATTATTATTTTCATTTTCTCTCTAAATCTTGATGAAAATTAAGTCAAAGGAAAAGTCAATGAGGTTTTAAGAATGAAACAAACCCATCTAGCATTTCCGATGGGTCTGTTGCCAAGTTTACTACTTTCATCTAATTATTTTGGCATTTATGTTGAGATATGTTGCTGATTTGAATAATGACTGAATTGACATTTGATGATTATTAAGAATTGGGTAATTAATTTTGATAATTGTTAAGAATAAAATTTAAGTCAAAAGTTCCATATTCATGTCATTCTCTATATAATTATAGGGTAATTATACTTTCTCCCATCTATCCATCCCCCATTTCATCCCCTAATTAACTAACTTCTATTTCTAATTATAATTCAAATTCTAACTACCTAGTGGGACATACAAATTAATTACCCAATTTTCTCCCTTTATTTCTTTCCTCTCTCTCCCTCTCTCTCCCACCTCCACCCCACCTGTCTCTCCCACCTCTCCCTCTCCGCCTCCGCCCGCCTCTCCCGCCTCTCCCACCTCTCTCTCTCCGCCTCCGCCTCCCTCTCCCACCTCCGCCTCCGTCTCCGCCTCCCTCACTGTCGACCGCCGGATCAGATCTATCGTCTCTATGTTCTGCTCATGCAGTAGCAAGTTATTTGCAAAGAACAAAACTTCATTAATGGTGAATTAGTGAAGTGCGTACTAAGTACTAAGAAATGACAGAAAAATAAATTTTGAAAAAAATTAGAGGTGTATGAATGAATACTTGATGTTTTAGATATGAATACTTCAACGTTTATGGATGAATACTTAATATCTTAGGTATAAATACTTGTGTTTGTAATACTCTTGGTACATTAACTATTTACACTTACACGACGATGATGAATACTTGCTCGATGAGAGATGAATACTTGTGACGAGGTATGAATACTTGTGCAACGAACAACTCGAAAGTATGTCATCGTGGATCTCATTTGAAAGAGAAAATTGTGTAGAAGACATTCGTGGTTTTAGATTTGCAAAATCCTCACAGATCGTCAGAAATATTGGTTAGATTGAACGGAGAAAATAAAATCCATCTCTAAAAACGTGTAAAAGATGAGTGATTGATGTGTCCAAATATGCTTTTATTGCAAAGATGAATACATTTATATAGATGGATGAATGCTAGTTGTGTTACAGATGAATATTCTTTTGCAAATTTCTAAAATGAGCTGAAGGTTATGTGGTCCCCCCACTTAATGAATGCGCTGACGGTTATGCGGTCCCCCGCTTAATTAATGCTCTGACAGTTATGCGGTTCCCCACACATGTTGTTTGTGGTCCCCTACTTTTTTATATGCTGAATGTTGTAATATATCCAAATATGTTTCTATTGCAAATGTGAATACCTTCATATAGATGGATGAATACTAGTTGTGTTACATATGAATACTTTCTGCAAATTTCTAAAATACGTTGACAGTTATGCGGTCCCCCAGTTAATTAATGCAACTGACGGGATGAAACGGGGGATGGTTCACGGGGGATAGCTAGGCTCTCCCATATATTTTACAGTTCGGCAGACGATTTTAACTTTTTAAGACCGAATTGAATTGCTCGTGTTTTCATCAATCAAATTATTTAATATTGTAATTTCCAAATTGAACAACTTCTGAGAATCTCAGGACAAATTTTGATCAGTTGAGAATCATTTATTTTTGTAGTATTGTACACAAAGATTGTTATAAATATTATAAAACAAAACAAAACACAACTTGGGAGAGGCTAAATCTTATTCTATATTATATCTCCATCTATCAATATCAACTATTTACATAATCTCTATTTATAGGCTAGAGAAAGCAAATGAAAAGCCATACAATTAACAAGATAATTAATATAAAACACTATCTAATAGATAGTGGATGAGGTGGAGAAGGTGAAATGTCTATTATTATATTTCATAACGCTCCCCCTTAGATATTTTACCTTATATTATACACTATTAATATTGTACTGCAGGACAAATATTAAGTTGGTACTACAGGACCAATTTGAATTAACTGATACTTCCGGATTAGTTATGCTGCCTCATTAAAAACCTTACTAAGAAAAACCCAGTGGGACAAAACTTAGTGAAGGGAAAAAGAGTGCAGCGTGTATAATACTCCCCCTCATTTTAACATATATCTTTTAAGCGACGGATGCCGATCTTCTGTGAAAGTTGCTCAAAAACTTTTCTTGGCAATGATTTTGTGAATAGGTCTGCCAAATTGTCGCTTGATCTGATTTGACAAACATTTATCAAGCCATCCTTTTGTAGATCATGAGTTGAGAAGAATTTTGGCGAGATGTGCTTGGTTCTGTCACCTTTAATATATCCTTCTTTGATTTGAGCAATACATGCTGCATTATCTTCATATAGTACTGTCGGACTTCCTTTGATTGACTCCAGCCCGCATTCCTCCTGGATGTGTTGGATCATTGATCTTAACCAGACACATTCTCGACCAGCATCGTATAGAGCAATTAATTCGGCATGATTTGATGATGTTGCCGTGAGTGTCTGTTTTGTCGATCGCCATGAAATTGCAGTACCGCCATATGTAAACACATTTTGAACAATAACGCTGAAATTCTTGAAATCCAGAATCTAGCCGTTGAACTGTTTAGAGATACGTGCACAGAAAAACTAGCTGTTTCGAGATGCGTGCACAAAAAAAGTTGAACGGCTGGATTCAGAATTTCAGAAATTCCAGGAATACTGTTCAACAGATCACATCCACCATGTATTTTGGATTTCAGCTGATTTGGATCCCAATATTCAACATATCACATCCACCATATAATACCAAGATGCATGTGAAGACTGCATAACATATGCCAAAACAAATGGATTTTATCCGTTCTGTATTTTGTACTATGGAAAATTAATAGCAAAGTCATTAATTTGGGTCATAATTATCAATGGAATGGTTGGTTTTATCTCTTAGAAATACTTATCTAGTGAATCAATCACTGTTTAAGGAATATACTTATGTACTTAGTAGCAGAACAAGAAAATTAAAATTGGAGGGACCAAATAAGTTATTATAGTATAATTTTATTTTTACAAGTATTTATAAAATTTATAAAGTATAAAAAAATAAAAATGCTAATTTTTATTTTATAAATCGGACCCTATCTGTAATTTCATGAAACAAACATTTTATATCATCTAGATAATCAGAGAGCTCCGACAACGACCGCCCAAAAACCGATTGTTGATAGGGTTTGTAATTGAAAAATAAAAACTTTCAGAATTTTGAAAGTTTAGAGTGGTAACTAAATTTTTTTTTTGGCTGTTTCTGATCTTTATATTTTTTTTATTTTTGATTATATTACCATAAATTTTTTTTTTGAACTTTCCGCCTATTAACAGCAGGTATTGCTACTTGCCTTGTGGCCGGTGAGTATAAAATTCTCTGGCCGTGGAACTAAAGTCTAAAGCATGTGCGCTCTTGGAAAAATTCTCCTGGAGGGCTGATAAAAAAGTAATAATTCAGAATTTATAGTTTCTCCATTAATTTATTTTTTTAGTTTAGATCCAAACCGTTCGTTACATACTAGTATAAATTTTAAAGCCGTCATACGCATTACATGATAGATCAGATTGACTCGAATTCTGATTGGATGGTTCGAAACTAAACTTTAATTGTGCATCGGGTTTGGTTTAATCGGTTTTAAATCATATTGGGAGAGTTCGGATTAAACGCTTTGGTATTTTCGGTTAAATGGATCGATTCGGCTTATTTTTAAAACTGGTTTAATTGTTCAATTCGGTTCGATTTGAAAATTTAAGACTGGTTGACCAAACCGATTGAAATTTTTAAAATCATCTCCTGTTCGAACCAAATATTAAAAATTCAAAAATTACGACACGTGTATTACTTGGTTCGGTTTAAAAACCTGTTAAATTGAACTAAACAAAAAATTTAAATTCATCTTAAAAAAATTCTAAAAAATAACAAATAATGTTTGTTTTTATGATTAATTTTATTATTTCGTTTCAACCGATGTTTGTTTGGTTCGGTTTTAATTTAATTGATAAGTTTATTTTGACTGATTAGATTATATTCTTAAAAATATAATAAAATTTTAATTTATCTATTTTATTAATCGAACCGAATCAATGAACCCTATCAGCATTAATTCAGGAGATGCGGGCTCAATAAATTAGCCGTGTGGGCCCCCGTGTTGGAGCCAGGAGAGTTCGCAAGGCTTATCGAGTTGCATATTCATCTTAATTACTTGTCTATTATTATCACAGCCGACTTTAATTAATGTTAAGGTACGGTTTAATAATTTGTTCTGAAGCTCTGATCCTAAATTATATCTGCAAATTCTTTAAAATAACCAACACATTTTCAGATCATTGAGTTGTTAATTAATAATTTAAATTACAATTTTTTATCAAAATCTTTAATGAGTGTGACTAGTATGACATCAGTGTCATTTTATCATATATAACACCAACTCCAAAATCTATCGAATAGACTTCAAACGGTGAGTCCAAACAGCTCAAACCGATTTACTTCATTAGTTGTGCGTTTATATACAAACTTTATAATATTTCAAATTTATTTAGTATCAAGTCAAGCGGTCAAATGTAGAGTTTTTAAGTTAATTTTAATGCATTAGTTTTTCAACATTTTTTACCGCTTGACTTGATATTAAAATAACTCGAAAAAATAATTTTTTTGTGTTTAAACGCATCACTCATAAAGTAAATCGGTTTAGATTAGTCATTTGAAGTCTATCCAATAAGTTTTATAGTTGGTATCATATGACACCGATGTCATACTAGCCGGACTCATTTATAATATTTTGTCACCATTTTGACAGTCATTTTTTTTTTTGTGAAATGAACCCCAAAATATGTGCAATTATAGCAGATTTATAGAAATGATATAAATATGTTGCTCAATTTAATATTTGATCATAAATTTTGGAAAAATAATATGTATGCATATTGATAATAACACTAAACATGTATATCGTAAACTTTTTTAAAGATTATAAATTGGTAAAAAAAAAATTATTTGCGTAATACAAAATATTTTCTCTAGGCATAGTTTTATTTTTATGATTTTAGAGTGATATATTTACAAAATGAGACAAAACTTGTCCATACATTGTTTATAACAATAATTCAGAAAATTTATCGAAAAGAAAATGATTTTTCTTGTTTATGTTATCCTCTTTGACTTAAAACAAATATTTTATTAGTTGTTCAATAGTTAATGTACGCCTTCTATTTTCAAAAAAATTCAAAGTTTCTATATAAAAGTTATATATTCTAACTATTTTATTTTGACTGAATGATTTTGAAATACAGTACATTTTTATGAGTGAGGCTATGGTACTATGCATAGCGCGAATGGACCTTCATACTATGGATAAATATTTTAGTTTTCAAAGTTCAAATAGTGGATCTGAACCGTTCAACAGGCTCTCCATATCAATCGCCCGTATAGAGTTTGTTTTCATGTTTTTCTACTTTTGTTCTTTTTGGCCCATTTTAACTTAATCCGATTAAACACAAAGTTTAAAAAAAATCATGAACCAGTAAAGTTGCTGGTAAATAACCATGTTGCACAATGATGAATGATTTCCCTTAAATAAAGAGCACAAGGACAGTGCTCTGGTATCATGCTGTCTCGAACTGCATATGTAATTACTAGATTAAAAAAAAAAAGTGAAATCGGTACCAAGGGTCAAATACCAATTTAATACAATAAAACTGATAATGTATGCTTATGATGCTAAATCAAAATGTGAAATCCATACCAATTTGTGATTTCTGACTGATCCCTATTCGTCCATGCATGCATGTTTGGTAATATGGTAACTGGTATGGACATAGTGTGGATGGCAGTGTCGGTATAATACCTTAGACTGGTAATACTGATACCATTCAAGTATCCCATGCTAAAATCTAAACGACCTCATTTTATCCTTTTTTTCGGGCCTAATATAATCTAAATAAACTTATCCAATAAACCACAACATGAATAAATGGTTCAATGAATGTCAGATTTGAAAATAATCGTAGCAGTATCAAAAACTTAGAGGTGTGAACTGCATAAATAAAAGGGGGAATTTCATATATCCCCCTCAAAAACTTCAATATTACATATTTCCTCCTCAAAAGTTTATAATATCATATTTTCCCCTCAAAATTGCAAACACTCACATATTTACCCATTTCATCAATAATATATATTAATGTATCTAAAAGTAATTAAACAATAATATTTCAGATTTTTAAATTTACTTTAGACCATTATACCCTTCCTTTCTCATTCTTTCCTTTTCCTTTTGATTATTTCTCTCCAACTTGTCCGTCAAATGCTCCAGCCGAAATTTCTTCTCTACAAATCATTGAAGAACCAATCAACCAAGACATGTAATTCACGACATCTTAATTCTAATTAGAGTACTGGTCTTTGAGATTAAATAATTATAAAGTTTACTGAGAAGGAGATCTAATAAGGGTACTGGTCTTTGAGATTAAATTCACCGGGGAGGGGAACCAGTAGGTGAACAATCGTGACTGCAAAGAAGGCATTTTTTTTAAGGTTGCTGGGCAAGCGAGAAGGCTCTTAAGTTTGACCATGGTGAGATGTTGTAAGGTCATCCATCAAATCAGCACTACTTTAAATCAAGAGAATTATTCTGTAATTTAGAAATCTTGCAAGTTCTTATAAGCCATGGCACCACTTGTCCTTCTCGGTTTTTGAATTTAACTTCTATTCGGATTGAGTCCTTGTAGGCTTGAACTATTTTGAGAATTATTGGAAGTCCATTTGTACCTTAGCATGATGATGAGAGTCACGAGACACATAGTTTATGTAGTTGACAAATGACATGGGTAAGGCCAGCAGGACCACGAAAAATTCACATGAGGAACTATGTGGCATACCACGAAACAATTGAGTGAACTTCAAGAGAAAGTGGCATACCACAAACAATTCGGATGAGGGATCAGGTACCTGTACTTGTACCACTGGTACGGCAACTGGTTGAGAGATGGTGTTTAAACATGCACACGGAAGAATGTGCTCAGAACAAAGCCACAACATCAGAATCTTTACCAGCGGCATCAGGAATAATATCATTTGTTTTTCCAAATTTTTATTTTTTGTTTGTTTTACCAGTACTCTACTAGGAACTGATACGCATGGATCAACATCAAACTTGTTTATTTGGTCAACTCACTTTATTTAGGTAAGCAGTTCGGCTTCTAGAACAAGTTCAGTCTAACAATGAAATGCTTTTAGCTAGAGAAGAAATAAAATGGGATCTTGAAATGTATTGCAATCGTAGTTTACATTAGAAGCTAGCAGTTTATTTTAATTCTATAAGGGTAAAATGGGAATTATAAATTTAGATGGATGATGGGTTTAAAATTAATGAAAAAGTTGATGATTTGGGTAAATATACGAGTTTTTGCAATTTTGAGGGGGAAATATGATATTATAAACTTTTGAGGGGGTAATACGTAATATTGAAGTTTTTGAGGGGATACATGAAATTCCCCCTAAATAAAATGACATCATAATAATATTAATATCTCATATACAAGAAATTAAGAAAAAACTTACTGAGAGAGAAAGATAAAGCTGCCTAAAAATAAAATATTTCGACAAATTAAAAAAGATCATGTAGTAAACGCCTTAGGTGCTACTATTAATAACTAATAAGAGATATCTCAGTAAACACAATAATGATCTGGCAAGAACTTTAGCACACAGATATTCACAACCCAACTATAAGATTGTTGTTAGCCATGACATTAGGGTTGAGCCCTTTTGAAATCATGATATGCATCACCTCCTTTGCCTTGTCATTTTTTATTTTTCACCTTTCTTGCACAAGCCATATCTATAAAAAGTGTCATATCTCACGCCATCAGGTTCGTGCCCTTAGGAAATCATGTCATGCAACAAATCCTTTGCCTTGTCAATTTCACCATTCTTGCACAGCCCATCTATAAGAGTGGAATAAGTCACGACATCAGGCTCGGATCCTTTGGAAATCAAGTCATGCAGCATCTCCTTTGCTTTCCTAACTTCACCTTTCTTGCACATCCCATCCATAAGAGTATTGTAAATTATGATATTAGGCTCGAGCCCTTTGGAAATCATGCTATGCAGCAACTCCTTTGCCTTCTCAATTTCAGCACAACCCATCTATAAAAGTGGAATAAGTCACAACATTAGGCTCAAGCCCTTTGGAAATCATGATATGCAACACCTCTGTTGCATTCTCAATTTCACCTTTCTTGCACAAGCCATATCTATAAAAGTGTCATATCTCACGCCATCAGGTTCGTGCCCTTTGGAAATCACGTCATGCAACAAATCCTTTGCCTTGTCAATTTCACCATTCTTGCACAGCCCATCTATAAGAGTGTTGTAAGTCACGACATCGGGCTCGGGTCCTTTGGAAATCAAGTCATGCAGCATCTCCTTTGCTTTCCTAAATTCACCTTTCTTGCACATCCCATCCATAAGAGTATTGTAAATTACGATATTAGGCTCGAGCCCTTTGGAAATCATGCTATGCAGCAACTCCTTTGCCTTCTCAATTTCACCTTTCTTGCACAGCCCATCTATAAAAGTGGAATAAGTCACAACATTAGGCTCAAGCCCTTTGGAAATCATGATATGCAACACCTCTGTTGCATTCTCAATTTCACCTTTCTTGCACAGCCCATCTATAAGAGTGGAATAAGTCACAACATCAGGCTCGAGACCTTTGGAAATCATGTCATGCAACACCTCATTTGCCTTCTCAATTTCACCTTTCTTGCACAAGCCATCTATAAGAGTGTTGTAAGTCACGATATTAGGCTCGAGCCCTTTGAAAATCATGTTATGCAGCAACTCGTTTGCCTTCACAATTTCACCTTTCTTGCACAGCCCGTATATAAGAGTGGAATAAGTTACGACATTAGGCTCCTTACCTTCGGATATCATGATATGCAATACCTCCATTGCATTCTCAATTTCACCTTTCTTGCACAGCCCATCTATAAGAGTGGAATAAGTCACGACATTAGGTTCCTTACCTTTTGAAATCATTTTATGCAGCACCTCCGTTGCCTTCTCAATTTCACCTTTCTTGCATAGCCCATCTATAAGAGTGGAATAAGTCACGACATTGGGCTCCTTACCTATTGAAATCATACTACACAACACCTTGTTTGCCTTCTCAATTTCACCTTTCTTGCACAGCCCATCAATCAATGAGGTGTAAGTCACAGTATCAGGTATAACTCCAGCAAGGTACATCTGTTTATACAAACCAAATGCCTTAGCAAGTTCACCCACCTTACAGAGCTCGTCTATAACTGTGCTGTATGTGAACACACAGGGTTCATACTCACCACCATGTTTAGCCATTTTAAAAAACAACTGAAGAACTAAGCCAGTGTTGCCCTTGGAGCAAAGCCCCTTGATAAGAATGTTATACGAGATCACATCGGGTATAGATCCCAGCTTAGGCAATTTGTCGATCACAATGGCTGCAGCATCACCGATCCTATTCTCAGAACAAAGGGCCTTGAGTATTGGATTGATTGTCGCGGCCTTAGCCCTTTGACCCTCCTTGAGAAGTAATCCGAGAAAAGAAAAGGCTAGGTTGAGCCGATTCATTTGGACACAGTATTTGATCATAATTCCATAGGTATAATCATCAGGACAGATTCCTTTAGTTTGGGTTATACGGTTGAAGAAGGAAAAAACTGAGGGGTCAGATTTGCGAACCAAGGCATCCAGGTACTGATTGTAGGGAATGATTGAGGTTGGAGGGTTCTCGAGAGCCAACTGAGCACGCAAATAATTGAGGTCAGAATGTTGTTGCTGCCGCTGCGATCTCTTCCGAATCGTGCTGAGAGTGTTGCCAACATCGGTAGTTTTAGATGGTTGTGGTTTTGGTCTGTTGGGGATTCTGAGGGGTTGAAACTTGGATTGGTCGATGGCATAGCAGAAAAAGGGGAGGCCATGACGAGAAGCCGATGGTAATGAAATTGTGGATGGGGATTGAGACTGGGATTGGAATCGGGATCGGGAAACTGAAGGGGAAAGGGAAAGGGAAAGGGAAAGGGAAAGGAATGGGGCGAGACACGGCACATGCATCATCTTTTAAGACAGAAAAATGGATAGTTTTCGAAAGAAATACCACCCAATAGAAAAACCTGCAAGTAGTACACACTGGAACTCTGGAAGTCTGGAATTGAATTGGATAGCAGAAAGGAGAGAGGCAATGGAGAGAAGCTGACGAGGATTGATTCTGGAATTGGAATTTGGATAAGATTGATACTGGAATTGGTATTGGAATCGTGTTTCTTTAACGTGGTGTTTGACTGAGTCTTATTCCAATTCAACTCGGCTTTAATAAGTGTTTATGTTCCGAAATTTTTATTTATAACATTTAAAAAAAAAAATAAACCAAATAACCATCGTTTGGTGGAATTTCGAATTCTAGCACGGCCGCACCGGTATTCTGCGGACCCATTTCAGCGAGGCCGCAGAATGCCGATGCGGAACTCTAAATGGATCCGCAGAATGTGGACTATTCTGCGGAACCATTTTTTTTTTCATCTGTTTTCAAACTTTCAGATATATGTGTGGCACGCATTCCTAGAAAAACCAAACAATATTAAAAAAACGAAAAAGTTGAGATTGTCGCTGGTGCCTCACGCATTCCTAGAAAACCAAAATATATTAACAAACAAAAAATTTGAGATATATCGCTGGTAAAACAAAACAAAAAAAATTGGGTCCGCAGAATATCTGTGCGGTCCCAGCATTTGAGTCCGCAGAATACCGGTGCGGCCGTATTAGAATTCGAAATCCCATCAAACGATGGTTATTTGGTTTATTTTTTTGTTTAATGTTAGAAATAAAAATTTCGGGTTTATGTTTGAAGTTTCATTTGAGGTCTAAAGTTAACTTATTATTAATTACTTTTATTTGATTAGAATTTGTGATGTTAATTAAATTTTAAAATAAATTTGACAAAGAATAATCTAATAAAAAAAGTGACATCTTAATTAAATTTTTGTAAAAATTAATACATAATTTAAATATAAATCGGTAACCAAATTGAAAGTGAGAAAATAACAGTACATAATTTAAAGTATCATTTCAAAAGAGGGCCAAAACAACTAAGTTCCAGATCAATCACGGGCTACCTTGTTTTTTTCTACTTCCATGTATATTGGTATAGATATGCTATTCATAGAAATCGTTAAATAAAGCCGAAAAATATTTAATTGGTGCCTCTCTATTACATTATATTGACTAGGCTAAATGAGGCTAAATTTATATTCTCCTACTATTTTTAATGTTGTGATTAGACATTTTTATTAATATCCAAAGTTAATTACAAATTATTATTTATGCCCAGAATCTGATATAATATTGAAAAATGCCCAAGCCGGCTAGAAAATGGCCAGCTTAGTCTTTTTTTTTTTAAACCGCATTTCATCCTATATATACCCCTTTTCTCTCTCTCCTCCTCACAATTCTCTCATCTCTCAACCGAATTTGTCTCTTCTTTGAGGTAATTTTTTTTTTATCTAATTTTAATTTATTTATTTTAGGGTTTAGAGTTTAGGTGTTAGAATTTATAGTATTTTGTTGTAATTTAGTGTAATTAGTACAGTTGACTAATATTTAGTGTATTTTGGTCATTTTTACTATAATTAGGTTAATTAAGCGTAATTTAGTGTAATTAGCACAGTTGATCAATATTTATGATATTTTGGCATTTTTTACCATAATTAGGCTAATTAAGCGTAATTTAGTGTAATTAGCACAGTTGACCAATATTTAGGGTATTTTGGACTTTTTTACCATAATTAGGCTAATTAAGCGTAATTTAGTGTAATTAGCACAGTTGATCAATATTTAGGGTATTTTGGTCTTTTTTACCATAATTAGGCTAATTAAGCGTAATTTAGTGTAATTAGCACATTTGACCAATATTTAGTGTATTTTGGTCCTTTTTACCATAATTAGGCTAATTAAGCGTAATTTAGTGTAATTAGCACAGTTGACCAATATTTATGATATTTTGGCATTTTTTTTACCATAATTAGGCTAATTAAGCGTAATTTAGTGTAATTAACACATTTGACCAATATTTAGGGTATTTTGGCTTTTTTTACCATAATTAGGCTAATTAAGCGTAATTTAGTGTAATTAGCACAGTGACCAATATTTAGGGTATTTTGGCCTTTTTTTTACCATAATTAGGCTAATTAAGCGTAATTTAGTGTAATTAGCACATTTGACCAATATTTAGGGTATTTTGGTCTTTTTTACCATAATTAGGCTAATTAAGCGTAATTTTACCGAAATTAGGTTATTTTAGACATTAGGATGCCTAGAGCACGGTTTACCCAGCGTCCAGTAGTGGATGAGCCGATCAGTACCAGCAGCACGGAGCACATCAGTCCTCTCCTGTGGATTCCCCACAGCGAGCACCGTGTCTCACTGGCTTCTCGTGAGGTACGTTCCTTTTTTTAGATTTTCTTTAAATTTTGTTGTGTTTAAATTTTATTATGTTATCACCATGCGAATTGCCTTTTTCAACGCAGGACACGGGTCTTTTAGATGTGAAGTTACGGTGCGTTCACATGCAGTACTACGAGGTGATGGACCCGTACCTCATCAACCTGGGTCTCTACCAGGTTGTGGACATCATGCGGACAGAGAGAAGCATCATCAATGCATCTCTCATCGCTGGACTGGTGGAGCGATGGCGTCCCGAGACGCACACGTTTCACATGCCATTCGGAGAGATGACAGTGACTCTCCAGGATGTGAGTGCTCTTTGGGGTTTGCCTATCTGATCAGAGTCAAAATAACGATGATTTACGTAGGGTTTTGGCTTAGGTTTTACATATTTTCTCGCACTTATGTTTACTTTATTAGAGAAAAAGGCTACTGTCACCCTTCTTTATGTTTTATTGTAGAAAACAGGTTTTGGGACTATTTTACACCAAATGGAGCTAGAATCAGGTCAATCGGATTAGCGACGCTCATCGACTGAGTCCCTGTTACGGCCAGTATTGACCAATACGGACCAGGCCTAGCACAGACCAGGAGATAGCGCTGGAAGCAGTTAAACCCTAACTGCCAAGGTCCTAATACGGGCCGTATCACCTGATACGGCCCGTATCCGAAGGCATCTCTTGGGGAATAACTGCCGACAGCTGTTTCCAGATTGATTTCTTAGCCTCCAATCAACCTCTACACGTCCCTACACTCCTATATAAGGCCCCTGGGCAGAAGAATACATCATCTTTGTAATTAGGGTTAGATTTGATTAAAGAAAGAAGAGAGGAGTGATTGTAACCATGCCGTTCCGCGGCTAAGTTCATTTTCTTAGGGCTAGGCAGTAAACCTTGTTACTCTTGATGTTTTGATATATATATTTCTGTTGATTATGATTTCTTGTTGATGTATCGAATATGCTTTTGTGATTTATTATCTCTTCACCTAATTTCAATGATCTAGTTGAGTTCATTAGAGTAGTGACAGTGCTTTAATAACTCTTTAAACTATTTGGATGAGTTAGCCTCGTTGAGATATATTAGGTTTATGTGAAGAAAACCTTCGCGGGGAAACCATAAACCAGAACAACAAAACGCATGACCAAATTCCATCATTTGCGTAAGGTAAATCGCAGTGATCTGTGTAGTAATTTGGGAGATAAGAGACCCGATAGTTGCGTAAGGTAAATCGCATTGTCCTGAGTAGAGTCTCGATGAAAGATCTGTCATTCTGGCGTAACATAAATCGCAGTGACCTTTGTAGTTATCTTTCATAAAACAACAACAGGAAATCAGACGCAACAGGAATATATTATCAAGGCGGATTGAGTGACAATGGTGTGCCGAAACCCTAGGAATTCTCATCTCTATCTTTATTTTAATTACTTTTAATTGTTTCCTAATTTACATTGATCAACAAACATCTCTCAAATTTCAGATTTCATCTAGCCTTTCGAAAGGTTGTGATTCGATCGCTCGAAGCACTGAACCAATATTCCCTGTGGATCGACCTCGCATATACTACTCGATAAGGATTGTGCGCTTGCAGTCTGAACCGATAGCATTTACGAGTTTATAAATATTAAAAGAAACATTGCTCTCTTTTGAGTGATCAAGCTTTTTGGCGCCGTTGCCGGGGAATAACGGTTCATTGTGCAAGGCCTCGAAAGACGCCCTTGCTTTGACCATTGAATCCAATTAATTAGAAACGCCTAGATTTCTTTTTATTTTCTGCATTTTTATTTTTCTTTTATTTTTCAATTTCGTTTTTTTTTATTTTCTTTTTATTTTCAGTTTTTAGTTTAATTTTCAGATTTTCTTTTCTTTGTAGGAAACTGCACGCTGGCCGAATCATCCGTACGAAGATCCGAGAGGATTGCTAGTAGGAGAGGACAATTCGCTTCCACATCACCGATAAGAACCAACCATAGTTCTTCATCAAGTAATTCTGAAAGCGAAGAAGACTCAGATTCGATCAACATGAATATCCCACCGAACGAACCGATTAACAATGGAAGACAAGACAATGGTGATCAAGGAGTTCACGATGCAGCAAGACCCAAACTTCTACGAGACTATTGCGTACCGCGCGCGAATGATCCTAATTCTAGTATAAACCCGCCAACTGTTACAAACCGTAATTTTGAGATCAAACCTGCTCTCATAAATATGGTTTCGCAACAGCAATTTGGAGGATTTCCACATGAAGATCCACATCTTCATCTGTCAATTTTCCTAGGGATATGCGAGACGATAAAGATCAACGGAGTTACCGATGAAGCAATCAGGCTAAGGCTATTTCAATTCTCATTAAAAGATAAAGCAAGAGCATGGTTGTTTTCCTTACCGGCCAATTCCATTCAAACTTGGGACCAATTGTTTAATGTGTTTATTGCAAAATATTTTCCACCATCCAAAACTTCAAGGTTTAGAAATCTAATTACTAATTTTGAACAAAGGGATGGTGAAACATTGTGTGAGGCATGTGATAGATATAAGGATATGCTAAGGTGTTGTCCACATCATGGTCTAGAAAGATGGCTGATTGTCCAAACTTTTTATAATGGTCTAAACCCTACCGATAGGTTGTCTATTGATGCTTCTGCAGGAGGAGCAATCATGAACAAGGAACCTGACGAGGCCTACAACCTAATTGAAGAGATTGCAATCAACCAACACTACTGGATCCCTGAGCGAAAGAAGCCAAGTTCAACACCTGGCATGCACCGAGTAGATGACATATCCATGCTAAGCGCAAAGATTGATGCTTTGCAAATGGCACTTAACAAGCAGACCAAGCATCGAACGGTAGCAGCAGTCAATGCCGCAACATCATGTGGCTATTGTGGAGGAGCGCACGAGATGACCGAATGTATGAATGTGACGGAAACTGAGGAAGAAATAGAGCAAGCAAACGCAATTGACAACAGCTTTCGACCTCAGCCCGCCTACAACACATATCATCCGAACAACCGAAACCATCCAAATCTCTCATACGCGAACAATCAAAGGCCTGCTGCACCCCAACAGAACTACCAACCACAACCCAATTATCAACCAAGATACAACAATCCCCAACAGAATTATCAACCAAGGCAATACAACCAACCACAGCAACCTGACATCACATCCTTAATGAAGAAACTCCTAGAGAAGCAGGATAAGGCTAACGCCGAAATCGCACAAAAGATTGAATCCTTAACAAACCGCAACAAAGACTTAGAAGACAATGTCTCTAAGATGGCAAGAGAACTCTCTAGTATCACACGTGGAAAAGGCAAATTTCCGGGCCAACCGGAAGAAAACCCAAGAGAGACTTGCAAGAGCATAACGCTAAGGAGTGGTACAGCTTATCAGGGACCTCCCATGCCCGATCAAACTTCCGATGAGATGCATGTAGAGCCATCACATTCCGAAGAGTACGAGCCGCCACCACTGGAGCCGCCCGTACTTGAAACGCAGGCAGACCTTATTGAGGAGCAGAATGACACCGTAGGTGGAGACGATCGACAACCCGAACCTGAATATATTGCACCACCACCCTACAAGCCACCTCTGCCATTCCCTCCAAGGCCGGCCAAGCACAAGATGGAGCCACAATTCGCGAGATTCATGGAGACACTCAAGCAACTACAAATCACAATCCCCTTCACTGAGGCAATTGCAAACATACCTTCGTATGCTAAATTTTTGAAGGAGATTCTTTCAAACCGCAGTAGACTCCAAGAATTCTCGACAATCCCGCTCAATCTGGAATGTAGTGCGCTCGTGCAAAGTAAATTACCGACAAAGTTGAAAGATCCGGGAAGCTTTTCGATACCGTGCACAATTGGTACAACAGATTTTAAGAAAGCTTTATGTGATCTGGGGGCAAGTGTGAGTTTAATGCCAAAGGCGGTATTTGACAAATTGAATTGTGGAGAATTATCACCAACTCAAATGGCATTACAACTGGCTGATCGGTCAATTCGATATCCTGAAGGAGTATTGCTAGATGTACCGATAAAAGTTGGAGACCTTTGGATACCTGGAGACTTTGTTGTAGTAGACATGGAAGAAGATGAACACATTCCGATCATCCTTGGGAGGCCATTCCTCGCCACATGTGGAGCAATGATTGATGTTAAGAATGGGAAAATTTCGTTAAATGTCAGAAAGGACAAGGTTACTTACGACATAAATAGAGCTTTAAAATACCCTTCTGACATTGATCGTGTCTTCAACCTGGGCATCACTGGTGAATTTGAAGAGGAAGAGTATCCATTCGATGAATTTGGAGAGTTCATGGGTATTGAGGATTTGGATAGCCTTCTTGGAAGGGAAGATGATGAAGTACAACCTGAACAAGATGTCACCACTAAACCTGACGAGGTTTACAATGAAACTTGCGCAAGATGCACTACTATCACTGAAGAAGAAGTAATTCCCGTGTCCAAAGTCCTACAACACATATTTTCCAATATGGGTAGTAACGAAGAGAAGAAGAAGGAAAAGGCAACCTCTCCTCCACAACTCGAGCTTAAACCTCTTCCACCCAACCTACAATACGAATTTCTGGGCCCAAATCGAACCTATCCGGTAATTGTCGGCTCTCAGCTTGACAAGACCCAAATCAGCAAACTCGTCAATACACTCAGGAAACACAAGAAAGCAATTGGCTACTCAATCGATGACATCAAAGGCCTCAGTCCTACCATTAGCATGCACCAAATTCTGCTAGAGGAAGATCACAAACCTTCACGAGAACCACAAAGAAGACTCAATCCAAACTTGAAGGAAGTGGTCAAGAAAGAAGTCCTGAAGCTGCTAGATGCAGGCATCATTTACCCCATCTCTGATAGCAATTGGGTGAGTCCCGTCCAGGTCGTTCCTAAGAAGGGAGGTACCACAGTTGTGAAAGGAGATAACAACGAAATGCTCCAGACAAGAGTTGTTACAGGGTGGCGAATGTGCATTGATTATCGGCGGCTAAACATGGCAACAAGAAAGGATCACTACCCTCTTCCGTTTATCGATCAACTGTTGGAGCGACTAGCAAAACATTCATACTTCTGTTACCTTGATGGATACTCCGGCTTCTTCCAAATCCCAATTCATCCTCAAGATCAAGAAAAGACCACATTCACATGCCCCTACGGAACCTTCGCCTACCGTCGCATGCCCTTCGGGTTATGCAACGCCCCAGCGACCTTCCAAAGAGCCATGGTGTCTATCTTTTCAGATTATGTTGAGGAAATAATGGAAGTATTCATGGATGATTTTTCAGTTTATGGGGATACCTTCGACTCAGGTTTGAGGAACTTGTCTAAAGTTCTAAAAAGATGTGAAGAAGTGAACCTCGTATTAAATTGGGAAAAATGTCATTTTATGGTACAAGAGGGAGTAGTGCTTGGTCACACCATATCCTCTAAGGGATTGGAGGTCGACAAAGCAAAAGTCGAGGTGATTGAAAAATTAACTCAACCAACATGTGTTCGTGACATTCGCAGTTTTCTTGGTCATGCAGGTTTTTATCGAAGATTTATCAAGGACTTCTCGAAGATCGCAACCTCTCTCAAACTTGACCATGAAGGATGCCGAGTTCATCTTCGATGAAAAATGCATCGAAGCATTCAACACACTCAGGAATGCTTTGATTTCAGCCCCAATTCTCCAACCACCTGACTGGGACCATCCTTTTGAAATCATGTGCGATGCAAGTGATTATGCAGTAGGAGCAGTCCTGGGACAGCGGAAGGATAAGAAGCCCTATGCAATCTATTACGCGAGCAAAGTTCTAAATGAAGCTCAATGCAATTACACAACAACTGAGAAAGAACTACTCGCCCTACAAATTAATTACTCAATTTTCTCCATTTATTTCTTTCCTCTTTCTCCCTCCCTCTCCCACCTCTCCCACTTCTCCCTCTCCACCTCCGCCTCCACCTCCGCCCGCCTCTCCCACCTCTCCCTCTCGGCCTCCCTCTCCCACCTCCACCTCCGTCTCCCACCTCCCACCTCTCACCTCCCACCTCCGCGTCCTCTCTCTCCCACCTCCGCCTCCGCCGGAGTAGATCCATCAATGTCGACCGCCGGGTCAGATCCGCCTCCGCCGGGTCAGATCCGAGTTATTTGCAAAGAACAAAGCTTCATTAATGGTGAATTAGAACAGTGCGTACTAAGTACATATGGATGAATACTTAATGTTTTAGAGATGAATACTTCAACGTTTATGGATGAATACTTAATATCTTAGACATAAATACTTTAACTTATATGTATGAATTCTTGATATCTTATGGATGAATACTTTTTATTTGTTTGGTATGCACATATGTTTGTAATACTCTTGGTACATTAACTATTTACACTTACACGATGAGGATGAATACTTGCTTAATGCGGGATGAATACTTGTATGACGAGGTGTGAATACTTATGCAACGGACAACTCAAAAGTATGTCATCATGGATCTCATTTGAAAGAGAAAATTGTGTAGAAGACATTCGTGGTTTTAGATTTGCAAAATTCCTCACAGATCGTCAGAAATATTGGTTAGATTGAACGGAGAAAAAAAAACCCATCTCTAAAAACGTGTAATACTCTTGGTACATTAACTATTTACACTTACACGATGAGGATGAATACTTGCTTAATGCGGGATGAATACTTGCATGACGAGGTGTGAATACTTGTGCAACGGCAACTCGAAAGTATGTCATCATGGATCTCATTTGAAAGAGAAAATTGTGTAGAAGACATTCGTGGTTTTAGATTTGCAAAATTCCTCACAGATCGTCAGAAATATTGGTTAGATTGAACGGAGAAAAAAAAAACCATCTCTAAAAACGTGTAAAAGATGAGTGATTGATGTGTCCAAATATGCTTCTATTGCAAAGATGAATACATTTATATAGATGGATGAATGCTAGTTGTGTTACAGATGAATACTTTTTTTGCAAATTTTTAAAATGAGCTGAAGGTAGTTAGAAGTCGCCCACTTAATTAATGTGCTGACGGTTATGCGGTCCCCCACTTAATTAATGCTCTGACAGTTGTGCGGTCCCCCACACATGTTGTTTGTCCCCTACTTTTCTTGTTGTAATATATCCAAATATGTTTCTATTGCAAATGTGAATACCTTCATATAGATGGATGAATACTAGTTGTGCTACATATGAATACTTCTGCAAATTCCTAAAATACACTGACAGTTATAAATTCTAACTAACTAACTACTTTAATTAATGCAACTGACGGGGGATGAAACGGGAGATTGTTCACGGGGGAGAGCTAGGCGGACCCTTAATAATAATGCATATCTTGTGGAGATCCAGAACTTTCTGGCTGGGAACAAATTTGCCTGAATCCTTCGATGAGCAGTATGCTTAGCTCTGCAATTTGTTAGTTTTTTTTTTTTTTGATATTTCTTTTTTTTTTTTTTTTGAAAGTTTGGTAGTAGCATATTTTGATATTTTATTAATCACTTTGTGCATTTTTCCTAAAGGTGTTACATTTTTTTTCAGGAGTTTTGCATCAGAGTGTTTTTTTTTTTTTTACTTTTATCTCTTATTCAATTCAATCATATTTTAAGAGATTTCTCCATTTGAAAGAAAGAGGTATATATTTGTCAATTTAATTTTTAAAATGATTAAATAATAGATTTAATGAATAAAAGGGATAGAAGAAAAAAATATTAAATTTTATGAGTATATTAGATATTAAGATGTTTTTACGAGGAAATTGATTATTTTAAAAGTTTTGATGAGTACACTAGAAATTTTCTCAATAATCTTAAGCCACCATAAAAGACCGCATAAAATAAATCGGCTTTTTGAAAGTTGACGGCGAAGTGCCGCCAACTTTTGAATTGATATTAATAAAAAAAAGTTATATACAAGAAAATTAAACAAGCCAGATTAGCCCCAAACGCCAACCCGACTCATAAAAAAGAAAAAAAAAAGAAAGAAGAAGAAATTACAAGAAAAAACTAGCTAGCTCTAATTGCCGCCAATAGAGCGCAAAAGCCCCCCCCCCCCCCCTAAAATGTCCCCTTTTCTATAATCATCTGCTCTGCAACCAAAAAGCCACTTCGATTGTTGTATCATTTACTAAAATAATCACTGGTTTACACTTATTCAAGAAGAACCTTTTGTTTCTCTCTCTCCACAAGGCCCATAACCCAACCACCCACAGGACATTTGACAACTCACGAGATCGCCTTGATGCACCCGTTTTCGTTAAATTCCAGTTATCCTGTAAATTGGTGGCCCGCTGAAAATGAATATTGTAGTGCGCGAAAGTTAAACCTGCGTCATTTTAGACTAACATAACAATTCTGCATTTGATGGTTTAACTAAAATCTTGAGTTCTTCATTTCATGATTTAAGTCTCAACCAAACATAATCTAAGATTTTTAACTGTCCTCTGATCCAAACTGTCTGTTTTGAAACTTCTATTATATTTAGAAAAAAAAAATTGGGAATTAAATGACATAAAACACGATGGGCCAAAACTCGTTTGAGCCAGAGATGTTGTTTTCTTTTTCCTTTCTTTGAACTTGAGCTTTTTACTCTTTAGAGTTAAATAGAGAGAATGTTTGATGAGAAAATGGAAAGCATAGTTAGTCTTTAGCGTCATGTTCAAGACATCGATATATTTGGAAAATGGAAAGCATAGTTAGATTATTTGGAAAAATACGAGTCCGGACGGAAGAAAAAAAGATTAGTTCCACAAGAATAACTGAAATAAGTTTGAAATTAATATATATGCATTCCCGATCGCTCAGTTAAAGGTTTTCCAGTAATAGATTCTATTCTGGTTCCGGATATATAAAACGGATTTGGTCGGATAAATGTATTATTTTGATGCACAAAATGATCTAAGTTGTGAACAATTAGCATGAAAAAAATTAAAAATATACAAAATTTACACTTAATTTAATGATTAAGGATGAATCTTACATATTTTATTTATTAAATGCGAATATTGTATAAATTTGAACTTTGTCCAAAATAGGTACTTAATTGTATGATTAAAATACATGATTGAGTTTTGTTAAGCGTAAATCTGATTATTTTTTTTCCTATTAAATGTAATCATATGAATTTAAATTTATATTGAGTCAAAGTTTTTAGTCATTTAGTGCATCAAAATTCATGCTGAAATCCTCTAATAATCCTCAATTCCCTTGATTTCATTTGCTCGCGGGTAATGTTTATTCTCTTTGGGTATGTTTGGTTGCAAAATAAGAATAACTAGAATAACTAAATCAATAATAGCTATTGTTTGTCTTATTAGAATAGCTAAATTTCAAAATTCTTAAGAATAGTCTATTCTAAGAAGACAAAAAGTCTGAATTTTCTATTTTAGCTATTCTAACTCAATCAAATACTTAATAAGTTATTCCGAATAGCCTAATCTCAAAAATAGTTTATTCTCAACTCAACCAAACATACCCTTTCTCAGATCATGGAAGTGTTCGCTTGAGACTAGTTAGTTGCTAAGTGTTTTTTTTTAACCAACTTCAGAGTTAAAAAGAAAAAAAGGAATATCTCCTCACAACTGATTGCTTAGGTAAACATAAATTATGTACTTCCAAAATTTCCCACGAAAATCCAATGATAACACATAAAAAATTGAAAAAGAAAAAAACCGATGTTCTCTCGTAACTTACCAGCCATTAGACAGACTTATACTGACCATGCCACGGGAAATGTCCCCTAGCTTCAATAACTAAACCAGACTTCTAAAACCCTAATCTCTGATCATCCTTTCGACGAAAGAAAACCTCAAAGGTAAAATCATCCATAATTTGATTGCCAACTTCGTTCCAACCTACCCAACAGAAATCTGATGAAAAAAGAAGAATTTCTTGTTTAACTCCAGATTCATTTCCCTGAAAAACAGTATGAAGAAAATATATATAGAGTTGGATAATTGGTTTTACAGTTTTACTCATAAATCCAAAGTCCAAAGTGATAAAACAAAACAAAAATATATATAGAGTGGGATAATTGGTTTTACAGTTTTACTCATAAATCCAAAGTCCAAAGTGATAAAACAAAATATGTTTTGTCAAAGTCCAAAGTGTAGAAAATGTGATCCGCTGAAAACTTGCTTTACATCCAAATGTTGGATGGTTTATAATTCCAGTGAAGAAAAAACGATATCATGATATGCTTAATACGTTGTGATTTGATCACATTGTGTCATGTAACTAATATTTTTTTTTGCATGTGTTGTGTCATGATGTAACTAAAACAATAGTGAAGAGTCACATACTCACATTACAACACAAAATGACATTGTTGGTCACGTTTAATAAAAACATTATATCAAATTTTAAGTTAGTTCATAAAAAAAATATCAAAAAAATGATGAAAAATGAATGCATAAAATAACTTATAAATTTTTTTTTTTTTACCACTTGACTTTGTACTAAATGAATTTGAAATTTTTAACATTTTACATATACACACATCGCTCATGAAGTAGATTGGTTTCAATGGTTTAAATTCGTCGTTTGAAGTCAAGACTTTTGAAAACAAACACTAGCTCATTTTATAGTATGTAAACACTTAAATACTCTTATATATTTCTTGTTCTCTAACATATAAAATTGGAACTGGAGGGCTCTTTTTTCTAGCAACAGTAGCAACGGTAGTGATAACCCAATTCCATTTAAGTCAACATAAATCCAATACTTTAAATTCATATTCCAAAATTGTGATACATGCATCCAATTCTCATTAATTCATACTTTTTCTTGAGTGAAGACAGTATGGTCCAAAAAAATAATTTCTCCCACCTCAGCCTTGCGATAATTTAAAAACTGACCTGTTAAAATATGCATCAACCTCTTCCCTCTTATTATAGAAGAGGATCTCACAATTCTCTTTTATAAAATATTCTTAAACTTTTATGTGTATGGAGAAAAAAAATTATAAATCCATTTTATGATTTTAAATTCGTATTTAATTAATTTTATTATTAGACATTAATTTTGAAATGGATATAATAAAAACACACAAAATGGGAAAAAAGAGAAGAAAATGAACCCCCTCTTAAATAACTTTATGCTAAATTTGTATTATAAAAGTAGAACCCACGACTCTAATTCCGTTCATCTAATTTAAAACGGATTGTTATTAGAGGAGTGATCCAATTACATCTTTTTATGGTGATACATTTTGAGACCATATATTAATATATTATTTTTGCAATTCCAAAATTCAAACAGCCGATCCGAACTGTTCAACATGATATTCATATTAAAATGTGTTTGGATACTAAATTTTTTAATTTTTGGAAATTGTTTATTATTTATTTAGAATTTTTGAAAATTGTTGTTTTTCAATGGTCCAAAATTGTCTGAAAGCAACAATTTTGTACACATGTTAATAAATACTAAAAAAAATCCAAAAAATGTACAATTTGATCTCCACGCACATTTTAATATGTAGATCTTGTTTAACGGTTCGTATCAACTGTTTAAATTTTGAAATCGCAAAAATAATTTATCAACATATAATATCAAAATGTGTCACTGTATATATAAAAGATGTTAGATCCTCCTCTTATTATTATTGTTATTTATTTTTGTCCGAACTATTTTAAACTGTAATCTATTTTAAACTCACACCGCCTCTCTCTCTATTCCACGTACTTGTATATTCTCCCGGCATTTTTATTAATACCCTAAAAAAAAAAGAAATTATCAAATCTGCCCTCACCTCAGAATTATTTTTAAAAATGCCGTAACCGCCCCCCGTGGGGCGGTCCACTGTTCATAGCAGACCGCCCCCCAGTGGGGCGGTTCGCTAACTTTTTTTTTTTACTGTTCATACCGAACCGCCCCACGGTGGGGCGGTTTGCTATGAGCAATATTTTTTTTTCTTGAGACAATATGAATATCAAGATGCTAAATTCTAACGCTAAAAATTCGGATTTTTTTTAAATATTTGTTAGATTACTTCTTTTGATGTATAATTAGCATATTTGTACTAAAATACGCTAAATTACTTAAAATTATGTTAAATTACGTTGAATTACGCTAAACTCTTATTTTGGACAATTTCTAAAACCCTAAACCCTAAATCCTAAAAATTACCGTACATTAAATGATTTACAATTTTCACATAACATATTTATAAAAAATAGTGATATTTAAAAGAAACCTAAACCCTAAACCCTAATTTCTAAACCCTAGTTTTTGACTTTTTTATTAATAAATATATCCACGTTAGATGGGTTTTTTTGTTAGATTACATCTTTTGATGTATAATGAGCATATTTATACTAAAATACGCTAAATTACTTGAAATTATATTAAATTACGTTGAATTACACTAAATTATGTTAAGTTACGCTAAACTCTAAACCCTAAACTCTTATTTTGAACTATTTCTAAAACCCTAAACCCTAAAAATTACCGTATATTAAATAATTTATAATTTTCACATAACATATTTATAAATTGTCCTAAATCCTAAAAATTACTCTAAACCCTAACTTGTACGGTAATTTTTAGGGTTTAGGGTTTAGAGTTTTAGAAATTGTCCAAACTAAGAGTTTACCGTAATTTAATAAATTTTAGTGTAATTCAATGTAATTTAACATAATTTCAAGTAATTTAGCATATTTTAGTATAAATATGCTAATTATACATCAAAAGAAGTAATCTAACAAATATTTAAAAAAAGATCCGAATTTTTAGCGTTAGAATTTAGCATCTTGATATTCATATTATCTCTAATCTCTAAAAAAAAAAAATACTATTCATAGCAAACCGCCCCACCGTGGAGCGGTTCGATATGAACAGTAAAAAAAAAATGGTTAGCGAACCGCTCTACTGGGGGACGGTCTGCTATGAACAGTGGACCGCCCCACGGGGGGGGTTAGGGCATTTTTTAAAAAATTCTGAGGTGAGGGCAGATTTGATAATTTCTTTTTTTTTGTGGGTATTAATAAAAATGCCGGTATATTCTCTCTTAAATTATGATCGTTTAGTTTGATTTCTAAATTGTGCTAGAGAGAATTATGAGTATTATTTTATAAACAATCTAAAAACAGGTTAACTTCTAAAGTAACCTGTTTATAGATTTTTTTTTCTATTAATAAAAGAAATCTAAAAACAGGTTAGTTTACAAGTTAATCAATGTTGGATTCTGTATTGATTTTTTAATTATTGTTCTTTCTTTCTTGTGCTAAACTTTTTCTTAATAAAGAATATCATAGAATAGTAAAAGGACCATTCTAGTCGCCGCAGCTACCCTACCCCTCTTCGCCTCCTCTCTAACCCTAAACCCTAAACCATAAACTCTCCCTCTCTCTTCACGGGAAGTTATCCTCTGCGGAGTTCCACCGCAGGTGCGGAGCAAATGAACGGATCAGATTAACTCTCAGTCGCTTTGTGATCGGGTTAACGGAGGGGCAGTATTATTGTGCTTTTAGATTCGTGCAACGTTAAAACTAACGGACCACTAACGGAGATTAAAAGAACCGCAGGCTGCGGAGCTTTTAAGCTCGGCAGAGGATAACATTCCCCCTCTTCATCGCCTCTCTCTACTCACCTTCCCCTTACCGTGTGCCGCGTCTCTCTAGTAGGTAAACTCTTATCTCTCCATCCAATCTTCTTAAACTTTTTTTGTCGCAAAAGAAATTGTGTTTCAAATCAGCAATAAAAATTGTCAAGGCATTAAACTTATTTGCTTAGTCTGGTCTGATAATTTCTGACCAATTTTGTACTGGTATTACTGGAACCCTGCAACTTGCCACTGAAAAAAATAAATATCTGCATCTAACAATCTATTGCTAAGCTGTTGCAAATGTCAATTTGCCTAGTGCATAGTTGGTGTGAAAAGCAGCTAATAGGACAAACTTATATCACAAATATTATTTTTGTTTTCTTATTTGGGATATTTTCTTAAATCGTAACTATGATTGTGGTTGTTCCATTGGGAAGCTGGATCACTGTTGTACTTGTAACACTTGAGAGATCTGTAGTTTATTTTTTTAAATTAAGATATGTTCATCTTAATTCTTGAAATTTGAGAAGTGATTAACTCTATGCAACTCACTAAAGTTTGTTGCTTTTGTGAAGGTGAAAGATGACGAATATCAATAGATGCAGTAGCGATAAGAATTTTGGCATTGATAGGATCAGTAGCTTACCTAATGATGCTCAAACGCATATCCTATCTTTTCATAGTACAAGAGAGGCTGTGCAGACATGCATCTTGTCCAAAAGATGGATAAAAACGTGGGCTTCTGAGCCGGATCTGAAATTTGACATTAAAGAGTTTGGATTGCCAGTGATTGTTGATGATGAAATGGCTGTACAATTTGTGACCAAATTCGAACTACTTCTGAGAAGTCTGTTGCAGAAACGAGAGACATCATGTGTTAACAGATTTCAACTTTTGTTAGATTCGGATTTTTGCTTGCCTTGGACTCAAGCTTTTGCCGATTGTATTGGTGATGTGATGAAGTTGGAGCCTCGAGAGTGCTTAATCAAACTGTGTCCATGGGAAAAGTTGAATTTAAAACCCAACTTAGTAAACCTTCCCTACCTTAAAACCCTTAACCTTGATGGTTTTACAATGAGTGATGACTCTTTCAAGAAGCTTTTGTTGGGGTGTCGGGTGCTTGAAGAATTAGTTCTAGAAAATTGTTATATCAACAACATTGAGATATGTTCCAACACTTTGAAGAAGTTGGTTCTTCGTAGTCATTATATGGGAATGAGATTACAGATTTCCATGCCTAATCTCCTGTATTTGTATTTGGATATTTGTATGGAGGAAATTATATTGCTAAATATGTCATCGCTAGTTGATGCCTCCATATATATTCCTGGTTGGGATGGTATGAATAAATATGTGACTAGGGTACCTAAGCTTATTCATAGCCTTTCAAATGTCGAAAGCTTACGGCTTGATTTGGATTACAACAGGGGAAAGGTACTTTCTCTTTGCAATATATTTGAACAAAAATCTGCGATGCTTCTACTGTTACATGTACTCTTTGTTCTTATTTTAGGTACTTCAAATTAAACAAAACCTTGCTCATGTAATATGCACTCCAATGTCTATCCAACTCTAATTGTTTACTAGGGCATTTATTACAAACTCGCCAGGGCTTTTCACATGCAAAATAAATAAATAAATTAAAATAGCATTGTTTTAAATTAATTGGTTCTTGATGTTGTCTGTCATAAATACCTGATTATTTTTGTTTTCAACAGTACTTCAGATACAATTCAGAGCCTCAAGTGTACATGATATTTGTTTGTGGTTCTTGGAGTAAACACATCCTATGGCTATAAGCCTATAATAACCATCCAAAATTCTCATTTGTATTTAGCTTTGTGATTCTTCTTTTTGTTTTTTTAACAGTTTTAATTTTACTTTGTAATGAAAATAGGTAGATAAGAATTTTTCTTATTGCCCATTCTTCAACAACTTGAAGCGCCTGGAACTTTTGAATTCGCGTTTCTTTGTCTTTGATCTTGCTCCTTATTTCCTTCATCACTCACCTAAACTACAGGAGCTCACCTTAGGAACCTCCATTGTAATCTCTCTCTCTCTCTCTTGGTATTGGTACCGGTACTTATTATTTTTCCATGCCTCAAATAATATCTCTCTCTCTCTTTGAATAATTATATAGTTTAAATAATATAGTAAATGAACTAGATTAGCAGGAGCTCACCTTAGTATTTATGGTCAATAGATATACTATAAATGAACTAGATTAGGAAGTTAACAATATAGTAAAGGCCGTGTAATATTAGCCGCCTCAATTAAGCCCTTGTAGAAGGATGTATATGATCTATGAAACAGATGTAACATGTTTTGTTTTACTGAAGTGTTCATTCAGGGAATTTTTAGGGGAGGAGACGACTCAGAATGGACGGAGAGATACATTTGTCCAGCGGGAGTTCCTCAAGACCGTTAGAATTGTAAGATTTGAAAATGATAATGAATTTGTTGATTGGATAATCAACAAGTTGCTTACCCATGTTAAGACCATTGGTGAAATTATTGTTTAAATTATGTGTTTCATCTTGTTTAATGTTCGGATATTGTTGATAACTTAGGAGATCTTTCATGATGACTAAGTTGTATTATTATTATTATCTAATATGTAATATGTTGTGGATGTCATGCCAAACTTTGAACCTTGCTGTTGATTATGTACTTTTGGGGATGTGTTTTGCATTTTCCTACTATTTTGTTGGTGTAGATGTAATTTTGGGATGCAGGGGGGGCTTTAATGCATAATTTGTATACCAGGGGTTAGCTACCGAGGTGGATTTTGAAAACTTGGTACTTTTGGGGATGTGGTGATTGTTATTTTCTTTTATTTTTAACTGTACTTTCATGTTTATCCTCCAGATTTAGTAATTGCAATTGTTTGTTGATAAGAAAATGAAAATCTCCTTCTGGCATAAGAAAGGCCGGTGCTTAGCTGTCCAAGAATTATAGTATAACCTAAGACTTTGACCCCTTTTGGCCTTTCAGTCCACACCTGTACTCGTCAATTAATAAAAAATTGCATAATTCTAAACAGAAAGAAAGAAGTGAACAATCATTCTAGAAAAGGGATCTATTCTCTTGACTACCATATTCTCGAGGAGTTAATTAAGCGTAATTAATCATCTCATCCGTTTTGTTGTTTTCCATCTATTTAGTTGTTTGTCTGTCATTTTCTCTGTCAGGAATCAATAGTATCTATCAGCTTCAGCAAACCTTTGGTAATATAAGTCAATTGAAAATAAATCTGCTGTGATTCTCGGGGGATCACAGGATCCTGCGATCCGATCTCTACTGTTGGTATTTCTCGAGATGCGTGCATGGAAATTTACTTTTGGAGAACGTTTCCGAGATCTGCGCACGAAAAAGTTTGAACCGTTGATCTCAGAATTTCAGGATCCTGCGATCCCTTGGGATCGCAGCAAATTCGGACTCATAGTCAATCTCAAGATAAATGAGGTGTGAGGAGGTAACATGATAATATCAATGGCCATTTCAAAATTAAAGGACTGGTCTAACAATTTTTGAGTTAGGCTTGCACACTTTTTTTTGTAAACGTAGATTCATTTAAATATTTTTCGTCTTAATTTTTCACTTATAAACATTCACATTAATTACTAGCTATTGGCTGAGACTTTTTTTTTCTCTAGAATAAGATTAAATTTAAAGTTGTCAAATCACCTCAGTGGTAGGTGCAATTAAGGTTTCAAATATGCGATTTTCAAAACAATATCATAGTTCTAGCCTATGTTTAAAACCATAATCTAGCATTTATTAACAAGAGGATTCGTTATGAAAAACTTGAATCTAAAATTTCACCCTCCAACCGCAGTTTTTTTCTTTTTTCTTTTCTTGAAGTGAACCTTTTATATGACATACATGTCCAGCTACCATATCAACATATGCACCTCAGAACCATAGAAATTCACAACGGGACAAAACAAAACTAGCTAGGAAGTAAAAAAAAAAAAAGCCATGGCCTTTTGTTTTGTTTTGTAGATAAAAGAATATGAAAAAAAATGAAAATGCGGGCCAGTAATGTACACGTGACGTGGATTGACACGTTGCATACCTCTATCCATGGTTTGAATTATGGATCAGAATCCGAATCCGTTGCTAAATTGCGAATTCAATACTCAGATGAGAGGATTCAAACGTCACTATTTTTTTTTTCTTTTTGCCCTCGTTACACCTCTAATTTTTTATTTTATTTAAATTTATAAGTCAAAGTAAAATTATTCAATGTAATCTATATCATTTTCTCTATATACATATTCAAATTATTACTTTATCACTTTTCAGTTTTTAATTTATATGAATAAAAAGGTTAACAAATCAATATCCCGAATTTATTCATATCATTTTTTTTACAAATTCTTGACATTAATTAAAATAAAGTTAAAATATTGTAATTGCTTATATATATACATAGAGAGAATAATACATATCAAATATAAAAAATAAAAACATAACGAGTTACAAAATATTTGAGAACTCCTTCCTCTACTTTAATTTGTATTTTTGTTTCTCAAATTTTCTCTAGAGGTAATAGAGGCTCAGGCTCTCTAGGGATGGAAAACAACATGTGGAGGTGATAGAGGCTCTTTAAAGACGTAAAAGATTGATATGAAATTATGTATTTATACAAGATTTTCTTTATAGTTTATAGTAAAATACTATAGATACTATGAAATTAATGTTCATTCGCATTATGAAAGCTTGATTTTAATTATGTTTGAAATTTCAGCTCCACTCCTGACTAAGGGTAAGTTGACAAAAAATTACTATATTTCGACAATATCGCTATTACCAATAAGAGTATTCTCGTGCGCGAGAGTATCAACAATTGTAAATACTTTTAATCTTGGGGATAAAACAAATACTTGTAGTATATGTGGTCGATAACTTTAGTTTTTATTTCATCTAGTTAAGGATATATAACTAATGATCTGATTTTAGAATTTAATTAATTTAAGATTATAATACTATATTAATATAGAGGAGGGATCAAGTCACAACAAATTTGAGTTACAACAAAGTTACAACAATCATTTTTTTCATTTTCAAAGTCCAAATCGTCGATCCAAACCGTTCAACATGATTATCTAAATAAAATGTGCTTGCTGATCAAATTTTACATTTTTTTGAATTTTTTTACTATTTATTAAGATGGGTATAAAATTCAATGGTCTGAATATGACTATTTTTTGTAAAATACTTAATAAATAGTAAAAAAATTCAAAAAATGTAAAATTTGATCTGCAAGCAAATTTTATTGTGGAGATCATGTTGAACGGTTTGGATCAACGATTTGGACTTTGCAAATGAAAAAAATGGTTGTTATAACTTTGTTGTAACTCAAATTTGTTGTAACTTGATCCCTCCTCATTAATATATTCTATTATTTTTTGAAAGAAATCTTTAAAAGAACAACTTATTTTTTGTAAAAAAAAAATAAATAAAAAAACTTACATCCAGATATTAAGGTTCGTGTAGAATTCTCATTTCCAACAATTTGCTTGTGTAGAATTTGTGCTTATTAAAGAAATTAAGGCTCATTAACTAAATTATAATTATAATTTCCGACATAAATATTGTTGAAATATAATTAATTAATGCAAAATGATTATTAGCTCGTGCTTGCTTTAAGAACTGCCTTTATTGCAATATTGATTTATAATTTTATATAAATTTATAAAACCTAACAAACATATATAAATATGTGTCATATGTACGGTTGCCCATGAGCCGAGTTGAGTCCGAGTTAAGGACAACTTGGATTCAACTCGCGAACTCATGAGCCGAGTTGAGTCCGAGTTGCTAATCCAGTTCCGAGTTAGAAATTCCAATTTGAAATCAACTCGCGAGCAACTCGAGTCGAAGCGAGTTGACTCGCGACTCATAATATAGTACATAGTGAGACAATCTAATTTAATTCTAACAAAAAAAATATTATATAGTTTACCAAAATAATACACAATTAAATACAGTACATGATGAGATAATGGCCAATACATAATTAAAAGTTACGAAAATACCAAAATAGTACATAATTAAAAATTACCAAACAGATAAAGTCTAACAAAAAAATACAGAGTCTAATAAATTAACAAAACAAAAGAAATAGTGCATAATTTATCAAATTATCAAATATTGTGAGAAACATGTATAAGGTTTGGGGACGCAAAAATTAGGAATATATGGATTAGGGTTTGGTGTGAGTCCAACCGAGTTGATTCCGAACCGAGTTGGAGGTAACTTGGATTCGACTCATAAATCAACCGAGTCAGTTAACTGAGTTAGTTTTGACTCGAGTCAGTTTCAACTCGAGTTATTAACGAGTTGAATCGAATTGATTCCGAACTGAGTTTCGAGTCACAAGTTTTTTGTGCACCCCTAGTCATATGTTTTATATTTTCAGTCATTCAATTTATTTTCTCTGTTTTTTTTTAATATATATATATTCAGGCATTGGATCTCTCTAGTCAATCCGTGCTTCAATCCTCTCCCAATCCGTACAATCCGTGGGTCTAGTGAGCGGCTGACCGTCCGATCAGAATCCGTGGGTCGTTCTCCTCTCTTCGTCTCGTCTCTTCTCTCGGCAAGTGGTAAGTGGTTTTGTGTTTAGCTACTGAGCGTAACCAACTAACAGTCCCGAGCGATTTGAAATTTGAATTCCGGCGATCATCTCCGAAGCTTATAAATAGAAGCCCAAGTTGATGATTTCTCACAATCCCAAATTCCAATTGAAAAACAATGGAGAGGAAAGAACTTCACGAGTTGGTTTAGGGTTTAGGGTTTAGGGTTTAGGGAACGAAAAATAAGTATCTAGAGATGGAATTGGCAGAATTTTTATTCAACCGCTGCCTTCCTTATGGGCTGAGGTTTCATAATGAGGTGGAACAAGTTGCTCATATGAGGGAGCATGCTCGCTACCAGGGACGCGTCATCTGCCGGAGGTGTCGTCAGTCTCTACCGCCGGCAACTAATGTCAGGCGCCCTCATTCCACCATGGTGCACCTTAACTTCCACCCAGATCTCAATGCTGGCCCCCCGCTTCCCCTCCCCCAGCTCCAGATCCAGCTGCTGATGCTGATGAATAATAACTTTAATAATCAGAGATGAAAGATGAAAATTGTGATATGATATAGAGTTTTTTTTGTTGTTGTTGTTTTTTTGAATAATTTTTGTTTTACTGAGTGCTTACTAATCTCTTGATCCTGCGGTATAACTTGGTTATCTTAGTACTCGGTTTTTATTTTCAAAGTCCAATAAAGCTGTAAAGAAAGATGTGTTTTAGTTGAATGAGGATTTAATGTTGTTTTTCTGTTATTCATACTTGTTGATCTACTGCCTAATTGAATATGATATTCCATGTTAGCATTTGCTATTTTGTGTGTTTCTTTTAGTTATGATAATCAATGTCAGCATTCAGTTCTATGAGAAACATTTAATTGTGCAATTAAGCTTGAATTTAACCCAATTGCACATTAGGCTATGATCGGCAGCAATGATAAAGGAGAAATGAGTTCATTTCATTGGAAAAGAGATGAATAGAGATGAGTTCAATTTGACTTGAACATAATACTGACTTGAACAATTTTGTGCATTTTGTGCATCAGTGATGCACATAATACTGACTTGAACAATTTTTTGTTGAAATAAGATAGAAAAGGAAAAAAAATAAAAAATAAAAAATTCACAACCACATTTCAGCCATCAATATGCCTCACATTTATCATGTCCATTTATATATCTTAAAAAATTTCTAAGCTGCATAACACTAACATCATTAGATAACTTCTAGTTGCAGCTGGTACTTCTCAACCAATGACGATGTGGCTACCTGAAGTGATGATGTGGCAACTGATATGATGACATGGCATCATATATATGTTTATCAATAATATTCTGATGATCTAGATGTGTGGTGAAACAAAAATTACCCGAAATACATCTAAACCCCTATTACTTTTACTATTATTTTAATCACATATTTTTATAAACTTTTAATAAGATTAATGCATTGTTTCTAGATACCAAAGACCTAATTAAGCATAAGAAAGAAAAGAAAACCGTAAGATTCAAAAGGAAGAAGAGCATTTCCAGAAAAAAAAAGTGAAGTATAGCCATTTCTTTCATATATATCAATAGACCATTGTTACACAGTTCACGGTGACATTTGCACATCATTTCATTAATTACCGTTGATCTGAACCGTTCAACATGATCGACTATTTCAAATTTGAAAACAAAGATATTGATCCATAGTACGGACCAATCCGTGCTATGCATAGTACCATAGCCTCACTCTTAAGAAAAAACTACAATAAAAGCTAGAGAAAAAATAACAGAACAATATTTGTTACTTACCGAGAGGAGATGAACACCTTCAGGTTCAAGAGTTGGTACAGCTCGAGCAATAATACTGTACTGTACTGTGGGTAGTCATGTCAGTAGTCTCTTAGGGTGAGGCCAGGCCATTGCTTCTCTGACGGTGTACCAAGACAAATCCAAATCGCTGATCCAACCCGGTATCAGACCCGTTAACCGATTCCAAGACAAATCCAACACCAAACAGCTTCTTACATTGAGCTAACGAATCAGGTATCTGACCTGTTAAACCACAATTTCCCAGGGCCAGTATCTCCAAATCTCAAACCCGGCAAAACCAGAACCCGGTATCACTTCCCCATGGAAATTCTTGGTTAATATAATAGTGGTCAGATTCTTACAGTTTTGAATTCAAACCAGTGCACCCGATATGTTATAAATGCTATGATTAAATAAAGAGGAGAGAGAGAAGACAGGTTTGCTTATCTATCCGGTTTTCAACTGCATGCAGGTAAACAGGCTTTCTGGTAATGATCCGGTAAATCAATTAGTTGCCAGGTCAAGAGACTGTAAAAACAGCATGCATGCCGGTAAAATCAATTTCAACCCGACCCGATAATGAGTTGTTACACAAGTCGGGTTCTTTGATTTACACCAGTTAGAAAATGAGGATGGGACATTGCACTTCCTTTCAAATTTCTTCTAGTTTAACATACACAAACCTGAAACAAAAAAGAAAACTATTTAGAGAACAACAAAAAAGAGGTACTGTACCGATTTGGGTCAGACAACGTTGGTTGGTTGGCACATTGAGTAACCGTTTTTGGTACAGAGTAGTGTACCGTTTGAGCACCATAGCGATCGACCCGGCAACTGGTACCAGTTTGCAAAGAATCAAGCAAAGTCCTTACAGATGGATGGTTAGGATGAACACCAGGAAGCTGTTACAGTATCATACAGGAGATATTATTATGTGACTAAAAGGAAATATATACTGATGATGCAGTAAGACTAATAATGCTAGTTCATTGCCTGTTGAATTCGTTTTAAAGACTTTATTTGGTCCAGTTGAATAATTGAAACAGCTCACAAGGGGTTAATGGCTTCTAGGGAGGTTAATGGAGTATTAATCATGTAAATTACTGGGTCAATTTGGTAATAGAAAAAAATGATGTACACTGAACTCAATTAGCAAGATAGACGGTATTTGATTATATATTGACAACTAACAAAGTTGATTAGAAAGAAGAGGAGGATTCAAATGCCTCCATTTTTTGTGCTTCCACCATGCCTCCATTTTTTAAAACTTTAATAACTCAAAATTTATCACATTATTTTAAAACTTAAAAGTCAAAATAAAACCGTTGGATACGATCTACATTATTTTATCTATGTGCTCATAAAAAATTATCACATTTCGATTTTGTTTTTATGTGAATCAATAAGTTGAAAAATCAACGTCTAGTAATTATTCACATTAGTATGTTTTTTGACAAGCTCTTGTTGACAACCAAAACAAAATTGGAATGTCATAATTTTTTACATGTGTATAGATAACACGATGTAGATCATATCCAACGGTTTTATTTTGACTTTTAAGTTTTAAATTTTGAGTTATTAAAGTTTTTAAAAATAGAGGCATGGTGGAGGTATGGTGGAGGCATGAAAAATGGAGGCATTTGAACCCTCCTCTAGAAAGAAATTACATTAAAAAAAAACAGAAGTTGTATCTTACCAGTACTCTGATCATAGACATCCTGGATGTTCTTCCACATGTAACAGTACTCAAAAATACCTGATAAAGTCCTTCAGAATTAGTACTGGAACAATTTACAATCAAGATATAATTAAACTCTCTTTCTCAGAAAATTCAAGTGGTACTCAGAAGAGAACCCGTCTCAAATTTCATCAAAGTGCACTTATTAGGTAAATTCATTATACCAGTAAGAGATCTTATATCTGAACCGGGAGACCAAAATGCTTGAAATTTATATCAGAAAACAAGAAAAATATTTATAAAACAGACCCTCATTTTGTCAAAACCGTAATTTATAAATCAGGCCTCATTTATAAATCAGCCCACAATTCATCCAATTCTAAAATCCACAGACTAAATAAATTTCAAAAAGGATGAGAACAATACCTCAAAGCAAATAGACAACCCCGTACCAGTCATCAAGTATCTGTACCCACTAAAACACTCAACCCACCTTAGATATCATCAAGAATCTTAGACTCAAATCTTACTACAAAGTAAGTAAAATCACATTTATCACATGAAAAGCAAGTTCAAGCGATGACTGGTACTATACCAAATTTTACATTCATCACATAAAATCAAATTCATCACATTCATTTCATTTCTTATCAGATAATGAGATATCTTCCTTTTTAAAATTTTACAGCAAGAAAAATTGTTGAAAATCAGATGTGAATGAGTTACCATCTGGTATGGTACTGTTCCTGGTATGCCATGCAATTTTGCTTCATTTTTGGAATTATAAGGCTCTAATGTTGATACCAGAAAATTTTACAAATTAGACCTTGTAAACATTCACAATTGCACAAGTGTTTGCATCATTTCTGTTTGCTTGGCTCTTACCCATCTTGCTTCTAATTGTACAAGTTTGTTCGACTATATGATCCATACTGCATATGCAACAACAAAAAATGAAAAGCAAGATAAGTGAATTCACAACTATGCAATAGCTATATACAAGTTTTTCTTAGAAGTTTGCATCTCTTTTTTTCTCTCATTCTTCCTGATCAGACCACTCACAGCTTAGTAGGAAGCTGTGAATTACACTCAAACCTTCCTGATCAGACCAGTTTGCATCTCTCTTTTTTTCTCATTCTAAGAAGTTTTTCACTTGGCTCTCACAGCTTGGACATGCACTTAGCACTAGGGCAGATATTTTGCCCAGTGCCTATTGCAAAGAACTTTCTAAGCTACAGGTATACACAGCTTCCTACTACCCTGGAGTATTGCTATTCAAACCAAATTTCAAATGGTATATCAATACTGGGTAGTCGCAGTAGGGAAGTTAGGAGCCAAATTAAGCCGTAATGTAAACCAGTTCATCCTTGACCAACCTTGAGTCAACTTATACCAGTTTTAACCTCAGTTGTGCAACCGAACAGTGACTGTACCAGTAGTTGATAGAGACTGGTACAAAACCAAAATAAAATAAAATCAATGAATCATGAAAGGGGATCTGATAAATAAAACCAATTAATGAATCAATGAACCAATAAAATAAAACAAATGAATACTGTGTTTGGAAGCAGCTGCCATAAATTTTCAGTTTTTCTTTTAAAATAAAACCAAAATATAACCTGGAAAGGGGATCTGACGTATATCAATGAATCATGGTATCAATCACTGTATTAAGCGAAGTGCCATAATGTGGAGGGCTAGTACGGTTTTTGGTACAAGCATCAATATGGTATGGTACTGTTCAAGTTATCTTATATTTCTCATCAATTTCGCAGTGCATACCTAATTATTAAACTGAACCAGTAACCTATAATTTGCACGGTTAAAATGCATGGCCTGATGGCCATTGGTACTTCATGTATATATTTCAGTTTATTTGGATTTTGCTTTTAATATGCATGGCCTGATGAACCAGTAACATGTTTTGCTCATCCCAAACAAACATGAGATCCGGTATATATGAGGAGAATGTTCTTTTTTGTTTCCTTTTGATTAAAGCATAATGTTAATCTTTTCTACTTGTAATTCCTCCTCACCCAAATTAATGGGTAAAAACAGGAAACATTAAAAAAAAACACTTGGAGCCTTTTTTTGTGGTGCATTCTCAATAGTTTTTTTTTTTGTGAAAAGATTTTTACCATCAGAAAAATTATGATTCGCTGGTGCATATTTTGATATACCACCAAGAAACTGAGAAATTGCCTATATATTTGCCTCAAGTCGCTTGAAGTTGCCACAAAAAAAACTTTTCCTTCTACAGCGGAAAATATAAATGAAATTTCAATCTGTACAACTCATTTGCCTTGTCAGTTTCACCTTTCTTGCACAGCCCATCTATAAGAGTGTTGTAACTCATGATATTAGGCTTGAGCCCTTGGGAAATCATGCTATGCAACAACTCCTTGAATTAGATTGTTTTTGTTTTGGGAGCTTAGAGAGGCTCTGATACCATATTACAGAGAAGGAATAGAATGGATTTTGAAAATGAATTTTGTATTCCATTAATCAATCAAGTATTACAACAGCCTCTATATATAGGCATCATACTAATTACAACATTGCCATTCACTAATTACATCGGTGCCATTGATCCTGTAACCAACTCTCTAACTGACAGTGATCTCCTGTTGAGGGCTTGGTCAACCCTGAGGTTTGACTTCCTCTAATAGTACCTGATTGTGGGTCATAGCAGCTTTTATGACCTGAAAATTTGTAATCAGATTCAGTAATGATAGGGTGTTAGTTTGTGTTTAATTCTTTCTGAATTTAGGCGCACAGGTAGAAAGCTAAGGTGGGGACTGGGGACTGGGGACTAGCGAGCACGAATGAGTAAGATTTTGACATTATAGATGTCATAGCAAGACCACCCGACAAGCAGGTCTCAAATTACACGGCGCTATAGAATTATATTATACGATGAAAATATTGGTTTGTTCAGATTGAAATTAGGCGTACCGGGTTAGGCCCACTCTGAAGACTACTGCTTCATATTTTGTACAAGTTATTAGGTATCTGAATTGTTTCATACTTTCGTGACGAATTCTAAAGTTATGCATCCTCTGAAAACTTTCTTTGCAAGATGTTGAACTGTTCAAATCGTATGATTATCCCAATCAAACCACAGGAACAGAATTAGAAAATTAAGATTAAAAGGGCTGAAATATAAAATGTATAATGTGTTGCGGTTAGAATTTAAATCTAAATCTCTATACTAACAAACTGAAATTCTAATTACTAAGTTACAAGTATATATTTAATATTTTATAAGAGAACTGAACTATATAAAAATTTTAAAAAAAATTAAGAGTGAGGCTATGGTACAATGCATAACATACATTATTAGTTTGTACTTTGAATTAATATTCCCGTTTAGAAAATTCAAATAGTAGATCTGAGCCGTTCAACATGATCAGCAAATTTACTTGTCAATCAAACTTTCCTCTCTGAAAAATTATTAAAAAATTCTAAAAAATGTGAAATTTAATTTGCAGATAAATGAAGATCATGTTAAACGATTTAGATCAACTGTTTAAAATTAAAAATTGAAAATATTAATTCAAAGTATGAATCAATATGCGCTATGCATGATACCACAGCCTAACTCAAAACTTAACTAAATTTAATATACTTGATTAAAATTTTAAAATTACAGAGATGGATAAGTAACTTCTGACTTAGATTTAGATATGCCTTTGCTTGTAATATCTTGCAAGGAACAGAGAGAGCGTGTGCTACTGCTGGGTCCTTTTCACAAGGAATAGTGTTGCCGTGTGTTGTTTTTGTTAGGTATGATAGTCTTGTAATGTGGGCCATACTGTCTAGTATAAAATCCAAAGTCCTCTTTTTATTTCCTTATATTATTTGAAAAATAAAATATAAAAACAGAGCTTGTGTATATCCTTGTACTGCACCTTAACAGTGAGCACATTGATTATAATTCTACCAATTAATTGGGATTGATTGATAATTTTTGTATAATTTTTTTTGTCAAGTGTTCATTAATATTAATCAAATGCATATATTTTATATTAGCTAAATGTACATAGTAGAGTGGTTCAAATAATAAGTATAGAACTTCAAAGTAGTTTTTTATGACTGTCTTTTAAAAAATAGAACAACTTAAATCATGTATAATGTAACATTACTACTTATAATGCCTTGCGTTCCTTATATTGAAAAATATTTGAGTCACAAATACATAATATGTTAGACTTTTTATAAAACTTTTTGACTGTGGACTTAAATTGCCTTTTTTTTTAAATTGACCGTAAAAATATAAATAATTAATACTCGAAATGTTCAAAAACATATTTTGGACATTATTACTCTTTAGTCCGTCTTAAATGAAATATCAACTTGACAAAAGTGTGCTCCTCACAAAGTAGAAATTTAGTCATGCCCCGCTAGGTACATCCCACCTCACTAAGCTACAATCACATATTTAATATTTTATGAGAGATCTAAACCATATACATTTTTAAAAAAAATAATTCAATTAAATTTCAATATACATAATTAAAAAATTTAAAAGTATAGAGATAGCTAGATACTCCTCGCCAAAGCGTTAGACTCGCCCATGTTTATCATGCGTGATTAGGTAATCAATATACTTATTGATTTGAAAGTTCTAATCTCCATCTTATACTAAAACATTACAATTAATTATGTGGTAGTATATATTTTAATCAATATAATTCCGTTTTGATCAATGCAAAATTATAAATTCATGTCAAAATGTTCCCTTTGCAAGGGGCGATTGACCTTGACCAAGCATGTCACAATCGGAACTGGGCTGCTTTGAGATTGGTGAGGATGTGAATTCCGATTTGACTAAGAGTGGAAACAAGGAGGAAAATCACAAAGATTCCTCTTTGACTGCGCAATAAATTTAAAAGAAATTTGATGGGTCAAAAGCAAACAAGAGGAAAAGGAAGGCACATCTAAAATGGCCAAGTCAAAAGTCAAATCTAAGATTCTAAGGCTTAGGAATTGATCAGCTCAATTAACTTTTAATTTCGCATTAAAAAGGGAAATTCAAAACATCAAATTATGTATATACTTCCGAGGCGATGATTTTTAAAAAAAGAAAAAGAAATACTAAATCTGTACTACAAGCTGTTCAATAACGAGTTGGAAAGCTTTTATTTTTTTTACTTTTATTTTAAGTCAAGTTGGTCCTTAAATTAAAAAACAACGTCAAATTAGTTCACGAACTTTTATTTGCACTAGATCAGTCATTTTAGCGTTAAAATATCAAATTGATCCTTGAACTTCTTCCAAAATAACCATGTTAGTCCTTCAAAATGATTAATAGACGGACTAATTAGATTATTTTGAGAGAAGTTCAAGGACTAATTTTTTTTTTTTAAAGTTCAAAGATGATGGTGCAGATGGGATAAACTTTTTTTTTGTTTTTGAAAAGTTAAGACGACCAATCTAGTGCAAATTATAAGTTTGATGACCAAATTAGTATTTTTGAAAAGTTCAAGGACTGAAACTTGAATTCTCCCTCTATATTTCTGTTGCATATATTAATCGCTCGAAGAAAAAAAAAAGAGAGATCAATTGTGTGTCAAAGGTTTGAATTATCTTTATATATTTGTACACTTGCGAATAATGAAAATCGAGGAGGATCCAATATTGATATATTTTTAATCTTGTCATATCACCTATTATATCATTATTTCGGTAAGCAATTAACAGCTTTTAGGTGAAAAGAATTAAAATATCCTCAGAACAGCTTCCCCCCAGATAGCATCAAATCATATTTGAGCATGACCTTTATCTTTTCTTAAAAAAAAGAAAAAAAAAGAAAAAAAAGAAACGAGAACCAATAATGTAGAAAAAATATAGCTGGGCAAAATTAATACCCTGCTTGTTCTATTCTAAAATAAGACAGTCCTGAATTTTTATTTTTACCATTTCTAAAATAAAAAAACCAAATAACTCTATTTTTCTGAAAATTCAATTTTTATCAATTTTGGGTGTCCACAGATTGAAACTGCGGACCAATTTTGGATGTCCGCAGTTTACAACCACGGATCAATTTTGGGTGTCCGCAGTTTGAAACTGCGGACTAATTCTTTTATTTTTCTCTTACAACAATCAACACTTTGATACAAACAAGAATTGGTTCGCAGTTTGAAACTCCAAACAGGGTAAAAATAGAATTTTCAGAAAAAATTGATTATTTGATTTATTTTTGTTTAAGATGGTAAAAAAAAAATCGGCAAGACAGTACTATCCATTCTTTAAGGACTGGTTCTTATTTTTTAAATTTTTTTTAGAAAGTTATAAATTAATTATTCACCATGTAATTGAAAAGCTTACATGAAGTGTTAGTTTAGTGTTAAGGGATTGATCTAAGCAAGAGGTGAATCTTGCGCCTTGAAATAAATGTACATATTTCTAACTTGTCAGTTGGGAATGAATTGTTTGGTTTTGTAGATTGTTGTGAATTGGTTCCGGAAAAGAGTGAAGGCACATTTAAAGAAGGAGGTCAATTGAATCTCATTTAGTTTAAAAAATTTAATACTTATACACAATTTTTTTTATAAATTTAGAATAAAATGTTATAATATTATAAAAGAAAGATGGTTTTTCACCAAAAACTAATAAACTTTTATAGATGATCACGTAACAAACTAATAAATTTTGTGCATTGAATTGAATACACACTACACATTTATGAATATATATTATTAAAGAATACAATTATATTTAACTATATGATTTAATTTAATTTTTATTACACTAGTTAAAGTATTCAAGGTTGACCGCGGCGAGTGGTGGTAGTTTCTATCCGTGGTAATTATCGTTTTCTTAAAGTGAAAAAAGCTTTTGCTCTTAGAAGGAGATTTGGTCTATACTCTATAGCTGGTCTAAGTGGAAAAAGCGGATTTGGTCTATACTCTATAGTTTCTATCCGTGACGGAACCAGCTCCGCCGTGCCATTTTTCCCACTCTAGTGGTGGTAGTTTCTATCTGAAGTAATTATCCTTTTGTTAAGTGGAAAAAGCTTTTGCTCTTAGAAGGAGATTTGGTCTATAGTAGGGGTGTCAACAAGTACAGTACGGATCGGGTGGTAGTATTTTCATATCATACCCGTAATGATAACGGAATTTTTTTTTTTACCTTTATCTGTTTTTTCGAATACGGTACGGATCGGATAAACGGATAAAAAAGTGCTATTAACATTTTGATTTGTTCTTTTAATAAAATAGTTTTTAAAACAAGAAAAAAGAAAAAGAATAATGAATATAACTAATTTGTATTATGAAAATTTAATAAAATTTAAAACTTTATTGTATCATGTATCATCTTTATACAAAATATATATCTATATATATAATTTTATTTTTAAAAATTATTTTATACTATAACAGTACGATAACAAAAAAAAATTATTATCCTTACGTACCCGATAAGCTAATGAAAAAAAAAACTTACCATTATCTGTGTATTTGGATACGATACGGATCAGGATAAACGAATAAAAATGTGCCATTAATTGACACCCCTCATCTATAGCTGGTCTAAGCGGATTTGAACATAATAATCAATGATTGATTTAAGTAATTGAAAATGCTCAGTGCATTAGCATGCTGTAAAGGTCTTGAAACACAATCATCTTTATTAGTATCAATGTATTTGCATCTCCAAAAAAATTATGAAATAGTCTGGATGACTTAGACGATGCTTATTTTAACAATTTTGATAAATTTTAAAAAGTTATAATTTTAAAATTTAACATTATATTCATGATATTTATTATCTCATACTTTAAAATATCATGAGATTATTCTATGTTTTACTGTATCTGAAGCATATCAAGCGACTTAAAATTTTAGCAGTCCGAAATTAACAATTACTGATCCATCATCAAACTTTTGTATGAAATTTAATTGTTATATTGATTAAAAAAAACCAAAGGAAAATGTTTTTTTTTTTTTTACATGCTCTTCAATTCTTCTGAAATATTATCTTAATTAATTCGTTACTAACACAATTTTTTGTAAACTCTTTGTACATATTATTATTTCCTAATGATCAATTAATCATAGTCAAAACATATTGGTCGTAACTAAAAAATATGATTAAAAAGACATATAAACCGCTGTCTGTAATCAAACAAATCAATCACTGTTTATTATATTGTTGTCAAATATAAATCACGAAATTATATCATATTTGTGATCAACACTATGTAAATATTTTCTAAATAAAACTAGTTGAGCATAAGTTCGTAAAAAAAATATGATTAATTTTAACTCAAATATTATTGGTTGGTTTCAAATAACATCCTCTAAATGTTGATCTACTTGACAATTTAAGTCATGAACAATCAAAATTTTATTTTCTCGAGTTAGTTTTGTATAAACGAAGAGCTTGAAAAACAACTATTTTTTACGTGTTTATTTTTCCGACCTTTGCAACAAACTTCAATTTGTGGTTTAAAATCAAAATATTTTTTTATCATCAAACAAATAAAAACAAAATAATTAAATCCGTCAGTTAAAATAAAAAAATTACATAACTGATGCGTTGCATGAAGTAAAATTAATTCTGTCAATATTTTTATCTGTTATCTTTCGTGAGGAGGGTTCAAATGCCTCCATTTTTCATGCCTCCACCATGCCTCCATTTTTGAAAACTGTAATAACTCAAAATTTAAAACTTAAAAATCAAAATAAAACCGTTGGATATGATCTAAATAATTTTATCTATACACGTGTAAAAAATTATGACATTTCAATTTTGTTTTGGTTGTCATCAAGAACTTGTAAAAAACGCACTAATGTGGATAATTTCTAGACGTTGATTTTTCAACTTATTGATTCACATAAAAACAAAATCAAAATGTGATAATTTTTTATGAGCACATTGATAAAATGATGTAGATCATATCCAACGGTTTTATTTTGACTTTTAAGTTCTAAATTTTGAGTTATTAAAGTTTTTAAAAGTGGAGGCATGGTGGAGGCATGAAAAATGGAGGCATTTGAACCCTCCTCATCTTTCGTTGCTTTTGTTTAACTTTTGTATTTAAATTAGACTTTTTATAACCTTCGTGTACTCGAGCCAAATTAATTATGTAAATATCTTTACCCTTATTTTTTGTTGCTTTTGTTTACCTTCTGTATTCAAATTAGTCTTTTTTAACCTTCGTGTACTCAAGCTAGAGGTGAAAACGAAGTAGATAATATCCGATCTGTATTCAATTCGTATTTGAGAAATTAAATATAGATATCCGATATTCGTATAAATATGAATACAAATATGATTTTATATTTCAATTATCCGTATTCGAATAGTAGATATATACTATATAGTTTAATATATATTATGAAGAAAATTATGTTATTTATCATTATGATTTGATAAATATTATGAACTTTAATATTTTTTAATAATATTTGATACGCCCTATTTCGGAGAGAGTAGGCCATATGGGAAAAAAAGATTTCCGGGTTGAGCTCGTCTTGTTTCGGGATGAAAGGCTGAGATGAGAGTGAGTGTAGAATTGGGAATGGTTTGGAGATATTCAGACTTTTATCTGTATGATATCTCTCTTAGCAAAATTTCGACCCATGTTCAATGGGCATTTTTGCCTTATATAGGTCGTCCCCTAACCGCCATCCTGCGTGGTTACGACGGTTAGGGGAAATGGGACGGTTATGTTAACCGTGAAAGGCGGTTATCCTGCACATAAGGCGGTGTAAGCTGAACTCAGGCTGGACCTATGTCGGATAAAGCCCAGCTTTGCTTTGTTGGGCCCATCGGGCGTGGCCTGATTGAGCTTTGTCAGGTAAGGTTGTTGCCGGGTCTTGGGCCTTATCTTCTTTAATCTCGGGTTGGCCCTGGAAAGGGGGTCCGAATCCCGGACTGTTCTTGGCCTAAGATCGGTTCGTTGAGGGCCTAGCTTTACATACCCCGGCTTTTCGTACTGATCTCGGGTTGGTCTCTCTAAGAGGTCCGAATCCTGGCTCTTTCATGGTCCGTTAAGGGTAAGGGCCTTGGAAACATGGCCCTATCAATATTTATATATATTTTAATAAATATCAGATCCGGTTCATATTCGTATCCGTCTAATATCCAATATGTATCCGTATCCGAAAAATAAAAACAAATATGGATATAATTTTACCACTATTTGCTATGTATCCGTTCCGTTGTCACCCCTAACTCGCTCCAACAAACTCTAGCTAGGTTGAGTGACAGAGTTTGTAAATTAAGACAACTCTGGATAATTTATCACAGTTTTTAAATGAATTCTTACTGACAAAAATTTATCAATAAATTTCATATGTAAATCATTTTTTTTTTTTTTGAAGCCTGATATAACTAGTAGCTATCAGCTAGGATATCATTTCTTATCAAGTCATCTCTGTTGAACTGAACCTACTCTCTTGGAGGTGGTAAGCAGCTGTTAGGGGGAACCACATGAAAATAGAGTGGGGCACATGTCCGGCTCAAATTATTTGTAAATATGCTTTTCCAATTATACATATAATCAGTTTATTATGAAGAAGTTTTTTTTAAAATAATTATAAATTATATATTTATATCTCTATTCTATTTTTTTACGCTGGCTTTTATTTTTCGCCCACCCGAACCGCTGCATGGATTTGTTTTTGTCAGTGTTGTAAAAAAGGGGTAGAACTAGGGTGTTCTTAAGTTCACCAAGCCCCTGAGTGAACTCAAGTCTAAAACTCATCGGATCGGCTTCAAACGACGAATTCGAACCGTTGAAACCCCCTACCTTACGAGTGATGCGTATACATATAAAAATTTTATACTTTTGAATTAATTTAGAATAAAGTCAAGTGGTCAAATTTAGAAGGTTAATAAATTAATTTTAATACATTTATTTTTTGATGTTTTTTGACCACTTGATTCTATACAAAATTAATTTCAAAATTTATAATTTTTGCATGTAGACGCCTCACTCGTAAGGTAGACGGGTTTCAACGGTTCAGATTCGTCGTTTGAAGCCGATCCGATGGGTTTTATACTTGAGTTCACTAAGGGCTTGGTGAACTCAAGAGCACCCTAGTTCTACCCTAAAAAACGTCAGTTTAGATCGATTAATTGTTGACGATGATCAAATCGTTACGGATTTTTCTAACTAATCGGTCGATTTTTTTCAATAATGGCTAATCATTTTTTATTTTTTTCTAATCGTTTAATGGTACTCTGTCTGTCCGATAAGTGCATACTGTTATTTGAAACACTGGTATGGATGTTGTTCTGGTATTTCTAGAGTAGAAATAATAAGTGTATAATTCTTTACGTTTCATTCTTTTAATCATTTCAAACATTAATAGTAAGTTCGGATCCTCTAGTAACTCAAATTTTGAGTTTAGATCCGGACCAATCCGGTCCGAGTAGATTGCAAGGATCCTTTAATATTCGTGCTAAAGCAAACCGGACGGTCCTGAGTTTCGCGATCGAAACTCAAAATTCGAGTTAACTCAGGTGATATGAATTGAGGAAAGCTTAAACTAGAAACGAGAAACGGTAATCCAGACAGAGAGAGAAAGAGAGCGAGAAACCCTCGCCTTTTCGTGGACGAGGCAGCAGCCAGCAGCTAAAGCTGGAGCTAAAAAAAAGCAAAAAAAAGTAAAAAAAAAAAAAAAAAAAAAAACGAAGACCCTATGTCGTCGCGCCGTGCTCTCCTGTCCTCTTTCTCAGCCGAGATGTCTGGCGCCAGAGATAAACCAGGCACGATCTCCGGTGACGACGACTCAATCGTCGAGGTGGACTCCGTAAAGGAGGAGCTGGAGGAGCAAGAGGAAACGTGGTCGAGGCTATTGCCTGAGCTCGTGGCGGAGGTAGTGAGGCGGGTTGAGAGCGGGGGCGCCGAGAGGTGGCCAAGGAGGAGAGATGTGGTTGCTTGTGCTTGTGTTTGTAGGAGGTGGCGCGACGTCACTCAGTCCGTGGTTAGGTCGCCTCTGTCGTGTGGTCATATCACCTTCCCTTCTTCCCTCAAACAGGTAATTTTTTTGTGGAATTGGGGGTTTTTTCCTATGGATTTAGGGTCTTCCCTACAAACTCATGGAGAAGAGGAGGGCTGACCACTTGCTCCACAAATTCAAATTTTGGAAGGGAGACAAGAGGAGGGGAAGAGAAGAAGGGGAACAAAGGGACATGCATTTCCCCTCCAATTTGTACCACCCACAAAAAAAATAAAAAATAAAAATTGGGGGTAGCCTCCCCTCCTTGCCACCTCCATGTATTGCCCTTCCCTTCTGGTTTCCGGTTCTGGAGCCACACCCTAGGGAAGTGTGTAAAGTTTGATCTTTGATTGGTGATGTGTGAGGTTTATCTTGGCCAGAAAAGGGGATTTATGGATGTGATTTCATGGGAATTTGGAAATTCTGAGGGAAAAATTTGTGTAGTTTGAGCATTTTTATATATGCTTTACTGCCAGCGTTACTTGCGGAAGCTACAGTTTTGTTTCACATGCTGATTTTTTTTTTTTCTGAAATAATAGCTGCTATAGTAGTTTAATTTGTTTTGTTCTGTGATTTTGATCAAGTACACCCAGTAGCGGAGCTACAATACTACAGGGGTAGGCAAACTGCCTACCCCTGGAAATTTTTTTTTTATTTGGACTACGTTCTTTAATGGGTCTTGCCTACCTCTAAATTTGATTCTGCCTACCGCTGGATTCAATTCGGAGTAACAATTGTCAGTTCAGAATTCAGATATGGATGTGTGAGTCGTTTAATATAATTAGGGAAGAAGGGTATTTTTAAATCTTTGTTCATTTAAGATCATCATATCAGATTCGGCCGTCTGGACAATAGATATTTATATTTTTATGGAGGCGATTCGAATCCGAATCCATTTAGAAAAAAAAAAATCCGAACCCGATTGATATCTGCCTACCCCTGGCTCAAATCCTGGCTACGCCACTGAGTACACCTATAAAGGGTTAGTCAATTGAAACAATTATAATGTAAATATTAGCCCAGCAGACTGTCTATGACAATTATATGGCATTTACATAACCCACCATGTATTGTTTGCTAGTCCATATGCATTAAACTTGCTTTAAACAATTGCAATTACTACGACAATTAGGGGCCTTAATTTTTGCTTTTTTGTCATTTTACAAAGGATAGATAATTTTGTTCTTAGTCTTTCTTTTTTTATTTCTTTTGTTGCAACAGCCGGGGCCAAAAGATTCTCCTATGCAATGCTTTATAAAAAGGAACAAGAAAAACTCGACTTTCTTTCTTTATCTAGGCCTGACGCAATGTAAGAGAAATTTATGTTACTTCTTTTTCTGAATTTATGCTTTTCTGATTAGGAATATGCTAAATTTTGCTAGTTGATTGAGTACGCAAGTGCTTATATACTGTGTTGAACAGATTATTTTGATTTCACACAGAGAATATATCCTAGTTTATAAAATTTCCTTTCGGGCGGGTCTTTACCATATTGCACATTCTATATAGTATGCCGGTGCTTATGGTATTCCATTTTTGAATGTATTATACAATCTTTTGTACTGAGTAGTGGATACCTTTTTAATTGTGTGATACAATATTAGGCCTCCTAAAACTAAAATCATAATCTAAATTCTTCTGCAATAGTTTCAATTTTTTTGTGATTTGTCATTTTGGGTGTTTTGGATATATTAAAATCTCGCAATCAATAATCTTGGTTTGTTTTAGCAGCATTTGCAGATAAAGGAAAGTTTCTATTGGCTGCTCGAAGATACAGAAATCGGGCCCACATAGAGTATGCCATATCTACTGATCCTGAGGATTTGTTTCAAGAAAGTAACTCTTATGTAGGAAAGCTGAGGTGAGATGTGGCACTTTTTATTTTTACTTTTAGCTCCGGTGATTGCTGTACAGTTCTTAGCCTAGGGTCATGAAGTAGGAACATTAATGATGCTGTGGTTGGATAATTAATGATCTCCATATTAAATTGTGCTTGGAGACCAAATTTTACATGTTTTGGAAATTTTTTACTATTTTTTTAAATAGTACAAAATCACTGTTTTTTTATGGTCCAGAATTTTCTGGAAAACAGCTGGTTTTTGTTACCAAAAATTTGGTCTCCAAGCACAATTTAATACGGAGATCATGTTGAGCTGTTCCAATCGGCTGTTTGGACCTTGAAATCGCAAAATATGGACGCAAATTAAAACAGGGGCTTTAATTCGCTGTGTACATTAGCCCATCTCCTCCTGTACTGGGGATGTTATTTTGTTCATTAATTGAAAAACAAATGAAATATTGGAGTTCTCTGTACATCTGGTCATTTTCCATGAGTGACCGCAGAGGATCAAGACATATAATGGATTGGAGATATAGTCATTTAATAGACAATTGCTCTCTAACAAAAACATGTCATATATGGCATCATCACATATAAACACATAAACATCATGCCTTGAATATTTAAAGCTGCCATGTTTTGACTATCTTGCAATCATGACACAATCACCTTGAAAATAACAGCTTGAGCGTTATAAAATGAAAAAATAATGCTATGTATTTTACCAGGTCTGATTTCTTGGGCACAAAGTATCAAATATATGATAGCCAGGCGCCGTATGCGGGTGCAAAGGCATCTAACAGCCGATCAACTCGCCGCTTCGGTAGCAAGCGCATTAGTCCCCAGGTCCCGTCAGCAAACTATGAGACTGGACATGCCCATTACAAGTTCAACCTCCTCAAGTCACGTGGGCCACGCCGCATGCACTGCACCCTTCAGTCTCCCATCTCTTCTAGTTCTACCGAGCAGGATCCACAGCCGTCAGATAGAAATGAGGATGATGCCACCAAGTTGGTGATGAATAAGCCACAAATTGGTAAGACATTTGGTAATTCATGCACTTATTGTTGAAGGGTTTACCATATCCAATTAAAATAAAAACATACTTAATATTATTTTACTGCAAAATATAAGTTAGATCCATTAACAATATTTTTAACTTAACAATCTTGACAATCGTCAAATATAAACTGAAAAAGATCCTACTTTCTAGGCATGATATTTCTGATAGAAAATGGTAAGATTTGGTGCATATTTTATCTTTCAACAAATGATTTAAGCTTTCCAATAATTTGGATCTAACAACTCTTGATGCATTATAAAGGATACTTAAATTTCATGAAATTTGATAGGGAGGCAATCTATATATCTACCGAAATAGATACAAACCTTTTTTTTGGGTTTTTTCGAGAAATATTCCACTGTTAATGGACCCCACCTGCATGTAGGAACAGTGGTGCTAAAAAACAAAGCGCCAAGATGGCATGAGCATCTCCAGTGTTGGTGCCTGAATTTTCACGGCAGGGTGACTGTTGCGTCAGTAAAGAATTTCCAACTGGTTTCGACCGAAGGAGATGAAGAGACTGTTATTCTCCAGTTCGGCAAGGTTGGAGACGATATGTTCACCATGGATTATAGACATCCCCTCTCCGCCTTTCAGGCCTTCGCCATCTGCCTCACCAGCTTCGGGACCAAGCTTGCTTGTGAATAAATATTAAAAAAAATTACAAAAAGATGTTTTCTTATGGTATATCTGTCTTTTTTTTTATATTTTTATCTATCTATCAAATTAACCAATACTTGGATCTCTGTACAAGGATTTGTTAAGAGTCGTCAGTAGCTTAGTCTCATTGGTGAACAGGCTTTCTATATTTGGACGTAGTTGCTTTTTTTTTTTGGGTTGTGAAAGAGGGTGTTTTGTACTGTAACTGGGCAAAGGTTTAGTTTATCTTGTGATCTTTGCACAATGACATAATTGTAAAATTACTGGGTTGCATTTCGCATGTGTTGCAATGGCTTTTATAGTACCAATTAAGTTCACCAAGCTTCAAAATGAATTTGCATCCTCTGAGATTTCTCAACTTTTGTTTGTTTTTTTGGAAAATCTCAACCGTCAAATATGTTCTGCACGAATCTCAAAGCACAAATAATACTGGGCCCTGTGCTATCCCCGAATAGGCACCGGACACGTCGGTCACACAAAAGTTCTTTTGCGATATCTTAGAGGACACGCACAGGGTATTATCTCCGATTCCCCAATAGACAATAAATACACCCAAAATCATCTTGAAGTTCGAAATCCATCTGTAATCGCCACCCAAATCAGCTATTAATTTCCAAAAAATGGTTTTGATTTATCAATTGTGATCGTGACAGTATGGACTATGGACTTTATTGTTACGACAAACATTGCTTTCCAGTATTACCAAATCAGGTAGGAAGTGTATAATACAGGAATTGCATGCTTAGAGATAAACATATACCAGTTAGGTAAGCTAATTTAGAACTCGGGAAAGAATAACTGTCAATCATGCCCATACGTTTGGAAATAAGAAAAAAATCAGCTTTCATGACCAAGAAAACTAGTTTGCCTCTTCTACACCCCAATTCAGCACTTCAAATTCGATCCATATACCTTGAATTCGGCCCACATTTAACATATCAGCCCATACTTTTATCTTTTTAACCCACGTACTCACTGGCGCTTCAAGATTGGAATGTAGGGCTGCTCACTTCCCTCTAGAAAAGCAGCCAATTCATACTCAATAGTTGACTCGACAAGTCATACAATCACATTTGAAACAGGGCTGCTATTTCAAGAGTATAAATTGAATTATTCAGGGTAGAAAGAGTCTTTTTCTTCAATATACCAATTTTGCCCTTCTTAATTACTTCTAATATTTAGCTTGTAATTAAATCTTTCTATAATTAGGAAAGTTAATGGACCAAGTAATTCTCCTATATGCAGTGCACCATAAAAGAATTTTTTTTATATATATTTGATAGGATGGTTTTAGTTATATGTTAGGAAAAATAAATTTTATTGTTGCTTGGAAATATATTCTATAGGGTGGTCTTATTTTTTGTATGATAAACCCTAATATTTCTTATCCTCTTTTACTTATTTTATACTCATGATCATGTACAAAAAGAATCACATGTAAATTTTATCTACACAAAGGAATGAATTAACATCAAATAAATGATTCTGTAAAAATAATAGATAGTTATGTGCAGTTGTGAACCATTTTTAGATTGCTTATATAAAATATTACAAAACATTCTTAGAAAATTACTTCTAATATTTGTATTCGTTTTGTTCTTGTTTAAAAAGAAAAACAATAGATTTTAAAATGGGAAGGAAATTGGGAGCGAGAAATGGACATATTACCAGTCAGCAATTTTCTTTCTACTTGTAACCGGTTGTTAACTCTCAATTATGTCAGAATTTAATTAAGTATTGAACAAGGGCAAAATTGGTATTTAGCAGAAAAAATTCTCTATGCGATGAATAATTGAATTTGTGCAATGAAAATAGCAGCCCCTCGTTTAAAGTCAATAAATACATCAGTTTAAGGGAAATTTTTTTTTATGCCACTCCAAAACATAGAAATTAGGAAATTGCCACTCCAAAATATGAAATTAGTTATTTGCCATTCTAAAATCATTAAATTTATGAAATTGCCACAATTATACATCTAATATACATATTTGATTAAAATTATTCTGAAAAATATTGTATAAAAAACATATTTTGATATTTCCAAAATTACCCTTCCCTTCTCTCCAGCACGTGTTCTTCACATCCAATGATCCAAGCGATGGCATGCACAGTCATGGCCACCATGCCTGTCGCCCCCACGAAAACCTCCCCATCTCTGTCCCCACGCAAGCTCTCTATTCGCGTCCAAGCCAAACCTTCGTCCAGTTCAATTCTCAAACCAAAGCACCTCTCCTCCAAGCTCCTAGTCTCCGTTCCTTCGCTCCCTGCTTTGGCCGTGCAAATTGAGAAGGCGGCTCTCTTCGATTTCAACCTTACCCTCCCCATAATCGTGATTTCAATCTTACCCTCCTCATATCTGTCGAACCAGATTCAGAAAATGCGCCAGGAAGTGGCAATCTATCATGTGCTTTTTGAGCTCCGCCCGGCACTAAATTGGAAGAGGGTCCACGCCCATTTACATAATTTTATAGATGTGCATTGACTTTCATCCGATAGTATCTGAGTTCTTTAATTCACCCTAAGCAGGTTCATTTGTTAGAATTTCCTCTTTCTTTAAGAGTTCACTACTTGGAAAATGGGTTCCTCCAAAATGTGTGCCGAGGAAGGGAAGACAGTTATATCCTACTTTCGGTGAGGAGACCATAGACTGCGCTTAAACCGTAACTGCTAACAAGGAAGGGGGAGAAGAAAGCTCCTAGCCGCCGCCTTACGTAGCCTGATGCTCTTAGCCCACCTACCTTCTTTCTTGGCTTACCGAGCTCGAGTACACCCGCTGCCCACATTCATTCTTTTAGCCTGTTCAGTGACACAAGTGCACCAGTGAAAGAGAGGCGAAGGGGATGAAGGGAAGGGTAGTTTTGGAAATATCAAAATACATTTTTTATACAATATTTTTCAGAATAATTTTAATCAAATATGTATATTAGATGTATAATTGTGGCAATTTCATAAATTTAATGATTTTAGAGTGGCAAATAACTAATTTCATGTTTTGAGGTGGCAATTTCCTAATTTTATGTTTTGGAGTGGCAAATAACTAATTTTCCCTCAGTTGAATTGCATCTCCTTAATTCAGTCCACCTAAAATCTTTTCCAATTGCAATTAATCATATCAAATGAAAATAAAATATAATTTTTAAGTTCTTTTGGCTAGATTTGAGAAAGTAATATTAGGATTGTCAACTTATAGTCCATTGTTAAGGAAACAAAAATTAATTAATTCAAACTTCTATTTTCCACAATTTTCTAGAACAATTCGCTTTTGATAAGATATATTCTTCAAAACAGAGTTTCAATTTTCTCATTCCTACCTTATTATTTAATATTTTATAGGAATTTATACTTATTTTATTTATAATCTTAACATCTTTGATAAAGTTATTAAATCATCCAACTGACCAAGCAACAATAAGTTGTCGCTTCATTCAAAGAAAAAGGGCCCACTCTCAGCATCATAAGCTTTCTTATTACTAATTGTTCAACAGGAGATAAAGGAGCAGAAATTTATGTCGTCATTAAAAAGTATTTGATTTGATTTGATTGTTCCTTAATTTCTATGAAAAATTATGGTTAATAAAAAAACATAATTCTGCTAGAGCTTAAAGAAGTTTCTATTTACATATTAGATTTAAAAAAAAAAATCTAACTGAATAGGTATTATGAGAGCTTTGCTAAAATAAATAATATGATTATTATGATGCTCATTTTCCTAATTTTTGTGTAATGTGGCAAGAATAATATAGACAGGACAGATATTTTGGTTTATCTAACTTTCCTTTTCAACTATCCTAAAGCCGAAGAAAAAAAAATACATAAATAGGGGCAAGAAAATTACCAAGGTGTTTTACCAAACAAACAGAAGAACAATATTGTTGTGCTTGTTTCCATATCACTTGTTCTCTTCTCCTTCTCCATCAAAACCAACAATCTAACACAAGCCCATTGCCTTCCAGACCAACGTCATGCCTTGATTCAACTCAAGCAAGGTTTTAACACCACTCCACTTCATTCATGGAATACTAGTACTGACTGTTGCATATGGGATGGCATTTGATGCGATGAACAAACCGGTATGGTGACTGCCCTCAACCTTGCCAACCGGTCCATCTCGGGTGAAATCAACCCATCTTTGTTCAATCTCAGCTCTCTTCAATACCTCAACCTTGCTGAAAACAACTTCTATATAATATTTCCCTTCCACAAACTGGGTTTGAGCGACTTGCTAATTTAACCCATTTTGACTTATTCTTTTCTGGCTTTGTCGGTGAAGTTCCGATTAACATTTCTGCCCTCACAAAACTTATCTTACTTGACTTATCCAGCAATACCTTTTATCTTCATGACACAGGCCTAAAAACCTTACTCAGCAACCTCACCAAGCTCCACTCAACGGATCTGAGTGGGGCAAGGCAGTTTTTTAAGTAGGCCCAACTCTTCAGGAGCTATCCATGATAGATTGTGGATTAGGAGGAAATTTCCCGGATGAAATATTCCACCTTACAAATCTATCAAAACTTTATTTATCTGACAACTTAGTTTTGTCAGGTCAATTGCCAGCATTCACGAAGCAAAGCTTTTTGCAAACTCTGTCTCTGTCCAATACAAATTTCACAGGTCCATTACCAGAATCAATTGGAAATCTGCAATATTTATCGATGTTGGAACTTTGGGGCTGTAACTTCTATGGAGAAGTTCCACCTTCAATAACAAACCTTACAAGACTCCGAGTTTTTCTCTTAGAAGATAACCAATTGACAGGTACGATACCCATGTCTTTGTTTTCTCACCCTTTTTTGGAATCATTGTATGTAGGAAATAACAAATTGTCCGGATATCTACCTGAGTTTTCAAATGAATCATCAATTTTAGAATCACTTGACCTTAGTCACAACAATCTTGAAGGACCGTTTCCAATATCCATATTCAAATTTCCCCAGCTCGTTGAATTAACTCTTGAATCAAATAACTTCAATGGTACACTTAATTTAGACGTCATCAAGCACAATAAGAAGCTTCATTATCTCGATCTCTCGAACAACAAATTGTCAATTATAGAAGGCAAAAACCATAACGAGTCATTCTATGCTTCATTTCCCCAACTAGTAACACTAATTCTGGCATCGTCTAATTTAACAAAGTTTCCTTCTTTTCTGAGTTATCAAACAAATATTTACTACTTAGACCTCTCAAATAATAGTCTCACGGGAAAAAGTTCCCTTTCCATTTGTAATGTGACATTGCCAACAGTGCTTGTTCTGTCATATAACAATTTAAATGGTACAGTTCCACCTTGCCTTCTAGAAGATGCTGGATTGAAAGTGCTTAACCTGAAAAGTAACAAATTAAGCGGGCCATTACCACGAAATATTAGTCAACCATGTGAACTTCATTCAATAAATATGAATGGAAATGTAATAAATGGAAGTTTGCCCAAATTATTGATGTATCGTAATGCTCTTCAGATCTTACAACTCGGAAACAATCAGATAGTGAACAAATTTCCGTATTGGCTAGGAAATCTTGAAAATTTGGAAGTTCTTGTCTTAAGATCGAATATGTTCTATCGAAAATTTCAGACGTGAAAATAAAAGCAATAGGAAACGATTCCTTTTTCCCCATGCTAAAAGTTTTTTACTTTTCTTCAAATCATTTCAGTGGTACATTGCCTAAAAATATTTTTGTGAATCTGAAGGCTATGATGGGTGCATCAAATAGAAGTTCCCTACATTATATAGACATGAATGTAACTTTAGTTCCGTATGATGTAGCTTCAGTCACATACAAAGGGCTGAGTTTTGATCTTATGAACTCACTTGGCATATTCAGCTACATTAATCTGTCAAATAATGAATTTTGGGGTAGAATACCAGAAGAGATCAGGCAACTCAAGTCACTTGATGTGCTTGACCTTTCACATAATGCTCTGTCTGGTCCAATTCCACAAGAATTTGCTTATTTACAACAACTTCAAATATTAGATCTCTCCTCCAACCAGATTTCCAGACATCCCTCAAGAACTCAGCTCTCTCACTTTTCTTTCTGCACTAAATCTCTCATGCAACAATTTAGTTGGTGAAATACCCGAAGCCTGTCAGCTCTCATCCTTTTCGAATGCTTCTTACTTGGGTAACCCCAGATTGTGTGGTAGTCCTTTAACAATGCAATGTGCAGCATCTTCTTCAAATTATGATGTTAATACAGGTCTCCCTTCAAAGTCTTCTACTAATATAATTGGGCTCTCTGTTTCTATTGGATTGGGGTTAGGTGTGGCATTTGCCTCTGTAATTTGGGCTACGGTATCATGGGAGAATGGAAGAAAGTGGTTTAATTTAATTATAGATAGGTTTTACTTTCGACATTTTCACTGATGGATATATGTAAGATCTTTGTAATAATAAACGGATATAAGTAACTATGTATTTTCATGAGTGTGTGTTTGTCTATTAAATACCTTTTTTATACACAAAGGTCACAAAAATATATGTTAGGAACTCATTCAAGTGCTGAATTGGGGGTAAAAAATCGCTGTTTTTTGGAGTGGTGTGAAGAAAGATCTTTGTCTCTACCCTTCAATTTTTGTGACCATCCAAAAAAGTTATGTAACCATCCAAAAATAATTGTTAGGAACTCTTTGGTACAAAATCGCTGTCTTTGAATCAGATGCATCTCCTTTGTTAGAACCTAACTCCAAAATAATGCAAAGTTTTAGAATACAGAATATAGGGGAAAAAAAAGGAAAGATTGCTTTATTAAATGACTAACATGATAATCCATAGTTTATCTGCAAAGGTTAAATGTGTGGGTCAGCTTGCAAAAAGTCGATCATGTTGTAACAATCTTCCCTCACCCAACAATTAGTTTGGTCAATGGCTAAAAAAACTCTACTGTCACAAACAAAATTTGACTTAACAAGAATGTGGCCATATTAATTACCTTTTAACTTTTTAATCCAGATTATTTAAAGAAGCACGACTTCATTTTAATCCTATTTGGCTTAGAAAAGGTGGCCTAACTAGAGGTAGGGACAAAGATGTGAAACACTTGTTCATAGATATATTTTCAAAATTACTACAGCAATTGTGCATTTTAAATACTCCAAAAGAAACGTAGTATTATTGTTCACCTTGTAAAAGGGCACCACAATATTTTGATAAAATAACACCAAATATTTATAAATTCTCACTACTCAAACCTAATCGCCTGTAATCCAAAAATCTGGGTCATAGCTACTCCATAAACCCGGTGGGCCCGTCTCCTGTTTTATGTAACATATTAAATCTTCATAAATAAATTACGTTTAATGTCAACTCCGTTGCAGCCAAGCTAATTTTGTGCGCATTGTGGGCTATCCAGAGTAAATAACTGAAGCACTCGGTCCTGGGATCCGGAGGAGGAGGGGCCTGAGAACTCTCGGCCTGAGATGGTGCAGGCCGTCTGGATCTCGCCATACTAAATTAAAATGAAGGGCAATATTGCAGAAGAAGTGGCATAGAGAGTTCTTAGTCAAACATCCTTGTATGGCTTACAGGTAAGATTTTTTTCAATAGGCACTTTAATCCCTACAATTTTTTCTCATGAATATCTATTTACTTTTGTTGTTACAGCGAGGTACAAAGTTTTTTTATCTTTTTTTTTTTTACTTTTAAAGTTTTAATTGGTTATGTCTTGATGTTTAAGCCTCAATAAGCAAGTATAGAAGAAAATGTGAATAAATGCCATGTTATTACATGTAATTCTGTAATGTCTCAAGGTGGAAGCAGGACGAGCTATTTTGATACTCAATAGATCGAAATGGTACCAAATTCTTAGACTAAATTATCTGTTTTGTACATGGGTGTTCCAGAAACAGTATATGTCAGTAAAATCTGGTAATTAAACAGGCATTCAGCTAGTACTGAGACAGCCAGCACATACTGTTTTGAACATGACCAAAATAGCAACTATTATTTTTCAGTGTAAAAAACTGGTTTAAAGTGGGTGCAAATAGACCTCATACAATGTCAGAGCAATGCTAAACATCTACTGAATGAGGTAATCTTCTCACTGGAAATTGTAGTTGTTGGCAGTGGAGTCTTGGTGTCTAAACTCGATTACATCTTTGATGAAGTGACTCCAAGGTGGCGGAAGCTGTTCTCCCAACTCGGGATGTGAAAGAAATATTTTAACTTGTCTCCTTTGTTGTTGTACTGTTTCTGTTTCTCGAGTTGTCGAATTCTTATGTGTAATCGGCTCATTTTCCATAGCTATTTCTAGTTTTTGTATTGCAGTTCAATTAGAGTTTTTTAGCACTTCTCTAGGTAGTAAATTTGGAACTGAGAATCTCACAAAAAGATCTCACCAGTACTGTCTTATAATTGTATTCATATCTGTTAACATTCTGTTGCTTGACAATTAACTCCCCTAAAACTAGAATATATTTTCATTACAAATCAAGAGCCTGAGATCTCTGGTATTAAATGCTAACAATAAGAAAAGGGTATAATTCTGTATTGGTTGTAAGTAATAAACAAAAGGGTACAATTTATGTTGTAAATAATAAACAATGACAGCAACATAAGAAACATCAATACAGTTACAGGAATGTGTCAACGTATTACAGCAACATAAGAAGCATCAATACACTGGAAGCATCATTACAATATAACAGTATAGGGCTGAAATGCACCAAAATTCATCTAAAGAAAACACTCCCTTAGTTAAAATACAACAAAGTTGTTGGAAGCATCAATACAGTTACAGGATCAAATAACGTCCCTTTGTCCTAAAATAATAATAACAGCCAAAATAACATCACATTGCCCTAAAAAGCATCTAAACTACTTAGTTCATGCTTAAGCAGCACAAAAGCTTAAGCAACAAAATTCATCTAACAACACAAAAACTCAGGCATTTTTTGCACCTTCGAAATTCGCTCTCAACCCATTAGATCTAATCCAAACCATCCATAAAATCCCCTTCCAATTCATCAATTTCGTTTAGCATGAAATCATCCATTTGTCTAAAAAGAAAATGATCAAATAAGCATAAACAGTTCTTGTATGAAAAAAAAAATTCAATACATAGAAGGCTGAGGTACAAGACCAAACTTTTAGGTAACCAGCATTTAAAAATCATGTAAAGTCAAAAATCCAATCCTCATTTAATTTCACCCTCCTTGTACAGCCCCTCACTAAGAGTGCAATAGGTCACGTAATCAGGATCGAGCCCTTTGGAAATCATGACATCTACAAAATCCAATGCCTTCTCGATTTCATCTTTCTTGCACAGCCCTTTTATAAGAGTGTTGTACGTCACGACATCGGGGTCATACCCTTTGGTTTTTATGACATCTATAAGATCTAAAGCCTTATCAGTTTCACCATTCTCGCACAGCCAATTTATAAGAGTGTTGTACGTCACGACATCAGGGTCATACCCTTTGGAAATCATGACATCTAGAAAATCTATTGCCTTCCCAATTTCACCTTTTTTGCACAGCCCATCTATAAGAGTGTTGTAGGTCATGACATCAGAGCCAAACCCTTTGGAAATCATGAGATCTACAAACTTCAATGCCTTCTCAATTTCACCTTTTTTGCACAGCCCATCTATAAGAGTGTTGTAGGTCACGACATCAGGGTCACACCCTTTGGCAATCATAACATCTACAAATTCCATTGCCTTCTCAATTTCACCTTTTTTGCACAGCCCATCTATGAGAGTGTTGTAGATCACCACATCAGGGTCATACCCTTTGGAAATCATGAGATCTAGAAACTTCAATGCCTTCTCAATTTCACCTTTCTTGCACAAGCTGTCTATAAGAGAACTGTAGGTCACGACATCAGGATCATACCCTTTGGAAATCATGACATCTATAAAATCTAATGCCTTCTCAATTTCACCTTTCTTGCACAACCCATCTATAAGAGTGTTGTAGGTCACGATATTAGGCTCATGCCCTTTGGAAATCATGACATCTACAAAATCTATTGCCTTCCCAATTTCACCTTTCTTACACAGCCAATCTATAAGACTATTGTAGGTCACGACATCAGGGTCATACCCTTTGGAAATCATGACATCTACAATATCCATTGCCTTCTCAATTTCACCTTTCTTGCACAGCCCATCTATAAGAGTGCTATAGGTGATGACATTAGGGTCATACCCTTTGGAAATCATGATATCTATAATATCCATTGCCTTGTCAATTTCACCTTTCTTGCACAGCCCATTTATAAGAATGTTGTAGGAGACTACATTGGGTATACATCCAATCTTAGGCATTTTGTAGAGAATTATAGTAGCGGCCTCACCAGTTCTTTTCTCCCAACAGAGGCCTTTGAGAATTGGACTAAAGATCTTGGCATGAGCTCTACGGCCCTCTTTGAGAAACCGTCCCAGAAAACCAAATATTAGGCTGACCTGATTCATTCGTGCACAACACTCCATCAAGATCTCATAGGTATAGTAATTAGGATCGGTTCCTTCGGCTTGGGTTAAGCGGGTGAAGAGGGAAAAGATGACGGGGTCATGGTTGCTTGATGTTTTGGTGTAGTCCTTGAGGTATTGATTGATTTGATGGAGGTTCTTGGCAGCCAACAGCTGACCAAACCGGTGAATCACCTCTTGGAAAGAAATGGCATCTGCCTTCCGGCGCCGCCTTTTCTCCTCCTTCCAATGCAGCTGATGCCGTGAATTTGGTCTTTCAGGTTGAGAATTAGAGTGGGGGAACGCATAGCAGACAAGACAAAGGCTTCGGCAAGAAGCAAATGGGGATGGGGATGGGGATGGGGATTGGTATTGGGAAGCTGAAGGTGATAGTGAAAAGAAGGGGGCAAGAGATAAGGTTGACACCATCTGATTCTTATTAGTCTGATTTGAAGAGCTGCCTACTGACTCTGAGGGAGACGAAGTAAGGCTGAGGTGCTGAGCATTACAACAAAATGAGAAATGAGAAAACCAACAAAAACATTGTAGAGGATTTAATTTGTTAATTCGGTTCATCGGGCATTGGGCTGACAGTGAACATGGGCATTGATGAATTTACTTCCATTTATCAATTTTCTTTACAATTCAAATTTTGAAATTAAATTTATCATCGATCCTGTCACTGCAGTAGTACCATGACAAAGACCAGTATGTATGAAAGTTAAAATATAAAATCTCTTAAAGATCACGAAAACAGCTCACCACTTGATATATATGTTGATGTATATCATATATGGATTCAAAATTCTGGGTTGGATCTGTGGTTAAAATTTATTGTATCCGGTGTTGTATTGAAGAATTCAGGGTCAATTAGATCTAACTTGGTTGAATTGAGAATAACTAAACTACAGCAATATATTGCACAGTTTTTAAACTGCTATGTAGAGAGACAGTGAGAGAGATAGAGCGAGAGAGGGCTGTACCTTTGTCTAGGGTTTGGGCAGAGTCATCGAGAGAGCAGAATTAAACCCGAACGATAGGAGCAGGAGGGAGTGCAAACGAGCTATAGGCACCGGTTTCTGCAAGGACGGAGAGGGAAGGAGCTCAGCGAAGGGAGGAGACCAAAGTCACCAAGAGAAGCGCGACAGCGAGCAGCAGAGGGAGGGAGGGAGAGAGAACCGACGGCCCGAGCTGGAGGCAGAGAGAGGCGAAATAGGGATTAAGCCTCAGCTCCCGAAAGGGTTGACGGTGGGAGTGAAGGAATTCACATCCCCGCAGGCCTCAGCTTACCTGACTGAGGACAATTGAAACGCACGGTCCAGGATTGTTCTTTCAACTTGGCACGAATCTCAAAGCACAAATAATACTGGTCTCGGCTGAGAGTAAATCTGGGCGGTCCGTTTCAATTTGCTGGAGTCAGGTACCTGGGAGGATCCGGATCTGGAGTGAAGGGATAGAGTGGAAAAAACGTGCCGTGCCGTGCCGTGACTAACACGCCGTGACTTTGGTCTCGTGCCGTGCTGTGCCGTGACCAAGTTAATTTTTCATGTGCCGTGCCGTGACCAAAATGTCAAGGGGTGGTCACGGCACGCGAATGGTCACGCCACGGGAGTCACGCCGTGCATAAACGTGCCGTGACCATACGTGACTCGGGTGACTCGCGTGACCATTTAATTATAATTTAGGTTAGTTTATTCAAGATTCACCATTAAATCAATATCTAATGGTCCTAATTACACGTGACTTGCGTGACTACATGTTGTGCTGTATCGTGACTAAATCTTTCACGTGTCGTGCCGTGCTGTGCTAAAGTTTCAAAAAATAAACACGGCATGAAACACGGGAGTCACAGCACGTAACTAACACGCATGCCGTGTCATAACAGTGCCGTGCTGTTCCATTTTTCCCACTCTAAGGGACGGAAATTCGCATCCAATATCTCAAAGACTCAAACTTTTCTGTAGAAAATCGGAACCGTTCGAGTCCTATATGCACGAATCTCAAAGCATAATAACAGGCCGGCTTTAGGAAAACTGACGAGTATTGCACATTTGCACTTCAATGCGGTGAATATTTCACTTCAGACCAGCAATGTAATGAGAATTGGACCCGATATTGACCCGCTAGTCAACAGTGTACTGGTGGGACCGGTAAATTGACTAATTCAACCGCTAAATGTTTTTTAAATATTTATGAAGTGCATATTAGTTGCCAATAAATAAAAAAATCAAACACACACAATTTACATAAAATCTGCCGAAAAATATCAAACGCACACAATTTTCTAAGCTGGACACTCTAAAATTCAGAATCTAGACATCAAAATATGGAAGCTCTATCTTAACGTCTTCAGAGAAGGACAAATTTCTTAGTTTAAAATTCAGAATTTAGACATCACAATTTTCTTAGTTTATAATTAGACGCTACCTTTGGCAGCATTCTTCGCTCTTAACCCCTTCTCCTCCTTAATTCGATCAATTTTTTTTAGGCATATAAAATATCATGACATTTCAATTTTTTTTTATCTATCAAGAATTTGCATAAATATACTGATGTAAGTAATTTATGAATGTTAATTTTTTTAACTTATTAATTATATACAAATAAAACTGGACATAGATAGTGCGGAGCCACCTTAGATAAATGAGAATCAATTGACTTCCATTTGTGTTTCCAAAATTTTTGTACTTATTTCTTATTTTATGTAGTTTATAGTAAAATGTCATGAATAGTGTAAAATTAATCTCAGTTCGTAGCAAGAAAATTTGATATGATTGACCCTCATAACTTGAAAATATGACTCCACCCTGCATGTAGAAAAATTAATATAAATCACATCTACTAGTTTATTTTCTATAAGCTTTAAAATTTATGTTATTAAAAAATAAAAAAATAAAAACATGATGAAGACACACAAAATAAAGATATTAGAACCCTCCAATATTAATACCTATAATTTCAACTCTTTTTACATATTTTTTGAATTTATAACTATAATACTTTATGCTGAAATTATCTACTAATATAATATGCAAATACTTCTCCTCCACAACAAATGATTAATTGTTTAATTTTTTGTTCTTCTTCTTGAGATATGGTGGAGCACTCACCGATCACCGCCTTTTATTTATATTTGCGTACTTATCAAATCAAAGTAATAATATTTGACAATCAAACTCTTCATATATACTTGCTATTCAAAGTATTGATAATTATTGTTGGATGGAACGATATATTTATCACATAAAAACAACGATTGCGAGATGTGGTATGGAACGATCTGTAATGTATGTCAAGCATGAAGCTTGAAATTGGGAATATTGCTGTATTTATTTTTTCTTCAGACAAGTTAAATCTGAAAGGTGTTGTAGGAAAATAAATAATTGGCATGTTTAGTGTATTATGGAGAAAATAAAAAGAGAGGAAACAGGAAAAACAAAATCCGGATTGGAAAATTTGATCGGAGATTATAGTTTAAGGGATATTATTTTTCTAATATTTTTTTAAAAAGTGAGAGGAGGGACCCACCAATTTCATTACGAAATTATCTATAATAGTCTGTTTACAATTTCGTAAACAGACTATTATAGATAATTTCGTAATGAAATTGGTGGGGTCCCTCCTCTCACTTTTTAAACAGACTATTATAGATACCGCCTTTTAGAAAGTCGGCACTTTTAAAACAAAATCCGGATTTGACCATTATGTGCCGATTTCCCATTACACTTTGGAATTTGAGCTACCGCCTTTTAGAATAGATAATACGCTAAAAGAAAAATAAACCTTAAAGTAGATCTCATCCGGTATCCGGTCATCTACGTTACGTTAATATATAAGATTCATGCTTATTTGATCATGTCAAATCTTAAAGCTCCGCACATATCCCGATATTAATCGAATGGAGCATTGGTATATTGCACCAATCTTAATGGAGTTCCATTTAAAATCTAACGGTGAGGTAATGCAGAGGATCCGGGTCGACTCGGTATCTCCCGTCGAGATCCCTAGATTCTTTCTTTTGATCTCGCTTCATTTGGGTAAATATTTTAACTTAGCAGTTTTGGCATGCAACGCACGAACTATATAATCAAAACAGTGTAGCAAATGGTTCGTGCGCTGCATGAAGTCAAAACTGCTCTGTTAAAAAATTTACCCCTTCGTTTCCCCAAAAAAACAAGCAAGCGACCATAGTGAGCAAACCACTCAGCAAACTCAGTCGAAACTTCAACCCCTTTCTCTTTAATTTGTGGATAAGGCCCTCGATATTTACTGAAACAAACCTTTTGCTGTTTTTAAACACTAAAAAGTAAATTATAGTACAAATTGATAATACATATATAGTGTATTATAGTTAGTTTGGTAAATTCAAAGTGCCTTCTATTAAAAAGGTTACCATGCATAAAGCAGAACCTTAGATATATAAAATTGAACACATCTTACCTCATGTTTCCTAAACAGTATCTTATCTAAATCATGAATATGCCATAATTTATCTCAGAGGACCAGTTTGTCATTTCTATAGTCAACCATAAATGAATTTAACAGGTAATTCTATCCTTTTGATATCTTCAAAAATATTGTTCAAATTAAAAAAAAAAAAAAGTAAAATTGTAGATGTGTTTCCAATCTTAAATTTAAAACAATATGGAATTTCTAAAGCCATCAAGACTCTACTGTTAAAAATTTAAAATTGTTGATTGAAGGATAAACGACTTTTCAAATTGGTCCAAACTCAAACACTTGCTATTTATGACAAAAATAAAATCTACAATTTTAGTTTGTAATTTGAACAACTTTTTTCAAGATATCAGGATGTATATAAAAAAGAGGAGGGATCAAGTTACAACAAATTTGAGTTACATCAAAGTTACAACAACCATTTATTTCATTCTCAAAGTCCAAATCGTCGATCGAAACCGTTCAACATAATTATCTAAATAAAATGTGCTTGCAGATCAAATTTTACACTTTTTTGAATTTTTTTACTATTTATTAAGATGTGTACAAAATTCAATGGTCTGAATATGACTATTTTTTGTAAAGTACTTAATAAATAGTAAAAAAATTCAAAAAAATGTAAAATTTGATCTGCAAGCACATTTTATTGTGGATATCATGTTGAACGGTTTGGATCGACGATTTGGACTTTGAAAATGAAAAAAATGGTTGTTATAACTTTGTTGTAACTTAAATTTGTTGTAACTTGATCCCTCCTCTATAAAAAAATACATTAAATTTTAATTCATCTACTATATATATTTCTCTTTTAGGAGCTTAATAACATAACCTAAAACATTAAAAAAAGATATTGTTAATATTTTATATCACTTTTCCAGAACATAAAAAACTTATGCCAACCCAATCTTATCTTGGTGCGCCGTCAATAATTTATAAAAAAAAAATATAGACAAATTTAGATAGTGAATTTTCATGCAGCTATCAAACTATAATGTGTATATAGAGAAAATGATATCGATTGTATTTGACAATTTTAATTTTAAATTTGTTACTAAAGTACTAAAAATTGAAGGTGAGATGGAGGTATAAAAATGCAAAGGGGTACATATATATTTAAGCTCAGAAATGTTCGAGATTACTAAAAACTTTTAATATTGCCTGCTTTAATTTGCACTGGATGGCTCTTGTTTACCCCAGCATCATGCTCAGATTAAATTTCTGGTGAATCACTGCAAATTATTGTTACTTTGTCATATGAAGAGAGAGAGGCAGAATTTTTTTTTTCACAAAAAACCAAAAAAAAAAATATACATTTCTTAACAATAGAAGTTGCTAGCTAGTTTAGCTTGAGAGTTAATTATATAAATTTTTTATTCTGCATATAGAGATCAATTTACAATACTCATATCATTTTATTCTAAACTAATATTTTCCAATTGGACAGACCTCTTGATTGTACCTTATTTAGATATACGTTCCTGTTTGGATTTTCTCTGTTCAAATCCATTTAATCTTTGATTCATTAAGATATTAATGACCTTTCAATTACCAAATATTTTGGATGCGATCACACCAGCACTAAAGCACCGGATCCTATCGGAAGGAGTAGTACTAGGATGGTTGATCTCCTGGAAAGTCCCAGTGTTGCATTCTTAAAAATGGGCATTCTCTGTTCTCTCTTAGTGTTAAATCATTCAATGTATGAGGTTCATTAATTCCTTAAAAACTCTTTTATTATTTGAAAACGGTAGCACTCTTTCGGACATAAAATAAGTAAAAAAGATGCGTTTGTTTTCTAATTCAATCCTCATTAATTTTTCTTTTGATTACATACTCTCTCTATAAAACTGACTGACTCAGTTTCTTTTGATTTCACGATTTAATTGGATCTCCATTTCTCTCAGATTGTATCCGAGAAAAGAAAAAGGAAATATAAATTTCCTTTTTTACTCTTCCAAATAATCTTTTCTATTTATCTCAATTATCAAATTCTTATCTATGTTGGATACTGCAGAGGTATTGTCAGTAGCTTCCATGACGTGTCTAAGGAGCAACAATCCCGAATTATCTTGGTTGCAGTTCCATCTTGCACGATGAGACGGAATATGCTTAAGGACAGTGCTTCGCACAATCCGGATAACTCTATTTCAATTTAATTTATTTTGAAAAATTGATAGCTATTTGAATATTCTGAAAATTTATCTCAACAAAAAGAAATTGGCATGGCTACAGTTTCTAGCAACCAAAATGTTTTCCATATAATTTCTCTCCTCAAGTGGTGAATGGAATATGCACCAAATTAATATGGATACAAAATCGAGTGGATACATTTTTTTTCTCATTAATTACCAAGTCTAGGCAGATTTAACAATTAAGTAAATTTAGTTGATAAAATAGTGGACATACATGTGAAATATATATAAAAAAGTTACTTTACATAATTATTATGGGAATATCCCATTGTTTCAGTACATTCACACTATAATTTTGTAAATAAAGCAAAAAAAGAGATTAATATGTAAATATTCTGAAATAAGAATACAAGGATCAAAATGAGTATGTCTCAGGAGAGCATTCAATGATTTTTTCAGTATTAGAGTATTCACAACTTCTATAAACAAGATAAATAAAAAAATATAATAAAAAAATAATAATAAAATATGGGGACCTATTTGCAAATATGTTTTCACAAGGTCTCATAAACTCATGTGAAATAAGTTTACATTTGATCTACTTAATCTTTGTATTTCCTCTTTTTCTCATGCATATCTAATTTCGAAAATCATGTTTATAATTGATAACTATGTCTATATCAGTGTTAGAACACTCTGAACCAATCCCAAGATGCACCCCTGATCACTCAAAAGAGAGCAATGTTTCTTTTAATATTTATAAACTCGGAAATGCTATCAGTTCGGACTGCAAGCGCACAATCCTATCGAGTAGTATATTCGAGGTCGATCCACAGAGAATATTGGTTCAGAGTTTTGAGCGATCGAATCACAATCTTTCGAAAAGCTAGACAAAATCTGAAAATTGAGAAATGTTGTTGTGATCAATGTAAATTAGGAAGCAATTAAAAGTAATTAAAATAAAGATAGAGATGAGGATTCCTAGGGTTTCGGCACACCATTGCTACTCAATCCGCCTTGATAATATATTATTGTTGCGTCTGATTTCCTGTTGTTGTTTTATGAAAGACACCACATAAGTCACTGCAATTTATGTTACGCAAGAATGACAGATCTTTCATCGAGTTTCTACATAGAACACTGCGAGTTTTCTTACGCATGTGACTGATCTCTTAAATACCCAAATTACTACACAGATCACTACGAGTTTCCTTACGCATGTGATGGAATTTGGTTCGCGTTTTGTTGGTCTGGTTTATGGTTTCCCCTCTAAGGTTTTCTTCACATAAACCTAATAGATCTCAACGAGGCTAATTTATACAAATAGTTTCTATTACCATTAAAGCACTGTCACGACCCTAATGGACTAAACTAGATCATTGAAGTTAGGTGAAGAGATAGTAAATTGCAAAAGCATTTCAATTCAACAACAAGAAATCATAATCAACAGAAATATATATATCAAAACATCAAGAGTAACAAGGTTTATTGTCTAACCCTAAGAAAAGGAACTTAGCCGCGAAACGACATTGTTACAGGCACTCATTTCTTCTCACTTTAATCAAATATAACCCTAATTACAAAGATAACTACTTCGTCTGCCCAGGGGCCTTATATAGGAGGGGAGGGACGTCTGAAGAATGAGTAGGGGCTAAGAAACTGATCTGGATACAGCTGTCGGCAGTTATTCCCCAAGAGGCGCATTCGGTTACGGACCGTATCAGGTGATACGGTCCGTATTAGGACCTTATCGGTTAAGGTTTTAATACTTCCAGTGCTATCTCCTGGTCTGTTGATATCTCGCAAACTTATCTATATTTCGACCTTAAGATTGTACCAAACTTGTGTTTAAACCCATTAAATCAGTTGTGTTTCATTAAATATCTTTAGAATGTGGTACTGCTGCAAGTTTATTCTTATTTTGCAGGATTCGGGCGAAATCGAGGAGAAATCTGGAATTAAGAAGTCTCTACACGGGCCGTGTCAACCTCAACTTGACCACTGACTCGACCACAGACAGCTGCTGACTCGATCACTGAAAAATACACAAGTTACACGGGTCGTACAGATCTTACACGGCCCGTGTCATGCATTTTCGGAAACAGATCCAGAAATCTGGAAATAAGGCTAATGAAGGAAGGTCGACCAATTAAGGATATAAGCTGGATTTCTCTCCAGAGAAAGGCATTCTGGAACAGTGAGAGCATATTCTAGGGTTTGTCTTTGGCGGCTAAGCTTGGAGGCGAAGTTGAGAAGCGAAAGACGCAAGTTTTCGATTGATCTTCTTTGTGCTTTGGGTTTTGTCATGATCAACTCTATCTTTATTCGTATTTTCTGTTTTAGAACTATGTTTGAGTATAATTCTTAGTTTCTAGGGTTGTGATGTAATCGAATGTTTTGTCTTGCATGCTAGTTATTGTACTCTTTTGTTGAAATTTGTGTTTTCTTGATTGTGGTTGATTTTAATTGCTTAGAAATAAATTGTTTGATCTTTATTGGTTTACCACTAGATGAATGCGCACATCTAGAAGGTACTTTGGCCCTTAAAAGTCTCTCAACCAAACTAAGTACATGAGGTAGGATTAGTGACCCGAAAGGCGAAACCAAGTAGTAACCGAAAGGCGAAAATTACTCCATATCGACAGATAGGAGTTACCTTTAGTATACCAAACAAGCAACTAGGTAATTCGGACCAACATACGAAAGTTGAGGTCTAGAACCCGACGAGGGCAAATATTGCAATTCCATACCAAGTTAATGAACCAACAAACGACAGTTGAGGTTTAGAAACATTAGGTCTGGTCAGTAGAACCCTACACAAAGGAACAACACAAAGAAACAGTAGCTAAAAATCTGAAAATCAAACTAAAAATTGAAAATCTGAAAATCAAACTAAAAATTGAAAATCTGAAAAGAAAAGAAAATCTGAAAAGAAAATATGAAAATCAAACTAAAAACTGAAAATAAAAATAAAATAAAAATAAAAACGAAATTAAAAATAAAAGAAAAATAAAAATGCAGAAAATAAAAAGAAATCTAGGCGTTTCTAATTAATTGGATTCAATGGTCAAAGCAAGGACGTCTCGCGAGGCCTTGCACAATGAACCGTTATTTCCCGGCAACGGCGCCAAAAAGCTTGATCACTCAAAAGAGAGCAATGTTTCTTTTAATATTTATAAACTCGGAAATGCTATCGGTTCGGACTGCAAGCGCACAATCCTATCGAGTAGTATATTCGAGGTCGATCTACAGGGAATATTGGTTCAATGCTTTGAGCGATCGAATCACAATCTTTCGAAAGGCTAGACAAAATCTGAAAATTGAGAGATGTTGTTGTGATCAATGTAAATTAGGAGGCAATTAAAAGTAATTAAAATAAAGATAGAGATGAGGATTCCTAGGGTTTCGACACACCATTGCCACTCAATCCGCATTGACAATATATTCCTGTTGCGTCTGATTTCCTGTTGTTGTTTAATGAAAGACACCACATAGGTCACTGCGATTTATGTTACGCAAGAATGACAGATCTTTCACCGAGATTCTACATAGGACACTGCGATTTACCTTACGCAAATGTCTGATCTCTCAAATACCCCAAATTACTACACAGATCACTGCGATTTACTTTACGCAAGATGGAATTTGGTACGTGTTTTGTTGGTCTGGTTTATGGTTTCCCCGCTAAGGTTTTCTTCACATAAACCTAATAAATCTCAACGAGGCTAATTCATACAAATAGTTTTCTCTTACCATTAAAGTACTGTCACTACCCTAACGGACTTAAACTAGATCATTGAAATTACATGAAGAGATAGTAAATCACAAAAGAATTTTGTTTCAACAACAAAAAATCATAATCAACAGAAATATATATATCAAAACATCAAGAGTAACAAGGTTTACTGCCTAGTCCTAAGAAAAGAAACTTAGCCGCGGAACGGTATTGTTACAAGCACTCCTCTCTTCTCACTTTAATCAAATCTAACCCTAATTACAGAGATAATTAATCCTTCTGCCCAGGGGCCTTATATAGGAGTGGAGGGACATCTGGAGATTGAGTAGGGGCTAAGAAACTGATCTGGAAACAACTGTTGGCAGTTATTCCCCAAGAGACGCATTCGGATACGGACCGTATTGGGTGATACGGTCCGTATTAGGACCTTGACGGTTAGGGTTTAATGCTTCCAGCGCCACCTTCTGGTCTATGCTAGGCCTGGTCCGTATTAGGCAATACGGGCCGTAACAGAGACTTAGTCGATTAGCGTCGCTGATCCGATTGACCCGATTCTATCTCCATTTGGTGTGAAATAGTCCCAAAACCTGTTTTCTGCAATAAAACACAAAGAAGGGTGACAATAGCCTTTTTCTCTAATTAATTAAACATAAGTGCGAGAAAATATGCAAAACCTAAGCCAAAACCCTACGTAAATCATCATTATTTTGACTCTGATAAAAAACCTAAGCCAAAACCCTACGTAAATCATCACTATTTTGACTCTGATCAACCCCAAATTGTTGTACCATACAATCAAGTAAAGGTAATGGTGTACAAGGCAACCAACAAGGCACTACAAACAACGTCACAACAAGAATCAAAGACTTTTTGCGAGGATAAAAAGTGACTTTTCGCGATGGAGTACCGTCATAAACGTGTTTTTTCTATTTGCGACGGTACTTTTCGCGACGGAGTTCCCTCGCGATAAGTGCCTACTTTGTTGTTGTTAACGAATCTGCTGATGCCATGTCAACCCAGCAAAACCATGAAGGTTTAACCGTTAACAGCATGAATTTTTCGGATGATAGATCTAGAGTAGTCTATGTACGATGTCAATTGCATAATTACATATTCTTAGTTACTTTATTTGTTCATTCATTTCAAAGTAGCACAGTAAGGCCGATTTCAAATTCATATGCTATGATAATCATTAGTGTCATCCTTTTCCACATTACAATATAGGAAGAGGTACTTCGGCTAAGGGCTAATCCTGACAATGCTGGTAAGCCCGATGAACAACTCTTTCTGATGGCCAGTGGGCGACCATCTCATGGTCGTGTTTACGGATTAAGCAGCACCGTCAATCCAAGCTTGTTGAAAAGTGGAAACAAACGATCAAGCCTTTGCAATATGCCCCTGTGGTAACCTCTCAAGATAATTGTGAATTGACTTTCACTGTTGGACAGGTGAAAGCAATTGTTGAAGAACATTCGCGGAAAAGCTTGTTCTATATTCATAAATTGTTTGAAATAACAGGCAACCAGGTCCCAGAATTATCGGTATGTACGTACCATGTGTATCAGTCTCCAAATGTTACAAATCTTCCAAAGTAGCTTAAAACATTGATGCTAACATCAACAACTGTCAGCAAATTTTTTTATTTGTGCCAATGTCCAGTGCAAGGACATATATTTCTAGTCTTTGGTACTAAATTGGTTTAACAGTAATCCAAATCCACACCCAGCAGCACCACATCTTATGTTGCTGATTTACCCAGAATTAATCACATTTTCATTATTCTATTCAAACTCTTAACTATTGCAAGCAGTAAGTCCTCTCTTCAAATTTATGCATGTTGCTTAGCCACTTCATAATAACAAGCTTTGCCACATATTGATTTTTGGAGGAAGTTCATACGCATGTGTACTAAGCAATTGAAAAAAGGTTACTCCTACCTAGCTACAAATGAAACACTACTTACATTTATTGTCATTTTATATTTATTAATAATAATGGTTTTATTTTCTCCAATCTGCAGCAAGTTGCAACCACTTATGATGCCTACAAATGAAGGATCGAATGGCAACACAGAGGAAGACAACACATTTCTGTCGAATTAATCATGTCCCACCAACTAATGTAACAGAATATGAAAACCTCTACGTTGACTCATTTTATAGATCTGTAGATTTCCACTCTAATTTGGTGCTGTGAGGGTTCTTCCAAGGGTATTTTGTGTTTGTTAAAATATTAATATAGATGCTATGTTCATTTTGGTCATAGTTGTGAAAAGTGGGGGCTAAAATGGGGTATAACTTTTGTTGCTAAACTTAATGTAAAGATGATTTTTTATTGGTATATGTATGACTTCTTTTAAAAGTATGGTAGTTTATTGTTTTTATTGGTATTATTGCTAGTCTCTCTTCTTAGTTTATTCTGATGTTCATGATAATTTAGTGTGATGCAAAACGAATGGGGGATATTCAATGGGATGAAACATGGGGATGGTACTAGAACTGGTACCAGAATCGGTACAGGAGGTATTATGAATGGGAATGAAATCCATTATATAAATATTGACATCATTCCTGTGCACTTATGCATGATAATACTATAGTACTCAAAACAATAACCTCGCATTTACTCATCCTCGCAAATAACTAACCCCGGAAAAAAATAACAATTCCGTGGAAAATTATATGACATTTCGGTTTGGAAATTTTCGCACCAGAATTAGCATCTGTGTGGTTATAGCAATCCCGTGGGTACGTGCATGATGATATCAGCCCAACATCCACGCAAATAATCCAGTCTAAATCGCGTCTGCCCACTTTGACCGACCAACACAGGCCTCGGTGATAGTAACAATTTAACCTCGCGAAAACTAATTGCGAGGACTCTACGGCGATAATTATTAGTCGCGTGGAGACTAATTGCGTGGCTCCACGGAGATGGTTATTTCCGACCAACTAACCACGTAGCAGGTCTTTTTTTTTCCACGCTAACAAAATTATTTCTTGTAGTGCATTAAAGGAGGAGTTTTAAGTTTTAACCTTTTCTCTATTTTTTCCTCTTTTTCTCTCTTTATTTTTGTTTTATGTTTTCATTGTATAAATTCAACCTTGTTGAATTGGTTTCCAAAATGTAAGCTGGTTTTCTTTTGGAACCTGTCATTAATAAAGTAAAATAAAGACTACATTCTTATTTTTTCTAAAAAAAAAAAATATAGAAGGGAATGAAGACGAAGGGGCGGCGAACAAGATTCCGTCTTTCTTCTTTATTTTAAGGAAGCTGATATGAGTACCCGCAGTTGAGTACCAGCATTGTACCCGCACCTAAACTGTCATAACTGTTTTTGGGGACCGCACCTAAACTGTCATAACTGTTTTTGGGGACCGCACTTAAATTAATTCACATACAAAATGGAAAGTATTTATACCTAAATTATCAAGTATTCATATATAATTCATCAAGTATTTATACCTAAGATATCAAGTATTTAAAAAAAAACTAGACACAATACTTACTCATATTTACACGTTTTTCAAGGTGGTTTTTTTTTTCTCCGGTCAATCTAACCAATTTTTGGGACGATCTATGAGGAATTTTACAAATTTAAAACCACGAACGCGTTCTACACAATTTTATCTTTCAAATGAGATCCATGATGACATACTTTTACACGTTTTTCAAAGTATCAAATATTCAAATATGAAAAGTATTCATACAAAATAGAATTTCATACCTAAGATATCAAATATTAATAGTAATTCATCAAGTATTTATACTTAAGATATCAAGTATTTAAAACCAATTTTTTTTTTGTCGGCACTTGTAAATTTATTTTACAAGTATTAATAGTAACATTATGAAGTATTTATATCTATACAAGACAAGTATTTATATCTATACAATGAACTACATATATGATATATGAATTTTTCTTAAATAACTGTACTCGCACTTTTTTTGAAAAATTTTCGCGTCGTACCCGCATTAGGGGACCACACAACCGTTCCAAAGCTGTAATTTTTTTTTACAAGTATTAATAGTAACATTGTGAAGTATTTATACCTATACAGGACAAGTATTTATATCTATACAATGAACTACATATATGATATATGAATTTTCCTTAAATAACCGTACTCGCACCTTTTTTTGAAAAATTCTCGCGTCGTACCCGCACTAGGGGACCACACAATCGTTCTAAAACTATAATTTTATTTTACAAGTATTAATAGTAACATTGTGAAGTATTTATATCTATACAAGACAAGTATTTATATATATACAATGAACTACATATATGAAAAATTCGCGCGTCGTACCCGCATTAGGGGACCACACAACCGTTCCAACACTGTAATTTTATTTAACAAGTATTAATAGTAACATTGTGAAGTATTTATACCTATACAAGACAAGTATTTATATCTATACAATGAACTACATATATGATATATGAATTTTCCTTAAATAACCGTACCCGCACTTTTTTTTGAAAAATCCCCGCTTCCAGTTTCGAAATCGCTAGACGATCGTCTCCAAATCGCCTTGAAATCGCCTCGAAATCGATCTAAAATCGCCTCAAAATCGCGGAAGCTTCGAAAAAGGAAGAAACGGAGAGAAAGGGAAATTTAAAATTCAAACTGGAAAGTATGTAAATTAGTTAATTGGTAGTTGTGGGGACCGCTTACAGTTATGGCAGTTAATTGGGAATGAATTAAGTGCGGGTACGATGCGGGTACTCAACTGTGGGTACTAAAATAATTATTCTTATTTTAATTAGTCCTTAATTGCCGACCCTAATTATGGTCGTACAAAAAACAAAAAGAAGTCAGTAGCTTGATAGAGAAAAATAAGATAAATAATTGTCTTAAAAGAATAATTAAGTGGGTGGGTTGTCAATTCCCACCTCCTACCTGGTACCTGCTACAATTGGAGTTGGAAATGTTACATTATCCTGTGCAGCATGCATGCAGTGGCGAACAATGTGATTTAACATTCTTCAACAGTACAACTTCCAGTTTTCATCTCTACCACAGACTATGTTGTACAGTCTGACCAGAGGAAATCTGTATATCACACGATAAATTAACTAATAAATAATTCATTAGTGATAGTCATGTGAACGAGTTCATATCACCGACGGTACCGTAAAAGAGAATCTTTTACAATTACTTGATCTGGACCGTTCTTTTTAACTTGGCACGAATCTCAAAGCCCAATAATACTGCCCCTCAGTCAGCCCGAATCCTAAACCGGCTGAGAGTTAATCTCACACCGTAAATAGCTAATTGTAAAAGGGAATCTTTTACGGTACCGTCGAGGATATGGATTCCATGTGAACGCATCACGTATGTTTCTATATAGTTATTCGTGTTGTTTCAATATAGTCGATCTGCCAATCCAGAGCTGGACGAATTCGTATCCTCTGCGTTAACTCAAAAGGGAATTTTTTGAGTTAATGAATTTCGATCATCCGATCTATTTTAAAATTTGTGCGAACTAGATCTTCATATTGAAAATTCTCCTAAGTTATAGTCAGAAGCCAGATTGACTCCGTTTAAAATCAGACGGATCATTTTCATTAACTCAAAAGTTTCCTTTTTGAGTTAATGCAGAGGATACGCGTTCGAGCTGGACAATCTGCGTTCCGAAAGGACAATCTGCCAAGTGATGCCAACCCAGCTCTATATAGGGAAATTTTTTTATTGGTAGTAATTAATAGAAAAGAAAAGAGACAAGTGGTAAGATTATCGTGATATTTATATTGGTAGTAAGATCGGTAGAATTTCTACTGATCTTAACTTTTTTTTAATCTGATGTATAGATTGAGAGAATTCTTATATTTGATTTCTAGTAAAATATGAAAAGTTTTTCAAAAAATAGATGGAATATATTTGATATATCTTAATTTTAAAATACTTTATCTATTTTTGTAAAAAAATATTTTACTAGAAAAAATTAAAAAGAAAAAAACAAACTAGTTTAGATTGGTAGAAATTCTACCGGTCTTACTACTAATATAAATATTACTGTAATCTTACAATTTGTCTCTTTTCTTTTCTATTAATTACTACCAATAAAAAATTTCTCTATATAGTCACTCAATAGTCACTATTCCAGATAGGTTTTGGCATCACTTATGTTTCTATATAGTCATTCGTGAATTTTACTCGAATTATTTTCGAATTATGAATTTTTGACTCCGTCAAACTGAATCCGAACTATTTATTTGCCACTATACCTAAAACAACAGTAAAATTAAAATTGGGAATTTCGGGAGGGGGTGGAAGCGTTATGGTAGATAAAATATATGAAAAATTATGTCTACATTTTCTTTATATGCAATTTCAAAAAAATATATTTTTTAAATAAGTATTTATAGTTGATTATAAGAATATATCTTATGTATAATTGATAGGATCACTTATGTAACATACATGTGAGTTGAGATTGCATTGAAATTTTGATTGTATAGATGCATACATGTTCAATTTTGTTTCATAATTTTTTTAAAAGATATAAATATTTTAACTATCCGATATAACTACTTTTAAAAAATTATAAATATTTGGATCGATACAGGTAAATTTACAGTTATCACTCACTAGTCACTAACATAGAATTTTACAAATGTAAGCGTTGATGTTGTCAGCAAGAGAACGGAGTAGGTCCGATGCCCATCAGACCTACTTTTAGGTTCAACGAGTATGATGACCATCCGATCTTTGTGCGCACGGAAATTGAAACATACGTGTACGAATTTTAAAACATTCCGTGCGAATCTTAATGCAAATCGACGGTGATTAAACCCGTCGAACCAGAGTAGGTCGGATGCTTATCCGACCTACTCTCAAGTGTGTCAGCAAGGATCGAATCGCCAGCGTTCCAGTACTCTCCTCGGCTATATAAACCTCTGGGGGCACTCTCTTCTTCTTTCCATCTCTGCATTAACATTTTATCCATCCAGCTAATCAAACAAAATCTCTCTCTTAAACCCCCCCTTCTCCTCCTCCTCCCTCTCCTCCCCTGTTTCTCTTAAAAACTTAAGCGATCTATAATGGCGGCTCCAGCAAACGGGAATAAGGTAGCACCAGAGCTTCCACGCAAGGCCATTGGTCTCGCTGGTCATGATACCTCCGGTCTTCTCTCTCCTTTCCTCTTTTCCAGAAGGTTCATCTCTCTCTCTCTCTCTCTCACTAGATTAATACATAGATTTCTGTTAATTAAATCATCGATCAACCTGATAGCTACTCTTTTTTTTGTCTGAAAACTCTTTCATTATAGTCTTTGTTGCAAGAGAGAAGGTGGTAGAGGTTTATAATTCATACAGAAAGGGATTTAAATTTCTATTAACTTAAAAAGTTATTATGGAAGATCTTACCCATTTCTTTTGTTACATCTGCTAAGCGTGTGTCGGTGTAGAGATTTAGTCTGATGAAAGTCAGACTCAGCTCAATTGATTTATCCATGAACAGCATTGGTCAAAACCGGAGTGAACTACTAGTTTATTAGTTATTAAAAAAAACAATGAACATTTTTCTCCTGGATTACCTTTAAATCTTAAAAAAAAAAGTTGTAAAAGAAAACACAAAAATTGAATATATAAGCATGAAAAAATTAGTGCAAATTATAAATAAAAGATATTTTATAAATCAATATGTTTGTTTAAAAGTCCGAAATTTTTTTAGTTACCACAGTAAAAAATAGAAATTAAATGATTACCACCCGGCCGAAGTTATTTTCAATCCTACTACCCACGTGGACTCAGATATTCGCGCACCAAATGGGTTGATGCGCGGACTGGGTTGGCGCACCAATTGGTGCTCTAACTGGGTTAGCGCACCAAAATTGGTGCAAAATTAGTGCTCAAACGGGATGAAACGCACTGAACAGCAGTAAAATTTTTGAAACAGTTGGTGCGTCAACCCAGTTCGCGCACCAACCCATTTTGGTGCGCGAACTGGGTCCGCGTGGGTGGTAGGATTGAAAAAATCTCAACAAGGGTGGTATTTATTTAATTTTAATTTTATGCGGTGGTAACTACAAAAATTTCGGTTTAAAAATTAGCAAATTATTATTGAATAGGAAGATAAAATGTAGAATATTTTTAAAAATAGATAAAACTATAGATGAAAAAATCACTTTATGTCAATTTATTGCCCGAGCCATACATTTGTTGGTTTTTACCTTTAAAGCGTTCCACATGCATGTAATTAATCGCAGATGCCATTGCCAATCTGTTTATTTGAGATCATCCTCTTTCACCGTTCGTGTTTTATAGATTTTTCAATAATTTGAAATTCAATAGACTAATTTTATGATGCCAATTTAAACCTTTGGCAATATGTGGCGCCATCCTTGAACTCAATATGATTACTAACAGAGTTCTCTAATTTAACAGGAACAATGGAGACAATGACGTGACATTAAAGATATTGTATTGCGGTATCTGCCACTCTGATTTGCACAGCTTAAAGAACGAATGGAAGAACACCATGTACCCCGTTGTCCCAGGGTAAATCTGAATTGAAAGCCGACACTTTGTGTATATAAATTTCAACGAATAGTTCTTTCAGTTGCTTCTGATTAACCTCATAAATTAAGCTTTTTTTTGACAGGCATGAGATTGTAGGTGAAGTAACTGAAGTCGGCTCCAAGGTCAACAAGTTCAAACTCGGAGACAAAGTGGGGATAGGTTGCTTAGTCAACTCATGTCGCTCTTGCCCTGGCTGTACAACAGGCTTTGAAAACTACTGCCCAGTACAGATTTACACCTACAACTCAGTGGACCCAGAAGACGGTACTGTAACCTATGGTGGCTATTCTGACATGATAGTTGTGAACCAGGATTTCGTGATTCACATGCCTAAGGATCTTCCACTAGACAAGGCTGCCCCACTCCTCTGTGCTGGTATTACTGTTTATACACCAATGAAGTATCACGGGCTTAATGTGTCAGGATTGCACTTAGGGGTTGTGGGTCTCGGTGGTTTGGGCCATGTGGCTGTCAAATTTGGGAAGGCATTTGGAATGAAGGTGACGGTTATCAGTTCCAGCCCGAGCAAAGAGAAGGAGGCGATTGAGAGGCTGGGTGCTGATTCATTCTTGGTTAGTAGCAATGCTGAACAAATGAAGGCAAGTAATTTTTTCGTTTCTCTTTTCTATTTTAGATTTTATTACATCAATATATGATCCTGTGATGTCAATTTTTTCTTAAAAAAGTAACATGTCATTAACCTGAGGTTGATATCATTTTCTTCACCCCTCTTGGTCTATTGTAGGCTGCAAACTTCAGCATGGATGGAATAATCAACACTGTCTCTGCTTCACATTCTGTTGTCCCTCTTCTAGCACTTCTCAAACCAAATGGAAAGATGATAATGGTTGGTTTACCAGAGAAGCCCTTGGAGGTCCCTGCCTTCCCTTTGATTATGGGTGTGTGGTTCTATTAGTATTACTTGTTTAATTGATTGCTAGTAATCATTTCAATGATTTTAGGAAGCAACAATTTATTTCTTCTTTACAATTTCATATGTAATTCAAATAAGTTTTCTATCTGAACTCAAACCAATTCAAGTGCTAAATTGCTAATAAAACTTTGCTGTACAGGAGGGAAGGTTCTAGCTGGAAGCGCTATTGGAGGGATAGCAGATACACAAGAGATGATTGATTTTGCAGGAAAGCATAATGTAACAGCCGACATAGAATTGATCGGTGCTGATTATGTGAACAAGGCAATGGAGCGGATTGCCAAGGCAGATGTCAAATACCGCTTTGTCATTGATATTGCCAACACGTTGAAGCCTAATATTTGATTTGGTCGGAAACTTGAGCTTAACGATAAGAGTTGAAATGAGTTGTTCGTTATTATATGATTTGAACAGTTCTGAGTTCATGCAATAAGATATTTGAGTTCCTGTTTTGAGAATCTGGTACAGTTGGCATTGTTTTGCCTGTCTTCAATTGTTTTTTGAAATCCTTGTAAAATCTTCTTAGTTCAAGCGAAATGATGAAGGTGTTTTACCTCCTTTTGTTCTTCTATTGCGTTTCTATTACAATAGCGAATTGGAACTGCAATTCCATTCTACAGTCCCTAAGATTACCGACATTAAAAAACTATAAGTTCGTTGTGCTGGTTGTATAACAATCAATTTTAATTATTGGAGTGCTGGTTGTAAAACTATCAGTTGTCAATATAACCTATCCAAGTTTTAATGTCCGTAAGCTTTGTGCTTACTAACTATATGTATCTGTACAGTAGCAGCATCAAAATGGGGCCTCACATAAGTAACCTCCATCTGGGTTATTCTCATATGACGCAAATTGAAATGGAGAAAGAGAGAGAAGAGAGAAGTACAGTCTAAGCAAGGATTGGGGAAAGAAGTACAAGGGTACAATGGGAAAAAAATAAATTCTGATCATATAAAGGGCAAAGAGAGTTGAGAGATATATTTGAATATAATAAAGACTTCAAGGGTAAATAGAAAACTAAATTTTTTTCAGTGGTATATAAAATATTAACCCTAAAATAAATTTGTTCGGTGTTTGTTTAATTATGTATCTTAATAAAGAGTAGTAGGATTAAATTGTCACATTGTTTCCGTACTCCAATCAAGCCTCACATACTTATTTTCACATTTAAAGTTTAGACAGTCAATCCTAATCACTTAACATGATCTCCATATTAAAATGTACTTAAATATCAAATATTATATTTTTTATAATTTTTTAGATATGTACAGAATAACTAACTTTTTATCTATCTAAAAAAATAGTAAAAGAATTCCAAAAAAATATAAAATTTGGTCTCCTAATATGGATCAACATTTTGGACTTTAAAATAAATATAAATATGTGAAACATGATTGAAATACAGAGACATTTTAACCCTAATTCTTAATTTATAATAAATAAATTATTGAGCTGTGTTTTGTAATTGCATCGGTGGTTTTAAGGCTATTTTGTGAAAAACAAAATGGATGGCTTTTTTGTCTGAAGGTTTTTGGACCGTGTCTTATATATCTTATTTAAAATCGGATTTAACGTTCAATTTACATTCAAATTTGCGTCAAAATTTAAATGTATAAATAATTTTAATGTTCCTAATCCATCCATGTAAGTTTCAATAAAATTTACACAATCTTTCTATAAAATATATCTGTATTAATTAGGTTTTGAATTAAAGCATTCATACTAAACCCATCCCAAAAAAAAGTTAATATAGAACTGAAGAGACGCCCATGTGTACCCAATAAGGTGCTCTCTTTACCGTCTCTTGATATTCCCTAAACAGCTTCCTTTCCTTGAAAATATACCTGTGCTAATTAGGAAGGAACATCTTTGCTCCTTTTCAAATAAAGGCATAAACTACCTTTTACAAGTACCTTTTTTAATTTTACCTTTTGCATAGCGTCTTGCTCCTCCGAGGATAGCATACAGAAAGCAAGCAAATATGAAAGGGAAGAAGAGCAAAAGAGCTACCGAAGGTGAAAAGAGAATTGATCTAGGGAATCTCGTCGTCTCATGGCCTCTGGAAGACATCTTGAATGAGAATTTGTTCATAGATAAGGTTCATTTTTGTGAAAGTATTTTTTTTTATTCGTTCGTAATCTCTTTGAGATTTCCATTTTTTGTGAAAGCCAGATTGTTCATTTTTTAATATAAGTTTTATTTAGCTCAAATATATTTCAGAATAAAAGTGAAAATGTGGCATTGCATTTGTAAATGGAAGTTCTATATGTAATGTAGGAAATTATTTTGTATGATCAATGAACTAAACAAAAGAATGGAAAAAAAAAAGGTATGATTCATATTATATTAGTGTTACTATTTAACAAGGGCGGAGGCATAACAAGGGACGGGTAGGCAAAATTTTGAGATGAAGCAAATTATATAATTATTATATAAATTAAGCATATTTGTATGAATTTTTATGGAGGAGAGTTAAAATGCCTCATGTGCATTACATGCCTCATCGTGCCTCATATCATATATCTCCGTTTTCAAAATTCAAAATGTCGATCTGAACTGTGCAACATGATATATTGAAATATGCTTGGAGTCCAAATTTTCTATTTTTTGGAAATTTTTACTATTTTTTTAGATAGGTACAAAATCACTGTTTTTGGATGGTCCAGAAATAACAATTTTGTACCTAACTTAAAAAAAGTAAAACAATTCCAAAAAATATAAAATTTGGTCTTCAGACATAGTTTAATATGGAGATTATGTTGAGCAGTTCGGATCGACAGTTTGAACTTTGAAAACGGAGATATAGAATGTGAGGCACGAAAAGCATGAGGTATTTGAACCCTCTTTTTTTTATGAATATTAGTGTAGTTGTAGAGCAATATTTGACAAAATATTTTGAACAGTGAAGCATAACTTTATAGTTACTTTTAAAATCAAACATCATTCTATAAATTAATTTGTATATGTGAAAATATAGTTTTTTTTTAATTAAAGGGCTCAAGTACACCCCAACAACTTTTGGATTAGCAAGTGCCTCCTCTATCTAGTTACATTTAGTGTACTAGGCCAAGAAACAACAATTGATTTCATTTTCTCATGCGCCTTGGTCCATTATCATCTTTGTAGTAACTTTTATGTACTGATTTCCACAAGAATCCTGTTCCTCAGTTACGAGCTCCTGGCACAACCTTTGTTACAAGTTGTTACAGTGAGGAACTCGTCTAAAGGTTAATAATTGTAGTTAGTGAGCTCATCAGTCAGTAATTTGTAACAAAAGATGACTGAGAATTTAAATAAAGACCATACATTGATTAGTTCTCTGTCTCTGTCTTGATTGTGCATTGTATCATATATATAGTTTTGTTTGTATTCTCTATTATCAGGACTCTGATCATGTACAATTCAACTAAGCTCAGTAGTTGTTTTTGGAATTGAAAGTGTATTTTGGACTGGATTTTCTTTGGCTAGAGTAAAAGAAAGATTGGACCTCTTTTAATGAACTTCAATTAATTTAAAATTGTAAAAATAAAAAGCAGCTTTGCACAATTATAGGAGCTGTTGGTGCTAGTTGGGAAAAAAAACACCAAGAGGGAAATTCAAGAACCTAAATAAATAAAGTAATTTATAGCTTGATCATCCTACTGTGGTTTTTCATGACTTCAAGGAGAATCACCAGCAAATCAAAATGCATTCTAACATTACTCCTGTCGCAAGACCCACCTGACATCATTATACATATATTATATATGTATTTTTATTCAAGGTTATACATATATATGTACTTAAGCCTTCTAACATTACTTCTAGCATGCTATTTTTATTTGTTTGAGCATGAAAATGAAAGAGCACAATGTAGAGCAAATCGACATAGTTTGTTATTTGCCTATAGCTATGAAATCTAATACCCTTCATTAATTGCATCACAGGTTGGGGAGATTAGTAGCACATTCAGTTGTTTTGAGAGCTATTTAAAATCCTTCGAGGTCCCGTTAATGGAGGAAGTGAGAGCAGATATGTCAGCAAGCTTGAATTCTCTCTCCTCTCTGCCATTTATAACAATATGCTCAATTAAACATTTAAAAAACTCAGATGTGTACACATACAAAATTGAGATGCCTGTTAGCAGGGACAAAGGCTACATGCCAAGTTATGGCGATGTAATCGTCATATCTGATATCAGAGCCAAGCACATTTCAGATTTGACCAACAATGGGAGATCATTTAACATTGCACTTGTTATAGGGGTTGGGGATTGTAGAACTCCATGGCAATGGTGTAATATATATGCTTCAAAACAAGTGGAAATTGTTGGATATAACAGGGGAACCTTGAACACAAAGCCGTTTTATGGGCTTTATTTGGTGAATATGACGACCTACAGCAGAGTTTGGTCTTGCCTTGATTATAGGTCAAGACAAACAGATCAGAAGCTCATTAAAAAAGTAGTATGTGGATCACTGGTATGTATATATGCACCCATGCTTTTGGATAAATTAATGTTTAAAATTTATTTATCTGGAAAACTAAAATGCCGAACAAGAAATCTTCCATCTAGTTCTACTTTAAGCTTTTTTCTCTTTACTAAAACATTTTGAGAACATATATACCAGCCGGAAATTTAAATTTTTTAATCATAGTTAGTATATCCATATATTTTTATGATTCACCAAGTCAGCTAACAATATGTGTAGAAAAAATTGTTTACGGTCTGTGTATGACTGACTTGAATATTATTTTAACAGGTTGCGAGAACAAAGGATGCTCCTTCAAGTGGGGTAGGTGAGATTGCTAGAATAGATATCAAGAGTTACACGGCTTCATCAAATCTCAATGAGTCTCAAACCACAGCTGTTTTGAGTTGCATATCAGAGATGCACCACCAGAATGGGAATCCAGTAAGCCTTATCTGGGGCCCACCGGGCACTGGAAAGACTAAAACGACAACATCGCTTCTGTGGTTAATGCTAGAATCAGGGCATAGAACTCTCACATGTGCGCCCACAAACACAGCTGTCAAGCAAGTTGCCTCACGCCTACTGAAATTGGTTAAACAAAATTCTTCTGATCGAAATTTAGCCTTAGGTGACATTCTAATTTTTGGCAACAAAAATCGGCTGTGTTTGGATCATGATATGGAGGAGATATTTCTTGACTACCGTGTCAGAGAGCTCCTCCAATGTGTCTCTCCTAGATCCGGGTGGAACCACCACCTCTCTTCAATGGATGAATTTCTAAAATCATGCCACTCGCTCTATGCTACAAGTTTAAAACCTGAAAGGGAACCTAGAAAAATGTCATTTACTGATTTCCTAAGAAAAAGATTTGATATTCTTTACAAAGAATTTGCTACATGCTTTAGGAGATTACTTCTCCATATTCCTAGATCTTGCCTTTCAGAGGCTGACTCTTCAAGCATCAACCGTCTCCTTGCTCTGCTCAATGAATTTAAAAATATTATTCGGAGGAAAGAAGTTGACGGAAGAATAAGGGATATTTTTTTACCTGGCCAGATTGATTTTGGATCTAGTAATACTGAAAATGGTACAAATTACAAAAGAGAGGCATTTAGATGTAAATCTGACAGCCTTGCTCTCATAAATTCTCTAAAACATTCGCTGAAGCTTCCTATAGGCTTCAACATGCTAGCACTCAAAAATTTCTGCTTGAACAACTCTTGCCTCATATTTTGTACTGCTTCCAGTTCATTTAAAATGTATAAAGTGAAAAATGGCAAGCCATTGGAGTTGTTAGTGATTGATGAGGCAGCACAGCTGAAAGAGTGTGAATCACTGATACCCTTGCAACTTCGAGGCTTGAAGCACGCTGTCCTTATTGGTGACGAGTGTCAACTGCCAGCATTGGTGAAAAGCAAGGTTATTTTTCTCTGCCTTGGTTTTGAATGAGCAAACAGTGGTGTCCCATGAAATTGTTTTTTTCCTTCAATTTTCTGATTTTCCATTTGTTTTTTCTTTCTTTAATCTTGAAGTGTATATAGTAGACAAAATGCCCACTATGGTATGTTACCTTAAAGAAGAGGTATAATTATAAGGTTCGAGTAAGAGGAAGGAGAGAGAAAGAAAAGAAGAAAATAATTTAAGAGAACTACAATAACCATAAAATAAATAAACCGTAAACCTAAGTAGGAATGGTAAACAATAAAATCCTGCTCATGGCCCTTTTTAGTTTGGACATAAAAATCTTTTGCCTCAATTTCTTCACTGACTGTCTACAATTCCGAGCTTTCCCAGATTACTTCGCTACGATGAAAAATAATATTATAGAAATTAGGAAAAAAAGAAACCCTTGATTTTCATTTCCTTTGTTTTCTTTTAGGTATCAGCTGATGCGTTATTTGGGAGGAGCCTGTTTGAGAGGCTGAGTTCACTGGGACACAAGAAGAACCTGTTAAATGTGCAGTATAGGATGCATCCATGCATTAGCATATTTCCAAATATTACTTTCTATGAGAATAAGCTTCTAGATGGTCCGAATGTCATCCAAAAAGAGCATGAAAGAGAATATCTACCCGGCAAGCTGTTTGGTCCTTATTCATTTATTGATATTGGGGCCGGAATAGAGGATTTGGACAATTCTGGCCATAGTAGAAAAAATATGGTTGAAGTGGCTGTTGTTGTTCAGATATTAGAGTCCCTTAAAAAAGGTGAGTTCATCTTAGGACCCACAACTTTAATATTAAAATTTCTGATCTTGGAACCTATAACATAGTCATTCTTCCTTAAAAATGACTACACGTACATTTTCTTTTATTTATGAATGCAACTTTAATATCATTTAATAGGTGGTAGGAATGAATTTTGCAGATTATTGTGCTAATAAAATATACTTTTTACCATATAGAATGTCTAACACAGAAGAAAGAAGTAAGCGTTGGCGTCATTTGCCCATATAGCGCACAAGTTGTGGTAATTCAAGACAAGGTGTTGAGAATTTTTGATAAGGGCCCAGTTGCTGTCAGAATTAGCTCTGTTGATGGGTTTCAAGGGAGTGAGGAAGATATTATCATTCTATCCACTGTACGGTCAAACTGCAGTGGATCAGTTGGTTTCATTGCTGATTCTAAGAGAACCAATGTTGCTTTGACCCGTGCAAGGTGGTACTAATTTCAATTCATTTCTACAAGTATTTTGGTTCATTGCTAATTTGTCAATATTTTTTTTTTGAATGAAGTGGCAAAAGCCTCCGATTTCTTTTTATCATAGAAACCAAAACAAGATCTGATTACATCAAAAGAAAACTAATAAGCTACTTAATCCTAATCTCCAGGATATTTTTATCATTCTACCCAAGTTATCCCCACAAGTTCAGCAATATACAATCGGTACAATATGAGAACAACCAAAACACATTTGAAAACTAAACAGTTGTTCATCAATCTGGGTCCACTGTAACCTCCATGCTGTATCCACTTATGTTGTAACAACTTAGTACTAATCCTAAAATTTTGCATGAAGTTTTAGCATTTACAGAAGTTTGTTGTTGAACTTTGAGTTCCAGATATTGTCTTTGGATGGTTGGAGATGCCGAAACATTGTCTAAAAGTGGTTCCATTTGGGGGGAATTGGTTGAAGATGCAAAGACTCGTCACTGCTTCTTTAGTGCCAGTGAAGATAAAGTCCTTTCCAAGGCAATCTCTAATTGCTTGCGTAAAATTGGGAAGCTTAATTCTGTGGCTAAGAATGATTCTGTTCACCACTCAAAGAAAAAGAAAAGTGTACGCATTAAAGTACTGCTATTTTTTTTTTTTTTCTGTTATTGAACATAGTCTCCAGTAATTTGTGTTAGAGTTTACTTGTAGAAAAGAACTTTTATGTAACTTTACACTGCAACTTCCCTTTTCTGTACCAGAAATCAAAGCATTCCCAAGCTACAGATCTCTGTAGGAGGTTTGGTCGGCTTAATTTTGAAGGGAACATCGGTGATTCTGGATCAAAATTAAGGTGGGTCTTCTACAATTGAATATGCCATTTTTAAAAGCAACTATTGAACTCAATGGTGCTCATATAATGCTACATCCATGACAACCTTTCGAAAGTGTCAGCTCTTTTGAATTTTGATTAATTAAGTTTTTCTGGAATCTAGGGTGTTCAAATAGTTTTGAATGGTGTACATATATTAGACCTTGTATTATTTTTTCATTTCTTCTCTAGGCTGTTAAACACCAGGCCTAATTAATTATGAGCCTGTCAGTTTGTTATCTCCAAATTACCCTTTCTTTATTGTGTAGTGGTAATGAATATCATATCAAATATTTGACTGCTGAGATGGGGGAGGATTATTTTTTTTTTTTAGAGAAATCCAAGCTAATGGTCAGTGACCTAGTTTCTTTTGCGTGCTTTTCAATTTTTTAAAGTCTTATTATGTCATTTTGAAACCTTTCAGGGATGGTGAAAGTACAAGCAAAGGCCTTGGGAAGAAAAACAACTGCAAATTGTAAGTTTTTTATAATTTTTGAATCAATCATAATATTACTGTACAAATATTAAATATTCTTTGTCCTGCTTTTCACCATTCTTTCCTTTACTTCATGGAGCTGGTTATAATGGGAGAAAAAGAAAATTGCTCTTTTAATGACTTTAGAAAAAAAAAAATAGTATTTACAGAAAGGTGGATCAGAAACTACGCATAAGTGAAGAGGTTGATAACTCTGCTATTGACACCCCTTCTACAAGTCTTGTTGAGAGCATAGATTCTGACTCTATGTAAGATGCATTTTGATTAAATACCTAAACCTATATTATAAATCCCATTGAATATTAACCAACTTATATTTATTCAATTCCTTTGTAGAATGGAATTGAAGTCAATGAAAGTTGATGCTGGTTCTGATTCATCTGCTTCAAGTGCTCCAAAGGATTCTTAACTATTTGTTGAGAAATAAGATCAAGATCTTAGATTCATATTTCATCATTGATCAAGAATCCAAAGGCTAGGATTTAATCAAAGGGCAAAAAGGGAATTATATATGTATGTTTAGAAATAGAAATAAAGCAACAGTACTTTGTTATCAAACAAGGGAACAATACCGTTTGATATTCTAATCAGTGATGTAAATAATGTTATGCGTTCGTCGGACGGACGGGGTACCACCAAGTGATTAATTGGTATGCGGCCAATTAATAGAAATTATGTGGCCAATTAATCGTTTCATTAAAATTATGTGTATATATTCATAATTTATTAATAATTTATTTAACTCATCAAGTTTATCAAATAAATTTAATTTAACTTAGTTTTATTATTATAACATGACACTACGCTTATTTCTTCTTAACAACACATACACATTTTACATTTGTAAGTAACACATTTATTTAATGCAAAAATAAAATTTGAAAATTAAGCTTTTTCAAATACTAATAATATATTATTTGAAAGCAATGAAACATTCCAACATAATATTACTAAATTTAATTTATGATAACAACTTAATTTTATATATGAACATGTCGTACTAATTGAAAAAATTACATCAGTAAAAAAGAAAAACATATGCTATATGAGCATCTCCATTAGTGCAATTGATTCACAATTGCAAACACAAGTCGGGAGTTAAAATGAAATTAACTTCAATTCTAATTCCAAAATAACTCCATCGGTGCAAATAGTTTTAATTGCATTTGAGTGCCAGATCGCTGATTTCTTCTAGAGAGTACCAATCCTTTCTCTCCGCCAACTTATTCACAGCGATAAAACAAACAAAACTTCTCTCAAACCTCCGCCACTACTCCTACACAGCGCTGCCCCTCTCTCTCTCTCTTTTTGGAAGAAGTAATATATTAAAAACATAGAAACATCCATTACAACATATGAAATGTAGAAAAAACAACAAATTATAAGGCTTCAACCTAGATCACATACAACTAGTCTCAGTGAGAAAAAGAAATAAAACAGCAAACAAAAAACTGCCAAACTTGTACCAGTCATCACAGTCTCGTACTAGTCGTCACAGTCTCGTACCAGTATGGTCATAGCACCCTTCTCCTTGCCATCAGAATCAGTCAGCCATTGCCCCCAAGTAAAACACCCTGGACCATCGTATCAGTGCGGTTCTTTTCAGCCACATTTAGCTCATAAACCACTCTCCTGAACCATTGAGAAATTGTGTTTTTCAAGCTACCTAAAAAATAGTAAAAAAAAGTTCTAAAAAATACATAATTTGGTCTCGAAGAACATGTTCATGTGAAGATCATGTTGAATGGTTCAGATCGACTATTTGAACTTGAAAAACAAAAATACAAATCCATAGTATAGACCAATCAACTCTTTGCAAAGTAGCATAGCCTCACTCTTATTATTTTGTAACAATGCAGATAGTGTGGTTATTGTAGTGCTATCTATGTGCACCAAGTAGCAACATGCATGTAATGGTATAAATCAGTACAAAAACGGCCTCTTCTATGTACCTCTAAAACAAATTAAAGGAAAAGACTATTTCATAGATAAAGAGAAACTAATCAAGAAAGCAACTCATTATTTTATTATGGCTTCCTGAAAATGTATGTTGAAATCTGTCTGGGGATTTTGCAAAGCATCCCTCTGCAGCAGGTGGAGCTCCTTGTAGAAAAAACGTGTCACTATGTCAGATAACCCCATGTAGTGTCTCAAAATTAATTGAAACCCCTTTAAAATCTAAAAGAAGCAAATTACCGCTCAGATTTCACAAAGGGAACGCAATGGACGAATAGCAGTGCCACTTGTACTGGGGATGAACTGGATGTGAAGCCTTTCTGCCTTGACTGGAGAAGGGTTGTTGTACTGGTCTGTTAGAAACACCATGAAAGACGGCATCCGACCAGCAGTTGATGAGGCTAAACCTGACCCGTTAGCAAAGCTTTTTGACCCGTCACGATAACCTATATTCCATTTTACAAAATCATTATTGCTATGTGCATCATATTAAAATCCTTAGTAGCCAAACATAAACATACCTATGAAAACTTTGTATTCATACACCAAATGTGATGAACTATAACTCATTCATGCATCAAAAAAATCGTGAGGTAAAATTATCCTTGTTCTAATACTGTAAAGGAAAGCAACTGGGTTGCCACAACCACCTCTTGAAATTTCATAGCTGGTATCGGTACAGAGAGGTTTGAGCTCTTCTTAATTACTCGGGAGTCAAATGGGTGCAAACCTGGCATAGGATTCCCAAATGAGCTCTTCTTAATACAAGTACACCTAATTACCTAATAATTTTGAAATAGGAATCACGGTTATGTCAGCAATGACTGGCAAATTGTTGCTAATTTTAATTATTACTCTATCAAATCTATCTGTACTAAATCATATGAACTTGAAGCTGGCTATTTTTTACGAATTTACTTTGCTTTATTTTATTTCAGTTTCTGCTAATGCTTGATAAATTCAGGGACAAAAGTGTCAATTTTTGGTTGACAGCAAATGTCTAAAAGATGCTTACTGGTACTGCTAAATACAAACATGATAAATATTTCATGATGTTTCCAAACATATAGAAATAAAGCTTTGTTATTTTTTAGAATTTCCCATTAACAAGAATTAACAGTTCTCGGGTCAATAATTTAACTAACCAAAAAATATCTACTTGTAACAAATTCAGAAGAAAAGTAATCTGAGTGTAATTTCAGTTAACTAACCTGGTTTCACTGCCAATGGCAATGGCGAATCTCTCAAATCCCTGTTTATCACCAAGCAGAGCGAGTTCAATTACCTGAGAAAACAAGCAGAGAAGGGGAGAAGCAAGGAGTAGTGTCGTGGAAATTCACGGAGGTCATGGAGGAGAGCTCTTTACAGGATCTGTCTAGTTTTGGAGAAGAGAGAGGGCAAGAGCGGAGGCGGTGGCGACAAGAACGGTGATAGCGGAGGAATGGGAACGGGAAGGTGGAGAGAAAAAACGGTAGTTTTCAGCTCGCGATGAAGGCGTCTGTGAGACTGTGAGGAAGGGGGAAGAGGAAGAAGAGCTCGATTGAAGGGGGTGAGGAAGGGGAAAAAGAAAGGGGGAGAGGAAGAGCTGTACTGTTCATTTCGATCTATTCTTTGCGCGATATCAGCCAAATGAAAGCTAAATGAAAGCTTTGCTTGCATATTTTTCATTCCCTCTGCATCGCTGATTGATTAAATGAAATTGCCACGTCAGAAGCCAGCGCGATTTGCAATTCGGTATGAAAGCCGATGAAGATGCTCTAAGAAGAATTAATTAATTTTAAAAGAAATAAGAAGAAAAAACATATATAAAAAATATTAGATGTATATCCAAGTGTAAATAAAACTACAATACATAATTTATAAAACTTATTATCACACACAGTCACAGAAAAAAAAAAATGTGAAAATAAATATTCACTGGAATAAACGGACGATTAAACGGGAATAAACGGAATAATCGGCCGACTAATTAGAAAAATCCATTAAGAGACCTCCGATTAGTGTATTCGTAACGGTTTAATTGCCCTTAATGGTTAAACAGGCGTTAATGAACTAACGGTTAGTTGAGCCATGTAAAGTATAAATAGGGCATAGGACTTATGTATCAATGAGATCAATATCTTCTTAATACATAGAAATACACTCTGATAATCAATAAAAATCAATCAATATTGTTCCGCATAAATTTCTCTTCTCTGATTACAAAAATCAACACTATTCTTGATTTCTGTGAGATTTTACGCACTTTAATTTTTCATTCTGCCACTTGGGTTGAACTCAAAATCCAACCGGCTTAGTTGATTATTGTTAGCTGTCAAATTTCTAGATTTTCGAACTTGTCACATGCGCTGTTCAACGGTTCCTTAGTGCTGAAACCTTTTGACTATGTCAACTGAAATACTTTAAATTGTGTAACCTTTGTTGGATAATAATAGTAATTTAGAGTATCTTTGTTGAGATATTATAGTGTTATTAACTTCTACTGTAACTGTAACATATTTTGTCTTTTTCTCTGAAGCGCACTAGTATTCGAAACAAATTTGCTTATAATTAATTAGCAAAACAAATGATATGTATGGCACCTCCTTTTCTACAGTTGTTTTCTTATTGTGATCAACTGCGTCAAAATTGTATGTCATGTATAAGCAGCAATTAATCAAGCCTTCATAAATCTCGAGAAGAATTACATATACACTGGCAAGCATAATGAAATATATAATCACTTCTAGCTTTTGTAGACAACAAACTTGCACAACAAATTTGCCACAATTTAAATTGCAGTAGTATAGGCACTATACATTTATTGAAACAAGAACACAACAACAGCAATGTACCGAAACATTGCCATGTGCCAGTAAGAAATGCATATAGACGATGAAGATTGAACCACAACAATTGGATCAATGGGAAATATACCCAAAACAGAACATGGAAAAAGAAAAACAATTCTCTGTATGAATTAATCAATGCAACTATATGCAATGCTGATTATCCTTACACTGATAAAATAGATGCACCATCGCTCCTCTAAGATATACTGCCATTTTAAAAGACACTTTATTAGATTAATGATGATAATGAATATCCATATTTATTCACGTAAAATAAAGAGGATTATAACCTTGTATCATTGCATCGATCATCTTAAAACGTTAAGCCGGAGCCATGCAGCTTCTGCTCGATGATCATGTCAATCCGTTTAGCCATGTCGGGAGTGATATGCTCTTTCCAATCCCCTATCCCCCCCTTCCTAAAAAACGCCGAATTCTTGAAACTTACAAATTTTCCATGCTCTCCTTCTTTATTTATCTTGACATTTTTCATTGTTTCAATGTCACACAGCTTAACAATCTCCTCAATCACCCCCCTCTTCACCTCATCTTCTGAAAATGGGCAACCGAGAAATTCTCCAAGCCTTTCTATATTTCCTACTAGATCTTCCTTTAGATCTTCGTACTTCAAAAACAACACCTTTTGCGGAGATTTGATGCTTTCCTTCCAGTACTCAAGCATATGGTCCCAGAATGGTCCAAATGGAAAAACCCCTTCACAAAACAAATCAAAACTCTCGTCAAATGGGGTCATCTCACATCCGATAGGCATCATCTTGTCAAGGTAATGTCTAAGTGAAACGAATGCATCTTTCGGATTGCGGCAAAGGTATACAATTTTACATCCTGAATCAATTATTGATGTGGGCAAGTGTGAGAAAGGAAGGTGCTCTGCCAGAAGGCGTGGCGATGGCATGGATTCGAGATTGTTTTGGCTGTTTTTCTCATAAATAGAGTGCAAGAAAGGGAAGCAGTCATGTGGGCTTGAGTTGAGTAAAGGATGATTGTTTAGAGCAGCGGTGTAGCGGTATCGATTGACAATTGAGAAGACAATGGCCTTCAACCAAGTTGTACCAGATTTTGCCATGGTGGAAAGAATCACGTCAGAAGGCCGTGATTCGAACGTGTCTTGCATGGCCAAGCTGACAGGGAGGAGGTGTTCAGGGTACCAGAAATTCTGGTATTTGCAGTAAGGGGTAAAACCTAGTCCTTTGTGTCTTGGTATAGTACAGGCCATGAGTTCATACTTTGCTAGGAAGTTTGGTTTTTCTTGGCAATTATATGATTGATCTTGTGCATTTTCGGAGATATTTGCCATGGTAGCATAGCAGCTAGCTAGCAGTGTAGAGGAGGAGGAGGAGAAGGCAATAAGTTCTTTGATTTGTTCAAGATGTAATCATTTAATGATTTAAGCACATTATACTAAAGAATTGTCATTGGTAGGGGTGTCAATGTGTAAGGTACAGTTAGACGTTTTCATACTCATACCCATATATATTTGGTCTTATCCATTAAAATGCATAATATGCATGTTGTCATTAAAATTTGAACTATGTCCTTCACAACCACAAAATGAAATTATAACCACTAATTTGTAAACAAACATTTAACATATTATATTATAAATAAGAGGGCTAAACTATATAAAAAAAATTTAAGAAAAGAAAATTTAACTAATTAAATTTCAATGTACATGAATAAAAAATTTAAGATTATGGAGGTCAATGATTAAGCATTCTAGCTTGACTGTCCTGATCATCTCAAATATTTAAATTATAATTTTAGATGGAGTTTGGTACGCAGGTACATGGATAATGATTTTTAATTAACAAATTAAGTATGTTATTCTCCGTTAGGTAGCGTGACTAACAGAGAATCATGCCAGAGTAGGTGTGTCAATGGATACGGTACGGGTTGGGTGGAGGCATTTTCATATTCATACCCATTAAAATTGACTTTACCTATACCCTACTCATACCTATTAAAAATTGACCTTACTCTACTTTACCCTTACCCGTTAATATTATCGGGTAATCAAACGGTAGCGGATGAATAACGGATATTACTAATATAATAATTAGTTTTATTATATTTTACAAATTAAATATAAAAAACTCATTCATTTCACACATATGTAATTACATTTCTAATAAAAAAAAAATGAATGTGCAATCAATTCTATCTAAATTGTGTTTTATAAAGGAAGAAAATTCAAAAACAAGATATATATTTAGGTGGGTTGAAAATTGAATTGAATATATATTTACATTTTATAATTACCTATAGGGTAAGGGTACGAAATAGTCATTATCTATTTAGTTAACGAAAAAAAATTCTTATCTATGTCCATACCCAATAAGCTAACGAAAAAAAAAACTTACTCATACCCGCCTTATTGAATATGATACGGGTCGGATAAACGGCTAAAAAGGTACCATTGACACCCCTATGTCAGAGGAAGAGATGAATTTACAAATTTTATTTAACTGTACAAACCACCTACCAATTTGAATCCATAACTACCCCCACATGATTTCATGTTTTTTTATTATTTGAAATTAACATCAGATATATACTTTTATGTATTTAAATGTACATTATTGGAAATTATGCCTAAATAATATAAGATTAAATACAATTTAGAAAGATCAAACAATGATTTGAAGATGTCATTGGTATCTTGTTGCTCAATTCTTAAAGTTAATGCTTCAAATATGTGGTCAAATTTAAAAGTATCTAATTAATGATCTTTATAAAAGTATTTAATCATGGTAAAATCCTCAATTGGTGATTAACAATGATATGGGTGGCTAGCCCATAATTTCACCAATAAAAAAATAACAAAAAAACAATATATTTGTTAAGTAAATATTTCAACTGCAAAAATCTTAAAGCAAATCAAATCAATGTAATTTAAAAATCATTTGGTCATCCATATATCAAGTGTCGATAAAATTTAATTCTATTTTTTTTTTTTTTTTTGCAAACCGCTCAACGGATGACCAACCAATCATCCAACCAGCCCTAGTTGCATCGAACTTAATACATAACCTACCTAAATTACAGAGAAGATAGATGTAATTTTATTTTTTTCATAATTATTTGATCAGTTGTTCAAAATAAAATCAATTTCGATCTCATCAGTTAATTAATGTCTTTACATTTAAAGATTGATAGAATAAGATGGACATCACCGGAATCCAAAGTTGTGTACCATAGCAGAACAAATTAAAGCTTTATTCTTGGGAAATGGTTTTATGCTAAATCGTTAGATTTATGCTTGACGATTTAGCTAAAGACTGGGGGCCTCCATAATAAAAATAATTATAAACCAAATCACCTTAGTTTTTGTGGTGGAAATTTGAATTTTACCCAAGCTGTAGAACGGTTTGGCGGCCCCAAAGACAGAGGGCCGCCAATTGGCCTTGCAGCTCCAACCTTGAGGCCTCCAAACCGTTTAGCGGCCCCTACTTTTATTTTTTTACAGAAATTTTATTAAAAAAAAAACAACTAAAAAACAAGTTGACAAAACGTAGCCTACCCAGAAAAAACAAAAACAACTAAAAACAAAAACAAAAACCAAAAACCAATGTGCCGTTCACAAAAAAAAAAATAAGAGAAGGGGCCGCAGGGCCAATTGGTGGTCCCCAGTCTTTGGGGCCGCCAAACCGTTCTGCGGCCTGGGTAAAATTCGAATTCCCACAGTTTTGAGGTGATTTGGTTTATTATTTTTTTCATTATGGTAAAAATAAAAATTTCGGGCTAAAACGTGTTGTGCATGTACGCGTGTTCGTGTCAGATACGGACACATCATATATATCTAGTTGTATTAATTGAATGTCCTTTCACTAAAAAAAAAAAATTGCACGTCTTTTGTAGAGTTCCAGTACGTCTATATTGCAAAATTAATTATTCACTTGATTTATATTCTTGCATAAAACTATTTTACTACAACAACTATATATTTTGCGGCAAACAAGTTTGATATTAATTGCAATTAAAGCACATATTTAGTACTGTTGAATTGTTGCATTTGGTTCAAATGTCTTTCAATATTCTTTTGGTTCAATCAAACCTCTGAACTATGGTCTTTGGTTCAAGTGGGCCGCTATACCTTTTTTTGGTTCAATTAAGCTCTTAAATTATTGTCTTAGATTTATTTGAGTTCCTGAATTATGTTTTATTCAATCAAGCTTCCAAACTTTGTCTTTAGTTCATTTGAGTCTTTAAATTTTATTTTGGTTCAGTCAAGTCAATTCTCTAAAGTCTAAACTATTGTTTCTGGTTCAATTGAAAAAAAGGAGACCAAGCAATCTGTTTGGATGAAATCATCATGCAATTAAACTCGATTGATAGTTCAAGTACTGTTAATCTTTGCCCAAGTTTCGGCCCATCCTGGCCCGGCCCATTTGGCCTTTTATAGAATGTTGGAAAAGCAAAGAAATGTTTTTCCCTTTGCTCAGTAAAAAAACACAGCGATGCTTCAACCCATACAGGGGCGGAATTAGAAAATTAAAATTGAGATTGTAATCTAATTTTATTTTATAAGAGGAATTAAAAATATAAGTACTTTAATAAAAAAATATAAACATAAAGGATAAAACTATTAATTTTTAATTTATATTACTAAGCTATCTCTAATTAATTAACATTTAGATCCGTCTCTGAACGCATGAATCAGAGGTTGAGAAAACTAGAGATATAAATGGAGTTATTGGAATCTGAGATCTGTAAGGGCCTATTTGTTTGTCACAGGATTACACATGATGAGATTTGACGGGAATGGGAATCTCCTTTTGAAAAATTGGAAACCCATGGGTAAGGGTACGCACAGAATTAATATGAGAATGTTTGAATGAGTGTTCGGTTGTACAGTGGGTTTAGTTGTGGAAAATTATATTTTTCTTTCTAAAATGTTTGATATTATATAATTATTTTTATTAATAATATTATTCATAATGCAATTCAATAAAATAAATTAAATAATAACATAATATTAATTATTAATTATTATTTTATAAAATATAAATATTTTTTATAATTGTATTCATTAAATAATAAATATCGTAAGATTTAATAATGGTGTTAAATACAATTATATTTTATTTTTACACAAATAAAATAAGAAAACATTAACATTTATAAATTTATAAAAATAAACTTTTTAAAAAAAATAAAGATTTAATTTATATTTAATTTTCATGTAATTTGTAAAAAAAAAGTTTTGTCCGGATCTAACTTTCTCTTTAGTCCCACAACTAACAATCATATGGAACAATAGGTAGTTATATAATACCCCTACAATGCTTCTAACCTATTCATAATGGGCCCAGAAATTTTCGGAGAGAGAGAAGAAGAGAGGAGAGAGAGAACAGGAAAAAAATGAACTCTGACTTCGGATTTTAATTTGAACAAATTTGCACTATGTGGGAATTGATGTAGGAAAAAAAATGGGAAAAGAATGGGTAAATTTAAGCCATCCGAACGGTTAAATTTAACTAATTATACGAATTCTTTTTTTTTTATTATATCTTATGTGATCTTCTTTTCTGGGGTAAACAATCTACAATGATTTTAGTAATAATTAGATAGACACCTCTATTTCTATATAGTATATACTATTTTAAAATGATTACGCTTGCCTAGATTCATTGAACTTGAATTCGCACAGCTTGTGTCATCACTCATCAGGCTATATTATATAAAAAAAAAACATAAACAAGAGGAAGAAAGTGGAACCCATTAATTTATTCGAACCAGAATCTGATTTTTGCCACCCTTAGGCTCAAATTCTAGCCGCACCACTGATAGTATATACTATTTTAAAATGATTACGTTTGCGCAGAAGTCTGTCTGCTTGCCTAGATTCATTGAACTTGAATTCCCACAGCTTGTGTCATCAGGCTATAATATTATATAAAAAAAACATAAACAAGAGGAAGAAAGTGGAAATAGGATTCATCGAACATTCTTTCAGAGACCTTAAATTGGGATTTTTTTTAAAAACCGTAAATAAAATAATTAAATCTACGAAACCAACATGATGACCGCAAGATTTACAAAAACCATCAGAACCGAGATGCCAATTCGGTCCCAACGATTTTTTTTTCTCCGGACCGAATTGGCAATTCGGTCTTGCTGTTTTTCACCGGTTGTAGAAAAAGCGTCACAGAAAGTCAAAAAACAAGCCAGACCGAATTGCCAATTCGGTCCAGAGGTTTTTTTTAGCCTGGACCGAATTGGCAATTCGGTCCAGTTTTTTTTTTTTTTTTTTTTTTTTTTTTTTTTTTTTTTTTTTTAGAGATGAGCAAAATTTGACATATATTAGCATATTCATACTAAAGTTACAACAACAATTTTTTTCATTTTCAAAGTCCAAATCGTCGATCCAAACCGTTCAACATGATCTCCACAATAAAATGTGCTTGCAGATCAAATTTTACATTTTTTGGAATTTGTTTACTATTTATTAAGTATTTTACAAAAAATAGTCATATTCAGACCATTGAATTTTGTACCCATCTTAATAAATAGTAAAAAAATTCAAAAAAATGTAAAATTTGATTTGCAATCACATTTTATTTAGATAATCATGTTGAACGGTTTGGATCGACGATTTGTCTCTTAAAAATTTAATTTTCAGTGTTAGATTTGTCTCTTAAAAAAAAAAAAAAAAAAAAAAAAAAAAAAAAAAAACTGGACCGAATTGCCAATTCGGTCCGGAGAAAAAAAAAATCCTTCGGACCGAATTGGCAATTCGGTCCAGGCCTGTTCGGAGCCACACGAAGCCACACGATCTAATATTGATCTGTTGTGAAAAAGAGGGGACCGAATTGCCAATTCGGTCCGGAGAAAAAAAAATCGTTGGGACCGAATTGGCATCTCGGTTCTGATGGTTTTTGTAAAAACAGAGGCCATCATGCTGGTTTGGTAGAATTAATTTTTTGATTTACGGTTTTTAAAAAAAATCCCTTAAATTGCATGTCATTTTCAGCTGAAGTAATCAAATAAATTAGTTGCCCTTAATCGGAGAGATTCAAAATAACTCGGCTCCATTTATTCGAAAGTATTTATAATTTATAATACAAAAATGACGGGGTAAGGTACTGTACGACATGTAAAACTGTACTAAATTTTGTGAACAATTTTCTAAATTCAATTTTGACTGTTTATCGTCCTTAGATTTCATAGAGGAATTTTTTTTAATGATTCAAACATTAATAATATATACGAATTTTTATCTCTATGTAATACTAACCATTTAATATACGCTGGCATGTTTTCAATTATGGAGAGGACAGGAATTTAAAGAGCAAAGTATAGAAATAGAAACATATTTAAAATAAAAATTGAAGTCAGAAGTGGGCAAAGTTTTTAAATGATACAAACATTAATAATATACATGTATCTCTATGTAATACTAACTAATTAAATAAGCTGGCATGTTTTCAATTCTGGAGGGGACATAAATTTTAAGAGCAAGGTATAGAAATAGAAGCGTATTTTAGAAATTTTATGACAAGAGAATTTTTTTTTTTAAGTCAGAGGTGCAAAAATGTGGGAAATTTTTTATTGGTAGTAATTAATAGAAAAGAAGAGGGACAAATAGTAAGAGTACAGTAATATTTATATTGGTAGTAAGATCAGTAGGAATTCTACCGATCTTAACTTTTTTTTTAATCTGATGTATCGATGGAGAGAATTCTTATATTTGATTTCTAGTAAAATATGAAAAGTTTTTCAAAAAATAGATGAAATGTTTTTATATATCGAAATTTTAAGGTACTTTATCTATTTTTGTGAAAAAAAATTATTTTACTAGAAAAATTAAAAGAAAAAAAAACAAACTGGTTTAGATCGGTAAAATTTCTACCGATCTAAACTTTTTTATTTTTAAGATCGTAGAATTGCTACCGATCTTCTATCAATATAAATATTACTGTACTCTTACTGTTTGTCTCTCTTCTTTCCTAACAATTACTACCGATAAAAAATTTCCCAAATGTGCACTCATATGATCATATCTCCTTAAAAAAAAAAAATGAATCTTTGGTTTTATTTGCACTCTTTATCAGGTTATCTTTCAGCTTTGTCAGTCAATCCAAGAACAATTTAGTTTTTATTTTTTAATGTGACTCAATCTTATACCCCCTATGTCACAATTATCATCCTCAATTTGAGTCATATGATTTAAATTTGATCTAAAAACCTCTAAAAATTATATAATTTGACACGTCATTTTAATCGGATTCTCCTTATCATAATGACATATTTTTCATAATCATAACCAATCACTACAGAGAATTCGCATCCTGAGATATTATCTCAAAGCAACAATTAAATATGGCCAGGACGAATTGAAATTTTCAGTTATCACACATATAACATTATCGTATTAGGTTCACTAATAGAGAAGCATCTTGTGCACACTGATTGGGCTTAAATAAAATAAGATATAAGTGAGCTCCCATGACAGTGAGCTGCCTCAAATTTTATTGGGCAGCAAAAAGGGATCATGCTACATTGCTTCGGGAAGTGCAAATTATAGAGAAGATGAAGGTGATCTTCTAGAAGGTTGTCCCCCCCCCCCCCCCCCCCCCCCCCCCCCGTCATCTGGCGCAGCATCCCTCCTTCCAAGCAAGCACGCTACTATGTGCTGATTGGATGCTACTACTCAAGATGTAACCAATCATATTACAAGCTTTAAATATCACCTATTACTTAATTGCAAAAAACAATAATTGATCTTTGGGAACACAGGCACTACACACGAATTAACCTTGAATTTATATAGGAATATTTGGAATGAAAATTTTGACAAAGATTTTTGAAAATTGACTGCAAACACGATTGATTTCACATATATGCTCAATGGTACCTCACTGCAGAGGCGGAGTTAGTAATAGAGAATGGGATCAATTGGCTCTCTTTTATTTCATTTTTTTTTTACAATTATACATGGTTTTCTATATATTTTAGGAAAAAATGTTATAGTAATGTAAAATTGATCTCCATATTTAGTATGCAAATTTTATATGATTGATCTCGGTAGTTTGAAAATATGATTCCGCTTCTACCTCATTATAATGAGACAAATTTGTACAATTTATTATGAATTTTTAAACAAGTTCTTTCTTTACAATTTTCTCCGTGTGTGAATCAAATGGTTCAGATTGAGTGGGATAATCATTCTATCATATATGTTTGGTATCTTTAAAGATAAAGATAGGAATTTGACAAACACCCCTGAATTGAATTTTTTTTATATTCATACTTTTCTCTTGAATAGAAGCATGCACGGTAATTGAAGGATCAATCAATTTATGTCTGTAGTCTACATTTTATGTTCATATATAAAACATCAAAAAAATTAGATGGTATGTATATTAGTTTAGGGGTGAGGCAGAATGTTAGACTATGACAATCAATTTGTAAACAATAACTTATAAACAAAGTAAGTAATTTTCATATTTTTGAAAATATACGGAGGTTAGTATTAATTTTTTTCAGAAAATGTAAAAGTCAAATAAGTGTATTGTAATATTCTTATTTTAGATATAACACATAAAAATATGAATCTTATCGTCAATTGACCTTTATTTTTTTATTATATATGCCCATAATAATAGAGACATGGTCTCTATCAACCTTATACAAGAGATTATATATGCATACATAATATTTTATTATAGCCAGTATATGTTGTAACTTTTAACCTGCAAATTGTTTTAAAATCAGAAAACAAATTCTCCTCTTGAGGTCTTAAATTGTATCAGGTAAGAGTTTGCTTCAAAATAAACTTCATATGATATTATGTTCATATCACTAGTACAAAAAACACCTACACCGACTGTTAAAAAAACCCTACACCGACTGTTATTAAGGCGTCGGTGATGGCGCCGCCAGTATAGGTATATCTTTACTGACGGGTAAATAACAGTCAGTGTAGAGAACTAACACCGACGGTTTAAGTAAACGTCAGTGTAGGTACCAACACCGGCCGTTTTTAACAAAAAACAGCCGGTGTAGGCAGCCTACACCGGCCGTTTTCTGTAAAAAACAGTCGGTGTTGGCTGCCTACACCGGCTGTTTTTGACATTCTGTCAAAAACAGTCGGTGTTGGCCTTCTACATGATCAGAGTCAAAATAATGATGATTTACGTAGGGTTTTGGCTTAGGTTTTGCATATTTTCTCACATTTATGTTTAATTAATTAGAGAAAAAGGCTACTGTCACCCTTCTTTATGTTTTATTGCAGAAAACAGGTTTTGGGACTATTTTACACCAAATGGAGCTAGAATCGGGTCAATCGGATCAGCAACGCTCATCGACTAAGTCCCTGTTACGGCCCGTATTGCCTAATACGGACCAGGCCTAGCATTGACCAGAAGATAGCGCTGGAAGCATTAAACCCTAACCGTCAAGGTCCTAATACGGACCGTATTACCCAATACGGTCCGTATCCGAAGGCGTCTCTTGGGGAATAACTGCCGACAGCTGTTTCCAGATCAGTTTCTTAGCCCCTACTCAACCTCTACACGTCCCTACACTCCTATATAAGGCCCCTGGGAAGAATGATTAAGTATCTTTGTAATTAGGGTTAGATTTGATTAAAGTGAGAAGAGAGGAGTGCTTGTAACCATGCCGTTCCGCGGCTAAGCTCCTTTTCTTAGGGCTAGGCAGTAAACCTTGTTACTCTTGATGTTTTGATATATATATTTCTGTTGATTATGATTTCTTGTTGTTGAAACAAAATGCTTTTGTGATTTACTATCTCTTCATCTAATTTCAATGATCTAGTTTAAGTCCGTTAGGGTAGTGACAGTGCTTTAATGGTAAGAGAAACTATTTGTATGAATTAGCCTCGTTAAGATCTATTAGGTTTATGTGAAGAAAACCTTAGCGGGGAAACCATAAACCGGACCAACAAAACGCGTACCAAATTCCATCATTTGCGTAAAGTAAATCGCAGTGATCTTTGTAGTAATTTGGGGTATTTGAGAGATCAGACATTTGCGTAAGGTAAATAACAGTGTCCTATGTAGAATCTCGGTGAAAGATCTGTCATTCTCGCGTAACATAAATCACAGTGACCTATGTAGTGTCTTTCATTAAACAACAACAGGAAATCAGACGCAACAGGAATATATTGTCAAGGCGGATTGAGTGGCAATGGTGTGCCGAAACCCTAGGAATTCTCATCTCTATCTTTATTTTAATTACTTTTAATTGCTTCCTAATTTACATTGATCAAAACAACATCTCTCAAATTTCAGATTTCGTCTAGCCTTTCGAAAGATTGTGATTCGATCGCTCAAAGCATTGAACCAATATTCCCTGTGGATCGACCTCGAATATACTACTCGATAGGATTGTGCGCTTGCAGTCCGAACTGATAGCATTTCCGAGTTTATAAATATTAAAAGAAACATTGCTCTCTTTTGAGTGATCACTACACCGGCTGTTTTTTTTATAAAATTGGCGTTGTAGGCCGCCTACACAGGCTATTTTCTTTGAAAACAGTTGTAGTTCTGAAATATAGTCACTAGTTTGTTCTAAAATAATCGATGTCGATCCTAAAAACAGTCGGTGTTTGTACAAAATTTTGGCATGGTTCTATTTGTATCGGGCTAGCCTCCATATTTTGCTAGCAATATATTACTCTTCGTCATTCATTAACATTAATTAGGATACCATGCAATTAATTTGAGCAACACAAACAATAATAAAACACAATATAAACAACAGAACTTATATTTCATTCACCAAAAACACACTATAACAAAATTTACATATATAAGACATTTACAAAATATGCATATGAACATAACAACATATATTGCATTTCTTATAAATAGTTTAGAAGTTGTCCAAAAAAAATGCACACCATTTTCGTGTTATTGCATGAAGTTGCGTCGGCGTATATTTTCCTATCGGTAAATCACACTGCATGAATACAAATTGAGAAGTTAATTATATTTAATCTATATGAAAAATTAATCAAGTTCTATTATAAAATTCATACATTAGGAAATACGTCAAATTGCGTAGTGACTAGGTCTTGCATGTGTTTCATAACGTAAAATCCACACACCTTGCCGCCTTCTTGCTTAGGGCTCTGAAATGTTCCATTTAAGTAAAATCAATAATTAAGATTATGTAGCTATAATTAAGCTCCTTTCTCTTTTGCTTTTGTTTTTTTTTTCTGTTGGGGGGCATCATTTGAGAATTTATTTGGTAACAAATTCATAATAATTCATAATAATTCACAATAATTGGACCTTTTAGCACAGAACTGCCCGAATTTTTTTTCTTACCATATTTAAAAAAATAAACTGAACAACCCTGCATTGGAAAAAAAAATCCAAAATTACCAGGTTTGCAACCAAGTGACCAGCAAGCCAGTTGCGCAGCTATTCGATGCGCAACTTTCATTGACATTCTTTTTAAACATCGATTCCGTCAAATTAGATGTAGTCGAATTAATCTCAATTAACGCGAAAAAATATTGGTAGCGCAGCTAATAGTTGCAAACCCGATAGTTCTGGATTTTTTTCCAAAACAGTGGTTGAAAGATGGTACCAAATTGATTTTACAAATAGATGCTTTTCTGGACAGCAAGGGAACAAAAATAAATGCTCATTAGAATTCTGTTTCCTTTAAAAAACAGAAAAATGAATTTGAAAAGATGAGGTCAAATCAGGCTAGGGTTGATTGGACTGAGTTATAAAAAAACTGACAACAAATAGTACGTTGTAATTTGACTATATGAAGGGAATAATACTAATGCTAACTAGTTAATATTTGACTATATGAAGAGAGCTATTCAAATATTAGTGTTGTAAAATGATTTGAAAAAATTAAGTATCAAATTAAAATTCAAGTGTAGAAGTTGACACCTTGATGAATTTCCACTCGCATTCCGTTGATCCCTCCTTGTGCACTCCTCCGGCCTCCACATAAGATTCAAAAATGCTGAAATTTATTAAATGTCAAGGAATTAATTAGTAATTACCAACAAATAGTACGTTGATTGTAAGTAAATGAAATTAGTAATTACCAACAAATAGTATTGCTCACTCTTTAAATGGCAACGTGATATCGTAACTTGGTTCCGTTGGCGGTAGAGAATCAATAACATACACCATATTATTACGCATGACAAAAACGAAAAGCGCCCAGTGTTTACTACAATAATAAATAGTAAGAATCAATCTACATATGTCGTTAAACGTATATACATTACTCAAATAAAAGTAACAACTAACCTCTGAAAGTATGGTCCAAGGATAAATTTCTTATCCTGCATATTATTCAATGACTCGAGCAAGTTGCTTGAAGCGGCCTCCTTTTCAGCAGAATTAAAAAGTGATGAAGATATTCTACTAGGGTCTAAAAAACCGATGTCAGCCTCGCGACCCAGATCAGTGACAAGTCTCTTTAAATATCTGGAAATCATTACGTAAATGATGGAATCAAAAAATTCCTCTGTTTAGTTTACTAGTTATCTTTTTAAAATATGAAAATCATCCCAAATGCTCAAATTAAATTATAGTCACTTATGCTTAATGAATAAATAATATATAAATTACAGATAATGTACTGTTATGGTGCAAACAGTAGATACACAAATCCAACCCACCTCTGGCTGACAGGCTGTACTGGTGAAATGGAGGCACGATTGAAAAAGATCCCTGGATTTGACAAGTGGTTAATAGAAAAGGAGACTAGACCATATATTGAAGCCCTGAGTGACCAAAAGGAAAATTTTGTATATTTGACAGATGATTCAGAAAATGTTCTTGAGGAGCTTGATTCGAGAAGTATTTACATAATTGGTGGGTTGGTTGATCGGAATAGATTTAAAGGGATAACTCTGGACAAGGCAAAGGAACAAGACATTAAATCTGCAAAATTGCCAATTGGGAATTATTTGAAAATGTCAAGTTCTCAAGTATAATACATCCAGTTAGGAGTAAAATGAAACATATTTCATTTCACAATTTGCAGTCACTTGAGCAAGATTCGATACCTAATTTAGGATTAATTGAAGACCAACTGCCTACCTGGGGTTTATTTAAGGGCAATATGAACTTAATAGGTCAGTGCAGTACATCCAGTTAGGAGTAAAATGAAGCAAATTTCAGGTCACAATTCGCAGTCACTTGAGCAGGATTGCTTGCACAATTAATTAAACATATATCTAGAAATCTTGAAACTACGTAAATGTTGAAATGAGTTAATTTTGAAATTAATCACTATGCGTATTAAGTTGAAGAAACTCACATAACCCAGATGGATATTATTGAAACATCGAGCATGTCTTGCTTCGCTAGATCCGTCAAGTCATTAAAACCTAAGTTGATTAGCGTCGACTGAGGGAGTAACGCACCCTCCTTAATTTCCAAGAGGAACTCATTCTTATCATGCGGTTCTCTCATCACCCTCTCATGTATGGCTGTGAACTCGGGTCCCACCTTCGCTAACAATTTCTTTAGAATAAGCGCCTTACGATGCATGGATTTCGCCACTTCATTAGATGCCGACGCGGGCATTGAAACATCTTGGTCTATACACTAGAACAAAATAACAACTTGTTAAATAACAATAATTGTGATAGACGTAATAAGATATTGCTGATTACACTAAATTTATGATGTTATAGACATTGCTTTAGGCGGTTTGCTGAATTTAAATCAAAGAGTGGGTTTTCATTTAAATATATAAAGCCTAAGACTGAATCAAGAAGAGTAGCACACAAAGCATAGCAATATATAGTTAATCAACAAGTAACATTAATTTCAGATCACAATGTATCTTACTAAATAAAATAGTGTCTATAACAGTATGTACTAGTATGCAAAATAACACTCGTACCGACCGGTACCAGTGCCAGAAACATTACATCAAGCACCCAGGATCTATAAAGCACTGAATATGTGGTATATGACCTCTAGAATTAAGGTAGAAACCATGTTTTTCAGGTCAGAGGCCATGGAATGCAACAGCATTGACAGAACTTTAATTTCCACAATTCAAGCGGTAAAATTGAGTTATTAATCTAGTCAGATTTAATTTACTGAGACAGCAAAGCAAGCAAGTCAAAGAAAGCCTCCAGTTGTCAAGCCACACAACAGATAAAAAGAGAGAGATGAACAAGTCAATAGGTACATCCTTTTGAACACAACACTGTTAACAGGAAAGTGCTGAAAATACCAGAAAAGGGCTGAAAATCACTATTAACAGTAGGGTTATTGAAACATCACGAATTTAGTGGATCTTCCAAATTAAAATACATAATAAATAAAAATATTAGTTCACCTCGTCCAAAATAATCAAATCTTTCGGCCATTGAATGAAACTTCCGAAGGTGTCTTCGATTTTGACAAAATCCTTATTAACTTTAGTTGGGAGAGGAAACTTGAGATACATGTCGTCAACAACAGAATCCCCCTGCACCTTCATGTGGTCCTTGTTCGCTCCCAGATGAGAGGTACAGAGTTTCACCACAGCCTAGGCTGTGGAGTTTAAACCCTATTCAACTCTTGGACGAAGGTTGCAAGTGCACAACCCTGTCGTGTAGTTAGAACGGGTGTCGATCCTCAGGGACGGTCTATTTTCTGAATCTTAACTAATCCTAATTAGGTACTAGAAGTTGAATGTTTGGAGTGTTTGACTATTTCTAAGGTGTATGAACAAATCAATTGAAATGAAAGAATGTATGAACAAGTATGAATGTGTGAACAATTATATGAACAAGGAATTAACAGAAAAGAATCAACTAAATGTTTGTATTTTGTACTATGGTATAAAAGGGCGTTTCAAGGTTTCAGATTTCATCTTCAACTTTGCTGCTCAGACCTGCCATGCGACCCGCATGCTCTCGCATGCGACCCGTGTGACGCGACCCGCATGCTTTCGCATGCGACCCGCTTGGCCTTAAGCGCTCCGAACCTGGCACGCGACCCGCAAGCTGTGGCTTGCGACCCTCGTGATGCGACCCGCGTGCTAAGTCACGCGACCCGCATGGTCCCTGAGCTGAGTCTGCACATGTCCAGTTTCTTGTTGTTTAAGCCGTGTAAGGTTAGATTGACCGTACCTAGTGTCACTGAACCTCAACTTTCGTGTGTTGGCTTAGCAGATGTTACCACCAAAAAGGTATAGTACAAAGTTTCAGTACAGCAAGCTGTACTTTTTAACCTTAAAATACACTTCTGGTTCAGACTGCAAGTATACAATCCTACCGCGTAGTATATCGTCGGGTATCGATCACAGGGACGGTTCAAGTGTTATCCGGACTCTACCTAGGTTAATTAAAAACTAGAAGTTGGAAGGGTTGATTTTGGTTGTTTATGTTTCCTACAGATTCAAGGTAATAATAAAGTGCAAGAAAGAAGATTAAACTGGTTTTAATCAATAATAAAAAGCGTTCCCAGGGTTAAGACTTCATCTCAGTTTTTCCCTCTGACTGTCCTGTCCGGGCCGTGTCATTTCCTACACGGGCCGTATCAGTTTACACGGGCCGTGTCATTTCGCTACACGGTCCGTGTCAGTCTCGGGTTAATGCAGCAGCTATTGTTTCTTTGTATCGTTCCTTTGTGTAGGGTTCTACTGACCGGACCTAATGTTTCTGGACCTCAACTGCCGTTTGTTGGTTCATCAACTTGGTACGGAAACTGCAATATATGCCCTCGTCGGGTTCTAGACCTCAACTTTCGTGTGTTGGTCCCTACTACCTAGTTGCTTGATTGGTATACTAAAGGTAACTCCTATCCGCCGATAGAGAGTAACTTTCACCTTCCGGTTACTACTTGGTTTCACCTCCCGGATCACAAATCCTACCTCATGTACTTAGTTTGGTTGAGAGACGTTAAAGGGCTATAATGCCTTATAGATGTGATCATTCATCTAGTGGCAAACCAATATAAGTCAAACACTTCAATCTAAGCAATTAAAATACTACTCAATCAATCAAACACAAATTTTCAATACAAAGATTCAATAACTAGCATGCAAGACAAAACATTCGATTACATCAAAACCCTAGAAACAAAGTAAATTACTCACTCATGGTTCTAAAACAGCAAATACAAATAGAGATAGAGTTGATCATGACAAAACCCAAAGCACAAAGAAGATCAATCGAAAACTCGCGTCTTTCGCTTCTCAACTTTGCCTCCAAGCTTAGCCGCCAAAGATGAACCCTAGAACTTGCTCTCCTCTTCCAGAATTACCTTCTCTGGAGAGAAATCCCGATTATATGCTTAATTGGTCGACCTTCCTTCAATAGCCTTCTTTCCAGATTTCTAGATCTGTTTCCTAAATTGCTTGACACGGGCCGTGTCAAATCTGTCCGGCCCGTGTAACCTGTGTACTTAGCTCAAATTGTAGATCCTCTCGCAAGCTTTCCGAAAAGTGGTCATACACTCAAAACGGAGTTACGAGTCAAAAGTTATGACTGTTTTAAGTTGGTGTCCTGGTCGTGTCTGTGGTCGAGTCGAGGTTGACACGGGCCGTGTAGAATGTGACACAGGCCGTGTAGAGACTTCAGAATTCCAGATTTCTCCTCGATTTCGCCCGAATCCTGCAAAATAAGAATAAACTTGCAGCAGTACCACATTCTAAAGATATTCAATGAAATACAACTGATTTAATAGATTTAAACACAGGTTTGGTGCAGAAATTGGTCGGAATTATAGGTCAAATAATGAGACATCAAATTCCCCCAAGCTTAAATCTTGCTTGTCCTCAAGCAAAGATCCATACTTAGGTACCGGGTTGGACTCTAGTCTTACCTAAATGCAAGTTAAGTTCTTAAATGTGAAAATTTACATGAGTTGCTTTAATTAGGAACCTTGAGAATCCTTTTGGTATAATTTGAATTTTCCTTGATCAATTTTGATTCACCACACAAATTAACCAATCAAACTTCAAATTCTGAAATGTTTTTAATTCTTGCAAAGCTAATTACCCGAATTGATCAATTTTTCATTCTTTTACTGAAGCTATGCCCTCGTTCGTGGTGATTTTTCCTTTTGCCCCCCCCCCCCCAAGCTTGGAACAAGCTTAGGTTAGAAAGTCACAGACTCAGTGTGTTGATGTATGCAAAAGTTCTTTTCTTTTCTAAGTTTGGGAGACGAGCTCAAAGGCGCCCAACAGGACTTATTGCCAGTACTCTTATATTCTCCATCTTTTCGTTTATTTCATCACTTTATTTTGTTTTATTTTTCGCATACACCATGAATACACACATCCAATGGTATTCATTCATACCAATGGATATCCCAATCTTTCCTTATTTAAAATCCTCATTTCCCTATTTAAAAAGGCACAGTTCAGTTTCAAAATGGCTTTTCGATACAATTCAAGTTTTCTTTTTGTCAAGTTCTCAAAACATCTCTTCCTAATCAGTTCTTTTATCAATTATGGAGTTAGTTCTAATTTCTCAAGGTCATCCCAATCACAACCAAATTTTTCATAAAAGTCCCTAATTTAAGCAATCATGCAAATTTATCACCTAAAAGTGCAAGAAAAAGTAAACATGATCTAAGAAAAGGTAAATTTTTTTAAAAATGACCTAAATAAAACCTAAGATACAAAGTTCTGCCCCCCAAGCTTAATCTGAGCATTGTCCTCAATGCTTCAAGACAGATAGATAGAAAATAAAACTTGGGGAAAAGAAAACACACCTGATCAGTAGTCTGGAGGAATTGTGCACGGACCGTGTGAGTTGGAGTGCGGTCCGTGTGCCTTGCTGAAATTTGAAGGCCAAAAATTGATGGCTGAACCTGTCAGCTTCCCGATCAAGTACCTAATCACAGCTTGCTGAGCTTTGAAGTCCTCCAAGAATGTAGCAGTGCGATCCGGGTCGAGGTTAGGAATGAGAAATTTCGATTCTCGTTTGACCTGTTTTGGCTGAGCCTGTGCATGGACTGTGTGCTCTATGTGCGGTCCGTGTGGAATCTTCTCAGATGGGAGTGCACGGGCCATGTGCGGGATGTCCGGTCCGTGTGCTGGTTCCACTGGGCCAGTTGTAAATGAGTCTGCCGCACACACCTTCCCTTGAGTATCTTTCTTCTCCTGCAATTCGGACAAATAATCAGGGTAAATTTTAAAAGAGTTACCGTATTGCTCCCAGAGTTGCTCCTTGGCCAATTGATCAACCATGTCGACCGCGCAGCATGTCGCCGGCTCGGATGGGTACTTCATGGCTTGGTTTAGGTTGAACTGAACTTTCTCGTCCCCAATCCGTAGGGTCAGAGTTCCCTTCTTCACATCCATGAGTGCCCCTGCTGTTCTGAGGAAAGGCCGTCCCAATATGATCGGGACTTCCTTGTCCTCCTTCATCTCCATCACCACAAAATCGACGGGCACATAGAATTTTCCAACTCGAACTGGCACATCTTCCACTATTCCAAGTGGTCGCCTCACAGAAGAGTCTGCCAGCTGCAGAGTCATTCGCGTAGGTTTGAGCTCACCTACCCCCATGCGATCGAAGATTGTGCGTGGCATGAGACTCACGCTGGCTCCCAAGTCACATAGGGCTTTCTTGATCGTGGCTTTCCCAATTGTGCAAGGAATGGAGAATTTACCGGGATCTTCCAATTTGGGCGGGGACTCATTTCTGAAAATTGCACTGCACTGTTCTGTCAATCTCACCGTCTCGTGTCCCCCCAAACTTCGCTTGTTCGAGAGGATGTCCTTGAGAAACTTGGCATAAGTTGGCATCTGAGTCAATGCCTCGGTGAATGGGATGGTGATGTGCAGCTGCTTGATGACTTGAATGAACTTGGCGAACTGATCATTGAGCCTGTGCTCAGCTAGTCTCTGTGGGAAAGGTATAGGTGGCCGGTAAGGTGGCGGTTTCTCAGCGCCCTTCCTTCTCTGGTTGTCAGCCTCCTTAGACACGGCCCGCGTGTCCGTCACGGGGCTCGCGTTCACAGGTTCTTCAGCAATGACTGCTGGTCGAGTCAGTTCGACGCGGCCAGAGTTCTCTTCTTCAGGAGGTGACGCGGGCTGCTTGTAAGTGACGCGGCCCGCATGCTTTGCGGGCTGGTCTGTTGGCTTGGGTGGTTCCTGATATTGAGTCCCGCTTCTCAATGTTATTGCTTTGACCTCCTCTCTCAGGTTAAGCTCTGGCTGGCTGAGGAGCTTCCCATGTGGTGGTTGGCTAGAGGTGGCTCGGTGACTCAATTGTTCCTCCATCATCTTGTTGTGAGCAGCTAGACCGGCCATTTGTGCACTCATCGCTTGCATCTGCTCGAACATCATCTGATTCATTTTGCTTTGCTCGTTCATGAAATCAGTGACAGCAGAAGTGATGTACGGCTCTGGTGGTGGAGGTTGTGGCTCCCGGTTGTTGAAAGATGCATTCTGATAGAAGATTCGGTTGTCGCTGCTCGAGGGGTTGTTGAATGGTGCAGAGTTGTTTTGCTTCCACCTCCAGTTCTGTTGCTCAACCGGGTCTTTGGAGTAGGTTCGGTTGAATGGAGGTTTTGGAAAGTAGGATGGCTCGCTGTTGAGAGAGTTGACTTGCTCGGTCTCTCCATCCCTTTGCGCTAATGGGCAATGCTCGTAAGAGTGCCCTCTATCACCACACATGGCACAAGACTGTGGTTGATGGCTGCTGACTGATTTGGCGCTCATCTTGTCGAATGCCTTTTGCATGGCATCCATTTTGGCGGTTAGAGCTGTGATCTGATCTACTTCGAATCGGCCGCCTCCTCCAGGTCTAGAATTGTCGCGACCGGACCACTGTTGGTTCTGAGCCATGTTGTCGATTAAGTTCATTGCTTCAAGAGGCTCTCTTTCCATTAGCGCTCCACCTGCAACAGCATCAACAGAAGTGCGAGTGCTTTCTGTTAGCCCATCATAAAAAGTTTGAATTAACAACCAGTCAGGAATACCATGGTGTGGACAAGAATATTGTAACTCCCTAAACATTTCCCATGCTTCGTTCAGGGGTTCATCAGACCTTTGCCTAAAGCTGGTCAGTTGGGTCCTTACCTTGGCAGTTCTTTTATGTGGGAAAAACCTAGTCAGAAATGAGTTGGACAATTCCCTCCAGTTGGTAATAGAATCCCTTGGTAGTGACCCTAACCACTTTTTGGCCTTATCCCTAAGAGTGAAAGGAAACAAAGCAAGTCTGGTATAGTCACTAGTTGCGCCATTTGTTCTAATGGTAGTGCAACATTCAAGAAAAGTCTGAAGATGAGCATGTGGATCCTCGTGATCCAAACCATGGAAGGTGTTCTGCTGCACTATGTTGACAACTCCCGGATTGAAGTTCGGTTGTTGCCCCACTATTCTCGGGAGTCTGATCGCCCCCCTCACATCTCCTGATCTCGGTACGTTGAACTCCTTCAGAGTTCTCGGGATGAAGTCAGCCGCATCATCGTCAGAGTCGCGGTCACAATGCGGCTCCTCATCTCTGTCCTCCCCGTTTTGGCTCATGTCTCTGTCTAGATCAGAGTGTACGGACCGTGTCTCGTCTGTACGGCCCGTGTCAGGTGGTGGTTGTGCAGAAACAGTGGATTCTGGGAGGGCTGTGCGGCCCGTGTGCAAGTCTGTACGGTCCGAGTCAGGTACTGGCCCTCTGCTCCTTAGCTGGTAATCACCCGTCGGAGGTGGGTTGAAAGCCAGCGTGTTCCTGAAAGAGAGAAAAATAAAAGGAAAGATACAGATTAAAATCTAGATTAACTAAAATAAGCAAAAATCCAGAAAAGAAATGATGCCGTCCCCGGCAACGGCGCCAAAAACTTGTTACCACCAAAAAGGTATAGTACAAAGTTTCAGTACAGCAAGCTGTACTTTTTAACCTTAAAATACACTTCTGGTTCAGACTGCAAGTATACAATCCTACCGCGTAGTATATCGTCGGGTATCGATCACAGGGACGGTTCAAGTGTTATCCGGACTCTACCTAGGTTAATTAAAAACTAGAAGTTGGAAGGGTTGATTTTGGTTGTTTATGTTTCCTACAGATTCAAGGTAATAATAAAGTGCAAGAAAGAAGATTAAACTGGTTTTAATCAATAATAAAAAGCGTTCCCAGGGTTAAGACTTCATCTCAGTTTTTCCCTCAGACTGTCCTGTCCGGGCCGTGTCATTTCCTACACGGGCCGTATCAGTTTACACGGGCCGTGTCATTTCGCTACACGGTCCGTGTCAGTCTCGGGTTAATGCAGCAGCTATTGTTTCTTTGTATCGTTCCTTTGTGTAGGGTTCTACTGACCGGACCTAATGTTTCTGGACCTCAACTGCCGTTTGTTGGTTCATCAACTTGGTACGGAAACTGCAATATATGCCCTCGTCGGGTTCTAGACCTCAACTTTCGTGTGTTGGTCCCTACTACCTAGTTGCTTGATTGGTATACTAAAGGTAACTCCTATCCGCCGATAGAGAGTAACTTTCACCTTCCGGTTACTACTTGGTTTCACCTCCCGGATCACAAATCCTACCTCATGTACTTAGTTTGGTTGAGAGACGTTAAAGGGCTATAATGCCTTATAGATGTGATCATTCATCTAGTGGCAAACCAATATAAGTCAAACACTTCAATCTAAGCAATTAAAATACTACTCAATCAATCAAACACAAATTTTCAATACAAAGATTCAATAACTAGCATGCAAGACAAAACATTCGATTACATCAAAACCCTAGAAACAAAGTAAATTACTCACTCATGGTTCTAAAACAGCAAATACAAATAGAGATAGAGTTGATCATGACAAAACCCAAAGCACAAAGAAGATCAATCGAAAACTCGCGTCTTTCGCTTCTCAACTTCGCCTCCAAGCTTAGCCGCCAAAGATGAACCCTAGAACTTGCTCTCCTCTTCCAGAATTACCTTCTCTGGAGAGAAATCCCGATTATATGCTTAATTGGTCGACCTTCCTTCAATAGCCTTCTTTCCAGATTTCTAGATCTGTTTCCTAAATTGCTTGACACGGGCCGTGTCAAATCTGTCCGGCCCGTGTAACCTGTGTACTTAGCTCAAATTGTAGATCCTCTCGCAAGCTTTCCGAAAAGTGGTCATACACTCAAAACGGAGTTACGAGTCAAAAGTTATGACTGTTTTAAGTTGGTGTCCTGGTCGTGTCTGTGGTCGAGTCGAGGTTGACACGGGCCGTGTAGAATGTGACACAGGCCGTGTAGAGACTTCAGAATTCCAGATTTCTCCTCGATTTCGCCCGAATCCTGCAAAATAAGAATAAACTTGCAGCAGTACCACATTCTAAAGATATTCAATGAAATACAACTGATTTAATAGATTTAAACACAGGTTTGGTGCAGAAATTGGTCGGAATTATAGGTCAAATAATGAGACATCAGCAGACCTGGTTTGGAATTGCAATTTCACCTTCTCAGGTTTAATCAAGCTGTTTGATCTAAACCTAAGTTCTCAATTCTGTTTACTAAAGGTATCTACAGCTGAAGTAGAAACTTTCACCTTTCGGCTACTCATTGATCTACAAGCTGAATAGAAACTTTCACCTTTCGGCTACTCATTGACCTCACCTTTCGGTTCTCAGACCTACCTCAGGTACTTAACCTAATTGCAAGAAGCATCAAGCCTTTGGTACAAGAAGAAATGCCTAAGGCATTCAACAGTAAGCAATCAAGAATCAAACAATTTAGATCAAGCAATCTCAGATAATACAAGAATCAAGAAACACGAAATAACAATAAGAATCAATCCATATGCATCATCAAACAAAGTATCAGACTACAAATCCAAACCCTCGAAACTACATTATCTACTCAGACATCAAATAAATCAAAACAAGAGAGAGAGATAGAAAGCAAATCATAGTGAGGGAAGAGGTAGAGAAGAGGATTGAAGCTTCAGGTTGAGTCTTCTCCTTCAGATCGCCTCCTCTTCAGCTCCAGATCGTCTTTCTCCTCCTCAGATCGCCTCAGGCGCTCAGGCCTTTACTTCAAACTCCACTCTTCTCTCTCTGGTGAAAAATGGTGGAATGAATCGGGTTCCCCCTCTGTTGCCAGGCCTGTTACATATATAGCTTCCTTTGTGGGCCTTAATTGGGCCTGGCTTGGTTAGCTCGACGCGACCCGCATGAGTTTCCATGCGACCCGCGTCAGGTGGCAAGGATGCGAGCTGTGAGGGTCGCGTCTGAGGTCGCGTCCGGGCTGCAATGCGACCCGCATCAGGTGGGACGCGGGTCGCGTGGGGGAAGTCAGAACTCTGCTCTTTTTGCCTGTTTTTCGCCTATTTCCTGCAAATCAACCACAAACTGCAGCAGTACCATATTCTATTGATTTTCAATATAAACTATGCAATTTAGTGGTCAAAATCATAAAATCTGGTCTGGAAATAAGACGAAATAATAGATGAAGTATAGACATATCAAATTCCCCCAAGCTTACCCTTTGCTTGTCCTCAAGCAAATCTGTACTTTCAAAACGGGTTTGGAATCTACATGCAAGCTAAATGCCTAAGATGTGAAAATTTACTTAATTGCTCCAATAAAGAAACTGAAGAATCTTTTTGCTATGGTTAGGATTTTTCTTTGGTCGATTTTGATTCACCTCACACATTGATTAACAAAACCTCAAACTCTAAATGTTTCGAAACTTGCAAAGCTGATTACTTGAATTATCGAATTATCATTCTTTCACTAAACTATGCCCTCATTTGTAGGAGATTTTCCCTTTTGTCCCCCCAAGCTTGGATCAAGCTTAGGTCAGAAAGTTGCGGACTTCGTGTGTTGATATGTGCAAAATATATATATATATATATATATATATATATATATATATATAAATATATTTTTCAAATTGGGAAACGAGCTCAAAGGCGTCCATTCAAGACTTATTGCCAGTACTCTTATGTTCTCCGTCTTTTCATTCCTTTTTATTTTCATTTTCTCTTTTTTTTTTATTTGCACATACCATGAATACACACATCCACTAGCGTTCATTCACACCAACGGATATCCCAACCTTTCTATATTTGAAATCCCTATTACCAATATTTGAAAGGCACAATTCAGTTTCTAAATTCTATTTCAACATTCAAGTCTCCATTCTCACAAGTCTCAAACCATTTATTCCTAATCAGTTCTATTTGGTCAATTATGAGGTTAGTTCTAACTTCCCAAAGTTATCCCAATCACATGAAAATTTTCAAACAAGTCCCAAATCGAAACAATCAAGCAAATTTTTCACCTAACAATGCAAGAGAAAAGTAAAAATGACCTAGGTGCAATCAAAATAAATCCTAAAGCAGAAAAGTAAATCCTAAGATACAAAAGTCTTCTTCCCCCCAAGCTTAGCCTGAGCATTGTTCTCAATGCTTCAAGACTGAAAGATAAAGAGAAATAAGAGCAAAGGGGAAAGAGAAAACATACCAACTCACTGCTGCGGAGAATGATAGGTCTAAATTATATACACATTCGATCTAGTTTTTATCACATAATAACACCAAATATCTTATATTTTAGTAGAGAATAGAATGAAATATATCCAAGAATCAAGTTACTGCCAAAGTCTATTTAAGTTACAGGAAATGGAGCAAATTGTAGATCTTCTCGCAAGCTTTCCGAAAAGTGGTAGAACACTGAAAACGGAGTTACGGATCATGAGTTATGCCCGTTTGAAGTTTAGAGCAAAACAGGAGAAACCGAGCCCAGTGCGGACGCACTGACCCAGAGTGCGGACGCACTGACACAGAAAACAGAAAATCCGAGCGCAGTGCGGACGCACTCGGGCCGCACCACCCGCACTCAGCCGACACACAGTTCGTATTTTGGCCATATCTTGGTCATACGAACTCCGATTTGAGTGATTCAAAGCTTGACGGAACCAGAACAAAGAGATCTACAACTTTCATGAAGGAAACATATCCAAATTCGGAATATATAATTCTGTAAAGTCGCATCAATGGCCGCATCAGCCTGAAAAACTGCTAAATATGGAAAGTTAGTGGGCTTAGTGGGTGCCAAAATTAGAATAACTTGGTCTCCAAGTTCAGAATCACAGAATTAGAAATATAGAAGTTAGTAGACTTAGTGGGCGCCGAAAATAAAACGACTTGATCTCCAAGTTCAGAAAACGTTATATAAGGCTAAGGAGACCACATGAGAAATTATCCATTATTGTACATATCCATGATTATATCCATCTTTCCACAAATTTAGAGAGGGAGATCCTGCAGAAATTCTCGAAGTTCCAAGGAAGGAGAAGAAGAAGAAGATTCAAGCAAGGAGTCGGCAAGATCGAGGTTTTAGATCTAAGAAAGGGTGTAATCATTTCTTTATCTCATTTCTTATTGTTTTTGCCAATCTTTGTTATGGATCTCTCCAAGAGAGAGTAGTTCTCTTTCTAGGGGTTTAGGTCAATGCATGAACTTGTTTAATTCTAGATTATTCGGATATTTGTTTTTATTATGATTGTGTTATCGGATTTGATTGTTAATTTCTGTGATTTATTCTTTATGAATTTTATTAGTACTCGTTCCTTTGAGTTCACCTGGTTAGGGTTTATTGAATTGAAGTAGTTTTGAAATCGCGTTGATCGTGTTTTTCTGCTTTAAATTTATTAAATTCCGGCATTGGTCATGAGGAGACTACTAATTGAAACCATAAAGACACACCTTAGGGTTGGGTTAGAAGCGACCGTACTTTGATATCCAATCCGGAACTATAGAAATTAAGGTTAGGATTTTGGTGAAGGACCGAAAGGCGAAGGCAAATCCTAATTAGGACACCTTAGAACAAATATCGATATATGCTTTGAAGCATGAGATTAAATATCCCTCTAGGTTAGTGACAGCCCTAGAATTCGAGGCACATTAATCCATAAAGCGCAAAGTATTTGTATTAATATTTGTTCCAAAGGCTAACATAGGTTAGAAACCTCATCAAATCAAACATGAATTTAAACAAACCCAATAAATAGAATTAGCAAGGGATTGTAGACCGAATACCCCTAGATCTCCTTAAACTTGAAAACAAACCAATCTTTCTTTCCTTTATTTTATTTACATTTATTGTTTGAAACTCCTCTTTTTCGGGTATTGAACCCAACTTTAGGATTTTAAGAACAAACCCCCCCACTTTACTTTTATTGTTTTGTTTTAGAAGTAGTTTTCTTTATTAAAAATTGGTATTTCCCTATCTCCCTGCGGATCGACACCTAAATACTACAATCGATAGGTTGTGCGCTTGCAACTAACCTATTCATTGAGTACGAAGGTTTTATAAATATTAAAGGCAAAAGAGTACAAAATTATTATATCTAAAATACTCAACAAGCTTTTTGGCGCCGTTGCCGGGGAGAATAGAATAGATACTAGTTTTTATTTTAGGAAAGTACTTTTAATTCTTAGTTTCCTTATTTACTTTTCAGAAAATTTAAAAATCCAAAAATAGTTTATTTCCTTTTTTACAATTTCTGAAATTTACTTTCCTTATCTTAGAAAAAATCCAAAAATATTTACTTTCCTTATTTAAATTTCTGCACTTTACTTTTCTCTATTCTCTCTCTTTCACATCTCATCTCTTCTCTTTTTCTCTCTTGCAAATTTGAGCATTGGCCCCCATCACGAGGAGACAAGCATCAAAACTCAAGGCCGGCGAATCCTCTTCTCAACAAATGGCGGGCCTAAACAATAATCCACCACCTCCTCCACACAACAACAACAACAACGGAAATGGCCGTAACCATCAACAAGGCCACCGCTTCGGTTTCATTCCTCAAGGCCAAGATCCACGCGAAATCAAGCCATCTCTCATCCACTTGCTTGGTCAAAGTCAGTTCGGAGGAGCCCTAAACGAAGATCCACACGCCCACTTGGCGGTTTTCGAAGAATCCTGCGGCACCTTCGCTCGAGAAGGAGAAGAGCTAGACAACCTCAAGCTCAAATGCTTCCACTTATCCCTCCGAGATAATGCAAGATCGTGGCTAAGGACTGTGAATCGTGACCACATAAGAAGATGGGACGACATGGAGAAATTATTCTTAGGAAAATACTTTCCTCCATCCAAAACCCAACACTTCCGAACGAAGATCACGACGTTCAAACAAGCTGAGGGAGAGTCTTTGACCGAGGCATGGGATAGATGGGCGGAGCTCCAACGCTTGTGCCCTAACCATGGCCTTGACATGTGGTTGCTTTTTCAATTTTTCTTTGCAGGTTGCACAATAGCCACTAAGACTCACTTGAATTCAGCCGCAGGGGGAAACATGTCAAAGATGGATCCCGAGCAAGCCATGCTAATGATTGAAGATATGGCGATCAACCAAAGGGAGTGGACGGCCGAGAGAGGTGGACGAGCCCAAACCACACCGGGAATCTTGAAAACCGATGAAGTTACCGCCTTGAGAGCCCAAATGGAAGCCTTGCAACATCAAATGGCACAAATCCAAAACGCCAAATCCGTGACAAAGAAGGCTTCATGCGGCATTTGTGGAGAGACGACTCATATCACCGCCAATTGCCAAGTTCTCTTGGAAGGAGAGGAAGTCGAGCAAGTCAACTCCATGTTTTACAATCAAGGTGATAAGAGGAACGACCCGATCTACAATAAGGTTAGGCCAAATGATAATTTCAATTCAAATACATACAACCCTAACACAAGGTGGAACCATCCCAATTTCAAATGGAGGACTGAAAATGACAACTCCAATCAATACCAAGGTAATTTCAATCAATACCAAAACAGGTTAAACCAAAACTCGTACCAAGGACCTTCTCAAAACGATAAACTAGAAAAAATGATAGAGGGCCTTGTGATATCTCAAAACGAGTTCATGAACCAACAAAGAAACACCAATACTGATATTTTGAATTCCTTGAGGAATTTGAACAATAGGTTTGAGTTTTTAGAAACTAAAACGAAGATGTTAGAGACACAAATAGCACAGCAAGCATCCGCATCCTCTCACCAACAAGGCACACTTCCGGGCAAATCCGACATCAATCCACGAGAGTATGCAAATGCTGTGACCTTGAGGAGTGGCAAGGAATATGATGAACCAATCCAACCACAAAGACTCCCTCAATCCACACAATCTGAACCGATTTCAGCCGCACCAATTGATCCACCAATTACAACAACTCCGGAAGAGCCTCACAAAACGGATAGGATGATGGAAGGAGAACAACCGAATGAAATTCTGGAAGAAATCGATAAAGAAACAACTCAAAATGACGAAAACAACCACCCGCACGAAACTTTGCAGAGCCCAGCTTTTGCCATTTCAACATGCACAACGCCACCGAAGGTCAAACTCAAACCATTGCCAACAACCCTCAAATACAAATCTCTTGGCTCATATGAGACACATCCCGTTATAATCAATGCCACCTTGAACCAAGAAGAGAAGACAAGGAATTGGCACGACAAACACATCGGAAGAAGTTTTCAAGAAGGACCATATCGAGTATCACGAGTTTTCGACCATGGTGCCTTCGAAATCTGGAGCGAAAAAATAGGTTCATTCAAAATCAATGGACATCGGCTCAAACATTTCATTCAAGATGAACCGATCATCGAAAAGGAGGCAATTGCCCTCGATGATCCACCACCTTTAAACTGAACCTCAACAAGTCGAGCTCCCGACGTTAAACCGAGCAACATCTTGTGAGTTTCTATTTCTCTTTTTAATTTCCTCTTCTAGTATGAATTGACACATTGAGGACAATATTTTGTTTAAGCTGGGGGGAGGTTAAATGAAAAACTGAAATTCACAATTGTATCTTGCATTTAGTTTAGGCATGTTTAAATTTTTTGTTTAAAACTAGGGTTTTACCTAACCTTGAATAGGGTCCAGTCCGACTTGTTAGGATGTTTACCTAGTTTTGTGTCATGCATTTTGTTGATAAATTTGGGTGATTGACAATAATTAGGAGTATTCATGCACAATTTTTTCGAATTTTTTGTAAAATCCTTGGAATAATTTGAAATGACCACATGATTTGGCGAAAAACTTTGTGGAAATAAAGGTGTATGAAATTAGGGCATTAGAAATTTAAATTTATTAGAGAAGCTATTTAGATTTGGAAATTTTAACTTTAGAAATAGTGGGATATCCATAAGTATGAAGGAATACTTAGGGATGTGTGTATTCATAATATATGCATATATGTTGAGAAATTGGATAAAATTGAAAATTTTGAAAATAAAAAGTGACTCCAATGACCTATGTTACGGCTTCATGACGTACTTATGGTTATGAGTCCTTAGCACTCTTGCTCCACTACTCTCCCGATAAAATTGACATTCGTGTTAGTGGAAGGGTTAGACTAAGAGCATGCAAAGCACCCTTGAATTAGAACGGTTGGATACAGTTAACTACTTGTAACTAACCGGTGCTTAAATAAGGATGGGGAAAAATAGTGCTAAAATCATGAAAGAAAAATCAAAATGAGAAAATCAAAAGCAACAACAAAAATGAGAATATGCATGTATCAACACACGTAGTCCGCAACATTTCTAAACCTAAGTTTGATTCAACCTTGGGGGAATTTGAAAATTCCACGTTTAAGATGGCATTTCTTTTAATAAATTTGGGTAGACGAAGTTTGTAATTTCTAGACCTTTAAGGAAATAAGAGTTAGAGTAATCAAATTGTGGGTTGAGTCATAATTATCCGAGGGTTAAACTTGAAATTTGGGAAGTTTGCATGAATGTTTTAATTTTTGGCAAGATCATACAAATTTTTCACTTGAGAAAACAAACTTGATATAAGGTGTATCAAAGAGATCGAATTGTAGTCCCAGTTTAGATGTTGCTTGGGGACAAGCAAGGTTCAAGCTTGGGGGTATTTGATAGGTCTAAATTATATACACATTCGATCTAGTTTTTATCACATAATAACACCAAATATCTTATATTTTAGTAGAGAATAGAATGAAATATATCCAAGAATCAAGTTACTGTCAAAGTCTATTTAAGTTACAGGAAATGGAGCAAATTGTAGATCTTCTCGCAAGCTTTCCGAAAAGTGGTAGAACACTGAAAACGGAGTTACGGATCATGAGTTATGCCCGTTTGAAGTTTAGAGCAAAACAGGAGAAACCGAGCCCAGTGCGGACGCACTGACCCAGAGTGCGGACGCACTGACACAGAAAACAGAAAATCCGAGCGCAGTGCGGACGCACTCGGGCCGCACCACCCGCACTCAGCCGACACACAGTTCGTATTTTGGCCATATCTTGGTCATACGAACTCCGATTTGAGTGATTCAAAGCTTGACGGAACCAGAACAAAGAGATCTACAACTTTCATGAAGGAAAAATATCCAAATTCGGAATATATAATTCTGTAAAGTCGCATCAATGGCCGCATCAGCCTGAAAAACTGCTAAATATGGAAAGTTAGTGGGCTTAGTGGGTGCCAAAATTAGAATAACTTGGTCTCCAAGTTCAGAATCACAGAATTAGAAATATAGAAGTTAGTAGACTTAGTGGGCGCCGAAAATAAAACGACTTGATCTCCAAGTTCAGAAAACGTTATATAAGGCTAAGGAGACCACATGAGAAATTATCCATTATTGTACATATCCATGATTATATCCATCTTTCCACAAATTTAGAGAGGGAGATCCTGCAGAAATTCTCGAAGTTCCAAGGAAGGAGAAGAAGAAGAAGATTCAAGCAAGGAGTCGGCAAGATCGAGGTTTTAGATCTAAGAAAGGGTGTAATCATTTCTTTATCTCATTTCTTATTGTTTTTGCCAATCTTTGTTATGGATCTCTCCAAGAGAGAGTAGTTCTCTTTCTAGGGGTTTAGGTCAATGCATGAACTTGTTTAATTCTAGATTATTCGGATATTTGTTTTTATTATGATTGTGTTATCGGATTTGATTGTTAATTTCTGTGATTTATTCTTTATGAATTTCATTAGTACTCGTTCCTTTGAGTTCACCTGGTTAGGGTTTATTGAATTGAAGTAGTTTTGAAATCGCGTTGATCGTGTTTTTCCGCTTTAAATTTATTAAATTCCGGCATTGGTCATGAGGAGACTACTAATTGAAACCATAAAGACACACCTTAGGGTTGGGTTAGAAGCGACCGTACTTTGATATCCAATCCGGAACTATAGAAATTAAGGTTAGGATTTTGGTGAAGGACCGAAAGGCGAAGGCAAATCCTAATTAGGACACCTTAGAACAAATATCGATATATGCTTTGAAGCATGAGATTAAATATCCCTCTAGGTTAGTGACAGCCCTAGAATTCGAGGCACATTAATCCATAAAGCGCAAAGTATTTGTATTAATATTTGTTCCAAAGGCTAACATAGGTTAGAAACCTCATCAAATCAAACATGAATTTAAACAAACCCAATAAATAGAATTAGCAAGGGATTGTAGACCGAATACCCCTAGATCTCCTTAAACTTGAAAACAAACCAATCTTTCTTTCCTTTATTTTATTTACATTTATTGTTTGAAACTCCTCTTTTTCGGGTATTGAACCCAACTTTAGGATTTTAAGAACAAACCCCCCCACTTTACTTTTATTGTTTTGTTTTAGAAGTAGTTTTCTTTATTAAAAATTGGTATTTCCCTATCTCCCTGCGGATCGACACCTAAATACTACAATCGATAGGTTGTGCGCTTGCAACTAACCTATTCATTGAGTACGAAGGTTTTATAAATATTAAAGGCAAAAGAGTACAAAATTATTATATCTAAAATACTCAACAGAGAATCACGATCGAAGCCTCGCCAGCCTCGCATCTGCTCCTCTAGAGTGCTCATCCGTAACTGGAGATCATCGAGAGCATCACCCTGCTCGCGCCGCATGTCAAAGAGGAACTCACCATGCTTGCGCCTCATGTCATACACCAAGCTGTAGACATCATGAATGGAGGGATCGGCTATGGGAGGTGGATAGGAGGGGCGAGAATAAGAGGAGGAAGGACCGGCTGCGGACGAGGAAGGTCCAGCAGCGGAGGTGGAGGCGTGGAACTGCGTAGGCGGCACGAGAGCATCACCCATGTGAACATCACCATAGGCACGAAGCTGTGACTGAGGAGGAGGTGCTGGTGGTGCGTGCTCAGCTGGCTGTGGGGGAGGAAATAGCCAGGTGGCCCTGTCCGTGAAAGAGATATGGAATGGACGAGGCAACTGGTGCTGGCTACCATCCTGCAGGCGCCAGAAATACCGATCACGGTGGTTGACAGGACCTCGCTCGATCTTGACGAACGTCGCCTGCTGGAAGGCCTTGGCATCCATGATGAACGGGCCTCGAGAGAGAGTGAAGCCGGCGACTGATACGCCAAGCTTCTCAGCAATAAAAGTGACGTAGGCACCGATGTGAATCGAACCTCCTACCCTTCTATTCTTCTGGACATCCAGCCAGTGAGCAACCATATTGAGCATCAGATCGGGCCGCTCGAGATTCTCTTCGGTGCGGAGCATGAAGTCCAGCAATGCGAGGTCCTCCTCATTGGCACGTGCAACTGTCTCACCACGTGCAAAAATGGTATTTGCAAGAGTGCGCTGGATGCAACGTAGAACAGGGTGAGGTATGGCAGAGCTCCTGAACTCATTGCTCGTGGCGGCCTCCTTACCCGTGATCAACCGCCAGAAGATGTCTCTGTCAAAGCCCTCGCGGTAGTGAATGGAGTCGGTGGTGGGGTTTGGTGCGAAGCCGAACCACTCACGCAATGTTTCAAGAGGAACAATGCAAGGCTCGTTGCGCATTTGGAAGCGAATGTACGGCTGGTCTTCTGCATCATACTTGAGTTTGAGAGAAGAGAGGAACTCAAGTGTAAGCTCCGTATAGCAATCACACTGAATGCCCCAGAAAGTGGGAGTAAACCCGATCCTCTCTGTGAGGCGAACAAACTCCTCGTGAACTCCAAAAGCACGAAATGTACCCAAATCGACTCGGCGAGTGTTGGCAAATGTGCGCCTCCGCAAAAACTCAAAACGGTTGAACATACCGCGATTAGAGATGCGAAAGTGTGGTGGTGGGTACGCATCTGCCCGAGGAGTGTACTGACCAGAAAGGGGGTCGGAATGCTCGGAGGAATACTCAATCTCGGGGTTTTCGGTATGGGAGGCAGAATGAGAGGAATGATGGGAAGGAGAAGAATGATGGGAAGAAGAAGAATGATGAGAAGAAGAAGAATGATGAGAAGAATGATGAGAAGAATTATGAGAAGAAGCAGAATGAGAAGGAGTGGCTTGCCTCAGTTCCTGTCTGCGCTTGGATCGAATTTCTCGGCGAGGGTCCATGGTTTTATCTCTGAGTAAGTCTCGGGTCCAATACGACGCGGGTCGCGTGGGTCAGGACAGGGGTCGCATGAGAACAAAGAGGCTGGTTAGGGTGGCGAACCGACAGAGTAAGAGAAGAGAGAACTTACCTGCGTCGTTGGTGGCGTCGGCGGAGAAGAAGTGAGAGTCGGCGGGGCAAGATCGATTAAGGGAAGGAGTGCTTCGGTCGAGGGAAAAGAGGAGAAAAAGAGAAAGAAGGAGAGAGTGAGCGGCTGGGAAGGGGAAGAAAGAAAGGGGACGCGGGTTAAAAAGGGTGTCGCGTCTGATGTGATGCGGGTCGCGTCGACCTCGGAGCGGGTCGCGTCAAGAGATGGCTGAGCAGTAGCAGTCTCGTCTGGAGGAGTTTCGTCGAAAAGTGGCCCTCTGCTCCTCAGTTGGTATTTCAGTGTGTATCTACCTGCAGGAGGGTGGTTAAGAGCCAGCTTTCAGTAAAAGAATACTGAAAAGAAAGATTAAAAGATACAGATTAAAATCTAGATTAACTAAGAAAAGTAAAAATTCAGAAAATGAAAGCCGTCCCCGGCAACGGCGCCAAAAACTGGTTCGCTCCCAGATGAGAGGTACAGAGTTTCACCACAGCCTAGGCTGTGGAGTTTAAACCCTATTCAACTCTTGGACGAAGGTTGCAAGTGCACAACCCTGTCGTGTAGTTAGAACGGGTGTCGATCCTCAGGGACGGTCTATTTTCTGAATCTTAACTAATCCTAATTAGGTACTAGAAGTTGAATGTTTGGAGTGTTTGACTATTTCTAAGGTGTATGAACAAATCAATTGAAATGAAAGAATGTATGAACAAGTATGAATGTGTGAACAATTATATGAACAAGGAATTAACAGAAAAGAATCAACTAAATGTTTGTATTTTGTACTATGGTATAAAAGGGCGTTTCAAGGTTTCAGATTTCATCTTCAACTTTGCTGCTCAGACCTGCCATGCGACCCGCATGCTCTCGCATGCGACCCGTGTGACGCGACCCGCATGCTTTCGCATGCGACCCGCTTGGCCTTAAGCGCTCCGAACCTGGCACGCGACCCGCAAGCTGTGGCTTGCGACCCTCGTGATGCGACCCGCGTGCTAAGTCACGCGACCCGCATGGTCCCTGAGCTGAGTCTGCACATGTCCAGTTTCTTGTTGTTTAAGTCGTGTAAGGTTAGATTGACCGTACCTAGTGTCACTGAACCTCAACTTTCGTGTGTTGGCTTAGCAGACCTGGTTTGGAATTGCAATTTCACCTTCTCAGGTTTAATCAAGCTGTTTGATCTAAACCTAAGTTCTCAATTCTGTTTACTAAAGGTATCTACAGCTGAAGTAGAAACTTTCACCTTTTGGCTACTCATTGATCTACAAGCTGAATAGAAACTTTCACCTTTCGGCTACTCATTGACCTCACCTTTCGGTTCTCAGACCTACCTCAGGTACTTAACCTAATTGCAAGAAGCATCAAGCCTTTGGTACAAGAAGAAATGCCTAAGGCATTCAACAGTAAGCAATCAAGAATCAAACAATTTAGATCAAGCAATCTCAGATAATACAAGAATCAAGAAACACGAAATAACAATAAGAATCAATCCATATGCATCATCAAACAAAGTATCAGACTACAAATCCAAACCCTCGAAACTACATTATCTACTCAGACATCAAATAAATCAAAACAAGAGAGAGAGATAGGAAGCAAATCATAGTGAGGGAAGAGGTAGAGAAGAGGATTGAAGCTTCAGGTTGAGTCTTCTCCTTCAGATCGCCTCCTCTTCAGCTCCAGATCGTCTTTCTCCTCCTCAGATCGCCTCAGGCGCTCAGGCCTTTACTTCAAACTCCACTCTTCTCTCTCTGGTGAAAAATGGTGGAATGAATCGGGTTCCCCCTCTGTTGCCAGGCCTGTTACATATATAGCTTCCTTTGTGGGCCTTAATTGGGCCTGGCTTGGTTAGCTCGACGCGACCCGCATGAGTTTCCATGCGACCCGCGTCAGGTGGCAAGGATGCGAGCTGTGAGGGTCGCGTCTGAGGTCGCGTCCGGGCTGCAATGCGACCCGCATCAGGTGGGACGCGGGTCGCGTGGGGGAAGTCAGAACTCTGCTCTTTTTGCCTGTTTTTCGCCTATTTCCTGCAAATCAACCACAAACTGCAGCAGTACCATATTCTATTGATTTTCAATATAAACTATGCAATTTAGTGGTCAAAATCATAAAATCTGGTCTGGAAATAAGACGAAATAATAGATGAAGTATAGACATATCAGTCCTCTAACAGAGGCACACAGTGGACTGATTCGTCCTTCTTCCACGGCCATACCCTAGCATTCGCGATCTTGATGTGCTCCTCTCCAACTTTACAAGTGAGATGGCAAGGTGAGATTACCTGCAATTGAAGTACATTTGTCAATTGAAAGTGAGATAGCAAGCTTTTGTATATTTGTTTATTTTTCATTCGCAATCATGTATAGTAGGAAGTTAAACAAGATACAAACAGTCCAGAAACCAAATCTCTGTGACTGGAACAGCAAAGGATGAAATCTTTGTGAACTGGTAGTCTCTGACAATTTGTTTGATTATTAGACAGAACCTGTTCTCATGGCCAGTTGATTATTCGCAAACATTTATATTTGTTTATTTTTTCAAAGAAAATCTTACAATTTAATGGTTTAATTTTACAATGGACTTGTCCTGCTAATTTAAAATGACTGATGAGCAGACAACGTGTTCTCATGGCCAGGTTGATACTGTCATTGGCTGTGCAATAAATTCTAGGGAAAATTATATAAGACAAAACTAGTGGTGGAATACAGACAATTTAAGCAGCCTAGCAAGGACAGTAAAATCTAAGTTAAAAAACATAGTACAATTGTCAACTGAAGAAAATACCATCACTTTCAAATTTAGTTGTAAATAAAAGTAATGATACCAGAATCGAATCCAGAGGGCTTGTTGTAACTGCATTGGAGTGTTGACTGCTACGACGGAATCCCGGACTGTTTTGATCTGGCACAGCTTGTTGCATTTTGGACAAGGCAAGTATTGCAGCCCGCATATCGCTCATCTCCTCCCTCATCTCCTCCCTCACCTTCGCATAACACTGTCTTTGTATCTCCTCTGCAAAATCCTTCATTTCAGCTTGGTTAAGTCCCCTCTTTCTCGAAGCCCTATATGTATTTAAACCTTGTTTCCAAGTCACGTGCGCCCCAAGACCCCTCATCCGACCTGGATGTTCTGGGTTCCCTAGAGAAAGCGTGAGCACATCACTCGAGCCACTGACTTCAAGGTCCCCCGAGTTGACCTTTTGTTGTGTGTCTTTCTGTTGAAAAAATGTAAGAAATGAGAATTAGTTGTCATTAGTAATTTATTATAAGTTGTTACTCACTAGAAATGATCAACAACAAAGGATGAAATGATATTTCTACCGCAAAAATATAGAAGTCAATTTAGTTGCCAAAGGTCATTCTGATCTTTGTACCACTGTGTTAAAGTATATGTATCCATTCTGATCTTTGTACCGCAAAAATCTTTTTACCATATCGACTGCCAGAGATAGCACAAATCTATGAATTTTTTCACTTGAATCCCTTTACAAGAGACAATTGCAAAAGAGCACAGTACAGTCCCCCAACAGGTATGATGATAAAAAAAACAATTAAAGGCATTTACAAATTACAGTGAGTCATTGTACAGTGATCATAATTAATAGATAATCGTACCAGAAAAGGCACCAGTACCAGTGTCAAAACAGACCCAAAGAAGGTAATCGTACCAGTTTATAGAAAAGGCACAGGTACTAGTGTCAAAACAGACCCAAATAGGTTAAGTTCATACCCAAACAGGGCAAGCTCTCCTCCCCTTGTTACTATAACCCGACAAATTACCATATGCTGGGAAATCATTTATGGTGCAAAATATCATTGCTCGCAATTTGAAATTCTCCTTACTGTATGCATCCCACACACACACCCCGTCGCACCATAATTTTTTCAAGTCCTCAATCAACGGTGCTAAATACACATCTATGTCGTTTCCGGGTTGTTTTGGGCCTGAAATTAGCAACGACAACATAATGTACTTGCGTTTCATAGTTAACCAGGGAGGAAGGTTATAAATACACAATAAAATCGGCCATGTGCTATGCTGACTGCTCATATTACCAAACGGGTTCACTCCATCTGAACTGAAACCAAGCCTTAGGTTTCTTGGTTCATCACCAAAATGTTTTTTGAACCTTCTGTCAATATTTCTCCATTAAGACGAATCAGCAGGGTGTCTGAGTTTTCCGTCTGTTTTTCAGACATCGGCATGCCAACGCAACAACTGTGCATGTTTAGGATTTTGGAACAAACGCTTGAATCTCGGTATCACGGGGAAATACCATAACACTTTTGCTGGAGGTCCTTTTCTATATGTATCTTTATTACCGTCAGTTTGATTTTTTTCTTTTGTAACGAGATTCACCACATGTAGGACAAACTTCACATTTCTCATACTCGTTCCGATACAATATGCAATCGTTCGGACATGCATGTATTTTGTACATCTAAACCCATAGGACACAATAATTTTTTGGCTTGATAACATGATCTTGGTAACTCGTTCTCATCTGGGAGCATATCTCCTAAGAGTTTTAATAAGGCGGTAAAACTTTTATCACTCCAATTGTTACTTGCCTTTAAATTATACAATTTTAACACAGCATGCATTTTTGTAAAATTTTCACAACCAGGAAACAAGGGTTTTTCAGATTCAGCATACAACTCTTGTACATCAATGTCATTTTCATCATCACTAAACATTTCTCCTAAATTGTCATTCGGGTTAAAATTATAATTCACATCCATTTCCTGATCACTATCAACACTGGCATCCTCATCCTCCTTGCCAATCTCAGTATTAGCAGCGGTGCTTGTTTCTCCATAACTCTCTCCATGCCTGATCCAACGTGTATATCGCTCTTTAAAACCACGACGAATCAAATGATTCTTCACCGTTTCAATAGTGCGAAACCTCTTCAAGTTCAAACAATCTTTACAAGGACACGGAATCGTGTCATCACCCTTTGTCTTCATGTGTTGCTCAGCAAATTTTATGAAACTTTTCACACCGTCTAAATACTCAATGGTATTACGAGCTCCATACATCCAATCTCGATCTATCTATAATTATAAAAATAATTAGGTAAGAGGTCATGAATGGCTCTTAAAATTACAATTTGGGGCTTACATAGGGCCGATGCACAATCCTAACCCACTCTTTGAATGCTTTGTCTCAGTAGTGAGCACATGTCAGCGGGATTTGGTATTTAAGAAAAATTCGGCAGCATTTCCCCTTTGTTCCCCAAGTACGCGTAAAAATCACATCCGTTTGGAGATGAAATCCAATACGTACTCGTGGGAACAAGGATAAATGCTACCGAATTTTTCTTAAATACCAAATCCGCTGACATGTGTTCACATCCTAAATGAGACAAAACATTCAAAGAGCAGTCCCAACAGGAAACTATTCAAAATTAATCCCTATTAGATTAATTTTGAACGGGCATCGACCTAAAAGGCATACTAAATGTACAAGTCTGTTGGATAGATCGCACAATACAATAATACTAAGCTACAAACTATTTCATATATAATTGGGTTGAAATTAGGAAATACCAATCAACATAAAGCCATTAATCTAACCCATTAACAAATTTAATTAAATTTACCTTCTCTTTTGAAGTAGTACAATCTCCTTTGAGCATCCAGAAATAAAACAAGGCGTACAATCTCCAAATCCCTTATAAGCAGCGCTACAATTTGCAAATTACAAATTTTAAATTTTAAAGACATAATCCAAACTAAAGCAAGCAATTGTAACTTCGAGAATAAAGTGGTTTCTTGTAGAACCCAACATAAGCACCAAAATACCCTTAGACATGAAAAAATTAGCATACCCCATTGATCTCCAAAGGCATAAGAAAAATCGCATTAACAAAACAACAACTTTTTTTATTCAGTATCATTAGTATAAAAAGGAGAATATGTTGTAGTAAT